>JAXQQM020076304.1:670269-1340539 GCA_034641835.2 Pinus albicaulis | reverse complement strand
ATTGCTAATAAATTAAAGATCCCCAACAGTACTCATGCTTTTACGGTCCCCCATTGGACCTTCACTGCGTGGCAGCACCATTGAGTCGCCCTTGTCTAGAGCATTCGAGTTGAGTCATCATCAGTCATGGAGTTTATCTCGCGTCCCTATCCTTCATTGCTTGGTCCCTCTCTCGTGTTGCATATTATGGCCTTCAGTCCCATTGTCCCCTATCCCTCATGATATTGTGTCAGTCGCTGCCAATCCATTCATGTCCTTTATGCTCTAACAAGGGAAGTCGTCCATCTGCTACTCGGTATCCCTCATTTCATCATCATCATTAGTGTATGTCTGTTCATCGCTCCACTATTTTCTCTCGTGCCTCGGTCGGGGTTCCCTTATTGCCTCACCTATGGCAGACCTACTTCTGTCGACAACAACTCATTTACTCCAGAAGTCAGGTCTAAGGGGCAGTGTTCCTTGGTTCAAGCTCTTTTCAGCCTGATTGTGATCTACACACTTGATGGTTTAGTGATGCAGCAGTAGCTATTGGTGATACCCAGGTGTGTGTGAGATGTCTCAACCCTCATGAGGGGGTAGCCCTGTAGGTAGCCCCCCACATACCCGGATGACTTCTTCATTCCAGCCCTTGATGCAGCTTCTCCTAGTTGATGATATCAGCCTCAGTCGCTTGCAGAGCCTCTTCGATTTGCATGTATCAGTCCGATTTTGCGAGCCCTTCCCCGTGTGTAGGGGTAATTTGGTTGTATTTATATCTCATGTACTACAAAATTATTGTATAAGTCCTGACTATTATTCCAGGCATAGCATGTATGTGGGATTCATCATTCTCATTTTCTGGCTCATGTTTAGGCCAACACTTGTTTTACTATTGCGTTCTGTGGTTTTCCGGGCGCTTTATTGTGTGTACTATTGTCTCGGCGGGCAAAGGTATGCCTCCCCCGCCACCTTTAGCACAGGTACCACTTCATACACTAGAGACTTGTTGCACCTGTAAGTCTCATCTCCTCCGAGTCTAGTCCTTTAGCACTTTCGACTACATTACATTCCTCTCTCTCACTTTCCTTTCGTCATCTAGTGATTGAGTTCTTACAACGTACTTCGGTCATACAATTTGCTCCTAACACTCGTACATTAGGGGGCAATCTATTACACCATTTTTTGGGTCATCTAACCTATTATCATTAGATGAACCCAAGTACACGATGTAAGACCAATTTTACCCTAAGTAAAATTGCTTTCACCACATTTGTCTATATTGCATGGTCATATTTAACCCAAAACAAGGAAATCAATTAAATAAATCATTATTTATTTGATTATTTCCTAAGAATAAGTTATTTAAATCATTATTTAAATAATATTCTTAGTTAAATTTGACTAAATCAAATATAAATAATTAAATAAAACATTATTTATTTAATTATATTCCCCTCATTTCCCTTAAATAATAAATAAATCATTTATTTATTTGTTATTTACAAATAAAGGATTTGACCCAAGTCAAAAACCCTTTTCCCTCCAACAAATATAATAAAATATTCCTAAAGGGTGATTGTAGAATTTGATTAATAATATTTTATTCATGCACCGAGTTCTAGAACACCCCAATATTTTGTTATAAATAGAAGGGTTTTCCCCATTCATTAGTCACCTTCATGGCATTAGATCACACTTGATCTATTCTTGGTCACCATTTTCCATTTTTGCTTTGTGAGCTCCCATCGAGTTCTATGTTTGTCAGGGTTTTCTACCACAATAAGAGAGAGGAATTTTAGATCTGAAATGCTGAGGACTTTCAAGAGCCCATCCCATTGAGGAGAACCGGAAAACACCTTTCTTGTTTTCCTCTCAGGTGCCCCATTCTTTAATATAATACAAATCATTCTTTTAAACACTTTGCTCTTGTCTTGTCTATTGGATGCATCGAGCCATATTATATTTTATCTGCTTAATGTCCTTTTGTGCTTAGATCTAAGTTTGTGCAACAGACTTAAAGATATTTTGCAGCCATAATCGATGTTAGGGCTATTTGTTATGTGTAGCTAAAGTGATCTTTTAGGACGAAAGATTCATACTAACAATTGGCGACTCCACACGGGTTTTATTTTACGACCGCTGTCATTTTATCTATTCCTACATATCCAGTTGTTTCAGACCCTAGGGTTTCCCTTCAGTTTCCTTTTTTTCCTATTTTTATGGTGATTTTCACCTCTAAAAACCTCAAACAGTCAAATTTCTAACTTTCGTGCATTTTTGGCCTTATTGCGCAGGTGATAGACATCAGCCGCAGCTGAGACGCATTTTTTTTCTGAAATCTGCCACCGAAAGAGCCAGATCTGTAGGTCGCACATACCAGCCCAAAAAGTGAGACCTGAGCTT
Organism: Pinus albicaulis; assembly: GCA_034641835.2. Lineage (NCBI taxonomy): Eukaryota > Viridiplantae > Streptophyta > Pinopsida > Pinales > Pinaceae > Pinus > Pinus albicaulis. Next base: position 1,338,157 of record JAXQQM020076304.1, on the reverse strand, counting down.
GAGGACGCACTTTTCTGCCCCAAACCTATGACCTGGATTGAAAACAGGTCAGAACCTACGACCTGCCTTTTTTCTGCAAATTTTTCCACACTTTTTCTGGGTTTGTCTGAAGCTTCTGCCAGGGTTTTCCAGCCTCTGTCTCTGCCCATTTAGACCTATTTTTGATATGCTTCACTCAAATAAGAGGGAATATTGCCCCCTTAGGGCTCTAGTACCCTCCACGTTTTGTGGGAGAGTCTTTGCTATTTCAGGAGTCTGAATTTTTAGAGTTTTAGCCTTATTCTTCTCAGATCTGATACCTCCCTTTCAGATCCCTTTAGATCAGCTCTTCTCCCTCTCAAATCACCTCATATTGTTTTTTTTGGTTTCATTTCCATGACCACCACCTTTTCTCTTCTATTTTTAGCTGATCTCCTCCCTTTTAGCAGCAACCTTGCCTTTGCTTATTTGTTGTTCTCTGGACCACTTTTCAGCAGATTTCTCCTTTAGATCCCAGTTCCTCCTGACATTAGATCCATTGGCCTCCTTTTTGCATGCTTGGCTTATTTTTTCCCTCTTGTAGACTAGTTTTGAGAGACCCGCCTTCTTGGGTTAAATTGATGCATTAGTAGTTGTTAATTTTCTGTTCTTTTCGTTTTATTTCCTGCAAATTTATTTTTAGTTACACAACACACTTTTTCTTTTACTCTCAAAACGTCTGGGTTTAAACAATTAAAATTAACGCATGCCACACACTGACCCTAAGTGAAGAAGATCCTGGTTAACACCGCCTGCCAAAGACTTTAAAATCAATTGTCACTGCACCTCTTTTCCCTTGACCTCACTTTATTTTATCCCTCCCTGCCCTTGTCGGTTTTTCTTCTTCCCGTCATCATTGCGCCCCCAAGGTGCTTCTCCCGGAGACTTCTTGGCCTTCACCGTCAGTTTCCGCTCAGTCGACTTCCTCCTTCCCGTCATCCTCGAGTAATTCCTCCCCTGAGTCTGCACTCTGACTCTTCTTCAGATTGTTCGGGTTCTCCCACTACTTCTGGTTCTCCCTCTTTTACCTTCACCATGTCTAGTTCATGACCTAGCCCTAACCCCAGTTCTACCGCTGGATCCATTTCTAGTGGAACCACTACGAGACCTACCTCAATTTCCCCATTACTCCCTTCTATGGCTAACCTTAGTCTCCCCGATTTAAATCAGCTGATTAATGATCCTATTCGCCATGATGTTAGTTGGCCTGCCATACCAACCAAGCTCCCCTCCAAAATTCCCAAGTTTGAAGGCCTTGCTAATGAAGATCCCTCTAACCATATTCGATATTTCCACATGTGGTGTTCCTACAATTCCATCACCGATGACTCCATCCATCTTTGTTTGTTCCAGCGCACGCTTACCGGCGAAGATTCCAAATGTTATGTTGATCAAGCCACCTCTTCCGATACCACCTTTGCGACCATTGACCAAGCCTTTTTATCCTATTTCTAGCTCCCTCTCTGATACAACACTGGCACTGAACTCTTAACTTATTTCCATAAATCCTCTTTGATCCGCCTTTCTTCTCATGTCCAGGAATGGCGGCGAAGTCGGAGCTTATGTCGCGCGCCCCCTTCGAAGATCGGGTTTACATGGACTAGTCCTTTGCTCTCTCTTACCTCCCATTGGCAAATATGTCGCATCCCATTTTCCCCAAACTGAGGAATCTGCCCTCCAAATAGCCTTGAAATATGACCTTATCTACGCCCAATCTGGTTATGTTTATACCATCCTTCCTAACCTTCCCAAGCCCTGTGGCCCTAATGCCTCGAGGGCATTTCACTCTGCCAATAGTATCGTTGGAGCCCTGTCACATACCTCTGCCCAACCTCTTCCGGGCCATGGTTTCCCTCCAGGGGCCAGCCTCTCCGGCACTTTTTCCCCTCTAGGTAGCATTTATTCAGGATACGGCATGCCTCCTCCTTTTGCCCACCCTTCTGCTTACCTCACTGCTACCCACCCTACCCCTTATCCGTATCCGCAGCCTGGTGTCCCAGCCCCTCCAGCATGTGTAACTCCCACTCCCTTGCCTTTTCCACCCATGCAACCGCACCTACTACTCCCTCCAGGGCAAGTCTTTGCACAGCAGGGGGCACCTAATTTTCTTCCTTCTCAAAGAAAGAGGAAAGGAAATCAATCTTCCCCTGGTAATTGTAGACCCAATCCTTAAAGTATTGATCCTCACACTGCTACCCAGCCACAAGGTTCTCAGCCCAAGCTGAACAGGCCACCTCGCACCAATAAGCCCTATTCGTGTTGTGGTTTTAATGGTCATTACACTCACGATTGTCCCTTATTACCACAAATGCGGCAGATGTGGGACTCTCAGGCCACTGCGTGGGGACAACATTCCTCCCCTACTGTCCCTCCTACCCCAGCTACTTCTCAACCCACTGTGTTTACCAATACTTTCTCTCAACAAGGATTTGTGGCCACTCAAACCACTCAACCTTCCCCTTCTGGTTCCTTTGATTACCAGATTCTCATGATGGCCTCTGACCCACCTCTCACCATCGACCTCAACCTTCAAACGCGGTCCCGTCAGTATTCCACACCTCCCGTTCCATCTGTCTCCGAGTCTCCATCGTCAGGTCCTACAGAGCCTCTATCGACACCCAATGGTACCTTGCAACTCCCTCTGCCCAAAGCTGAGGTTCATCCCAAGCCTCCTAAGGGACCATTACACTGAAATGCTGCCTCTGGTTGGGTTGCCCATTCATACAGCATAGTAGATGATCTAGCCCAGTCTCCTGCTCCCATTTCAACACTGGAACTCCTCCATTCACGTCCTTCTCAAAAGAGGGCTCTACTTTCTGCCGTGGGCGCTGTCGATCCTGCTGATGACCAATTGATTGTTTTCAATGCTCTTCAGTCAGAACATCCCCCTCTTCCTCCTTCAGTTGCTTTCCAAATCCCAGTCAGAATCTGAAACGCCAATGTTGCTCGGTGTATTATTGATGAGGGGGAATCTACCTGCGTAATGTCCGCTTTGGTTTGGAAACAACTCATATTCCCTGAGCTAGCCCCTTCCACCATCACCCTTCATGCGTGGCATGGCCATGCCTCCCAGCCCATTGGCCTATTTCGTAATTGTCCTATCACCCTTTCTGGTAATACTATTTGTATCGACGTCGAAGTTATCGATGCCCCTCTTGACTACAACATCATTTTGGGGCGTAGTTTCACCTATGCCATGTTAGCCGTCCCATCCGCAGTCCACCACAAGATGTTTTTCCCTCATAATGGCAAGATTTTCACCATTGGCCAATTGACCTACTATGAACCAAAATCTCAGACCTCCCCTGAGTCCACCATCTCTATTGTCACTAATAAAACAAATGTTGATTCTTTGACCTGTGTCTTCCCTGCCGTCTACAAAGACTCTTCTTTGCTTGGAAATTTTCCCAGTCCTCCCCCTCCTCCTGTCTCTAACCCCAGCTTAGCGAATTTTTGCATGATGCAATCATCTCAGGCTAGCCTTCCACAGCCTGCTCCGGCTAGTCAGAAACCTCAATCTCACCCACTGCCTCCTGCTCCTAGCCCTTCGCTTCAGTCAACTGAACATTTTTCACCTAACCCTTCCCATCACACTCAGGAACTCCCCTACCCTCCTGAGTCCATTCCCTCATGTCTCCACCATATGGGAGTCGTCCCCCCTGGTCATTGCCCCGCCGGTCAAATACCTTTATTGCCGCCCCTCGGCATCTACTCAGTCCCCGTCATGGCCATCCTTTCCCTACCTAATTTAACCTTGGGAATACCAGTATGGTATCTTACTCCTCCAGCCGAGACCCCACCGGGCCACCCTAAATTATACATAGTTGTGACACCAATGCAACCGATTCCCTTCGCTCCTTCTACTGCTACAGTGCCCCTAGCCCCTCCGCAGGACCCTCCCCATGTGACAACCCCTACAGGCAAGAAAAGAAAAACTAGAAAGGTGGCATCCAAAGACAAGGCCACCACACCCGACCCTACCCCTCCCCCTCCCCAACCCTCCAAGCCTTGTGCCTTGTGTGATGGTATCGATCACCCCACCTATACTTGTCCTGAGTTTCCCCGTATCCAACCCATGGTTAAAGTCGCGTTCCCTGAATCGACAGTCCCTGAAACCTCTAGTTCTTTCTCATCCACAGCCAAGACCTAAAAGACTCTTCGCACCAACAAACCCTGTGCTCTGTGTGGTGTCCATGGCCATTACTCTCACCATTGTCCTCACCTCACGCATTACCGAGCCTCTTTAGAGGTCATTCAAGAGTACAAAATTGAACAAAATCAATCCGCCTCTCCCATCCTTGCTCAATATGCGTCAGGTCTACTCGAGGATCCTCCTGCTACCATTCACATTCCTCCCCCTGATGTTGAAATTTCTGAATTTTCTGCTCCCCTCCTATACCTATCATCATCTGCGCAACCATCTGATTACATATCCTCCGAATCCACTCCATCTGTTCTGCTTAATCCTCCCTCAGACACATTCTCGGGCTCTTCATGTTTTGACCATCTTTTTACCTGTTCTTCTGCCATTCCCTGTGATGACCCATATCTACGCCTCTCTTCCCATAATGTTGACTTCGGTAACTTTTCAGCGTCATATGGTCCACCTGACCCTTCCATTCCCTCCCATACTCACGATCATACCATCCGTATCTTCGATATTCTTCGCAACTTGAGTTCTCGCTCTTCATCCCATAGTTCTCATTCATCTCCCTCTCATCGATCTATGAGTCCTAGGCTTCCTACCCAGACTGCTCCCTCCCATAGCCGTCAGTGGATGTTTATCCTCTACACACGTTGCCATATTTTTTCTCATCCCTCCCAGTTGTTGTCATGTGACACTATTACATCAGCCCTCTTATCCACCCATTATCTTGGCTATGCCGATGGGGCAAGTCGCTCTTCTCGGAATATCGCTTGGGCAGCATGGGCCATATTTACCCCCTTGCATACCCTGGTTCTTGCAAATGGGGTATGCATTGGTAATGCCACCAATAATCAGGTCAAATATGATGCCGTGCGTGGTCTCTTAGCCGATGCCCTCTCTCATCACATCCTCCATCTGCATGTTCATTTAGATTCCCTGCTTCTTGTCCTACAATGTAATGGTGTCTATCATGTACATAACCCTCTCCTGTTTAGACAATATTTACATGTGAAACTTTTGATACGTGCATTTACATATATTACTTTCCACCATATCCTTCGATGTCAAAATCACTACGTCGATCAAATTGCAAATCATGTTCTAGACTGACATTTATCACACACAAGACAATAACATTTCACATCATCCACAAAATATACATAAATCATATATATCATATAACATGTGTTTTTAGAGTCCATTTTCTCTAAAACATATCACATGCCCATAGCATGGTACAAAAAGAAAAAATACAAAATGGGGGGCATCACTTGCCCCTACAAAAACACTAGGGGGCACCATATGCCCTACATCTAATCACTCTCCGGAGGATCTCGAGCCAATGGCTCTGCTCCCGTAGCTCGTAGATCATGCACAGTCTGATCGGACATCGCCATGCATCGCATGATATCTTGCCATTCCGAGGGTATCCCAATACACAACTCTATGTATCAGTGGTCTAAATCTTACCAACCATGCTTCGACACACCGGTCAGCAGTCCCTCACATCTACGATGGATGTCCTCCACTAGTGTGGCCATCTCCTCGTTCTGTCCTATCCTCGATCCACTTGCACCTGTAGCTCTTGCTGCGGCAGGTCATCCCATATATCCATCCGATTTTACCAGAGCTATATCTGCATTCCAAAAAAGTATAAGGATTATCACCACGCATACTAGTCACAAAATTTAAAATGCACATAATAGATTAGTTGTTTGTCACTTACCATCGGGTCCCCATACTTGACCAGGTGGAAGCGGCAAGTCAGGATCTCCCCAATAACTCATCCCACTATAGGGATAGTCATCTATGTATAACGACATCTGATCCCAATGGGCAAATAACTCTGGTCGGAACACCTATCCGACTGCCCCTCCCCCTCCTATACTCAGTAGCCATCCCCACTGACGCATTCGGGGCTCTCTCGGGCCCCCATCAGGCAACTGTATATGAGGTCGTAAGGTCAGGATATTCTCAAAGAAGAAAGAGCACAATACCGTCCCATATGCATAATCTTGATTCACTTGCCGCTTACATAGCGACAGTTGTCGTTTCAATGACACCAACATCATCTGGGCCCACCCATAGTATTCCCACCCAACACACTCTCTACAATCATCATCTGCCCTCGAGTGATGTGATGGAATGCCTGGCTGCCCAAAATCCACAACACTGTTACTGCCACTGCCCGAGTCTCCAACCTCTCCAGATCCCCAATTGTTATCTGAGTCCCTTTGACTCGAACGCTTGGTCGATAATGTCGCTCAAAAGACTCCATAATGTTACGCCGCTGTGGTAAAACGGGCTGTGTCAAGAAATAAATATCCTTGACTTTCAGCTCGATCCTATGCCCCTACACTATAAATGCCTCATGATTTGGGTCCCAATAGTTGATAATTCAAGCCAACAAGGGCTCCCCATCTCTCATCAACGGGTTCTCCAAAAATTTCAGAACCCCAAATCTAGCCAGTGCATGATGGACACCCTGATCTGCTTGGATTTCCGTCCGCAATGTACCTAAGTCTCTCTCTCTCCATTTGATCAGTATATCCACCATATCTGCACAAAAACATCATTTTGTCAGTCTATTGATCCACAAAACTACCTCTATTCACACCAAATCTGAATCTCAGCCCAAAACAACACTGAAATCACCTCCATCTCACAGGTTGCACTTTTCAGCAAAAACCTTGGCCAGGTCACACTTTTCAGGCCCAAACTTGTGTTCGAGGTTGCAGTTTTTGCCCCAAAAAGTGCGACCCGGCCATGAGGAAGAAGTAGGGACAGCTACTGAGATTTCAGGCCCTAATCTGAACTTTGAATCCATCAAAAACAAAGAGTAGGATTAGACCTCTTACCAGCAACTGACGAATCACGATTCCAATGGTCAGTTTTTCCGCTACGATCGCTGCAACATTTAGGGCCTTCTCTCCCCTCCACATTCACCACAACTACACAAGCAAATGAATGATTTTGGAGGGAAAATGCCTTATTAGAAGAAAAACCCCTATTTTTTCTTTCGCCAGCTGCGACGAAACCGTAGCCCCATTTGAAAAACAGTCTGCACCATTGGAAAGCTCTCACTGAGCACTCAAATGGGTGTTTGTTAGTTTTTCATGTTTTGATACTTCACCGGGACACATTTTGTCCATGAAGGATCTTTTCATCTCTTCTCAAAATCAAATTTCTTCACTTACAACACTTGTACCAGGGGCACCACTTTGCCTCCTTACTTGTCTTTGTTCGTGTTGATTTTCATCATGAGCTACCCTATTGTACTCATGATTTTACGGTCCCCGATTGGGCCTTCACTGCGTGGCAGCACCATCGAGTCACCCTTGTCTAGGGCATCCGAGTTGATTCATCATCAGTCATGGAGTCTATCTCGCATTCCTTTGTATCCCACTATAGTCCTCCATCCTTCATTGCTTGGTCCCTATCTCGTGTTGCATATTATGGCCTTCAGTCCCATTGTCCCTTAGCCCTCATGATATTGTGTCAGTCGCTGCCAAGCCATTCATGTCCTTTATGCTCTAACAAGGGAAGTCGTCCATCCGCTACTCGGTATCCCTCATTTCATCATCATAATTAGTGTCCATCTGATTCGTCGCTCCACTATTTTCTCTCGTGCCTCAGTTGGGGTTCCCTTATTGCCTCACCTCTGGCTGACCTACTTCTGTCGACATCAGCTCATTTACTCCAGAAGTCAGGTCTAGGGGGAAGTGTTCCTTGGTTCAAGCTCTTTTCAGCCTGATCGTGATCTACACACTTGATGGTTCAGTAATGCAGCAGCAGCTATTGGTGATGCCTGAGTGTGTGTGAGATGTCTCAACCGTCATGAGGGGGCGACCCTGCAGGTAGCACCCCACATACCCAGATGACTTCTTCATTCCAGCCCTTGATGTAGCTCCTCCTAGTTGATGATATCAACCTCAGTCACTTGCAGAGCCTCTTTGATTTGCATGTATCAGTCCAATTTCGCGAGCCCTTCCCTGTGTGTATGGGTCATTTGGGTGTATTTGTATCTCATGTACTACAAAATTATTGTATCAGTCCTGACAATTATTCCAGGCATAGCATGTATGTGGGATTCATCATTCTTGTTTTTTGGCTCATGTTTAGGCCAACACTTGTTTTACTATTGTGTTCCGTTGTTTTCTGGGCGCTTTATTGTGTGTACTATTTTCTCGGCGGGCATAGGTATGCCTCCTCGCACCTTTGTGGCACAGTACCACCATACACTAGAGAATTGTTGCACTGTAAGTCTCATCTCCTCCGGTGATCCGGATTTATGTAGGAACGCAATAGAATAAACACATAACCATAAAGATAGAGATGCAGCGGAAATAACACTTCATTTCATTAATATCAAAGAACTGAAATTTGCTTACAGACAGAATGGAAATAAAACTAGCTAGGGCACTGGTAGCTATCTCTGAGAAGAGATGTGGGGGCTACAGGCCTCTGAACTCAGTTACAATGAGGCTCAAGGGCCTATTTATTATTGAGAAACAATGGAGAACCCTAAACATCCCAAAAACCTAACCCTAGGAGATGAAGCGCCAAAACTATGGGCCCCGTTTCGGTAAATTGGTGTTTCAACTTCCCAGGGACGTAACTTTGGCATACTATCTCTATTTGACGCACATGATACATCATTAGAAAGCTCTATCCGAGGACTACAATTTTCGGGACGAATTGGATGAACCAATTCATTGGTAAAATGATACCCAAAAAACGTTGTTTAGGGCCTCAAAACGGCTCCAGAAGTTCAGGACCCGAAAAACTGCTAAAAATAGTAAGTTATGCCGAAACTAAAAAACTGAAAGAGACAATGGTGGGGGCCCAAGTGGAATAGGTGGGTGGCCACCAATATCCACCTGGATCATTCCTCCCCCCTTAGGAAGCAATGGTCCCCATTGCGTTAAGTTCCTCCATGAAATGAGGAAATTTCTGCTGAACTTGGTCCCTGGTGAACCACTTTCCTTGGTGCAGGAGTTGGCCAGCTTTGACAACCCGATACAGTTGGATCCTCTGTTGGCGAGTGTTCTTAATTTTCATGTCCATGATACCAATTCACAGGCTCGTTCCATGTGCAAAACAAGCCACCGTCAGTGAGTTTGTTCCGCAATGTCCGAAGTGTCCAAAGAGGAGGTGGGAAGAAGGACGAAGGCGTATCCACCTTGAAGACCGGGCAAGGCATAAGGGAATGGTGGAATACTAAGCTCAAAAATCATTGTTCCCTTGCTACCCTGGTGATGGTGTACGACCCGATTTGAAAGCCAAGTATTGCGGTGAGGTCCGTTGAGGCGGCCCTTCTCGCAAATGCAACCACATTTTGTCACCCAATTTGCTGTGCACCGTGTCGATCACATGCTGCTTGTACTTTTGGCCTGTTCCTCCACATCATGAACTCGTCATCCGTGCTGAATGCGCCGATAGTTACTTGCTTTGTCAACTCAAACCGGACGAACGGTCAATCGGCCGAGCAATGCAGTCGGTGGCATGGCCACGCTGGCCTTGGGACATAGTGGCCGGAATCCCCAGCCCACCCCGAAAGGGTTGGTGGCCAATTGAACTGTGGAGAGCCCGGTTATAACTATGTTGTGCATAGGGGAGGCTCTCGTCCCATGTGCGGGGATGCTTTGAATTGTACATGCGCAGAATGTGTACAATCATTCTGTTGACGACCTCTGTCTGGCCATCTGTTTGGGGATGGAAAGCTGTGGACTTGGTGAGCTTTGTGTCCAACATTGACCAGAGGCTGGACCAAAATGTGCTGAGGAACCTGCTATCTCGATCTGATATGATGGACTGTGGGATCCCAAAGTGCACCCACACTCGTTCAAAGAAGAGTTTAGCAGTGGCTTCTACTGTGATATTCTTCTTAAACAGCGTCATAATGGCTATCTTTTCGTAGAATCACACCACTAAAACACAAAATGTTGCCATTTCAGGAGGTGTTTCACATGTAATCCACATGTGATTCCAATGAATTAGGCAGGTAGTATATATGTCTTGCTTCTTTTGCTGGTTGGTTTCATAAATGGCACAAGCAATGCAGATCTAATGTGCTTTCCACATCCTTCGAAGGTTCACCACACAGAATACTTTTAAAGATGTCTGCTTCTGACCCGAAATGCCCAGCGACTCGACCGTAGTGTGCTTCCCATATCATCTTGGCACGCTCGCTTGAAGGAACACAAAGGTGTCCCAGGTGACATAAAAGTGCATCTTGGAGGTGAAAATTTGGAACTTGCGTGCCCCCAAGAGTGCCTTGTAAGTGTGGCCGAATTCTGGGTCACTCTCATAGAGAAGCGGCCAATCAGAAGTCTCGTGCCCACAAGAGTTGAGCACGGTGGTGAGCGCCACGATCGGTGGTCGGCTGAGGCAGTCTGCAACATTATTGGTGCTACCCTTCTCGTACTTGATGTTCAAATGAAACTGTTGCAGATATGTGGACCACTTCTGATGGCGATCATTCTGCAACTTCCCTTGTGTCTGTATGAACTGCAGGGGCCGGTGGTCTGTGTGGATGATTGTTTCCTTCCCCAAAATGTAATGCTTCCATTGTCGAAAGGCTTGCACAATGGAATACATTTCTTTGTCATAGGTGGGATACTTGCGAACTGTCTCAGACAATGTCTCACTGTGATATGCCACTGGATGTCCCTGTTGAGTAAGAACTGCCCCAATAGCATAGTCAGAGGCATCTGTCTCGATCTCAAATGGCTGCTGCAAGTCTGGTAAGGTGAGCACTGGGGTAGAACAGAGGCGATTTTTCAATTCTTTGAACGCCTTCTGTTGAGGTTCCGACCAAAAGAATTTGTCTCTCGCTCTTCCTTTGGTGACTTGACTCAAGGGCCAAGTGATATGAGAGAATCCCAACACGAATCTGCGGTAGAAATTAGCAAGACCCAGAAAGCTGCGAAGCTCTGTTATAGTAGTCGGGGCTGGCCAATCCCGAATGACTTGGATCTTTGCTGGATCCACATGCACCCCCCTTTCATCAATAATGTATCCCAGATATTGAACCTGGGTCATGCCAAACGTGCACTTCTCCAAATTGGCACACAACTTGTGTTGCCGCAGTGTTTGGAGGACTTGTCGGATGTGGTGAAGGTGCTCTTCTCAAGTCTGGCTGAAGATCAGAATATCATCCAAGTACACCACTACAAATGAGTTGGTGAATGGCCGCAAGATGTCATCCATCATCCTCATGAAGGTGGCGGGAGCATTCGTCAACCCAAAAGGCATGACCAGCCATTCGAAAAGGCTTTCCTTGGCTTTGAAGGCAGTCTTCCACACATCGGAGGGTTCAATTGGTACCTGGTGATACCCAGACTTCAGGTCGATCTTGCTGAAATATTTTGCACCTTTGAGTTGGTCCAGAAGGTCATCAATCCGTGGGATTGGGTACCTATTCCGGACAGTGATCTTGTTCAGCGCCCGATAGTCAATACAGAGTCTCCACGTCCCATCCTTCTTCTCTACCAACACGATCGGGCTCCCACAGGGCGATGAACTTGGTCTGATGTGACCTTTCTGCAATAGCTCCTGAATCTGCCTCTTGATTTCATCATTCTCCAAAACAGAGCGCCGATAGATCGGTCCATTAGGTAGCGGCGCACCGGGGGTCAGATCAATCGGGTGCTTGACCTGACAGTGCAGAGGAACCCCTGTGGGTGAGGTGAATATGTCCCCATACTCCTCCACAACCTTATCCATTTGTTGTTGTCGTGTAGAGGAGCCCTGTCTGGAGGTCGTGGCCACAGTCTTCTTCTTGCCCTGGGGGCGGATCATCAGGAAAACGAATTTCCTGGTTTGGGAAATGAGCTTACTACATTGTTTTGCAGTAACCAAAGAGATAGCGGCAGGAGGTGGTACCTCTGGTATCCCGTACAACTTATTTCCCAAAGTAACAATAACAGCACGAGGTCGAGACTCATACACAGCATGACGCTTCCACAAGTATGGTTGTCCTAATAATACATCAGAAACATCAATAGGAGCAACATCACATAATACCTCATCCGTGAAGGGCTTGATGCCATAGGGAAGGCGACACTGCTGGCTGACGCGGAGATCTCGTCCTTGGTGAAGCCACCCGATGGTGTATGGATGTGGGTGAGCTGTGGTCGGCAAGCCCAACCGCTTCACGGCGTCTGCTGAAATGAGGTTCTTTTGGCTCCCATTGTCGACAATGAACTGTACAGGAGAGCCCTTTACCCACATCTGGGAGTGGAAGAGACGTTCCTCCTCCTCTGGATCTTCCGGTTCCTCCTTCTGGACCTTTGTAGTGGCAACAGTGGCGCTGGGCTCCGCATCAATAATCTGTTTCCCTTTTTCATTCCCCTTTTCAGGTTCTGATTCGGAGTCGGAGCATGCATCTGACTCAGAAGCCCTCATCTCGGCCACTAGCGACTGCTTGGCCCGACACTCACTTGTGTTGTGAGTGAAGCTCTTATGGAACTCACACCACTTTCCCGTGTCCTTCTTTGGCTTTACGGTGTTGTTCTTTTCTTGTGGCTTTGACGGGTTGTCTTTAGCCGCCATGCTCTGTCCTTTGTTTTGCGGTTTGGAAGCACCTTTTCCTTGCTTTTGATTCACAGATCCAAAGTCTCGCTTCTTCTGTTTGAATTTCTGCTCAATCTTGGCAGCATACCGGTATGCCGTACCAAGGGAGGAGATGTCGAGGAACTCCATTTCCTCCTGAATGTATCTGTGCAGACAGCTGCGATACTTTAGCACCAAATGTTTCTCTGAATCTTTGATACCCAACTTTGTGCGCAGGGTATGGAACAGATTCGTCAGCTCATGCACATCTTGATCCCTTTGTTGTCGCAGCATGGTCCATTGTATATACTTGTCCTCATAGCTCCCCACGGGATAGTACTGTTCCTTGACGGCGTCTCGGAAAGAATTCCAAGTTGGTACGGCCGAGAACAGAGAGGGTTCTGTCTGGTCCTTGTTCTCACAGTAGGTTTCCCACCAGTCCTTAACGTGGGGGGTAGCTTTGAGGAGTGCAAAAATAATCTTCTCCCGGTCTGAAAAGTCATGAACAGAGAAATATCCTTCTAATAGATTCAACCATCTATCTACGGCATCTGCGTTTATTTGACCCTCAAATATGGGAATGTCAAAATTTACTTGTACCTTAAAGGGAGTCGCAACTCCAGAGTGGCTACTGGATGCAGATGCGCCGCCGGTGGGCAGCCGTTGAAGGATCTGAGCAAAGTTATCCATCATCGCGTTCCTTTGTTTTTCGAGGGCCTCCTAGAGCAATATTTTGATAGGATCTCCTGCTCCCTCATCTTTCTTTTCGTCCCCCATGGGCGTCCGTCGAGGTTTGCGAGGCTGATCTTGCAAAGGTTCCACCAGATCGAGCCCTAGCTCCTTATACACCGACCTCGTTGGGGACATGCAAAGAAGGATCGAGAAAAAGCAAACCGCTCTGATACCACTGATCCAGATTTATGCAGGAACGCAACAGAATAAACATATAACCATAAACACAGAGATGCAGCGGAAATAACACTTCATTTCATTAATATCAAAGAACTGAAATTTGCTTACAGACAGAATGGAAATAAAACTAGCTAGGGCACTGGTAGCTATCTCTGAGAAGAGATGTGGCGGCTACAGGCCTCTGAACTGAGTTACAATGAGGCTCGAGGGCCTATTTATTATTGAGAAACAATGGAGAACCCTAAACATCCAAAAACCTAACCCTAGGAGATGAAGTGCCAAAACTATGGGCCCCGTTTGGGTAAATTGGTGTTTCAACTTCCCAAGGACGTAACTTTGGCATACTATCTCCGTTTGACGCACATGATACATCATTAGAAAGCTCTATCCGAGGACTACAACTGCCGGGATGAATTGGATGATCCAATTCGCTGGTAAAACGATACCCAAAAAACGTCGTTTAGGGCCTCAAAACGGCTCTGAAAGTTCAGGACCCGAAAAACTGCTAAAAATAGTAAGTTATGCCGAAACTAAAAAACTGAAAGAGACAATGGTGGGGGCCCGAGTGGAATAGGCGGGTGGCCACCAATATCTACCTGGATCATCCGGGTCTAGTCCTTTAGCACTTTCGACTACATTACATTCCTCTCTCTCACTTTCCTTTCGTCATCTAGTGATTGAGTTATTACAACGTACTTCAGTCATACAATTTTCTCCTAACACTCGTACGTTGGGGGGCAATCTGTTACACCATTTTTTTGATTATTTCCTAAGAATAAGTTATTTAAATCATTATTTAAATAATATTCTTAGTTAAATTTGACTAAATCAAATATAAATAATTAAATAAAACATTATTTATTTAATTATATTCCCCTCATTTCCCTTAAATAATAAATAAATCATTTATTTATTTGTTATTTACAAATAAAGGAAATGACCCAAGTCAAAAACCCTTTTTCCTCCAACAAATATAATAAAATATTCCTAAAGGGTGATTCTAGAATTTGATTAATAATATTTTATTCATGCACCGAGTTCTAGAACACCCCAATATTTTGTTATAAATAGAAGGGTTTTCCCCATTCATTAGTCACCTTCATTGCATTAGATCACACTAGATCTATTCTTGGTCACCATTTTCCATTTTTTCTTTGTGAGCTCCCATTGAGTTCTATGTTTGTCAGGGTTTTCTACCACAATAAGAGAGAGGAATTTTAGATCTGAAACGCTGAGGACTTTCAAGAACCCATCCCATCGAGGAGAACCGGAAAACACCTTTCTTGTTTTCCTCTCAGGTGCCCCATTCTTTAATATAATACAAATCATTCTTTTAAACACTTTGTTCTTGTCTTGTCTATTGGATGCATGGAGCCATATTATATTTTATCTGCTTAATGTCTTTTTGTGCTTATATCTGAATTTGTGCAACAGACTTAAAGATATTTTTCAGCCATAATCGATGTTAGGGCTATTTGTTATGCATAGCTAAAGTGATCTTTTACGATGAAAGATTCATACTAACAATTGGCGACTCCACACGGGTTTTATTTTATGACCGCTGTCATTTTATCTATTCCTGCATATCCAGCTGTTTCATACCCTAGGGTTTCTCTTCAGTTTCCTGTTTTTCCTATTTTTATGGTGCTTTTCACCTCTAAAACCCTCAAATAGTCAAATTTCTAACTTCCGTGCATTTTTGGCCTTATTGCGCAGGTGACAAACATCAACCACAGCTGAGATGACAAATTTTTCTGAAATCTTCCGCCGAAAGAGCCGGATCTGCAGGTCGCACTTATCAGCCCAAAAAGTGTGACCTGAGCTTGAGGACGCAATTTTCTGCCCCAAACTTGCGACCTGGACTGAAAATAGGTCAGAACCTATGACCTGCCTTTTTTCTGCAAATTTTTCCGCACTTTTTCTAGGTTTGTCTGAAGCTTCTGCCAGGGTTTTCCAGTCTCCATCTCTGCCCGTTTAGACCTGTTTCTGATCTACTTCACTCAAATAAGAGGGAATCTTGCCCCTTAGGGCTCTTGCACCATCCAACTCATCCGCCACCATATCAGACCCAGTAATTCCTGATCTAATCAATGGGGACCACGGGACCGAGGCAGACCCAAGTACAGCAGTGATACCACTGGTCAACCCCCCTGGGGACCCCCATACCACTTTTTCTGATTTAATCACATAGATGGCACAAATAGTTGCAGACACGGCTGGGACACAACCTGGGCCTACTCCACTTCAGCAGACCATCCAAATAGATCAAGGGGAGCGACCGAACCAGAATATGGTGGACTCTGCACCCCATCCAACTCCGTTGCCATCCACTCAAGGACACTCCACCATTTCAGTTGCCAGTGGGAAACCACTGCAGGAGCGGCGGCCAGATAAAGATACTTCAGGGGCCAAAAGAATGGAGACGCGGGGCATGGCTCAGCTATATCACTTCATTTAGAGGGTGGCCCAACAGTCGGAAAGGCTCCACTCTGAGCTACAATAGAGGTGTGAGTAATAGCAGCAGCAGATAATCGTGCTTACTGACCAGTGCGAGTAGCTCACAGTGGCACATGGGTAGCTCCAGGACCAGATGAACGAAGTGGCCAGGGTGTTTGCGGGACTATGGCCTGCAGTAATGTCTCACTACACTTAGATGCTTGCAGATGTTCTAGAAATGGATGTATTACAGCGATCAATCCACCTCAGGGTGGCGTTCACCGACCTCCACCTGAAAGATGCAAAGCTCCACGCAGCATTAGCAACACGGACAGTGCTGCCCGACCAAGCGGCAGTCTACACAGTACAGATTACGGAGAAATAGGGCTAGGTAACCAATATGTAGGAAGCTCTCAATACTGTAGCTCTAGACACCTATGACCTCCTGAAAGGTCTACAGGAATGCTCAACATCCCTGACAGTAAAGACTCATCCCATTTCAATGCAGCTGCAACAACTCTCAAAAGAAATTCAGGATGCCATGAACCCCTCATAGCTAGACCAGTTGTACGCCCAGGCGGATGCTCTGGAGGTTCAGATCCAGTAGACAGAGGCCAGTTCGGCAATGGCCAAGCAAGAAGTTCGAGAGCTTCGCCAGCCCCTATAGATCAGCGCCCAGAAAATGCAGCAGTTAGCTGCTGAGGCTGGAACCCAAATCAGCACGATATTCGATGCTGAACCGACGAACGTCAGGGAGGAAGTTGTCACTAATATTTCCATGGAGATGGACGCATTATTACAGGGCTGGAATCAGGCTGTTACAACCTTCAACGAGCTTAAGGCTTCAGCGTTGAGCAAGGTCTTAGAGTTGGGGCCCTTGTTTGGGCAGCAGAATGAAAGTGCGCAGCAAGAACAGGGAAAAGGGTCTAGCGGAGATATGGAGGTGGAAATAGTGATTTGAGATTGACTCGGGATGAGTCAAGAAAATGTGGTTGGGGCCTATTGGGGCCCTTGTTTTAAATTTTGAATAAGGAACAAATTTTGGGTTGCGGATCGACACATGGCAGGCACAACAACGGTAGGTAGCGGAGCTGCTGAGGTTACGAAGGAACAAGAGATAGCTGATGAGGCTAACACAGATAAGTGTAGACGAAGAGAAGATATGGCAGAGAACAGATAGCAGAACTCATAGGAAACAAAAAGAAGCCGAAAGCAGCTAAAGAAGAACACAAGAGAAACTAGCAGTTGCACTAGCAGGTGAATAAATAGGTCGTCACCCAGCTGAAAAGGAGATCATGCACAGATGCAGAGGGATTGAGGAGGATTGAGCAGACGCTGCAGAAGAGCTCTGTCCTGAGTACAAAATCCTTGTATTTCCTAGGCTTCTATTGATCTATCATGGTTGTATTATCTATCTCTCTGTCCTGTGGGACGTCTATAATAGAACTGTAAGCTCTTCCTGTTGAGCGATGTAACTGTGGATCCAACTGAAGGTTATTAATATACTTGAAGGTTTTTGTCTTGTTATATGAGTTACATGCATGCATGATATCTGTGGTACCTTAAAATTTTATTTGCTTAGTATCTGCATAATATTCTGAGAAGATATTCTATGTATGATGTTATGTATGCAAATGATTCTATGTTAGCTTCGAGTTGCAGATCCATCCGCCACTACCGATCTGTTCCCCTTCTTCATGTGGTCTCGGCACACCTTGGGTGAGACTCTCTGCTCTCCGGAGTAGGGTGAAAATGCCAGCGTGGTTCTATACTATAGCGGACTCCTTTGTTGGCCCCAATCCACGAACCTGGGTCTTGCCTGCAAGACCTGTTTTCCCACCAGCAATCTCCCTTCCAGGAGTGGCTGGTAAACAAGATCAGGGGGTTGAAGCTCCCTTCCAGTAGTAGTTGGGGAACGAGAGAAGGTTTCAACCTTCTACAGGTGGGTGCCTGCGTGCTCATATGAGTCTGCACCAGTACATGGTTGTAAGAAGTTTTCTTTATAATAAATATTGAAGACAGAGACGACGGTAATAGTGGTTTTCTCTCGAATTGGGTTTCCACCTTAAATCCTGGTGTTCATGTGTGTTGCTTATGTTTGATGATTTATTCTATTCTTACTGCACATGCTTACTTCTTACTAAACATTTGATGAATGAATGATGCACTCATCTAAGTAAAGAATTATATGCATAATAAGTTCTCTGGTAATACATAATGTTTCTTAAGGATATCTGCGTGTATACGTGAGTTGAGTTCATTAAAGTCACGTATGGAATTTAGTAAGGAAGAAGTAAAAGTTTTGAGTAAGCTATAAATACTTATTCATCCCCCCCCTCTCAGTATTTTTCCCAACAATTGGTATCAAAGCAAGTCCTTTTGAAGGAGCTTGATCACTTGAAGGAGATCCGTCAAAATGGGAAAGAATCAAAAGAAGAAGGCTAGTCAAAGAAAGGAAATATCTCAGAAAACATGTGCAACAGAAAATGAAGAAGATGAAACAGGTATTGATTGTTGTTCTTGTGATTTACTTTCTTGTGCATGCAATGGTGAAGATAATGAAAGTAATGTTATGGATATAGAAGCAGTTCTCAAGATTAAAGTTGAATATCAACAAATATTATTTAATGAGAGATAATATATCTACAAATATATGATATCTAGAATGAATGGATAGATAAAAAAGTATCAAAGGTTGTACGATGAAGTAACCAATCACAGTGAAGGACTTGAAGAAGAAATCATATCTCTGAAAGCAGATGTAGAAACATCAAATAAGAAGAATGAAGAACTTCCAAAATTAGTTGAAGAACAAGAAAATGAGTTGAAAGAAGAGATTCTAAAATTGAATGAACAAGTAGAAGAAGGGAGAAGGGTCAAAGAAAGTATGAAGAAGCAATGCCAAAAATTGGAGGTTGAGGTAAACATTCTAAAAGGTAAATTAGAAGAAAATGATAAATTCTTGAGGTTTCAAGATAGTACTAAGATTCTGGATAATATTCTTAGTATTCAAAGGTCTCCCTCTATTAAATTTGGTCTTGGTTTTCATGAAACTGTTAAAGGAGAATCTAGTTTACAAGACAATTCTAAATATTCAAAGGATATCAATGCAAAACCTGAAGTGTTTAAAGAGACAAAAAGGCAACCAACAATCATGAATTCTCAAAGGAAATCATTTGCTCCTAAATATAGAAGTATTAATCGATTCTCTCCTTTCATCAATAATGTTGAATGCTTTATATGTCATAAGTATGGACATGTTGCAGCCAAGTGCAGAAGCAAATTGTTTCAGTCAAAGACAGATAGACAATACACAAAAAGACATTCAGCTCCCAGGTACTCAGGTTTCTTTAAGGGATATTTTTTTCATGCAGCAATTTTGGTCATAAAGCAGTTGATTGCAATAGAAGAAAGATTAGAAAAACATATTATGATCCCTATGCTACCTTTTCTAGTCACATAAGATGTTATGCTTGTAACAAGTATGGGCATGTAGAAAAAGAATGCAGATTAAGTATGATGAACAGATCTGAGAAATTGGAGAATTTCCAGCAAAGCTGGAAAAAGAAGAAGCTCTAGTAAAAAACGTAGGGAATGTTGACCCTAATGTAGTCATCTTCTTCTAAAGTTTACATCTCATAATGACTGCAAAAGTGATGTAAGATAAATTATAGGAATCAATAATGTATCATCACAGGGGTAGAAATATATGGTGATTCCCTTTTGCGCGCCAAAATTATAATACCAAGGGGCATTACCATGGTATTGGCACACAGTATTGAGCGTTGTATGGTTTATTTGATTCTTTCCAAGAATACCATAGGAAGTTGTGTGGTTTTGGCTCATGGTATTGGTAAAAGCTAAATCTATTTAAGGAGAGGAAGATCATAGTGCAAGGTGGGCATGTGTCTGGGTATTGAATGAATACTTCACTTTGAAGTATATCTGCATGGAATGGGTTAAAATTTATTCATAGATCTAAATTAATAATTCACCTATGAATAAAATGATGGATCGAGATCTCTAGACCTGAAATGACTATGTATCTTCTAGATCTGTTTATGGAATTTTTAGATCTGAGATGTGGTGAATATTTTCCGAAGTGAAGGGTAAGATTTGAGTTGTTTATCTCTTCTGAAGAATTGCACAGCCTTGCAATGTTTGCAGATCCATACACAGGTTCGTCACAGTGAAAGTGCATATATACGCGGGTTGGTCTCAGAAAAAGTGTGTACGGAATATAAGGTTAGTCCTGAAATGTTTGCAGATGTATATGCAGGTTTGTATATGTGAAAGTGCATACATATGCAGGTTCAGTGAAGTAAAAGCGTGTATGGAATCTAGAGTTTTGCTCAAGTATGCTGAAGGAAATCTCTGATCTGTTTTGTTGTATTTTTTTTGTCTGTCAAGATGTCTTCATACAGATCTGAGTTGTTTGAACACTGATTAATGTTGTTGGTTGATTATGACTAAAGATCAGTTGGTTGGTTGTGTTGGGGTTCCCATGTTTTGGCCAGATTTGCAAGACCAAAAGATGAGACAACATCAGAACCACTTTTGCACCCTAGGATCTAGCCCTCCTGGACCCGGAGAGGGATCTCTCCAATAAAGCAAAGAATGATGTATCTTTGAGAGCTCAAAATGATATGTTAGGCTAGGTATGAAGCACAAAGGGGGTTTCAAATGATTTGGTTGGTTGGTTGCTGGGTTGGTTAGGAGATCATAAACTGAGAAGGTAATGGGAGGAAGGAACAAGCAGTAGGAAGCTTCAGCAAAGGGGATAGGTCAAGAAAGTGCCATCCATTGGGCTATGGAGTCATGAAAGGAAATTACATGCAACAACTAGCTAAGGCTTCCACAGGGAAAGTCATCTACACTAAAGGATCTTTTAGATAGATGATGGGATGGAACATTAAGGAAAGAAGGTGACAGAAGGAAAGACAACCAAATTTATGTCTATAGATCAGGTCAGAGGTCATTTAACTCCAGACCTGCTTGGACATACTCAAAGGAAGCTCTCAAAGAGGGACAAAGGGGCTGCTTATAGATCGGACCAGAGGTCATTTAACTTCAGGTCTGCTTTAGCAACTCCAAGGGAAAAAACAAAGATAGATTTGACAAAGAAACATCCAAGCAACAAACCCCTAAGTTCATACATAAGCCAGTAGGCAATAACATCCACTGCGCTGGTTAACCACATGAATTCACTCTTAGATACACATAAAGCAGAAAACGTTAAAGGTAGGGAGAGCAGGAACATAGGGCACCTAATAAGGGTGAATCCTATTCTATACTTCTGTTGCCAACCAGAAGAACATGAAACAGTATGAAAATGTAAATAACAGAGTTAAGAAAGACATCACCAATAGTAATAGACCAGGATCCTGTGAAATATGCTTTGATTAATTGGTGCCAAACTAGTCATGTACAGTAAGCTCAATGGCTAATACAATCCAAACTTTCTCCTCCTAGCCTATTACATACAAATTACTCTGTAACTCCCTCCCAAGACTATTCTAACAGTCAAGCTGAATCCCTCTAACAGCAACAGCTGAATAGCTTAACAACAACCTTTACAATGTGTTCTTCTGGATTCTTATAGGAAAAAATAGAGCAGAAGATGGTAGGTGAATAATTAAATGAAGAATTAACGCTCATGAGAGGAGGAAGGCCGCAACCCATTCTGCTTTAAATCCGTGCAATTACTTCTGGTACTCTGGCTGCAGAACTACTGCCATTCTCTGTTGATTGGACAAAATGGTGAAATAATGCTGCTAGGGTATCCATACTATGTAAAAAATGCTTCTTGATGATGTAGGACTGCTGAAAGGGTGTAGATCTTCATTCGAGGCACAATGTAGACTGAAAAATGATGTGTACCGTGTCCGTTCATGGAAGAATGCTCTGCTGATACGGGAACCCTGATAATATTATATCTCTTTGTGCATTGGATCTCCTGTTCGATCCTCGGAGTCTTCTAATTGTACCTTTTCCTTCTAAAAATCCATGCAGAAGCTCATAAGTCTTCTATTTCTTGCCTCGATCTCTCTACTGACCTTGTTTGAGAATTTCGAGCTTTAATGGCGCCAGAGGGTTGGTAGAGTTTAAACTCTGTCCGTTGATGAATTTATGGTGCAAGAAGCCCTCATACGCTTCCTGTAACATCAGGCTCTGAATGCAGCCTCTGCACATGGTCTTCATTGATGCTTCTGTCGCTGTAACAGAGATCACACATCACGGTGGTCATTCACTTGTTGAAAACCCTGCGAGACACGAAACCTATGAAGAGAAACCATGGACGGGCAATGGATGATGTGGACGGATGGGGGAGATGGCCATGTAGGAGTGATGGAGGTGAAACTTGCAGAGGAAACGGTGAGAATCACTCTGGCGGGGGTTGACGGTCCGTAGAGAGAATATACGTGGAAAACAAATGAAAACACATTAAAAAACACGAAACAAACCGATTAGACGTAATGGAATGGGCGCATGTACGGAGGGTGCATGTGGGGTGACATGGCGTATGGTGAAGACACGTGGACGGATGATGTGGAGGCCGGGGCGACGGTGGAATGGTCAACGACAGGCAGACGAATCTAGACCATTGATCGTGGCTGAGATCAATGGCAGAGGACGATGGATGGCGGGCCATGGCGTGAGCTATCATGCATGCAACTTCATTAGACTTCGTGCATCTTGAGTAGGCGATGGCAGTTGGATGGCCCATCCCAGATCGGACGATCGATGATCATTTCACTGGGCGCCCACGTCCGACAGATAATGCGCGGGGGATGACTTTAACAGGTGGGAAAAGTGGTTTGGGAATCGTACAGAAGGATGCGTGTCGGGCGCTGAGTGGAATCACTGGACGACGAGGGAAAACCACCAACTACGCATAGGCGGTGTGGAATAAATCGACGGTTTATGAACAGTGCAGCGGGGACCACAGGGTGGATGGGCTCCGCTCCGTCGATCTATCGGGCGAATGGATGTCGGAGATGCAGTCTAGGATTTGAACGTGGAAAACGACGGAGGCAGAAGGGTCAAAGAGGATCGTCCGATCAATCAATATTGATGGTCAGGAACGCCCCCGAAATGAATGGACCATGAGCCGTTGATCTGCGGGATAAAAACGAACGGTGGGGATGGACTGCGGGGGGCCAAGGTGTACGGGCACGAGAATTTTGGAGCGACCCCCCGTAGTGAATAACAACTGTTGATTTGAGTCATCCGATATCCCGAGGAGTCAACTACGGGGGCTCCATGGTTTGACTCTACGGACAGAGAAAAACCCCCGCAGGGAAAAAGCCTTGGTCACGGCGCCAGGCTATATGGAGCGAAAAGGCGTTGGGCTAGTGGAGAAGGGGGCTTAGGCCTATTATAAGATCGGAAGTGGGTTTTTAACCCCTTTCTAATGTATTTTGAGACTATGGGAGGGAAACGATAGAAGGACCAAGGTGTATTTGAATGAAACAAAGGGTGTATGGAGAATTTGATGGGGATATTGGAGGGGTTTAGGGGGAAAACGTGGTGTTTGCAGTGATACGAGGGGCAATGTATGGCCTTTTGAGAAATGGATCAGTAGAGGGGCTATATGTTAGGCACAACACAAAGAGACTCTAAGGAAGATGAATTTTCAGGGGAAACACATTCCTTGGAGGCTCCAGAACAATCTAGCCCCCAGCTTGCTTGTCAAGAATTCCATAGGGGGGCTAACAGTGGCTCCACATGGGGATGGTTGCTCCTTGGAGGAGTCAAGAAACCAGAGATGATCTTTGGAGTAGGCCAGATGCCTGCTGTCATAATTCATATTTCTTCTTCAATTTTAGCTACCACAGTATGATAGAAACATCAGCAAAAATATTTCCCAACCAATCTACCTACCCAAACTACAGTTCTACAATTTTCCCTTGGGTGCATTTGAACTAGCAGACCCTTTACATTATTTTATTTTGAAAGAAAAAACAAACCTACTCTAGATGTAACCTTATTTCTCCATGAGGCCAGATTAGACTATTGGCCTCATCCATTTCTCTACCCAATCTAATACCTGCTAGGATTATAATGTCCAGTAGGTTCCTTCACCTACATTCTAAGACAGGAAATTTAAAAACAGCCAAGTTAGGTTAGACTGTCTGACCTGCTGGAATTTGCATAAATTAAAAACAACTAACTACATGCTCACACACTGAGCTTTATTGAGATTTTCCTACCTACCGTACTTTACTGAAATATTTACAGGTCTAGCTAACAAACATTGTCTTCTAATGTAACCAGTCCATCAAATGATCCCATGGCTAGTCCTTCTTGCTCAATTCCTTGAGCATGCTAGATAGACAGGGCAGCTCCCACTCTTCTTGTTCCATAAGAGCAGCCTTGGAAAATGTTCTCTCTATTTGCAACATGCTGCTCAAAAAGACCCTTGATCCTTCTTCAAGTATATGCAGGAAATGTGCATAAGGATCATGAAATGATACTTGGTTATGAATATCTAGCAAGCAGGCTTCAACCAGGACTTCCTCTTCTTCCATTGGATCAAGGATAAGACTCTCTTGAAGAAGAGAATCTTCTTCATCTTCTGAACTAGAGGACTCATCATATATGGCAGTGTTGTCCTCCTGGAGCTCTGATATATTTTTCTCTGAGGTGCTGAGATATTTGAGAAGATCTATGTATTCTTGAGCAGGGTTTTGGTCCATTGCTTCCTCCTTTTCAAGAGAAAGCTCCTTGCTTAAATTCTGCTCCAGAATCTCTTCTTTGCTTTCCTCCTCGTCTTCTGAAAAGAAAAAATTCTGGTTTCCAGTCTCACTGATGATTTGTGGTGAAGCAGAATGAAGACTCAGATAATCTTCTTATGCTATTATACTGTCATAGCTCTCCCCATCAGTATCATAGATAGGCTGACTAGTTTCACTGCTTCTCTGGAGTTGATGGAACTGATTGTCCTCCCACAAATATGTTAATGATGGCTCAACAAAATCTACTTCTATTTGGGAAACATCATCATTAGATAGATCAAATATGGGAGAATCAAGAATGTAAGTAGTGTTACTAATCAGATGAAATGGATTCTCAGCAGATCTTCCTTTACTCTGATCCATAGAGGAGTCCTCTGAATCTGAATCATCAAACTCAAATAATGACTGAGCAGGAGCGTGTGTTCTATAGAAGGCCTCGGAGGTGGATTGTTGATTTAATATCCGCTTAACCTCTTCTTTTGTCAAAAGAGGGGTTTCCATTTCATCATGGACAGAAGCACAACAGTCCTCTTTCTCTTGTATTAGCTAATTTGGAGGCTGGATGCTTTCTTGAGCCTCATATTCCACACCAGATTCTGCCTCTTCTATGTAGTCTTCTACTTCCTCTAGGCAACTTTCCTTATCAGCCTTTGCTAATAGGTCCTGATGTTCTTTGGTCAGCATAACACAAGGCATAGGTAAGCAATCAGGCAGTTCCTGATCACTAACCTCCTCATCTTCTATAGATTCTTGAACATCATACATGTCTTTCTCATCTTCTCGGTCTTGAGTTTGTTCTTGCTATGAAAGATGCATAGGCTGCTCGAAATAGTCATCATCCGTATTCATATTAGCCATGTGCATCTTTAGCATTTCGCCAAACTTTTTTGTTAATTCAATTAATTGATCGCACAAAGCATCATACTTTGCATCTCTGTCCATGTTTGGATTCATGCTTTTGCAAAGAAGGCTACTGCTTCTCCTCAACCAGTTCAGTGTCCTTCACTAGTGGATTCATTTGGTCTTTGGATCATAGGGAGTGTGGAGTTGCTAGGTGGATGATTATGGATGTTTGAAGTAGGATGTTGTCTACCATCAGCAATTAGGTAATGTCACCTTTCAGGAATAACCTCAAAACACAACAAACTCCAACCAGAGATTGACTGGGAGGGCGTTTACCAGATATGTCACCTCCGAAGAGGGTGAGATCCAAAGGCTACCTGGCCCTTCCCAGGCTCTATCTAAGAGTATGAGACACCCAATGAACGGAGGATGATTCAAGAAAGGGATGAATTTCTGCCAATCTAACCAGAGATTCGTGGGTTTGAATGCCTATGGATGTTCAAAGTGTAATGCACTCAAATTTCCCCAGCGGAGTCGCCATTATGTTGGTGACGACAATGGAAATAGACCAACTATTAGCAGTTCTTGACTCTCAGATTCTTCCCCAGTGGAGTCGCCATTATGTTGGGGTTCCCATGTTTTGGCCAGATTGGCAAGACCAAAATATGAGACAACATCAGAACCACTTTTGGGCCCTAGGATCTAGCCCTCCTGGACCCGGAGAGGGATCTCTCCAATAAAGAAAAGAATGATGTATCTTTGAGAGCTCAAAATGAGATGTTAGGCTAGGTATGAAGCACAAAGGGGTTTTCAAATGATTTGGTTGGTTGGTTGCTGGGTTGGTTAGGAGATCATAAACTGAGAAGGTAATGGGAGGAAGGAACAAGCAGCAGGAAGCTTCAGCAAAGGGGGTAGGTCAAGAAAGTGCCATCCATTGGGCTATGGAGTCATGAAAGGAAATTACATGCAAAAACTATCCAAGGCTTCCACAGGGAAAGTCATCTACACTAAAGGATCTTTTAGATAGATGATGGGATGGAACATTAAGGAAAGAAGGTGACAAAAGGAAAGACAACTAGATTTCTGTCTATAGATCATGTCAGACTTCATTTAACTCCAGACCTACTTGGACGTACTCAAAGGTAGCTCTCAAAGAGGGACAAAGGGGCTGCTTATAGATCAGACTAGAGGTCATTTAACTCCAGGTCTGATTTAGCAACTCCAAGGGAAAAAACAGAGATAGATTTGACAAAGAAACATCCAAGCAGCAAACCCCTAAGTTCATACATCAGCCAGTAGGCAATAACATCCACTGCACTGGTTAAACCACATGAATTCACTCTTAGATACACATAAAGCAGAAAATGTTAAAGGTAGGGAGAGCAGGAACATAGGGCACCTAACAAGGGTGAATCCTATGCTATACTTCTGTTGCCTACCAGAAGAACATGAAACAGTATGAAAATGTAAATAACAGAGTTAAGAAAGACATCACCAATAGTAATAGAACAAGATCCTGTGAAATATTCTTTGATTAATTGGTGAAAAACCAGTCATGTACAGTAAGCTCAATGGCTAATACAATCCAAACTTTCTCCTCCTAGCCTATTACATACAAACTACTCTGTAACTCCCTCCCAAGACTGTTCTAACAGTCAAGCTGAATCCCTCTAACAGCAACAACTGAACAACTTAACAACAACCTTTACAATGTGTTCTTCTAGATTCTTATAGGAAAAAACAGAGCAAAAGATGGTAGGTGAAGAATTAACGCTCAGGAGAGGAGGAAGGCCGCAACCCATTATGCTTTAAATCTGTGTAATTACTTCTGGTACTCTGGCTGCAGAACTACTACCATTCTCTGTTGACTGGAAAAATTGGTGAAATAATGCTGCTAGGGTATCCATACTGTGTAACAAATGCTTCTTGGTGATGTAGGACTGCTAAAAGGGTGTAGATCTTCATTCGAGGCACAATGTAGACTGAAAAATGATGTGTACCGTGTCCGTTCATAGAAGAATGCTCTGCTGATACGGGAACCCTGATAATATTATATCTCTCTGTGCATTGGATCTCCTATTCGATCCTCAGGGTCTTCTAATTGTACCTTTTCCTTCTAAAAATCCATGCAGAAGCTCATAAGTCTTCTATTTCTTGCCTCAAGCTCTCTGTTGACCTTGCCTGAGAAGTTCGAGCTTTAATGGCGCCGGAGGGTTGGTAGAGTTTAAACTCTGTCTGTTGATGAATTTATAGTGCAAGCAACCCTCAAACACTTCCTGTAACATCAGGCTCTGAATGCAGCCTCTGCACATGGTCTTCATTGATGCTTCTGTCGCTGTAACAGAGATCACACATCACAGCGGTCATTCACTTGTTGAAAACCCTGTGAGACATGAAACCTGTGAAGAGAAACAATGGACAGGCAATGGATGATGTGGACGAATGGGGGAGATGGCCATGCAGGAGTGATGGAGGTGAAACTCGTAGAGGAAACAGTGAGAATCGCTCTGGTGGGGGTTGACGGTCCGCAGAGTGAATATACGTGGAAAACAAACAAAAACACATTAATAAACACAAAACAAACCGATTATACGTAATGGAATGGCCGCATGTACGGAGGGTGCACGTGGGGTGATGTGGCGTATGGTGAAGACATGTGGACGGATGATGTGGAGGCCGGGGCGACGGTGGAATGGTCAACAGTAGGCAGATGAATCTGGACCGTTGATCGTGGCCGAGATCAATGGTGGAGGACGACGGACGACGGGCCATGGCATGAGCTATCGCACATGCAACTTCATTAGACTTCGTGCATCTTGAGCGGGCGATGGCCGTTGGATGGCCCGTCCCAGATCGAACGGTCGACGATCATTTCACTGGGCGCCCACGTCCGACAGATAATGCGCGGGGGATGACTTTAACGGGCGAGAAAAGTGGTTTGGGAATCGTACAGAAGGACGCAAGTCAGGTGCTGAGTGGAATCGCTGGATGATGAGGGAAAACCACCAACTGCGCATAGGCGGTGCGGAATAAACTGATTGTTTATGAACAGTGCAGCGGGGACCACAGGGTGGATGGGCTCTGCTCTGTCGATCTGTCGGGCGAATGGACGGCGGAGATGCGGTCTAGGATTTGAACGTGGAAAATGATGGAGGAAGTGGGGTAAATGAGGATCGTCTGATCAATCAAGATTGACGGTCAGGAACGCCCCCGAAATGAATGGACCGTGAGCCGTTGATCTACGGGATAAAAACGGACGGTGGGGATGGACTACGGGGGGCCAAGGTGTACGGGCACGGGAATTTTGGAGCAAACCCCCGTAGTGAATAACAACCGTTGATTTGAGTTGTCCCATATCCCGAGGAGTCAACTGCGGGGGCTCCATGGTTTGAATCTACGGATAGAGAAAAACCCCCGCAGGGAAAAGGCCTTGGTCACGGCGCCAGGCTATATGGAGCGGAAAGGTGCTGGGCTAGCGGAGAAGGGGGCTTAGGCCTATTATAAGATAGGAAGTGGGTTTTTAACCCCTTTCTAATGTATTTTGAGACTATGGGAGGGCAACGATAGAAGGGCCAAGGTGTATTTGAATGAAACAAAGGGTGTATGGAGAATTTCATGGGGATATTGGAGGGGTTTAGGGGGGAAACGTGGTGTTTGCAGTGATACGAGGGGAAATGTATGGCCTTTTGAGAAATGGATCAGCAGAGGGGCTATATGTTAGGCACAGCACAAAGAGACTCCAAGGAAGATGAATTTTCAGGGGAAAGGCATTCCTTGGAGGCTCCAGAACAACTAGCCCCCAGCTTGCTTGTCAAGAATTCCATAGGGGGGCTAACAGGTTGATTGGTTGATGATTCAAGGAATGAATTGAATGGGTTATAAAGTTTCAGTTTGATATATGTTATTTGAGCTTAAATGTATGGATTGGGTCCAGTCTGAAAATCTGATGAAAAGAGGTCTACAAGTTGTGTTGTGTGGAAGCTATTGGATCCAGTATGAAAATTGATGAAACGTGGTCCATGGTGGTGCTGAGGGTCGAAGCCTTTAGTGAGGGGGTTGTAGCTCCCTTCCAGTGGTATCTAGTAAACGAGATCAGGGGGTAGTAGCTCCCTTCCAGTGGTAGCTGGTAAATGAGATCAGGGGGTAGTAGCTCCCTTCTAGGAGTGGCTAGTAAATGAGATCAGGGGGTTGAAGCTCCCTTCCAGTAGTAGTTTGAGAATGAGAGAAGGTTGCAACCTTCTGCAGGTGGGTGCCTACGTGCTGGTATGTGTCTGTGCCAGTACATGGTTGAGACGACGACAACGGTGGTTTTATCCCGAATTGGGTTTCCACCTTAAATCCCGTTGTTCATGTGTGATGCTTATGTGTGATGATTTATTCTATTCTTACTGCACATGCTTACTGCTTACTAAACATCTGATTAATGAATGTTGCACTGATCTAAGTACAGAATTTTATCCATAATAAGATCTCTGGTAATACACAAGTTTTCTTAAGGATATCCACGTGTATACGTGAGTTGGGTTCATTAAAGTAGCTAATGGAATTTAGTAAGGAAAAAGTAAAAGTTTTTCTCTAAATACTGATTCACCGCCCCCCCCTCCTCTCAGTATTTTTCCCAAAATTCAAGAGGATTTGGATCTAGATAGACTCTGGTATGAATTTTTTCTTGAAGCCAGTATGTTAAGATTCAGACCTGAAGAGAATAAATTTAGCCAGATATGACAATCTTTAAGAGGAAAACTAGTCTTTAACAAAGAAAACTTAATCCTCAAAGTTTTCTAATCATGGGACTGTATGATGTTTTAATGGTAGTGTGGGCTTCCCCAGTGGAGTCTCTGTGAAACCAGGATAATTAGCAGGCCTACTGATCACCAATGGATTATTTTGATCTTTTAGGAGTTGTGGAGTCACCAGGTGGATAATTTTAGATGTTTTAAGATGAGTTGTTGTCCACCACAGTAATTATCTACCAATATAAGGCTGTTGTGGGTTTTCTGAGCTCTAAATGATTTCTAAGATGCAATTTACTCAGAAGTTCCCTAGTGGAGTCGCCATTTATGTTGGGGTCCTGTGATTTAGCAGATTGCCATACTAAATGACAAGGAAACATCAGAACCACTTTGGAATCCTAGGATCTAGCCCTCTTGGATTCAGAGAGGGATCTCTCTATATGTTTTTTCAAAGGATTTGTCTTTAAGGCTTAGGATATGATATTAGGCTATTTATGAAGTACAAGGGGTTTGTTTTTTTGTTTTGGTTGGGAATCATTAAATGGGAAGGTCATGTGAAGTGAAGAAGGAAATAAGTGGAAGGATGTTTCAGCATTAGAAGATAGGTCAAAAAATAGTGCTAAACCATTGGGCTATGGAGTCATAAAAGGGTTTACTTGCACAAAAAATATTCAAGGGCTTTGAAAGGGCAAGTCATCTATATCAAAAGATATTTTAAGTTGATTTTGTGGTATGGAACATTAAGGAGTGAGGTGAAAGAAGCAACATGTAAGAAAACAAAGGGAAACCTAAGATTAGGCAAGGACTTTTAACCTATCGTGCTTTTGACATACTCTTAAGAATAAAACATTTAAGATAAGCATAAAAAGAAACCTAAGATTATGTAAGGAATTTTAACCTAGCCTGCTTTTGGCACACTCTTAAGGGAACTATTCAAAACAGTTGTTTGAGACTAACCAAGGGATAGGGATAACCATAAACTTCCTTGATTAAGACTCTACTTAACATGCAGTGAAAAGATCATTTAGGAACAACATCTCAAGTTCTACTCAGCAAGATATGGGCTTACCAACATTCATTGACTGGATATACTCTATTGAAATCATTCCCAAACACACATTTAGCAGAAAACATAAAGATAAAGATTTTCAGTGAGAGCCAGGATACTTTTTAGTATATCCTACTCTATATTTGTTTTTCTCTATCAGAGAATATGAACACAGTGGAAACATCAGGAAAATAACAGTTACAATGAGAATAACATCACCAATGATTTAGATCAAGATCCAGTGAATTTGCTTGTCTATTGATGTGAAAAACCAGTTACATACTTTGAATCCAATAGCTTTTACATTCCAATTCTTTTCATCCCAACCTACTATATTAAAACTACTTAGAAACCCTTACTCAATAACAGTTTAGAAAATTAACAATTTTCCAACCCTTTACAATGAATTTTCTGTGAATACTTATAGGTGAAGAAGGAAGAGTGTTGAAGAAATGGCAATAAATATGAATTAAGACAGAATGGGGGAGGTGTTTGAATGCCCATTCTGCTTAATAACCGTTGCATTAACTGATTGTACCATTTTGGTAGTTTTCCTGTCTTTGTGGCATATCTGGTAGGTTGATAATAACTCTGAAATGTTTTTTTGAAGATAACAGTGGATGAAGTACCCTGCATGACTTCTCGAATAAGCAAACTGTTAGTTTTTTGGGTTTTGTAGCCCCATGTTTGCTTAATAATTGTTATAACAGTTTCACAGATGGTTTTTCAGCAGGATGGCTATCAAAGTGTCTATGAAAAGTAAAGCAGGTTGCAGGTGTCCTTTTCTTGATCTCTAGAGACTTAGATTGCCTTGATGATTGAACATTCGAAGGATATTTTGCTGATCTATTTGTTTTAGCCCCTTTAAACACTGACTTGTCTTTAACTTGTGCTTTAAGGCTTATTCTGATAATATTTTAGGCTTTCTGTCCTTTGCTAACTGTATTAAACTTTAATTCTTTGATTTCTTCACTTATCTTCATTAACATTCCCTGTCTTTGTGTTTGCAGGGGTTTCCTGTTGCACTAGAGGGTTTTATTTGTTATTATGTCCATAAAAATTTGATTAAGCTTGGAAATTCGACCCCTCGGCCCTTTTTCCACTGTTTCTTTGGCTGTGGGAGACCTATGGATTAATCCACCATTAAACTTGCACACGACGACAAACTGGTTATGAAATCCTGCATTTCTTGGGTTTAACTGCAACAGAAGGCTTCGGTGGAGGTTAAGCAGCAGTGAGGAAGCAGGGTGAATGTAGCAAGGAAGGGTTTAACCATGGTGGAGATGAACCAGGGTTCAAATCCAATTATGATGTGAAGATTTGGAAAGGCGATATGGGAAAAACGATAGTGGTTTTCACGTGGGGTGAAGGTGGTAAATGGTTTGGAGCAGGGGGAACGTGATACAGTCCAATTGCTGACACGTATTCTCCTGAAAAATGCCCATTTCACGCTGAAAATGGTCGATCAAATTTATTTTTGAAATGAATGCGAATAATGGTTTAAGATCGTCTGATCTGGGGGAGGGCAGATCTACGGTTATACACGAGCATGAAAAATAGAAAAGACGTGTGGGAAAAAATATGGTGGGGCCGGGGTGACGTGGGGTTGGGTAAACAAAACAACCTTTTTCAAGTTGAAAATGGGGTTTAGAACATTATGGGAGAACGAGCACGGAAATGCCTGTGTAGGTTTTAACCCTGAACATAAATTATCTACACATGAATCTTATAACAGAAAATAAACAATAGCGAGAGCATAAAACATAAAACAGATAAACATAGAGATTTTCCCCTGGATCCCAAATCGGGACGACCAGATTGATTTTTCATTATATTCCTTTATACATGAACACATATGTATACATGCCGAAGCATACATAAACCCTAATCCATTAACCCTAGATTAGAACATAAACCATAGTTCTCTCAACCGGATTCACAAAATACCAATAGAGGCTAAAAACCATCGTATTTCAAAACCATGTGCAAACTCATGCACAAAACATGGGTGGGTCCGCCTATGAGTGGGTCCACACACCAAAAAAAAATTCGCCTGGGGGCTGCCTCCCCCCTTGTGACCCCCCTGTTGCGCCCGACGCAACGTACAACGCGTGGGGCTAGTTGTGGAAAGAATATAACACATACCTAAATATTCTCCTCAATGTTTTCTTTCTCTAATAAAATAAGCAGAGACTAGCTATTGAAAATTTTGCATTTATTGTTTTTTATGACAAGAGAACTTCCGAGTGCTCACAGACTTCGTCAATGCATCTGCAACATTCTTCAAAGTGTCCACCTTTACCAGCAACACCCTTTTAGCCTCAACCATATCTCTAACAAAGTGATATTGAACATCAATGTGATTTGTCTTTGAATGATAAGCAGGGTTCTTAGCCAAGAAAATTGCACTTTGGCTATCACAGTCTATCCTTATAGCTTGTTGTACCAACCCCATACTTGAACACAATCTCTGCAACCAAACTGCTTCCTTGCTTGCATGAGTGGCTGCTATGTATTCTACCTCCGTAGTTGAAAGAGCCACTACAAACTGTATTTTACTCATCCAACTGACTGCGCCTCCAAATAGGTTAAACACATACCCACTTGTAGATCTTCTTTGGTCCAGATCTCTCCACCTACCGCATCAATAAAACCATGAATGTCCAACATTCTTTCCAACTCGGTCTTCCCCGTAGCGCGAAGCCACAATCACTAGCAAGCAAATATGTATCTCGAAAACCCACCATCTCCGTCTCAATGCTCCTTCCTCGTTCAAACCGTCAATACTCCCACCGCATGTGCAATGTTTGGTCTAGTATACACCATTGCACACATTAGTGCCAACCGTCGGGGTACCCAGACATGGAACACGGGTTATTCTTCTTCGTGTCTTGGGACATTGGCTCAAAGTAACAGCTTTACACCCACAGAATAGGAATATTCACCCCATGACAACCGTATATTTAAACTTCACAAATATAGTCTCGACACATTTCTTCCGTTTAACCAAAATAGCCTCTTGCCTAATCTCTTAATTTCCATGCCTAAAATATATCATACCAATATCCTTCATATTTCCATTCTGGAGAACAAAGGTCTTCAAATATTGGATAATTTCTTTGTCATTTCCAATCAACAATATATCATCCACATACAAGACCAAATAAATAACACAGTCACCATTTAATTTAAAATAAACACAGTTATCCTCCTTGCTTCTGGTGAAGCCAAGGCCCCGTATATAGGTATAAAATTTTTGATACCACATCCTTGGTGATTGTTTTAACCCATACAAATAATTTTTCAACCTGCATACCAGTTCTTTCTTACCCTTCACCATAAAGCCTTCAAGTTGCTTCATGTAGATCTCCTCTTCTAGATCCCTGTGAAGAAATGTTGTCTTCGCATCCATCTGTTCTATCTCAAAATCAAATGCAGCAAAGAGCGTATAAAAACCAATCGAATAAAATTAACTTTGGCAACAAGAAAAACATCACTAAAATCAATTCCCAACACCGAACAACTCTTGCTACCACATCCCAGCTTTGTATTTCTCTCCACTTTGCCTTCATATTCATCTTCTTTTTAAACACCTATTTTCTCCTGATGGGCTTCCTTCCAGCTGACAACTCCACCAGATCCCATGCCTCATTTTTGTGCAAGGATGCCATTTCATCAACCATGGCCTCCTTCTAGAGTTTTCCATCCTATGAATCTACTGCCTCCCTGACAGTTATGGGATCATCATCATTATAGTTAAGGAAAAACCTGAACAGAAAGCATATGGACTATACCTTTCTGGTTGCCTTCTTACCTGAACTGAACTTCTCATAGCTGGATTTTGTGGCTCTTCCTCTTTTGAATCTTCTTCTGTTGTAGAGTCTGATTCATACTCCTTTAGCTCAAACTCTACCTTCTCAGGTTCCTTTGGTATGACTTCATGTTTAACAACATCTTTCACCTCTCTAAACACCACATCTTGGTTGTACACAACCTTCCTTGTTTCCGGGTTCCAAAGCTTGTAACCTTTTAAACCATCCTTATACCCAATAAAGATGCACCTTTTCGTATTATCGTATTTATTATCCAACTTGGTCCTTTTCCTTTGGAACATGTACATATGCATCACATCCAAATACCCTTAGATGTGAAAGAGAGGTTTTCTTACCAGTCCATACCTCATGTGGAGTCTTATCCTCCAACGTTGATGAAGGTGATCTGTTAACTAAGTAACATGTAGTCTCCACTGCCCCTGCCCAGAATTCTTGTCCTAACTCGGTACCACTGAGCATGCTTCTTTCTTTTTCCATCAACGTTTTGTTCATTCTTTCTACAACTCCATTTTGCTGAGGTGTGTATGGAGTATTATTCTTCTGTGCTATACCACACTTCTTACAGAACTCTTCAAATTCCTTCTTGCAGAACTCCCCACCATTATCTGTCCTCAACGCCTTTATCTTCTTCTCTATCTGGTTTTCCACCAAAGCCTTAAATTCTTTAAATTTTTCAAATACCTTAGATTTCTTCCTCAAGAAATATATCCATGTATTCCTTGAGAATTCATCTATGAGTGAAACATAGTACATAGACTTTCCCAGTGATGGAACTGACACAGGTCCAAACACATCACTATGCACAAGTTCTAATATCTTGTTCACCTTCTTAGCACCAGAAGGAAAACTCACCCAATTCTGCTTCCCATATACACAATGTTCACAGAAATTGAAATCTAGAGAGAAATTAGACATGCCTTGTACCATACCATTTCTATGTAGTATCTGAAGGCCCTTCTCTCCAATATGTCCAAGCCTTTGATGCCATAGCATGGTCTTTTCTCCAGAGACAGCTAGGCTTTCTGCTCCACTTTTAGGAACCACAGAACTGTTACACCCATCAATAACAGTGCTACCTTGTAGCTTGTATAGAGTTCCAGTCCAAACTCCCCACATTAATACCAGTGCTCCCCGAACCATCTTGCAAGCATATTTCTCGAACACTATTTTTATACCTGCATCATCCATCTTGCTTACAGAAATCAAATTTCTGGCCAATGTAGGAATATGCAGAACACGAGGAAGTGTTCTAATCCTTTCACCTTGCAGCTTCAACTTGACCTTTCCACGTCCGATGATTCTGGCCTTCCTATCATCCCCTAGGAAGACATCACCACCATCATATTTCTCATACTCGCAGAATCACTCCCTATGGGGAGTGAAGTGAAAGGATGCACCTGAGTCAATCAACCATGAATCATGATCTACATGTGTACTTGAAGAAGAAGCCAAATACACATCCCCACCTTCATCCGAGGTAGTTTTTGCCTCTGCAAAAGGAGCATCATCAGATCCCTTTCCTTTCTCAGAAGCTTTAGATATGCATTCCTTTTTGTAGCACCCTTCCTTTCCGCATTTCCAGCATACCTTTACAAAATTTCCAGGAGATTTAGATCTCCCACTCGAAACCTTATTCTTGTTTCTGTTTTGGGACCTTCCTCGTACAGATAAGGCATCTCCATTTTGACCCTCCATATTTCTTCGTCTCATTTCCTCCAACAGCAAGGCTGAGACAATGTCATCAAAATTCAAGGTAGTTTTATTGCTACCTATTGCAATAACCAGACTATCCCATGAGTCTGGTAGAGAACACAACAAACTAATTCACTTATCTTCATATGATATTTTAATATCAACAGATGACAGCTAACTTACCATAGTATTGAAGGTGTTCAGATGCTTTGTCACTGAGTCTCCATCCTTCATCCTTAGGTTATACAATTTTTTCCGCAGGAACAACTTATTCACCAGAGACTTAGATTGGTACAAAGTCCCAAGTTTTCCCAAAAATTCTTCACCGTAACTTCCTCAGATACATTCAACAATACTGAATCTGAGACACACAACCGTATTGTGCTCTTAGCCTTCCAATCCAGTTTCTTCTAGTCTTCATCTGACATTGCCATTGGTTTAGTACCTGGATCTACCGCGATCCACTAATCTTTATCCACCAGCAAATCCTCCATCTTGAGCTTCCACAACTCAAAACTCTGACCATTAAATTTCTCAATCTCTATCTTTTCGCTACTCGCCATCTTCTTTCACCGCAAGAATTGATCCCGCAGATCTCCCAATGAATAGGGTCTACCTCAGGCCCGAGAAAAAAACCCTCAGTAGCAAAGGCATCCCCTTGAAGATGAAACAACTCTGATACCAAATGTAGGTTTTAACCCTGAACACAAATTATCTACACACGAATCTTATAACAAAAAATAAACAATAGCGAGAGCATAAAACATAAAACAGATAAACACAGAGATTTTCCCCTAGATCCCAAATCGGGACGACCAGCTTGATTTTTCATTATATTCCTTTTAGTGTTACAACACATATATATACATGTCGAAGCCCCCAATCCATTAACCCTGGATTAGAACATAACCGTAGTTCCCTTGACCGGATCTACAAAATACCAGGGGCCGAAAATCATCATACCCCAAAACCATGTGCAAACTCATGCACAAAATATGTGTGGGTCCACCTATGAGTGGGTCCGCACACCAAAAAATAAAATTTGCCGAGGCACTGCCCCGAACCCTGATAGGGGGGGCTGTCGCCCCCCTTGTGACCCCGCTGCTGCGCCCGACACAACGTGCAGTGTGTGTGGCTAGTCATGGAAAGAATATAACACATACCTAATAGCCTATGGGTCGTTGGATCTGGGGGTGAGGCCACATCAACGGTGGAGATTACGGGAAAACACAATGAAATGTCCCTGCGTGGTCAGGTGGGACCAACGGGATTACATAGAAAAAATTAAAGAACATGTGTATGGCGGGGACACTTGGGGTATGGACAGATTTGCGGACCAAGTGCCTCCGCAACGAATCTTAGCCGTTGGATGAAGATTTCACATATCCCAAGGAGTCACTGTGGGGGCACTCAAATGTTTTAATTTTGTGTGGAAAATTTCTACGGGTGGATAAAAAGGAAAAACAGCGTGGGCCATCGGATCTGTAAGATGGACGGCGGATAAGGCATCGCAGGATTGACAATCAGTGGAAAAATTTTCTGGGAGGCATGAGTTTGAAAGCTGCGATATGCCAATGATGCGATGGTGTGATGACCGATGACTGTGATGAAGCGATGGAAAAAGGCCAGTGCGATGGACTATGGACCGTTGGTCAGAAAAGATCAATTGTGGAGATTTAATCGGAGGATCGGCACATCAGCGGGGGGGATGCATTGGAGGGGAAACGTGATGCACCGATAGCCATCGGATCTTTGGGGAATGGACAGCTCAGATCCAATCAGCAGATAAGCTATCGGAGGAGTAAGAGGTCGGGGACAAAAAAAAAGGAGATCGCCGATGGAGCGAGGGCTGTCGGATTGGAATGATATCGATGGCTCAGATTTAAAGTGGTAGGTCACATCGGTATTTCGCAAATAGGCGGAGAAAAAGAAAAAACACGAAGATTTGGAAAATGCCGAAGTGCGATTGCGATGGGGGCTTAAGACCCTTAGCCGATGGTCTCGGGCCTCGGTCTTATGGAGGAAAAGGGTTGAAAAATTAAGCCCGCGGGGGCTTAAAGGTGCTCTTATGAAAAAGGTTGGGTTCTAGGCCAAAAAGGGGTTTTTGAGGTTTTTTAGAGGTTCCGATAGATTTAAAGAGCTGTTTTTAAACCAAAGAAAAGGGATTTTCAAGGTTTAAAAGGGGGATTTTGAGGAAGTAAAGGGTAAAATGAGGAAAATGGGGGGATTTTTGCAGAGGGATTCTTGCAAAGGAAAAATGGTGAAAATGGGTTTGAAGAAACAGTTTCCTTTATAATAGCAGGGTTTCTTTGAGGATTTTTGAAGGAATATCATCAATGGAATGGATTTTTTGGACAAATGGACCTAGAAAGGCTTAAATAAGTCACAGATTTGCATGAAATTTGTTTCTTGAAGACTAAAGACCCTTTTTAGCCGTCTTTGCATATGTAAAAAATTATGGATGGCTAACATGGCCAACATAACAATGCAATCACCCATTCTTCATCTCATGGTGGCTTTCTATAGGGGATTTGAAATCCTCCTTCCCTCCCTTGGTACATGGTGGATGGTGACCTAAGGGAGAGGTATGATTCCATTGTGTGCTCCAAATATTCCTTTGTGTGCTCACATAGTGTCTAAGGAGGCACTAGTGGCTATCCTTAGGTGGCTTCATGTAAGGAGTAACTTGTCCTTTGCTTTATGTGGTCCTGGAAAGCGACCTTTTGCCACTTTCAGGAATGCACACTTATCGATAAAAAAGGCACACAGAAGGCGCTCTTCTCAAAGGATAATGCATGCAATCAGCATTTAAGACTAGTTCAAATTTGATTTTCTCAAAACCTTAGAGATTTTAAATACTTTCTTGATTCCATAATGTCTTCCTACCCTGTAAATCCTTTGGCTTGAAATTAATTAATGTCATCTTATGCTGTACAATTTTCTAGTGTTAACAGTTTCCCCCTAATGTATGAGGTCTAGGAAGGACTGTATAGCTGAAATGCATTATAGTTTCTTTTCCGTATCGTGCATAGAGAGAGAGGGAGACTTGCATGGAGCTTTGGAGTTGACAACACCTTGCACTAGTTCCAAGAATGACCACGTTTAAGGGATCCCTGCAAGAAAATAAAATTTACAAAATATATACAAAATTTCAACAAGGTGGGCATGTCCCATGCTAGTGATGCTATGGCTAGTTAAATAAAATTGACAGATACATGCTCTGTTTGTGTCACCACTATGGTAGTAATGCTAGCGGTTGTTGACAACAACTACTGACGCCCTCAGGGGAATTTTTTCTTTTATGATAGGTGGAATGTGGTTGATCAGAACTGGATCATGGACCAGAATGATAGTTCAGAATTAAAAGTGCTCAGAAGAGTATCGAACCTGAATGACCAGAAAGGTCTCGTCGCTGCGATTTTGGCACCGCAAATGGTTCTTAAAATCGAGGTCATATGAAAAAGTTACTGAGGTTTGAAATATCCAGTAAACTCCAAAATTCAGTTGACCAAGTTTGAATTTTATTAATTTGGAAAAATTAAAAAAGAATATTCCAAGGAATATTTCGAGAATATTCCCCAAAATATTCTCTAGAATATTCCAGTCTAAGTGAATCATTTATGGACAAGTGGCATATCCTGATTCCAAGTTTGTTTGACTTGGAGAATTTTGGGCCTATCACGAGTTGCCACATGGCAGGCCGGGAGTCCGCCACATGGCCCCAAGCCAGAGAAGAATGGCACATTAAAATTTTTTCACAATGGACAGGATTCGAACCTAAGACCTTCCTCCTACCAGCATCAAAGCTCGACCAACTCCTCTACACCATATTTCTTAACAATAATGGTTTACGAAATGTATTTGAAGGTTTAAATTTTATTTGGCAGAAAATTTAAAGGGCTAGCCCCTTAGGACTAGCCTGTTTCACATGACTAGGGCTCAAAAACCAAGGCCTTAAGGCCCTTAAACCGTAGAGTAAACAATTTAGCCAACCGTTACGTGTGGCCAACGCATTTGGAGTTTAATGCAACATTTTTAAAAACTTTAAGGTTGTCGTTTGTTAACGGTTTATTCGATGGTTAATCCGCAGAGGTCACATGTGATCCCAACAGATATTAAATGTCACAGTTAAGCACTGCGGTGGTTAACGTTTTATCCAGTGATCAGGGTAGTGGTCACCATGTGACCACCCCACTCAAACATTTAATGTAACTCCAAAAAGTTATTGCCAACCTTGGAGCAGGTCCGACATTTTTGGCTTTTTTTCCATTTTTGGAATTTTAACAAGAGCTATTCCACTTTTAGTGGGGTTTTTGGGGGACATTGGGCAATCTTCTTGTTTCTGCCATTACTCCCTCATTATTGGACCAAATTGAGTGAAATTTGAGTCAATTTTGGGTCTCTTCGACCTTTTGAATAGTTTGGAATAGGTTTTAGGTCAATTAGAGGTGATATACAATAGATTCTTCTTAAAGAAAGATGAAGAAGCCATCAAGGCCATCATGGAAAAATCACTGTATTCGGTAATATTTCACTATTTAGTGTGAAATAAAAGCCATTTCCAGATATTTTATATCTTTTGAAGCCAAATTTATAGCTATTTTTTTCTTATCGAGGCATATTTTTTCCCGTGTAACCATTTTGAGCAAATTAATAGAGCAAGGAAATGCCATTGGGGAGCCTTGGATCGGTAGATGTAGCCTAGGAGGGGTGAAATGCCTCAAAAATTTGTTGTGTTATGTGATGATGAATTTAATTTTCTATGTATTTCTACTGTGATATGTTAAACAGTAAATTTACTTAACTAATCCTCACACATAAAACTCAGAAACATAACCAAAAATACTTTGTTTAACCTGCAACTCATGGAGAAAACTTTGCATACTTTATTATATTAGAATGGATACTTTGCATAGCATAATAAATAAAATCCATTTCAGATCAAGTTGGTATCAATGCTAGTGTTTTGAGCATTAGGAAAGCTAGTGTTTCTCTCTGTATTTTTCTTGTGCAAAAGGATTCGTTTAAAATTTTGCATTATAACCCTTGCAATCAGTGCAAAGCCATTTTAGGGCAGCATTTTTTGTAGG
Source organism: Pinus albicaulis (assembly GCA_034641835.2). Classification (NCBI taxonomy): domain Eukaryota; kingdom Viridiplantae; phylum Streptophyta; class Pinopsida; order Pinales; family Pinaceae; genus Pinus; species Pinus albicaulis. Next base: position 1,296,111 of record JAXQQM020076304.1, on the reverse strand, counting down.
TTTTTGAGGATTACTATGTTGATTTTGCTAGAGGGTGAAGGAATAACTATGGATAGCTAATTCTTGGAGAGGAAAAAAAGGAAGAAAGTGTTGAAGGCTTCTTCCTTACCCCAAAGTAACTTAAGGTCACCATTGAAACACAAACCCTCTTGATGATTGTTTGTTTGTTTGTTTTTTGGCTGCTTGAATAAGAGTTTGCTGTTACAACCATTTGGTTAAAAAAGCTTTTTAATTTGTTTTGAAAGCTTTGAGAACTTTATTGAAGTTCCTTTTTTTCATTGACATCATAATGACAACTTCTACAAGTGAAGTTTCCTCCTTCACAAGATTCTTCGATGATGATATGAAGTGTGACTTTATTATATTGAAGGAAATGGTGCAGATTTTGTTTAAGGATAAAAGAGAAAGCACTGAACTTTGTGAACATTTGTTTGCCATGAAGGAAGAGAAGGAAGAAATTATTCAAAGATTGCATGATATGGAGAGGCATCTCCATCAAGCCCAAGAGGCTTTAACCAAGAAAATTCATGAGGAAGAGGTAATCCATTCTAATTTGTCTTCATTTTCCTCATTAGAAAGATGTGTTGGTCCTTTCGAAAAACATACAAGAGGTATAGGGTCCAAATTAATTATTAAAATGGGATATGAAGGAAAAGGGTTAGGCAAGCATGCACAAGGCATGGTTGAACCTGTTTCGGTTGAGGAACGACCCAAGAATCTTGGTCTTGGTTATGTGCAATTAAATTGTAAAGACTCCAAAGCCATGAAGGGATGTGAGGCTATTTCAAAGAGAACCTTTATTCTAAGTTCTAAGATGCAAATATGTCAAATTTGCTTCAAAGATGATTTCCATTTCTTTAAGCCTTTGTTGCAGCAAGAAGATGGTAGACATGCAGCTTATGGCGAGCATGCAAGTTCAGATAGTTTTCAAGAAAAAAATGGTGATTTTAGTCTACAAATGAAAGCTGGAGCCTCTACTAGTTCATATCCTCATGAAGGAAAAAAGGATAAACATGAAAAGAAGCACAAGAGATATAAATCTTCCCATGATAAATTTGATTGTGTTTCTGCAAAGAATGATAATTTTGCATGCTAAAATGGAGGAAATATTTGTTGTACATATTGTGGTCGATTTAACCATGATGTTTCGAGATGCTAGATGAAGAAGAAAGCATACAGAAAGCAGATGAGGCAAAGGAAACTTTCAAAGAAGGTGCATAATATTTGCACATATTGAAAAAATAGAGGATATGTTGTCTCTCATTGTTGGACTTTGCATCCAACTAGTCGTCCCAAGCACATGCAGCAAGAGGACAGAAAGATTGGCGCAAGTGGAACCAAGGATTCCATTATTGATGTGAAAATGGAAGTTTCACATGAAGAAGAGTTGCATCAGCAAAAGTCACCATGGAAGTGGCTTGGTAAGAAGTGGATGGACTTCTTAACATAATAAGGCATACTCCTTTGTACATATGCAAATTTTGGTTGTATGCATGTACTTTATGCTGTAATCTCTCGTTTGTTTGAGCCACCTTGGATCATTGATCAAGGAAGCAATGTTCAGTTTCCTTCTGCAAATTTCTCGCCAGAAATTTTTTGATTGAGTGCAAGAAAGACAATTCTTGACAAGAGGACAGGCGCATCGAGGAAGGGAAGTGTGAATTACTTTCTAGTTGTGGTTCAAAGTCACTAGCCATGCAAGACAAGTATTTGGAGGCTGAAGAGAAGAGGGTGTTATACTCTCATTTACTGTACAAATCAGTTTCAGTATATCAGTCTTTTGGGGTCCAAAAGATTCCCAGTGGGGAGGTGTGATAAGAATTGGATCATGGACCAGAATGATAGTTCAAAATTCGAAGTGCTCGAAAGAGTGCCGAACCTGAATGACCAAAAAGGTCTCGTCGCTGCGATTCTGGCAACGTGAACGGTTCTCAAAACCGAGGTCGTATGAAAAATTTACGGAGGTTTGAAATCTCCAGTAAACTCCAAAATTTAGTTGACCAAGTTTGAATTTTATTAATCTGGAAAAATTTAAAAAGAAGATTCCAAGGAATATTTCAGGAATATTCCCTAAAATATTCTTTGGAATATTCTAGTCTAGGCAAATCATTTATGGGAAAGTGGCATATCTTGATTCGAAGTTTGTTTGACTTGGATAATTTTGGGCCTATCACGGGCTGCCACGTGGCAGGCTCGGAGGCCGCCACGTGGCCCCAAGCCAGAGAAGAATGGCACATTAAAATTTTGTCACAATGGACAAGATCCGAACCTAAGACCTTCTGCCTGCCAGCATCAAAGCCCGAACAACTCCTCTACACCATATTTCTTAAATAGTGGTTTACAAAACTTATTTGAAGGTTGAAATTGTATTTGGAAGAAAAGTTGAAGGGCTAGCCCCTTATGACTAGCCCGCTTCACATGACCAGGGCTCAAAAAACCGAGGCCTTAAGACCCTTAAATCACAGAGTAAACAGTTTGGTCGACCATTACGTGTGGCCAATGCATTTGGAGTTTAATGCAATGGTTTTAAAAATGTTAAGGTTGTGGTTTTTTAACGGTTTATCCTGCGGTTAATCCGTAGAGGTCACATGTGATCCTGGTAGATATTAAGTGCCACAGTTAAGCACTACGGTGGTTAACGTTTTATCCGGTGGTTAGGGGGGTGGTTACCATGTGTCTGCCCCACTCAAATGTTTAATGTAACTCCAAACAATTACCTCCGACCTTAGAGTGGGTCTGATGTTTTCGGATTTTTTTCCATTTTTGGAATTTTAACTGGAGTTATTCCACTTTTAGTGGGGTTTTGGGGGAGACATTGGGCATTTTTCTTGTTTTCGCCATAACTCCCTCATTATTAGACCAAATTGAGTGCAATTTTAGTCAATTTTGGGTCTCTTTGACCTTATGAACAATTTGGAATAGGTTTCAGGTCAAGAAAAGGTGATGTAAGACAAATGTTTCTTTGAGGAAGATGAAGAAGCCATTAGGGCCATCATGGAGAAGGCACTGTATTGGGTAATATTTCACAATTTAGTGTGAAACAAAAGCCATTTCTAGCTATTTTCTATCTTCTGAAGTTGAATTTACAGCTGGTTTTTCCTATTGAGGCATATTTTTACCTATGTAACCATTTTGGGAAAATTAATAGAGCAAGGACATGCCATTGGGGAGCCTTGGACCGACAGATGTAGCCCAGGAGGGGTGAACTACCTCAAAAATTTGTTGTAGTATGTGATGGTGAATTTTATTTGTTTTGTATTTCTGTTGTGATATGTTAAACAATAAATTTACTTAACTAATATGTTGGGGTTCCCATGTTTTGGCCAGGTTGACAGAGACCAAAAGATGAGACAACATAGAACCACTTTGGGGCCTTAGGATCTAGCCCTCCTAGGTCCAGAGAGGGATCTCTCTATGATAGCTAAAGGTTTATGTCTTTAAGGCTCAAGGTATAAGATTTTAGGCTAGTTATAGACTCAAGGTTGTTTGTTTGATTGTTTGTGTTTGGTTGGAGGGAATCAGGAAAAGAAGGACCAATAATAAGACAAGGATGAGCAGAGAGGAAGCTTAGGCAGAGACAGATAACTCAGAGAACATCAAAACCATTGGGCTATGGAGTCAAGAGAGGATTTATTTGTAATCAATGTGCAAGCTTTCAGTTGGGCTAGTCATCTAGAGCATTTGGATCTTCAAAGGAGATATTTGGAATGGGGCATTAAGGGTTGAAAATGAAAGGAGGAGAACCATCCAACCCTGTCTATAGATCAGACCAGAGGTCATTTAACTCCAGGCCTGCTTGGATAGAATTGGAGGTGTAACAAAGGATCTTGGAAAGGTTTAATTAGGATGGAAAGCTCCTAGTGAGGCAGATGCAGGATTCTAGACCTCACAAGTTCTTAACACATTCAACTAAATCCCAACAAGAACATCTGAACATAGACTTCATTTATTCATACATCAGAGAGCAGGAAATAACATCCACTACACTGGCTAAACCAATTGAAATCAACATTCAGATACACATATAAGCAGAAAACATTGGAGTAGGGAGAGCAGGAAACATAGGGCACCTATCAAGGGTGAATCCTATATTATACTTCTGTTGCCTACCAGTAGAAATGAAATGAAATGGAACATAACATAAGAGCAAGTCAATCACAAATACAGAGAAAGAAGAAACATCACCAGCTGCTTTAGATCAGGATCCAAAGAAACATGCTTGTCATATTAAAAACAACACCAATCAGGTACATCATAGCCCATAGCTTGAACATTCAGTCTGAATACATCTAATCTCAGCCTATCTTACAATGTTACACAGAGAACTTGTCTCAAGAGGAAAATACTTGCGTTCCACTGATTTCTCATCAACAACCATTACAATGTTTCCTTCTGTGCTTTATAGCAAAGGGTGAGCCTAAGATCGACTGAAGGAGTAGGTGAAAATTAAATGTATCTTTAAACACAACAATGAATGTGGGCTTTATGGGGCTCATTCTACTTGATATGCTATATGTTTAATCGCCACTTCCTCGGGAAAGAATGATCACGGATATGATTCCTATATTTTTGGTCAAAGTACTGTGTCATGAAAAAAGTAAAATAACCGTTAGAAGGTCTGCTTCCATAAAATGTCTGATCGTTTTGAGCCGTAGTCCGTGGGAAAACCTATTCAAGGACTTGTGTAACAAAAAAATGGGTGCTCACACTCGATAAAGAAAAACATTCGGCCCGACTAAAAACCTTGAGACATTTTTTGTCCGGCGTCAGATCCTCGATCGACCTCGTCCGTGATCTCGTCGTTTGTCTCTAAAACACGACTTTAGGCTCGCGAGATTCCTTTCGTAAGGTTGTGCTTTAATTTTCTTTTTGTTTCCATACCGGAATGCTCGACCGTGCTTGGGCCCATTTGCGAAAGTTAGCTCGGGTTTAATGGTGATGGGAGATTTTCCACGAAGTTCGAACTCTTTTCCTTTAATGAACATTTCATCTCCACCTTCCCAGACCTATGTTCATAAATTCAGCTATCGTGGACGATCTTCCTCGGATTTATTTGTCCTGGTAGCACAAAAATGTATTGCGGCGGCCATTCTTTCTTTATAATCCTGCAGGAAACACGAAGACTGTGAAGAAATCTATGGACAAGGGTGGCAGGTGATGTAGACGGGTGAAAGGGATGTACAGGTGGTGACATGGCGGAAGAAATCATAGAGAAATGGTGACAAACTGCTCTGGTAGGGTTGGTGGATGTTGCAGAATGAAAAATGCATGAAAAACATGTAAATAAACTGATTTTATGTAATGGACTGGGAAGGAGTACGGATGGAACACGTGGCACTGACGTGGCAGGACGGGGTGACGCGGAGGTCCCGGAGTGATGGAAAGGTCAACCATGGACAGACGGATCTGGACCGTTGATCGCTGATAGATCAACGGCGGAGGATGTCGGAAGGCGGGCCCGAGGGTACGATGTGCGGGGTTAAACAATGTGTGGGTTCGAGAGATGACAGTCATTGGATGAGGGCTCCAGGATTCGACGGCGATCATGAATTCCGCTACCCGGCTCTCGTCCAGGGGATAACGCGCGAAATGGCGGTTTTCAGAATAGTACAGGAGGACGCGTGGTAGGGAATGAGTGGGATCACTGGGTTTCGAATGAATACCGCTAGTCGCAGATGGGTGGTGTGGAATTTACCAGCGGGTTTGGGCGGATAACGTGTGTAGGAGGGGTCCACCACTTCGGGTGTGCTCCGCGCCGTTGGATCTGGCATTTAACAGACGATCGGGATCCGTTGATCAAACAAAATTTATTAAAACCCAAAAATGCACGTTAACAAAGGTTTTTAAATGAATTTTTCGCGCGGAGAAAGGTTGGAGGGGGTAAGCGCCTGGAGGGTTTAGCTCTGGGTTCTGGCGCCAGGTCTTATGGGAAGAAAAGGAGCGCAGGGCTATGGGCAAAGGGGCTTAGGCCTTATTATATGTTTTTGCACATTTCAAAGCATTTTTAGGCCCAAGGGGAGGAACGATAGGGAAATTAAGGGTAGGGAAGGCCAATAACAGGGGAAAAAATAGGATTTATAGAGGATTTAAAGGGATAATGGGGAAATTAAAGGGGAGTTTGACAAAGGGAGAGGGGAAAGGTGATATTTTGCAAAGGTATAAAGGGCAATAATGGGCCTTTTTTGAGAAATGGATCAGCAGAGAGGATGTATATTAGGCCTAGCACAGGGAGACTCCAAGGAGGATGAATTTTCAGAGGAAAGGCATTCCTTGGAGCCTCCAGAACAATCTAGCCCCCAGCTTGCTTGTCAAGAATTTCATAGGGGGGCTAACAGTGGCTCCACATGGGGATGGCTGCTCCTTGGAGGAGTCAAGAAACCAGATATGATCATTGGAGTAGGCCAGATGCCTACTGTCATAAGCCATCTTTCTTCTTAAATTTTAGCTGCCACAGTATGATAGAATCATCAGCAAACATTTTCCCAACCAATCTACCTACCCAAACTACAATCCTACAATTTTCCCATGGGTGCATTTGAGCTAGCAGACCCTTTACATTATAAAACAAAAACAAACCCATTCTAAATCTACCCTTATTTCTCCATGAGGCCAGATTAAACTGTTGACCTCATGCATTTCTCTACCTAATCTACTACCTGTTGGGATTAAACTGTCCAACAAGTTTCTTCACCTACATTCTAAGACAGGAAATTTAAACACAGCCAAGCTAAGATTAGACTGTCTGACTTGCTGGGCTGAAACTTGTAGAAAACAAAACTTTGAAGGCATGGAATTTTGCAACTGTGAAACATCCTTCTTTCTTTATTGTGACTTAGGTTTTGAGCATATTTGAGTCACCTCTTTTCTTTGCTTCAGCTCTGGTTTTGGGCATATTAGAGCTGGTTTCTCTTTCACTGCTGATCCAGATTTTGAGCATATTAGGACCAGCTACTCTGCTTCCTGGTGGCTCAGATTTTGATCAGGTTTGAGCCATGCTTTTTACCTCAAAGGTTCATGTTTTGAGCATGTATGAACCTCTCTTTTCATTCTGTTTTTTGGAACATCTTTTTTCTTTTTTTTTGAAAATGAAAGCTTGCAATGGTATGTACAATGGAAATGAAACTGGAAATGTAGAATCAATAGAAGTAATGTTTGAGCATCCACCCATTGACAGGACCCCCAAACAATTCTGTACCATTAATTTCTTGCAGAAAAAACGCATTAGGAACTACGGTAGCTTGAATAATGTATGGACCTTGCCACAGGCTGTCAAATTTTCCATGTTTGCCTTTTTCCTCTCTTCTCGAATCCCATTTACGAACATTATCCCAAAATTTGAAATCTGAAGCTTTGGTTCTTTTGTCAAACTGCCTTTTGATGCTTTCTTGAATTCTGACAACTCTGCTATAAACCTGCTCCCTTGTCTGCTGAAGATGCATTGTTTCATTAATTCTCCTTATCATGTTGTCTTCCTCTGATTGGATCTCCTGGACAAGTTTTATCACTGGAACTCCAAGACTAGTAGGAAACACTGCTTCAGTCCCATAAACCAGTTGAAAGGGTGACATGCCAATATATTTCTTGGTAGTGAGCCTGTCTGCCCATAAGGCATGTATCAACTTTTTATGCCATGACCTTTTTTTCTCTTCCAGCAGCTTCTTAATGATTGTAACCAGGATTTTATTTGATGATTCAGCCAATCCATTACCCTGGGGGTAATAGGCAGTTGAATGTCCAAGTGCTATTCTGTACCTGTGACAGAAATCAACCATTCTTTTGGATCCGAAAGCAGTAGCATTGTCAGTGATTATTTTCCTTGGACAGCCAAACCGAGATAAGATGAAGTCTTCTAGGAACCTAATGATGACAGAATCAGTGGCATTCCTAGTGGGTATGGCCTCTATCCATTTGGTGAAGTAATCTGTGGCAGTCATGATCCATTTATGTTGTCCAGAGGAGGCAGGATGAATTTCTCCTATAAAGTCTAGGCCCCATTGCATGAAGGGACCTTCTATGGTGATAGGTTGAAGAGGGAGTGGAAGGAGCTTCCTTTTTCCTTCAAAGATATGACACGTGTGGCAAGTGGTTATCATTTTATGGACATCATTAAACATTTTAGGCCAATAATAACTAGCCCTAAGTATTTTATTTGCAGTGGTCTTCCAACTCAGGTGGCCTCCACACTCCCCAGCATGGAATTCCTGTTTGATTTTTTCGGCTTCAGTTTTAGACAAACATTTCAGCAAAATGCCATTTGGATATTTCCAATATAGGTTCTCATTCATAATGCAGTAATTTCTAGCTTTGAGTTTTATGAATCTGGCCTTTGTTTTGGATAGTTCTGGAGGGGCATTTAGGTTAGTGAGCACATAAATGATATCAGTGTACCAAGGAGAGTTCTGAAACTGCTCCTCAAAAGTTGGATGGGGCAATCCTTCCCGCTCATCTAAGGCATTCATCATGTTAATGTTAAGGGCCTGCAGGTTTGATTTCAGCCATTAACTGGGCCAGCCCTTGACCTTTGATCAGCTTGGTGGGTTTTATTTCAATGTCATATTCTAAAATTGTAGCAATCCACTTGCCCCTTTTCCCATCAGGGTCCTGGGACAAGATATCTTTAACCACTATATTTGGTACATATGCTATGGTGTGAGAATGCAGAATGTACACCCTAAAGTCTTTTAAGGCCTTAATGAGAGCATAGGTTTGCTTTTCCATGATGTTGTACTTTAAGGGTGCATCTCTTAAAGCTTTACTGAAGAAGGCTATAGGCTGTTCATTACCTTCTGAATTATTCTACAGCAAAACTACAGCTATTGTGTGTTGGGAAGCAAATGAGAAGATTAGGAAATCTTTCGAGAATTCAGGGCTGATAAGGACAGGGGCCTGAGTGAGTGCAATTTTTACTGAATCAAAATATTTTTTGGCTTCGACAGTCCACTTAATACCTACATATTTCTTTAGCATTTCAGTCATTTTCCTAAGATGCTCAGCAAGATTGGGGATAAATCTTCTAAGGAAGTTTATCTTCCCTATGAAGGACTGCAACTCCTTGATGTTTCTAGGATGTGTAATTTGAAGTATTCCCTCAACTCTCTGTGGTTCTATCCTGATCCCTTTCTCAGATATGATGTGGACGAGAAGTTTACCTTCTTGTAGCCCAAAAACAGTCTTCTTGGGGTTTAGGGACAGATCGTACCTTCTACATTTTTCGAAAACTTTCCTCAGATGTTTTAAGTGTTCTTCTTCTGTTTTGGAAAAGACAGTCAATTCATCCAAGTAGATAACTATAAAGTGTCCAATCTCATCTGAGAAAGCAATGTCCATTTCTCTCTGGAAGGTAGCTCCAGCGTTCATCAATCCAAAAGGCATTTTCAAGTACATGAAGGTGCCCCATGGAGTGGTAAAGGCTGTTTTGAGTTGATCTTCTAGGAGTACCAGAACTTGGTTGTATCCTGAAAAACCATCAAGCAGGGAGATTCTCTTAGAGCCCACTACCTTCTGTAGGATATGCTCCATTCTAGGCAAAGGGTAGTTATCTTTTAAGGAGGCTCTGTTGAGGTTTCTGAAATCTATGCACAGTCTAATCTCCCCTGTTTTCTTCCTTACAGCCACTAGGTTTCTCTACTGCAAGCAGTTGTTTTGGATTGATTCTTTGAAGCTTTTGTCTGAAAGGCTTCTGATTTTCTTTTAGTGGTATCTTATGTTGTATGATGTTGGTGTCATAGGCCTTTAAATCTTCATAGCTCCATGCAAACACGTCTATAAATTCCTTGAACAAGTCAATATATTTTTTCTTCATGTTTGCAGGTATAGACTTAGCCAGCTTTATCATTTTGGGCTTGTCTTCAGTGCCAATGTTGCATTCTTCCACATCAGAATCAACATGTTCTATTGTGGGTTTCTTTGCTACATCATTAAAATCAAAAAGTTCCTCTAAGGGAGCCAGGCCTCTGGGTATATTCTTATCTTTGGCCTGTAGCACCTCTACCTCTTCTGTATCTGCGTTTTCACAATTTTCGGTCGGATTTTTAGTTTGTTCAGAAAAATAATTTATTTCTATGTTACAAGGTGTTTCTTGCTCATCTGGGAGGTCCTCATCTAGGCAGAAGCTATTAGATTTAGAGTCTAAATGAGAAAATTCAAACTCATTTATGCCTATCAGGAAATGCTCGATCTGTTTGTCTCCTTCAAAAACCTGCCAATATTTTTCATTGTCTGGCACTCCTGGCCTGAATTTGGTCTGAATGATAATTTGTTGGTCAACTGGGGCTTTAGGATATGAGCTAGCTAGACATGCTAATCCATTTTCTATTGCGTTTTTCCCCCTAGGAATGAATACTAACTCATATTCAACAAACGTTTTCAGCAAATCTATAGTGTCATTCCTGTATGCCCTAAGCCTAGGATGTTTTGTTGAATACTCACCATTCACCTGTTTGATCACTAACTCTGAGTCTCCTTTCACAGCTACCCTACGGGCTCCTAACTTCTTCAACAGATTTAAGCCCAAGATGAGAGCCTCGTATTCTGCAATGTTGTTTGTGCATTTAAAATGCAGATTCACAGCGTGGCTCTCTGCGTGGTCATTTCCTGTGTTATGCAGCCACACTCCTGCTCCAGTGTTTTTCCTAGTACAAGACCCATCAAAATTCATTTCCCATAGGGGTTCTTTGTCTAATTCATTTTCATCCTCTCCCCTACGGCTGGATTTGCAATTATGTAGAGTTGTGAGGTTTGTGCTAGGAGGGAGGTCATTTTGTGGTTCATTATGGGCATGAAGGTTAGGGAGGGGGCTATCTTGCTGTTTTTGTTCTGTTTGTATTTCATTCATAGATATATTTTCAGCAGTTTGCCCATGGTCTTCTTCTTCATATTCTTCCAGAGTAGCCATTATGTTGAAATCCATGGGCTCTACGTTTGTATCATCATTTTCTGATCTTGGCTCTTCTAAAGGTTGGTCATTGTAGAGAATGAAAGAGTCTAGGTTTGTATGTATAGAGTATAGTGGTGAGTTTTTAGGTTTCTCAGGGCTACTGACTAAAAATTTCATCTGAGACTCTCTATACAGTCTTCTAAGTTGGCCGAATATAGGGATAGTGGCATATGAGCCATCCATCTGCATTGTTCCTTGCAGTTTGGCTCCCCATGATCTTGACAACAACATGCCATACTTCGGTGGCACATCTGCCACTACCACATCCATGACCATACACTTGGCAGGAATCTGGGTTAAACTCACACATAAGTCTTTGATGAGGCCTAGGCACTTTACTCTACTAGAGTCAAATGAGTATAAGTATTTGTAAGGTCTGGTAATTTCTAGGCCTAGCCTTTCCATCACTACCTTAGGCATTAGATTGTGTGATGCACCAGAGTCATGCATGGCATTATGGAGGATCTCTTCATGAATGTTAAGACTGATGTAGAAAGGTGGAACTACCCCCTCGTGAAATTTTCCTTCAATTTTGGGACCAAAGAGTAGGGCTGGTTGATCATCATTCAGATTTACAGTATCATTATTTTCCCCTAGATTTAATGCTTTCAAAATTGGGCCTTTATATACATCCTGAGTGGCCAGCTCAGATAATGGTACAGAGATTTTGATTTTTGCAATCTCACTCTCTAAATTGAAAGTGGACTGTGTTTTGGAAACACTTGACTCTGTTTTATTTGTTGCCTTGGTGGCTGAGTCATTGGGTGTTTTCTCACCATGTACAAGGTTTAGAATAGTTGTATCAGGAGTACTAACTGAAGTGCTAGAACTACTGGTTGGTTGACTTTGTTTTCCAGTGTCTTGGTTGTCCTTCTCCTTATGCTTACCAGAACTTTCAGCTGCTGTTTTGTTGTTTGCAGAGGTTGCTTTGGAATTTTTGTCAGGTCTTTTCTTGTTGGTTGCCTTAGGAGTCTTTGTTTTGGAAGCGTCTTGGATTGTTTTGCTCCTAAGTTCATATTTTTCCCTGACCTGTAGCATGCCATCTTCAAATCCTAATATGTAATTCTCAGTTTCCAACCATTCCTCATCCAAAAATGATGGTGAGGGCTGGTATTATTCTGAATCACAGTTAAGGACTGAGTTCTCTGCTTCAAACATGTTTATCGCATTCCCTTCAGACTCTTCAATGATCCCCTCGTCTTCATCTAAAAAGTTTTCTTGAAATGGGGGAATAATTTGTTGATCTGACTCTCTTTGTCTATTGGGGGCAGCATTGTTTCTTCTAATGTTTTGGTTCTGGTTTCTGTTTTGGTTGTTATTTTGGACGACCGTCCTCTTTATCATTTGTTGAAGTTCTTCCACATTTTTTGAAAGTTTTTCATATTTGAGATCAGATGTGGAAGCTATGTTGTCATCCCTATATGTTACCCTTTTTTCAGCTTTTAATCTTGCCCTTTTTTCCATCAAGTTTGCTTCTATGGTTATGGCTCCTTTCTGCATGTCTTCCAAGGTGGTATACTCTTTATCTCTAAGCTCATAGGCCATGTCAGTGTCAAATCCATCAGGATATTTTTCTAGGGCCATATTTTGTGGAGGTTTCATGTGTGGAGGGAAGGCATTATAAATGCTGTTGAATCTAGTGGTGTAATCGTGAACACTCTCTCCTACGTTCCTCTTAAGGGACATATATTCTGCTAGGAGCTGGCGAGGGTTTTCTCTAACCTCCCACTTGTTTATGAATGCCTGGTATAGTGCAGGGAGATCTTGAATACTACCAGGAGGTAGATTTTTAAACTACTTCTTTACCTCACCCCCTAAGCTTTGGGCAAAGATTCTCATTTTTATTGTTTCATCATCAATTTCCATATAATCAAAAGAGTCTTCCATTTTATCCACATGTTGCTGAGCTGTTATGGACTCTTTAGCAGTGAAGTGTGGGATTTTTGAATGATAATCATTTGGTAAGGGTAGCATAGGCTGAGGTAAAACAAAAGGCGCATACCAGGCGGAAATGTTAATGTTCTGATGAGGTATAGGGTTAGCTTGAGCAACTGGTATTCAGATGACAGGGATGGTAGGACTAGCAGGAGTTTGCTGAGCAGATCTAGGGTGAGAGAGCCCCAAATTTTGAAGGAATTGAGAATCAGGTGGTGTGGAAGGAGGGGTTTCACTGTCCCTAGAGTTTATACCACTGTTAGATGGTTTATTGTAATCTTCGAGGTCTTCCTGGTCTAGACGATTGAATGACCTAGTTCTCGGTAGGCTATTAGGTATGTCTAGGTCAGGGAGGAAATGTGCTAGAGCTGTTAGGTTTTCTGGTGTAGAATTAGCTCTATGAATGTGACTGGAAATAGTTGGTCTGCTGGGTGTAGGAGCTCTTCTGAGGATACTCTCTGGATTTTCAACTATTTCCGGTGGGTCAGGGTTGGGATAAGCTCTTGTGTGGATGGTTCTGAAAGCCAGAATGTTGTTTATAAGCAAAGCAGCTTAACCCCACTCATTACTTCTACTGTGGTTAATGTTGCCTCAGGGACTGGTCTCCCAGTGTAGTCTTCATTATGTTTCGGGTCTGGTCTCCCAGTGGAGTCTGATTGTGAAACTAAGATAATCAGCAGGCCTACTGATCACCAGTGGAGTCTTTTAACGTTTAGGAACAATGGAGTCGCCATGTGGAGGGTTTAGGATGTTTCTAGGGGGATACACTATCCACCACAGTGCTCAGGCACTATCACCTTTCAGGAATCTCCTCTAAACAGAAAGCTCCAACCAGAGATTGACTGGGAGGGCATTTACCAGATATATCACCTCTGAAAAGAGGATGAGATCTAGAGGCTACCTGGCCCTTTCCAGGCTCTGTCTAAGAGTATGATGGATATTCAATAATGGAGGTTGATTCAAGAAAGGGGTGACTTACTGTCAACCTAACCAGAGTTCTAAGTTTCTGAGGTTTTTACAAATGTTTAAGGTGAAATGTACTCAGATTCCCCAGCGGAGTCGCCATTATGTTGGGTTTCCCATGTTTTGGCTAGGTTGACAGAGACCAAAAGATGAGACAACATAGAACCACTTTGGGGCCTTAGGATCTAGCCCTCCTAGGTCCAGAGAGGGATCTCTCTATGATAGCTAAAGGTTTATGTCTTTAAGGCTCAAGGTATAAGATTTTAGGCTAGTTATAGGCTCGAGGTTGTTTGTTTGATTGTTTGTGTTTGGTTGGAGGGAATCGTGAAAAGAAGGACCAATAATAAGACAAGGATGAGAAGAGAGGAAGCTTAGGCAGAGATAGATAACTCAGGGAACATCAAAGCCATTGGGCTATGGAGTCAAGAGAGGATTTATTTGTAATCAATGTGCAAGCTTTCAGTTGGGCTAGTCATCTAGAGCATTTGGATCTTTAAAGGAGATATTTGGAATGGGGCATTAAGGGTTGAAAATGAAAGGAGGAGAACCATCCAACCTTGTCTATAGATCAGACCAGAGGTCATTTAACTCCAGGCCTGCTTGGACAGAATTGGAGGTGTAACAAAGGATCTTGGAAAGGTTTAATTAGGATGGAAAGCTCCTAGTGAGGTAAATGCAGGATTTTAGACCTCACAGGTTCTTAACACATTCAACTAAATCCCAAAAAGAACATCTGAACATAGAATTCATTTATTCATACATGAGAGAGTAGGAAATAACATCCACTACACTGGTTAAACCAATTGAAATCAACATTCAGATACACATATAAGCAGAAAACATTGGGGTAGGGAGAGCAGGAAACATAGGGCACCTATCAAGGGTGAATCCTATATTATACTTATGTTGCCTACCAGTAGAAATGAAATGAAATGGAACATAACATAAGAGAAATTCAATCACAAATACAAAAAAAGAAGAAACATCACCGGCTGCTTTAGATCAGGATCCAAAGAAACATGCTTGTCATATTAAAAACAACACCAATCAGGTACATCATAGCCCATAGCTTGAACATTCAGTCTGAAGACATCAACTCTCAGCCTATATTACAATGTTACATAGAGAACTTGTCTCAAGAGGAGAATACTTGCATTTCACTGATTTCTCATCAACAATCATTACAATATTTTCTTCTATGCTTTATAGAAGTGGGAACACAAAGATCGACCGAAGAAGGTAGGTGAACATTGAATGTCATATTAAACACAACAATGAATGTGGGATGAGGCCCATTCTACTTGATATGTTGTATGTTTAATCTCTGTCACCTCCCTCGGGAAAGAATGATCTGCCTTGGATATGATCTCGACATTTTTGGTCAAAGTACTCCTAGTGTCGTGAACAAAAAGTAAAATAAACTGCTTGAAGGTCTGTCTCATAAATGTCTAACTGTCTTTGAGCTATAGTCTGGTGGGAAAACTCTTCAGGGACATGGTGTGTAAATAAAACAGTATGGGTGCCCTGCACCTGATAAAGAAAAACATTCTGCTGACTAAAAACCCCGATATTACCTTTTGTCCACGCTCAGGATCCTTTAATCGATCCTCGGGGTCTGTGATCTGCTGCTTTGTCTCTGAAAAAATTGACTTAGGGCTCGAGATCTTCAAGGTTGTGCTTTAATATTCCTTTTGCTCTGTACTGGAATGCTCGACTGCTTCAGTTCCATTTCTGACAGGTTAGCTCGGGTTTAATGGTGATGGGAGATTTTCCACGAAGTTCGAACTCTTTTCCTTTAATGAACATTTCATCTCCACCTTCCCAGGCCTCTGTTCATAAATTCAGTCACTGTGGACGATCTTCCTTGGATTTAGTTTTCCTGGTAGCACAGAAATGTATTGCGGCGGCCATTCTTTCTTTATAATCCTACAGGAAACACGAAGACTGTGAAGAAATCTATGGACGAGGGCGGCAGGTGATGTAGATGGGTGAAATGGATGTACAGGTGGTGACATGGCAGAAGAAATCGCAGATAAATGGTGACAAACTGCTCTGGTACGGTTGGCGGATGTTGCAGAATGAAAAATGCATGAAAAACACGTAAATAAACCGGTTTTATGTAATGGACTGGGAAGGAGTACGGATGGAACACATGGCGCTGACGTGGCAGGACGGGGTGATGCGGAGGTCCCGGAGTGATGGAAAGGTCAACCATGGACAGACGGATCTGGACCGTTGATCGTTGATAGATCAATGGCAGAGGATGTCGGAAGGCGGGCCCGCAGGTATGATGTGCGGGGTTAAACAGTGTGTGGGTTCGAGAGATGACAGCCGTTGGATGAGGGCTCCAGGATCTGACGGCGATCGCGAATTCCGCTACTCGGCTCTCGTCTGGGAAATAACGCGTGAAATGGCAGTTTTCAGAATAGTACATGAGGACGCGTGGCAGGGGATGAGTGGGATCGCTGGGTTTCGGATGAATACCGCCAGTCGTAGATGGGTGGTGCTGAATTTACCGACGGGTTTGGGCAGATGACGTGTGTAGGAGGGGTCCACCACTTCGGGCGTGCTCCGCGCCATTGGATCTGGTGTTTAACGGATGGTCGGGATCCGTCGATCAAACAAAATGTATTAAAACCTGAAAATGCACATTAACAAAGGTTTTTAAATGAATTTTTCGCGCGGAGAAAGGTTGGATGGGGTAAGCACCTGGAGGGTTTAGCTCTGGGTTCTGGCGCCAGGTCTTATGGGAAGAAAAGGAGCGCGGGGCTATGGCCAAAGGGGCTTAGGCCTTATTATATGTTTTTGCACATTTCAAAGCATTTTTAGGCCCAAGGGGAGGAACGATAGGGAAATTAAGGGTAGGGAAGGCCAATAAGAGGGGAAAAAATAGGATTTAGAGAGGATTTAAAGGGATAATGGGGAAATTAAAGGGGAGTTTGACAAAGGTAGAGGGGAAAGGTGATATTTTGCAAAGGTATAGAGGGCAATAATGGGCCTTTTTTGAGAAATGGATCAGCAGAGAGGATGTATATTAGGCCTAGCACAGGGAGACTACAAGGAGGATGAATTTTCAGGGGAAAGGCATTCCTTGGAGGCTCCAGATCAATCTAGCCCCCAGCTTGCTTGTCAAGAATTTCATAGGGGGGCTAACATAATCCTCACACATAAAACTAAGAGACATAACCAAGACTACTTTGTTTAACCTGCAACTCATGGAGAACACTTTGCACACTTTATTATATGACAATGGATACTTTGCATAGAATAAGAAATAA
The DNA here is from genome assembly GCA_034641835.2 of Pinus albicaulis. Lineage (NCBI taxonomy): Eukaryota > Viridiplantae > Streptophyta > Pinopsida > Pinales > Pinaceae > Pinus > Pinus albicaulis. The sequence goes on along the minus strand of JAXQQM020076304.1, from coordinate 1,278,999 downwards.
AATCCATTTCAGATTAGTGGTACCCATATGCGTAAACTTGGTATGGCATGTAGCTACGTAATGTACACATATGTTCTGGCTGGGACCTTCCCATGTAAGCATAGTTGACAGAGACACTTGTGGAGGCACGAGTCTTCGACGGATCTGATCAAAGTGCAATGTTTGTAAGGTACGATACCATCTTGAAATCAAAGCTTTTGTCATAGTCAAATGCCAGGAGGACCGATGACATCTATGGACAATGATGTCTCCCACAGTGCTACCCAAGGATACCCCTTTACATGGGGAGGGGTGATCCAAGGTACCGCTTCCTTTTTGGAAAATAGGTGTTGAGGTCAACAAAAAGGAAGCCTTAACTGAACCATGGGTCACCGACCTGAGGGGTTTGGGACTTGGATGTGATGGATTTAACGTAGGAATGTTGGTGAGAGGTGACTGAAAACTGATGATTGGGATTTAGTGTCCCGAGGTCAGAGTATACTTAAGTAGCTTGGCGATAGTCATAGTTATTTCTAAAGGAAAAATCCCTAGAGTCTGTAGGACTTCTAGGGTAGGTGTAAACTGGATATGAATGTCGTGATGGTGCGTGCGTGGGGGTAAAATGCTTCAACCAAGGGAGGCTAGGGACTGTTTCCATGTGAGAAAAGATGAAATATGAGGGTGGAGGGGTGAAGTGCACCATTTGCGATCTTTGTACACTTACCAAAAGAATAAAAATAATGGGGTTTTGTTTGTACAAAACACAGAGATGGGTACCCCAAAACATGAAAATGTTCGCTCACTTATGGTGTGAGGAAGGTGTTTTGCTAAGGGTGGGGGTTCCATTGGTTGGTATCATGTGTGGGGTTGATGAAGTGGATGAAAAAGTATCGCAGATGGGTTTATGATGATGGGGGTATGGTGGGCCAAAATGCGAGGTGCAGTGGTGCGCTTTTGATCTGCTTACAGAACCTGGTCGTTCAGAAAGGGGGTTTCAGCTTGTACAGTAAACTTGACCTTATGCATGGTGAATGGATGGGCATGAGGTTCTTCTCAGACTGAAGTGGTATGGCCATGGCATCACTTTTGTTGTGATATCTGGTCTACAGTGGGTGACGAGCGCCATGCCATGGAGGGGAGGCTCTACCGACCAACACCGATTTTTATCGTGTGCTGGGCGAGGTGATGATAAACACTATCGGGTATGAGGACCCTATGGTTTATTTCTGATGGAGAAATTATGTCAGGATATGCAAAGTTTTCTGGGACTCTATCATGCTGGGGGTAGAATGATACCTACTCTAGAACTTTCCATAGATGATGTTGTGAATGGTTTGCTGGTTTTTCCTGCAAAAACAACTACCTCAAGTGAAAGCATCTTATTTTCATAAAATTTTATTGAAAGGCATGAGCTTTAAAAAGGAAGATGAGAGAGGGCATACCCACCGACGCTGAACTATATATATATATATATATATATATATATATATAGATATAGATATATAGATATATAGATATATATATATTTTAGGAGTGTGAACGTGGGGTTTCCGCCAGACTAAGATCATGGGGGGTGTTTCCAGTTACTGCCCCCTGTCCAGGATCTCCCCAAATACTGATTACTGCTACCTAGGTGACCTTAGGTCAAAGACCTGACCAAGCCATCCACAACAATCGATGCACTTGATAACTCAAGAGGATGAGGCACCCAGGTTCCCCTGTCCCTGATTGGTGTATGGTAATTTGGGGGGAGGAGGGACAAATTTTTGTCTTTCTGGTAATTTTTGCTCCTCTTGTAGGTACAGGATGACATGAGGTTCATTTTCTGCAGACTAGGTGGAGGGATCCTCTTGATAGGATTTCTCAATGGCGTGTAAGGAATCTCTATACCGCGGTATCTCTGGGAAACAATAGGTAAAGTGCCCATAGATGTTGCAAATAGTGCACGCTTGATTGGTACATAACACTTTTCCTTTACCTTTGGTGGTAGGTTCCTTTTTACGGGAACACAACCTTGATATGTCTGTTTCGGAGCCAAGGAGTGGTTTTAATTCATCTAGATCCAGACATATATGTGTAGGATGGCTTATTATGTCACATATGGCGTAAACTAGTGACTCTCGTTGAGTGGTGGGGACACCATATTATTTCCTCTCTTCTCGGGTTTCTTGGTCATGATCATCGATTTTGCAATGGGCACTTCCTTTGCGGGGGGTGGTCTCAACCATTTCTTGGATGGGTGGGGGATACTTGTGACTAAGGGGCTTCAATCCTGTGGCAGTAATTTGGGTGGCCCCTATTCCAGAAGGAGGAACGAGGTACCAAACTGGGAATGCCAACGATATGTTGGGTAATACAAGTGTTTCCAAAACCTGCTGGGAGACGAAGCTAGCAGGGGGTAGAGGAAAGGGGATTGGGATGCGGTGTAGGATAGAGAGGTTGTCATAGCCGATGCCTCAGTGTCGTTATTTCTTGATTCTGTGTCCTGACTAGCCTCGGTGCTTGATGTGGACATCATGAACATCGGAGCCCCTGTGACATCGAGTGATGCCTCAGGGATAATGGGAGGATCTCCTAGGAATGACCCTAGAACGAACGATGGTTTGAATTGGCTAGGGCCATATTCTTGGTACTTTGAAAGACCATCAGAGGCTGTATCTACATAGGGTAGAATTACATCCATGTTTTTCAAGGGACGCTTCTTGCTATGTGCTAGTTGGTCTATAGTAATGATGCGGTCCTCATGGGTGAACATCATAATGTGGAAGAAAAAGGAGGCTATGGTGGACATGGCGTACTTATAACTCTGTCCAAGGAGTATATTGTAATCCAAATGAGCGTCCAAGACTTAAATTTCTATGTGGACGATCTTTCTGGCTAAGTAGACCAAGACATTTTAGTAGAGGCTGACAGGGGTTCAGGGATGACCATTGTATGATCAAAGCGTTATGACCGAGGGTTTTAGCTCGGGAGAACCCAACTTCTGCCAATTTTTTTTAACATGATGCATGTCAATGCACCCTCATCTATGACACATCAATGAATAGTGATATTCGGTACCGATACTAGTAACTGGAAGTCAACCATGGAAGGAAGTTGGGAACAAGATTTGCTATCCATTCTAAGTACCTTAGGGGCACAATTATCTTGGCCTTCAATGATTTCTTAATTTCTTTTTCAATTGAGGGAAGCAGCAAGGGGTTTATTTGTCTGAGCTTTTGCTTGTATGGCTTCGCATCTTCCCTCAATGGAATCTTATGCTGTATAATATTTACATCAAAAGTTTTTAGGTCCTGATAGGACCAAGCGAAAACATCTTTGTAAGATTGAAATAACTTCAAATATTTTTCTTTATAATCTTCTGGGACTTTCTTGGATAATTTGATAATTTTAGGATCTGCATAAGTACCCAGATTCAAGTCTTCCACTTGATCTTTCTCTGTTACTTTACTTGGCTGCAAAGGTACATCATTTTTATTAAATAATATTTCTAGGGGCACTAGACCTCTAGGTATAACATTTCCTTTCAGCTGCAGCACTCTATTTCCTGCTATCTTTTCCTCCCATTTACTATCTGCAACACTTTCAGCTTCTTCCTCCTCATTATCATCAATTTCAATACTTGTGAATTCTCCTACTGTCTCCATAAATCTTTTCATCTTTTCATCATCCTCGAATACCTGCCAGTGCTTTATGTTATCTGGAATGGATGGTCTGTAACGTACCTCCACTTCATATCTTAAAAGCGGATTCTGAGGAGGACGGAATGTACTAGCAGCTACAGCAAGAGAATCTGCTATTCTGTTTTGCTCTCGGGGCATGAACTGTATATTAAATGCTAAGAAGAAATTTTCTATCATGTCCCATACTTCGTTTCTATATGCTCTGAGCCGTGGGTGTTTAGTTTGACATTCATTTTTGATCTGCCTCACCACTAGCTCAGAATCTCCCAGAACTTTTAAACATTTGATGCCCATGTTTATTGCTGTTTGCAGTCCCAATAATAATGCCTCATATTCGACTACGTTGTTTGTAGCCTCGTAATCCAGTTTAAAGGACAGTGGAACCCATTTCCCTGTGGGAGAAATCAACAAGACCCCAGCTCCATTTCCTTCTCTTGAATTAGCTCCATCAAAATGTAAAGTCCAAATTTCTGATTCCTGCTCTCCTTTAGGCTGCTCAGCTTGAATCTGACCAAAAAGGGGTTCATATGCATAATCCTGATTTTCTTCCAACATTAAACATGAGAAATCTCCCTCTTTGTTATAAACTGGAAAATTATCTAAGCAGTCGGCCTTAGTTACCATCTTGAAAAATCTAGTCTCCCTGTATAACCTCCTTTCTTGACCTCCAAAGACTGGGACAGTAGCATATGTTAGATCCAATTTTATTGATCCCCCAATATTTGTACCCCAGGACCTTGACAACAGCATGCCAAAGCGAGCTGGGATATCAGCGACCACAATGTCCATGACCACACTCTTTGCTGGGATTTGGGCCAAATTGACCACTAAGTCTTTAATCATTCCCAAGCATTTAACTCTTTTTGAATCAAATGAATATAAATATTTGTATGGCCTTGTAATTTGCAGTCCTAGTTGTTCCATGACAGACAGAGGCATAAGATTATGGGAAGCCCCAGAATCTAACATACAGTTGTGTAACAGCAGGTCATGTATAACTAGGGATACGTAAAAGGGAGGAGTAGAAGAGTCTATCTACTCAACATGGGGTCCAAAGACTACCATGCGTCTTTCTTCTTGAATATTTAAACTATCAGGTACAATTGGTATTCCAGGAGGAAGCATAAAGGAAGTAACTTGAGACTGATATACAGGCTGCTTCAATAATTCAGTCAATGGGACAGGAATCTTAACTTTCTCGAGTTCCTTTTGCAAATTGAAAGCAGATGAGGGCTTTTCTATCACAATTTCTTTTGACTCCTTATTCTCAGCTAAAGACTTAACCTCTTTTGACATCGGCTCAGTATTAGGAGGACTGGCTACTTTAGAAGAAGAAGGAATTTGATCATTAGACTGCAAGGGGGTATTCAGAAGATTCTTACCTTTTTCCGCATTCTTCTTTGTTGCTGACTCCTTCTAAGCGGATGTTTCCTCTCGAGGTGGTTCTTCTTCTTGCTCCTGAGTTCTGGTCCTCTTCCTTGAGGATCTGAGATCATATTTTACATTGAATTGCGCTTCCATAAAATTAGAAAATTGCTTGCAGTAATGGTCAATCTCTGCTTCTTCGTCTTCCTCTTGTAGCGGGCACTCCATATCATCATTATTCGAAAAATCCATATTTGAATCTTCTACTCCATAAGCTGCGTCTCCAGTGGAGTCATCTGCTGGTCCTTCCAGGTACAAGGGATGAGGTACCTGGTCTTTTTGTTCCTTTGTCTCTCTCGGCAATATCTGGAGAGGTGGCCTTCTATACTGGGGGTTATATCCTCTGTTTGGAGCATTATAGAAATTCTTGGGAGCTGCATTTTTAGCTTCTAGTTCAAGCTTGACCATATTCTTTATCATCTTACTTATTTCATCCAATTTCTCTGGATCTTTTTCTTGACTTGAGGTGGAAACCTCTTCTTTGCCTTTTTTCCTAGTATCTTGTTCAGTTTTTGCCTTTAGTTTTCCGGTGGAGGCAAATTTCGCTTCTAATTCCAGAGCATCTGATTGTGAGTCATCTAGAGTGGTAGGTTTCCTTTCCCTTAAAGACAAGCCAAAATCAGATTCAAAGGCTACTATGAAAATTATCTTAGCCGCAGCTTCATGGGGCTTCATCTCAGGGGGCAGGCTCAGGTATAGCTTATTGAATCTTTTAATAAAGTCTGAAACTGCTTCATTCTGTTTCTTCTTCATGTTATTAAATTCGGTGAGACATAGACCGTGGTCCTTCTTTTCTCCCCACTTTCTGAGAAAAGCATTTTCCATCTGGTCCCATTTGGTCACAAAATTATTCCCCAATGTCTTAAACCATTTCCTGGCTTCCCCTTCCAGAGACTGCACAAATAATCTCAAGACCACGTCCAGATGTTCAACATTTAAGTTCTCTGCAAAAGAGCAGAAGGTCTCAAGATGCTTTTGAGCATCATCTTCATTTTCGCCATTAAACCTCGGAAGAATCTTTAGATAATCTTGTGGAATATCGTTCAACACTTGGGGTAAGGCCAGTGGGGCGTATTTTTTCAAAAGAAATGCAGGGACATTGGCCATTGGAGGAGGTGGGGGTTGAACAATAGTCTGAGATACAAAAGTAGGGAGAGGAGTAGGAGGAAGCGGAGTGTGGATAACAATGGGAATATATTGCACGGAAGTCTGAGGTGTGGATAGGAATAACTCACGGTTAACAGCAACTACCTTAGTGACTTCTTTAATTTCTTCAGCCTCGAAAGCGGGATGAGATTCTTCTTCAATTGAGGCACTTCCTCTACGTGGAGTCTCCGAGTAAAACTCAGGATTTTCTGTTCTAACTTCTTGAGAAGAAGAGGGCGATTAATCTTCAACGGAGTATTCAGAATTTTCAGCGCGAGCTGACTTCCTCTCTTTCCAAGTTATTTTATGAATGATCTTCTCTGGGTCAGACACGTAAGGTGTTTTCAGTTGAACTGTATCTGACCTCAAATGCGGCTTACGAGGAGCCAGGACTACCAATAAAATTTATCAAGTAAAGACCAGTGGAGTCGCCAAGGTGAGAAATATGCAACTCTTCACCTCTCTGTGCTCACCTGATTAGAGAGTGAATATGAGATGTCGGACCCAGGGAAACATATATTCTTAAATTCGTTCCCCGGCAACGGCGCCAGAAAGATGTTGTGGATGATTTTGACACCCCCCTAGAGACAGTCTAGAGTTTCCATAGACCAGTGCTTAGGACATCTTAATATAGTAAGGAGCCCTTTATAGTTTGGGTTGTCAGTCCAAGGACTCACTTACTATATCTTGTTTTGAACAAGGAAATTAGTTTTGAATGGGACCAATCTCTCTCAGAAGCTGATGCAAGGATAAGAATAATGTAGGAACATCATGTAACACTCCAGTATAAAGATATCAGACAGTTAAGAGACCGCTTACTGTAAAGAGGGCCAATTCAAATAATATATCACAGAAATCCAATATCAGGAAGTGAGTGGAGTGGGGAAATATAAGAAGATATTAGCTGGCATGAGAATGATACCCAGATACACAACAGAACCATATAAGGGCGCACCAATTTACGAATCCTTATATGACAATGGCATTTTAAAAGCACCCTCCTCAAGCAACTAATATAGCAGAAAGTGTGAAAAGAGTGAACATGGAACAGTATATCATGACTAGGCCTATTTAAAGTGCTTGACTAATTCCAGAAAGGGCACCACTTAAGATGAATCCTTACTGCAAACTAGTGAGCCACTCGCATTCTAGAACATGATACAAGAAGATAAATTGCATGAAATGAGATAATGTATTAACACGTAAGAGAAATTACATACTGTGAAATACCAAAGACCAGAATCCTCAATACAGTTATAACCCCTCCTCACTGAGACCCTACGAGCTCTGAAACTTCATACAAAAATGTCACAGAATGTATACAGAAGTCTTTCTCGCTCCACAGTTTTATGATAGAAGTCTGGAACCCTTACAATGTCTGTTCTTTTAGCTTTTATAGACCAGATAGAGAAATCTATAGGAGGCGGTAGATAGAGAACATTTAATGACTTATTTTGAATCAGAAGGCGGAAAACTTTCGCGCCCACACTATGAAACGACTGAACATAATTAACTGTACTTTACAATTTATTTCTGAAATGAATGCTGGAAATGAAAATCTGCATATACTCAAGACATAAATAATAAAATATGTGAACATTCAGCCTCTTTCTGGAGGAGGAAGATCTGCGGTAATAAAACCTTGAGGCACCTGCTTTCATGCATGGTACTTTCAATCTTTAGTTCTCGAATTTAAATTTGGAACCTCTTTTGAGCTGGACCCTGAATTCATTGCTTCTTCATTAATAATTTGTTGCTGCATTAATGTTTTCATCTGTCCAAATGCATTCATTTTGATTTTTCTCTGGAGATTTCCATGGATCGAAGTACCTTTCTTTAATTGGGGTCACATCATAGTGACTTCCGGATCCTTTCCGCTAATTTTGTTCCCACCACCAGTTCCTGCAAAAACCAAAGCCTGTTGAATAAAACTGATGACAGAGAAGGTGGACAAAGCGAGACTAACAGAAGTGGTGGCATAGACGTGAGAGGATGATAGAATGACGTGGGGAGGAGATTTCAAACAAAAACACAGAGGCGTGACACGTAATCAATGGAGAAAACATGAATGACATATAGGCACAGAACGAAAAACGGCGGACGAGCGCTGGTGGTACGAAAACTCAGCAGATTAACTTTTGGAGGAGTTACAAAGGAAGGACGCAACAAGACAGCGGAATGAAGGCTTTAGAGGTGGGAGACGGAGCGCGTATCGCAGGATCGCAAGAGGAGAGAATGCGATGGAAGAAGAATAGAATAGCCAAAATTTCGTGCTTTGCGCCGTGCGATGGGCGTGGTGAGCGCAGATCGAAAAAGTGAAAAATGCGATGATGGGGAATAACACGCGAGAGAAACTGCGCTTTTGCGATGAGGCGGACATGCGATGGCGCAATTATGAGATCTGCGATAAACGCTCAAAGGGGCAGCGCTTGGTTATATGCAAAAGGAAGCGCGGAGCTAGGAGGAAAAGGGGCCAAATCTTATATAATCTTTAAAAAAAGTGGACTTTAGCCCTTTTTTCAATGCATTTATGATGCGGGGAGGGGCGGCGGTGAAAGAGGAAAAGAGACTATGGCCAAGATTCAAATGGGGGAGGCTGATTAGTACAACATCGGCTCCAACTGGGGACGGCATGTTCGTCCTCGGGCATGCCGAGAACTCGCGGACCTCAGACCCCTTTGCATTCTCTTCAAAACTTATTAGCTTATTTACATTATTTGCATTTCAAAAATTTAAATCACTCTTGCTTATATTATATACATAAATATACCAGGCCTGATCTGCCTGGGTCAATACTGAAAGTAGTGTTTTAGGAATTTTCCATTCACGGGAGCGTCCAACAGATCACCCTGTAAATTATCTAACATGAAAGTATTATTTCTCCCTAGGTTCACTATCTTGAATGGGCCTAACCACAGCGGGTCAAACTTGGCATGCTTGCCCTTTTCTGCTCTGCGAACATCCCACCTGAGAACCAGGTCTCCTATCTGGAAATTCCTATCCTTGGCATGGCGATCAAAAATATCCTTCATTTTTTTCTGGTATTCTATCAGTCTCTCATTTACCTGATTGTGTGTTTTCTCCAATTCTACCAGCTGATTAATTCTTCTGATCATGTCATCTAGTTCTTCCTGATTCTCTTGTATGAAACGTGCCACCGGTAATGCTAATTGCAGAGGAAACACAACAGCTCTCCCATATACCAGCTCATAGGGTGATTTGCCTGTTGCTCTTTTGCTGGTTATCCTATTTTCACATAGAGCAAACTTCAATTGAGAGTCCCAGTTTTTCTGATTTTCAGCTATCGTTTTCTTCAAGGCTCTAACCAGGGTTTTATTAGAGGATTCTGCTAAACCATTCCCTTGTGGATAGTATGCTGTGGAGTGAGTCAATGTAATATTATACCTTTGACAAAACTTTACAAACCTGGCAGACTTGAAAGCCTGCGCATTGTCAGTTACAATTCTTGCAGGACAGCCAAACCTAGATATGATATTATCTTCTATAAAATTCATTATTACAGCATCTGTAGCATTTCTGGTAGGTATGGCTTCCACCCATTTCGTGAAATAGTCTGTGGCTGTCAATATCCATTTATGTTGGCCACTTGATGGAGGATGTATCTCACCTATAAAATCCAATCCCCATTTCTGAAATGGTTCATTTACATGAATAGGGATTAAGGGCAATGCTGCTAGTTTCTGCCTTTCTGCAAATCTTTGGCATTTGTCACACGATCTGACCCAAACAAAAGTATCTGAATACAATTTTGGCCAGTAAAAACCAGCCTTCAAGATTTTATGTGTTGTAGCCCTCCAGCTGTAATGTCCTCCACATATTCCTTCATGAAATTCTGTCATTACATTTTGCACTTCATTTTCTGTGAGGCATAAAAGTAATATACCTAGAGGGTCTCTCCAATAAAGTTGTCCATTGGAAATTACATATTTCTGAGATTTCATCCTTACAGCTCTGTATTTTACCTTATCACAATCTGTAGGACAGCTGAGCGTTAAAAGATATTCAGCTATTTCTTTATACCAAGGACTAATTAGATATTTCACATGTATCTTTTGCATAGCCGTCTTTAGTCCTTGCTGCTTCTCTTCTTTTCCCGATTCTTCATTTGATAACATGGATAGATTAATGCCCAAATATTGATTGTTAGATTCAGATAAAATTTTGGCAAGTCCCTGTCCTTTGACCAACTTGGTAGGCCTTATATCCAAATCATACTCTTGGATTTTTGCAATCCACCTTCCTCTTCTACCTTCATTGTCTCCCTGAACCAGAATGTCTTTTACTGCCGCGGTAGGGACATAAGTTGTAATGTGAGACTGCAAAACATAAACTCTGAAAGCTTTAAGGGACTTTACCAGGGCATATGCCTACTTCTCCAGTATATTATATTTCAGTTCAGCATCATAAAGCACTTGACTGAAGAAAGCTATGGGCTGTTCATATCCCTCTTCATTTTTCTGCAATAACACTCCAGCAATTGTTTGAGGTGAAGCAAATGAGAAAATCATAAATGGCTTTTTGTAATCTGGCCCTGCTAGCACAGGAGCTTCGGCAAATGCCTGTTTTATTCTTGTGAATGCATCTGTAGACTCCTGGTACCATTTCACTTCATTCTCCTTTTTCAGCATAATAGTTATATGCCTAACTATCTCAGCATAGTTAGGAATGAACCTTCTTAAAAAATTTATTCAGCCCAAAAACACCTGTACCTCCTTTTTATTTTTGGGCAGAGGAATGCTGTTTATTATTTCGACTCTTTTAGGGTCAATCTTCATGCCATCTTTAGTTACAATGTGCCCTAAAAGTTTTCCCTCATCTAATGCAAATAAAGATTTTTTAGGATTGAGGGATATGCCATACCTTCTGCATTTCTCAAAAGTTCTTCTTAAATGCTCAATATGCTCATCATCATTCTTTGAAAACAGAGTGATGTCATCAAGATACACCACTAAGAACTTGTCCTGCTCTCCAATAAAGGCTATATCCATTGCCCTTTGAAAAGTGGCTCCTACATTAATTAATCCGAATGGCATCCTAGCATACATAAAGGTTCCCCACGGTGTAGTGAATGCAGTCTTCTTCTGGTCTTCTGGGAATACAGCTGCCTGATTATAACCAGAAAATCCATCCACCATTGACATTCTGGATGCTCCTACTACTTTCTGCAGGATGTGGTCCATCTTGGGCAGTGGATAGTTATCTTTTAATGATGCTCTATTCAAATTCCTGAAATCTACACACAACCTTATTTCTCCATTCTTCTTCCGCACAGGAACAAGATTTGCTATCCATTCTGAGTACCTTAGGGGCACAATTATCTTGGCCTTCAATAATTTCTTAATTTCTTTTTCAATTGAGGGAAGCAGCAAGGGGTTTATTTGTCTGAGCTTTTGCTTGTATGGCTTCGCATCTTCCCTCAATGGAATCTTATGCTGTATAATATTTACATCAAAATTTTTTAGGTCCTGATAGGACCAAGCGAAAACATCTTTGTAAGATTGAAATAACTTCAAATATTTTTCTTTATAATCTTCTGGGACTTTCTTGGATGATTTGATAATTTTAGGATCTGCATAAGTACCCAGATTCAAGTCTTCCACTTGATCTTTCTCTGTTACTTTACTTGGCTGCAAAGGTACATCATTTTTATTAAATAATCTTTCTAGGGGCACTAGACCTCTAGGTATAACATTTCCTTTCAGCTGCAGCACTCTATTTCCTGCTATCTTTTCCTCCCATTTACTATCTGCAACACTTTCAGCTTCTTCCTCCTCATTATCATCAATTTCAATACTTGTGAATTCTCCTACTGTCTCCATAAATCTTTTCATCTGTTCATCATCCTCGAATACCTGCCAGTTCTTTATGTTATCTGGAATGGATGGTCTGTAACGTACCTCCACTTCATATCTTAAAAGCGGATTCTGAGGAGGACGGAATGTACTGGCAGCTACAGCAAGAGAATCTGCTATTCTGTTTTGCTCCTGGGGCATGAACTGTATATTAAATGCTAAGAAGAAATTTTCTATCATGTCCCATACTTCGTTTCTATATGCTCTGAGCCGTGGGTGTTTAGTTTGACATTCATTTTTGATCTGCCTCACCACTAGCTCAGAATCTCCTAGAACTTTTAAACATTTGATGCCCATGTTTCTAGCTGTTTGCAGTCCCAATAATAATGCCTCATATTCGGCTACGTTTTTTGTAGCCTCGTACTCCAGTTTAAAGGACAGTGGCACCCATTTCTCTGTGGGAGAAATCAACAAGACCCCAGCTCCATCGCCTTCTCTTGAATTAGCTCCATCAAAATGTAAAGTCCAAATTTCTGATTCCTGCTCTCCTTTAGGCTGCTCAGCTTGAATCTGACCAAAAAGGAGTTCATATGCATAATCCTGATTTTCTTCCAACATTAAACATGAGAAATCTCCCTCTTTTTTATAAACTGGAAAATTATCTAAGCAGTCGGCCTTAGTTACCATCTTGACAAATCTAGTCTCCCTGTATAACCTCCTTTCTTGACCTCCAAAGACTGGGACAGTAGCATATGTTAGATCCAATTTGATTGATCCCCCAATCTTTGTACCCCAGGACCTTGACAACAACATGCCAAAGCAAGCTGGGATATCAGCGACCACAATGTCCATGACCACACTCTTTGCTGGGATTTGGGCCAAATTGACCACTAAGTCTTTAATCATTCCCAAGCATTTAACTCTTTTTGAATCAAATGAATATAAATCTTTGTATGGCCTTGTAATTTGCAGTCCTAGTTGTTCCATGACAGACAGGGGCATAAGATTATGGGAAGCCCCAGAATCTAACATATAGTTGTGTAACAGCAGGTCATGTATAACTAGGGATACGTAAAAGGGAGGAGTAGAAGAGTCTATCTCCTCAACATGGGGGCCAAAGACTACCATGGGTCTTTCTTCTTGAAGATTTAAACTATCAGTTACAATTGGTATTCCAGGAGGAAGCATAAAGGAAGTAACTTGAGACTGATATACAGGTTGCTTCAATAATTCAGTCAATGGGACAGGAATCTTAACTTTCTCGAGTTCCTTTTGCAAATTGAAAACGGATGAGGGCTTTTCTATCACAATTTCTTTTGACTCCTTATTCTCAGCTAAAGACTTAACCTATTTTGACACCGGCTCAGTATTAGGAGGACTGGCTACTTTAGAAGAAGAAGGAATTTGATCATTAGACTGCAAGGGGGTATTCAGAAGATTCTTACCTTTTTCCGCATTCTTCTTTGTTGCTGACTCCTTCTGAGCGGATGTTTCCTCTAGAGGTGGTTCTTCTTCTTGCCTGAAGCTTCTGTCCTTTCTCTTAATGATCCGAGATAGATGATGACATTGAATTGCGCTTCCATGAAATTAGCAAATTGCTTGCAGTAATGGTCAATCTCTGCTTCTTCGTCTTCCTCTTGAAGCGGGCACTCCATATCATCATTATTTGAGAAAGCCATATTTGAATCTTCTACTCCATAAGCTGCGTCTCCAGCGGAGTCATATGCCGGTCCTTCCAGGTACAAGGGATGAGATACCTGGTCTTGTTGTTCTTTTGTGTCCCTCGGCAATATCTGGAGAGGTGGCCTTCTATACTGGGGGTTATATCCTCTATTCGGGGCATTATAAAAATTCTTGGGAGCTGCATTTTTAGCTTCCAGTTCAAGCTTGACCATCTTCTTTATCATTTTACTTATTTCATCTAATTTCTCTTGATCTTTTTCTTGACTTGAGGCGGAAACCTCTTCTTTGCCTCTCCTCCTAGTATCTTGTTCATTTTTTCCCTTTAGTTTCCCGGTGGAGGCAAAGTTCGCTTCTAATTCCAGAGTGTCTGATTGTGCGTCATCTAGAGTGGCAGGTTTCCTTTCCCTTAAGGAGAAGCCAAAGTCGAATTCAAAGGCTGCTATGAAAATTATCTTGGCTGCAGCTTCATGGGGCTTCATCTCAGGGGGTAGGCTCAGGTATAACTTATTGAATCTTTTAATAAAATCTGAAACTCCTTCATTCTGTTTCTTCTTCATGGTATTAAATTCGGTGAGACATAGACCGTGGTCTTTCTTTTCTCCCCACTTTCTGAGAAAATCATTTTCCATCTGGTCCCAGGTAGTCACAGAATTATTCCCCAATGTCTTAAACCATTTTCGAGCTTCCCCTTCCAGAGACTGCACAAACAATCTCAAGACCACGTCCAGATGTTCGACATTTAAGTTCTCTGCAAAAGAGCAGAAGGTCTCAAGATGCTTCTGAGCATCAGCTCTGTTTTCACCATTAAACCTCGGTAGAATATTTAGATAATCTTGTGGCATATCATGTAACACTTGGGGCAAAGCCAGTGGGGCGTATTTGTTCAAAAGGAATGCAGGGACATTGGCCATTGGAAGAGGTGGGGGTTGCACAACAGTCTGAGATACAAAAGTAGGGAGAAGAGTAGGAGGAAGCGGAGTGTGAATAACAATGGGAATATATTGCACAGAAGCCTGAGGTGTGGAAGGGAATAACTCACGGTTAACAGCAACTACCTCAGTGACTTCTTTAATTTCTTCAGCCTCGAAAGCGGGATGAGATTCTTCTTCAATTGTGGCACTTCCTCTACGTGGAGTCTCCGAGTAAAACCCGGGATTTTCTGTTCCAACTTCTTGAGAAGAAGAGGGCGGGTAATCTTCAACGGAGTATTCAGAATTTTCAGCGCGAGCTGACTTCCTCTCTTTCCAAGTTCTTTTATGAATGATCTTCTCTGGGTCAGACACGTAAGGTATTTTCGGTTGAGCTGTATCTGACCTCAAATGCGGCTTACGAGGAGCCAGGACTACCAATAAAATTTATCAAGTAAAGACCAGTGGAGTCGCCAAGGTGAGAAATCTGCAACTCTTCACCTCTCTGTGCTCACCTGATTAGAGATTGAATATGAGATGTCGGACCCAGGGAAACCGATATTCTTGAATTCGTTCCCCGGCAACGGTGCCAGAAAGATGTTGTGGATGATTTTGTCACCCTCCTAGAGACAGCCTAAAGCCTCCACAGACCAAGTTTAGACATCTAATATAAGAAGGAGCCCTTTATAGTTTGGGTTTACATTCAAGAACTCGCTTACTATCTCTTGTTTTGAACAAGGAAATTAGATTTGAATGGGACCGATCTCTCTCAGAAGCTGATACAAGGATAAGAGTAATGTAGGAACATTATGTAAAACTTCAGTATAAAGACATCAGACAGTTAAGAGACCGCTTACTGTAAAGAGGGCCAATTCAAATAATATATCACAGAAATCAAATATCAGGAAGTAAGTACAGTGAGGAAATATAAGAAGATATTAGCTGGCATGAGACTGATACCCAGATACACAACAGAACCATATAAGGGCGCACCAATTTTTGAATCCTTATATGACAATGGCGTTTTAAAAGCACCCTCCTCAAACAACTAATATAGCAGTAAAGTGTGAAAAGTATGATGGAACAAAGATATCATGACTAGGCCTATTTAAAGCGCTGACTAATTCCAGAAAGGCACCACTTAAGATGAATCCTTACTGCAAACTAGTGAGCCACTCGCATTCTAGAACATGATACAAGAAGATAAATTGCATGAAATGAGATAATGTATTAACACGTAAGAGAAATTACATACTGTGAAATACCAAAGACCAGAATCCTCAATACAGTTATAACCCCTCCTCACTGAGACCCTACGGGCTCTGAAACTTCATACAGAAATGTCACAGAATGTATACAGAAGTCTTTCTCGCTGCACAGTTTTCTGATAGAAGTTTGGAACCCTTACAATGTCTGTTCTTTTAGCTTTTATAGACTAGATAGAGAAATCTAGAGGAGGGGTAGATAGAGAAGATTTAATGACTTATTTTGAATCAGAAGGCGGAAAACTTTCGCGCCCACACTATGAAACGACTGAACATAATTAACTGTACTTTACAATTTATTTCTAAAATGAATGCTGGAAATGAAAATCTGCATATACTCAAGACATAAATAATAAAATATGTGAAAATTCAGCCTCTTTCTGGAGGAGGAAGATCTATGGCAATAAAACCTTGAGGCGCCTGCTTTCATGCATGGTACTTTCGATCTTTAGTTCTCGAATTTAAATTTGGAACCTCTTTTGAGCTGGACCCTGAATTCATTGCTTCTTCATTAATAATCTGCTGCTGCATTAATGTTTTCATCTGTCCAAATGCATTTCTTTTGATTTTTCTCTGGAGAGTTCCATGGATCGAAGTACCTTTCTTTAATGGGGGTCACATCATAGTGACTTCCGGATCCTTTCTGCTAATTTTGTTCCCACCACCAGTTCCTGCAAAAACAAAAGCCTGTTGAATAAAACTGATGACAGAGAAGGTGGACAAAGCGAGACTAACATAAGTGGTGGCATAGACATGAGAGGATGATAGAATGACGTGGGGAGGAGATTTCAAAAAAAAACGCAGAGGCGTGACACGTAATCAATGGAGAAAACATGAATGACATATAGGCACAGAACGAAAAACGGCGGACGGGCGCTGGTGGTACGGAAACTCAGCAGATTAACTTTTGGAGGAGTTACAAAGGAAGGACGCGACAAGACAGCGGAATGAAGGCTTTAGAGGTGGGAGCCGGAGCGTGTATCACAGGATCGCAAGAGGAGAGAATGCGATGGAAGAAGAATAGAATAGCCAAAATTTCGCGCTTTGCGCTGTGCGATGGGCGTGGTGAGCGCAGAACACAAAAGTGAAAAATGTGATGATGGGGAATAACACGCGAGAGAAACTGCGCTTTTGCGATGAGGTGGACATGCGATGGCGCAATTATGAGATCTGCGATAAACGCTCAAAGGGGCAGCGCTTGGTTATATGCAAAAGGAAGTGCGGAGCTAGGAGGAAAAGGGGCCAAATCTTATATAATCTTTAAAAAAAGTGGACTTTAGCCCTTTTTTCAATGCATTTATGACGCGGGGAGGGGCGGCGGTGAAAGAGGAAAAGAGACTATGGCCAAGATTCAAATGGGGGAGGCTGATTAGTACAACAGGTTGCATCCTCTTCGGATGTGGGGTTTTGCTATGCCACATCCTTTGAAATCTTCACCGTCAGAGTTTTCAAGAATAAATCTAAGAGGACCCAATCGTCGGGTTTAGCTTTACATAAACTGTGACATTGCCTCCATTCATCAAGATGGTCTGAGATATGGATGACGAGGGTTTGTCTAAAATGAGTCAGTAACTCCATTCCAGAATCGTTGTGAATGGGTAATTGAAAATATGTGAGGAACACGGTAGCAAGGGCGCTAAAGGTTCCATATGAAGTAGGAGGTTTCCCCACGTACCATTTAGCGGCAACTCCTGTAAGAGTGCGTTGAAATAGCCTCAACTGAATAGTGTCGTTGATGATACTGTTCGATGAGCACCAGAGGTGAAAGGTCATTACATGATTACCTGGGTCTTCCGCTTGCTTGCCTTCGAATTTTGGAATATCCGAAGGGAGCTTCTTGTGCATGGGAGGCCATGAAGGATCATGTGTGATGGGGTCATTCGTTAGCTTGGTTAAATCGGGTAGATTCAACGAAGCTAAGAAAGGTGACTGGGAGGTTGATGCCATTGCTATGTGTGAAGACAAAAAGTTCTGGTTAGAACGAGGGTTAGTCTATGACGTACCCTGCTGCGTATTCAACTGGCTTCCCGAATGGGATGCACTCATTTTCCCCCTAGGGGTTGAGGGGGGAGTGGTGTGTGGTGTGGTGTTGGGAGACCGACTAGGGTTACCAATTATGACTACTCCAATGAAGGATGAACCGATGAATATGGCAATGTTCCATCTTTGATGCCTAAATGGAGAAAGACCTAGAACCCCTCCCGGTAATGGGGGGAGGTCCAAAAGACACCTGGATAGATGAGGTTCCATTGGGACCGTTCGAGTGTCGACCAAGTTAGTTTTTGGAAAATTTTTAGAGGATAGAGTCTATGATCAAAGCATAATTATGGCCACATACATAAAGCAAAGTGAAAATAAAATAATTTTTCCCTTTAAATTAATCTATGTGATCAATCAAGCAAAAAAGTGGTTTTTTTGTTTGCGTATGATAATCAAAATCCTAAAGACCTATTGCGTCCTCACAACTCAAAAGTAACTGGGCCTTGAGAATATTTATTGCAAGTGTTTGCACAACATCCCGTAAGAGCTGGCGACGCTCCCAGACAGCTAAAGAGAATCCACCAAGGTAAGGGTAGAGGGTTTGGAACTTTCTTGCACCGTCACCTATAGGGTAAAGGATGCCCTAGTTTTTGGTGACTAAGAACCACCATCCCATGTGAGTGTTTAAGTCTTGGGATTCTTGGTAGTTAACTAACAGTACCGAGTATCAGTCGGGTCAGGTAGCCCCAACTGATACCGCACGAAATGCGCCTAAGCCTAACCCCCTCTGAATTGGGTCTCTACCATGCTGAAGTTTTCTTTACCGTTGCTTGATAGGTGGATTTGAATCTCTCTAAAAACACAACTTCTATGTTTCAATATGAATTATGATCAAGGCATCTTATTGGATACCTACCCCCTTGATCCTAACTTAAACTATAAATTCTTTTGTGGCCCCTATGGGAAGAATTTAATGAGCTTGATTAAGTTAGTTTTAGGTGTCTTTATTTTCTTAGTGGGTGAGTGTGTGTGAGCATAGGGTGAACAAGAACATAGTTTGAACATGTGTATATCATTGATCCTTTACAAAAAAACCCCTATTTAAACTATGTTATATTTGTTCCTGGCTCAAATGGAAAACATGTGCGGATAATGGGCCACTTTCAAATTTTCCTAGTTAATATATGTGACTAACTATATGGAAATGGTGAATTATGAATATGGACCATTCATATGCTTACCTAGGATCACCAGAGGGTGCAAAGGTAGTAGAGATTACTTTCTCTTTTATAGACAATTCGATCCTAGTCCCTCAATTCCTAATGCAAAAATTGAACTAAACTAAACAATTTCTACACTAAAGGAAATAAAACTAGCTATGCATGTGTGGTCTTGCGCCACTTACTTCGACTAGTTATCTACATGTGAATACCAAAAATTTGCAAAACATAAATTGTTCAGAACGCAAGTTAATTTCCCCCCTACTTAAACTATGTGAAAATTTTGCAAAAAATCAACTTGAATCAAAAACTAACTCTAATCCTACAGAAAGCAGCTAAGATTGAGTTCTAACAAGCTGTGGAGTATCACAACAAGTGCTAGCAGATACATTAGGGGCTGCCAAACACCTTGCAAGAAGAAAAAGACAGAATATTGGGAGAAATTTCTCATTATGTGAATTTCACGCAAAAGGCTATGACATGTGTGCTTTCCTGCGTGTGGGTCAGCATTGAATGCGTGCCCTACACGTCTATGAGGAAAAAAAGTGTGCAAATTCCTGCAAGTAAAAAAGTTAGGAGATGATATTCTTCAGTTTGCCACTCCAAGTGAATCGAGGGACTGCAAGATAGATCAGAGGACTATCAACTCCACTCTCTAGCATAGACAAAGGTCTCCTGCAAAATAAGGCACAACCACATAAACTTGTAAAATATTAGTGGAGTCGCAAATCCTGTTCTGGTAGATTTTGTGAATGAATGCACAAAATCACGCCAGTTTAAAGGGTGTGGTTCGACCCTTTAAACTCTAGGTAGCAGGCAGAAAGTGGCGGATTTCAAAATAATACAATTTAGAGGAAAAAGCTTGCAAATGTATACTAAAATTAAACAAAAACTAAAACACAAATATACAGAATCTATTCAAGAGATTCAAATGATAATAGTGCAAATAGTGGCTCTAGGCCCCTTCTTATTAAACGTTTGATATGAAGAAGAAATTTTACCCACTTGCCAAAGGGCCCCTAGACAATGGTTCTAGGTCCTGGTGCAAGGATGTTGTTTTTCAAGCTCAACATGGTGCAAGCACCCTCTCTCTTTGTTGTGATGGACTAAGATTTTTGGATGGCCAAAAATTGAGTCCCCTCTATCTCTAGCTCTAGGTCACACACTACTGGTATTGCTTGGGCAATTCTAGCTAGCATAACAATGTGATCACCCATTCTTCATCTCATGGTGGCTTTATATAGGGGATTTCAAATCCTCCTTACCTCTCTTGGTACATGGTGGATGGTGACCCAAGGGAGAGGTATGATTCCATTGTGTGCTCCAAATATTCCTTTGTGTTCTCACATAGTGTCTAAGGATGCGCTGGTGGTTGTCCTTAGGCGGCTTCATGTAAGGAGTAACTTTTCCTTTGCTTTGTGTGGTCTGGGAAAGCAAAATTTTGCGGCTTCATGTAAGGAGTAAATTTTCTTTTGCTTTGTGTGGTCCAGGAAAGCAACCTTTTGCCACTTTCAGGAATGCACACTTATCGGGAAAAAATGCATGTAGAAGGCACTCTTCTCGAAGGATAATGCACGCAATCAGCATTTAAGACTAGTTCAAATTTGATTTTCTCAAAACCTTAGAGATTTTAAATACCTTCTTGATTCCATAATGTCTTCCTGCCTTGTAAATCCTTTGGCTTGACATTAATTTATGTCATCTTTTGCTATACAATTTTCCAGTGTTAACACAAACATTTAGAAGCAAGAGGGAAACATAATATAGATGAGAAAAGTGATAGTGAGGGTAAAGGAAAGGGAATATTTTATGGAAGAGGAAATAAAAATAGCTTTGTCAAAAGAGAGAAAGAGAAACTAAAATTTAAGCATTTTCGAAGAATGGACATGATCAAGACCATAGTTGGCAACTTAATCTAGAGTTGAAGCCAAACAAACTGAAAGCCAAAGAAAAGGGAAAAATTGTTGCTATCATTGAACATGACTTAGGCTAAAATTCAAGAGATGAAACAAATATTACAACCATGGGTTTTAATGGAAAAAACATATAAAGAACTATTTATTCAAATTGTTCCAATGTAACTCAAGATTAAGATATAAGAATTTAACTTTTCCATATTAGAGTCGTTTCTAAACATATCAATATTGACAAACTTTTTGATAGTGAGTCTCAAGCTAATTTGATTTCCGAAGACTTAGTTAAGGAGCTAAACCTTGAAACTGTTAGAAATCCAAGACCTTATCCTTTAGGGTGGATATGCAAGAAATCAAACTTACAGGTAACAAGGAAGTGCATACTAAGATTCGCCATCAATTCAAACTTTCTAGATGAAGTTGAACTTGATGTGGTGCCGCTTGAGATATCAGGTTTCGTTTTGGGAAGTCCTTATTTGTATGATAGTAAAGCAGTATTTCATCGCCATGGGAATAAGTATCAATTTTTTAAAGATGAAATTGAGTACATAGTTAGATCACATAAGAAGAAGACAAGTTTGTCTCTTATACATGCAGGGGAAATGAAGAGGATAATGAATGAAAGTCAGAATTTGACATTGTTAATGGTCAAAAATAGAGATGTTTTGAATAAAACCTTTCAAAAAGATGCATCGAATGAACAAGTTAATTTCATTGATTTTTCTTATTCTTTTAATGACATTTTTCAGGACTCTAACATGATTCCTTTGAAAGGAGGTAAACAAGATGTGACAGCTTTGAAACAGTCAACATCAGTGTTGAGCAGTGTTGGAAACAAGATACCGGTGGAAGAGAGTGAAAAGATAAAAAATAGAGAGACAAAATGATTTTACAAAGAAGGCATGGGTTCCACAAGTTCTTGTTTTTGGTTTCCAAAGGGTACATGGCAATGGCGAAAATAATTGGTCAATAATTGACACAAATACAAAGCAAGATCAGTTAATAATTTCCATGACAACAGCATGCAAGGTGAGACTATTTTTAAGTTTCCTTTTATTGATGACTAAGGTAGGAAAAAGTTGGTTTCTTCAAGAACAACTTGCTGCTCTAAAATTTCATTGAAATTGCAGCATGATAGTATCAACAAAAATAAGAGAGGGTCACAAGAGTCAAGGAAAAAGATTATTTTTTGTGAAAAGCTCCAATTGATGAAAATGGGAAAATTCCAGTGGATTAAGATTGGAAGGGTGTGGGAAATATAACCTCATCCACATGATCAATAATCAAAGAGATTTTGGGGTCCAAAAGGTTTCTAGTGGGGAGGAATGATCAGGTGCTCAATGTAAAAGCTCAAAAATGAAAGTGATAAAAATCAAATGGAAACTAAACGAAAAGTAAGAGCTCATCGTCGAGAATCCAGTGCGATTCATTTCGTTGAAAACGGAGTCCGTATGAAGAAGATAGAGTCTATTGTTCATTTTCTTAAACAACTAAAAAAATTGCAAAACATGATAGAATAGTGACATGGAATCCCTGTCAACCGAAAAGGGATATTCTGGGAATATTCTGTCATTTTCGCCCAATGGCATTGTGACAAGTGTCACTACAGGATTCATCAGAGAGTTTTGAAGGTGAATTTTTTATATATATATTATCCAAAGGTCGAATTTGAATTCTTTTATATGGTGGGGATAATCATGGTGGACCAAGGCATGGTTGAAATTCGAATTGCAACAATGGTCCGAATTTCATTTTATCAAAGGGTGAATCCAAATTATATTACAAGTTTAAAGTCTGAAGGTTATACATATATCCAAAGTCCACATAAACATTCAAGTTCGAATTATTATCAAAGTCTGAATTAATATGTAAAGGGTGGAAAAATTATGTACACATGAAGGGCAGAGGTCAGGGCTCCACCCCATGACCTCCCCCCAAACAACACGCCATTCTTACCACCACACCAAAACTTTATGACTTAACAACATATGTCACAAAATTTTATTTAATTTTATATGTTACGACCGACGAGGGTATGGAGGGGGACAAACCCCTCCCCATAGGACCACAGTGGAAGACAAAGACAAGATTTTAAAAAATTTGTGGGGTTAGTTTTAATACAGGTTTATTTAAAGCCTAATCCATTGTTAATACTCTAGTCCTCATTTTAATACGGGATTATATTAAAAAAAACTTATAGCGCTAATCCATTATTATCTAATAATTAAACTTGCTTATATTTAATTAAACTGGAGTTTAATTTGGTGGAAAAGATGGTGAGACAACTAGTTTATCCGCTACCACAAATTCGGCGGCCTTAACTAGAGTCATCTCTATATTTAGTGGATATTTCCTAGGCCAAATTGTTTTGGCCATAAGTTTTTCAAAATTCTACCAAATTGAAAGCAAGAAGAGTCATTTATGAATTATTTGGACATTCTGAACACATTGAAGTAGGTTTCAAGAGTGGTAGGTGAATGTAAACAACATTTTTTTCACATTTGAGATAATACAGAAGCCCAAGCCATGGAAGCTGGATCAAGGAGATGTAGCCTAGGAGGGGTGAACTCCTTCATCAAAACACTGTGTTAATGGGTCACTGTGATGGTTTTATGTACATGTTATTATTTTTGTTTATCATTTGTTTTTAATTATTTTATGCTCTTGAATTTAACATAAAAACTTGATAAATTTACTTGTTTTAACACTCACAAACACCAAGAAAACCTATGCACATGAAACCAAATGTTATTAATTCTGAAGATGAAATTAGCACAAAAAAGCTAACATTCAGATTCAGATCACCTCTTCCATTAGATAGACTCAAAACTCCTTTACCAACAATATTACCAAGTGCATTATTAACACTAGTCACATTATCTTTCCTAACTAGTTTCCATGTCAAAAAATTACTTATGTCCCCTAACATGTACCTTGAACAACCAATATCAGCATACCAATGATTTCCTTAATTCTATCATATAAAAAAATATTACATTTCTTTGTAATTTTCTCTTCTTTCCAAACTTTCGGATCTTACCTTGTTTGCTAAATAATTGGATCGGGTCTTGTTGGCGAAAAAGGAGGTCTCCGGACAAGACCCAGGTTTAGGTTTGAGGCCAACAAGGTTTCCGCGGTAGTCTAGGACAACGTCAGCATTTTCACCCTACTCAAGGGAGTAGGGAATCTCACCCGAGGCATGTGATGACCTTAATAAGATTAGAGGCTAGATCATTGATGTTGAGGAAAGATTACTAACACAAACAATAATTATGAGCAAATAGAAGCCACATATATATATATCTCAACTCCAAGAAGTAGCTATCATTCATTAGGACATGTTCAGAGAATTGAATTAAAATTTAAATTAGGCATACATTCACCATAATCAAGTAAACATCAACCAAATCATGATATACAACACATAAACAACCCGATTCCATTAACTTAGATAACAAAAACATAAACATACTCCGTAGATTATATTACAATTCAGTTCAATACAAAAGACTTTAGATAGAGCTCTCCTGATGCTCTACTTCCTATCAGCCTCTCGCCTAGACTGACTAGCTAACTATCAAACTGACTGCCTATTTATTCTTGTCGAGTGACACTGTCAGTCCTTGCCGCTTTTGTGCTCGTCTGCTCCCTTGCGCTCCGTTGCCCTCCGTTTCTTCTTTATCACTGGAAGTTCTACTGTTAGTTTCTTGTCTCCCATGTCTTCCATTTTCGATTTTCTCTTTCGATGCCCACCACCTATCTTTTGGGTTTCTGCAACTGTGATAGCTCCCATCCTACCTTGATTGTGTTCCACCACCTATTTTTTGGCTCTCCGCAACTCCAAAATTGTTCTATAAAAAAAAGGCCCCAACAGGCGCCAACCACATGCTATTGAATCGTCCCAAATTAATCTCTCCTTGTTGTTGTAGCTTTTGGTGCTCTGTCGGCTTTTAGTGCTGGCCTAGTTTCTCTAGTTGCTTATTTCTCTGTCATTTATTGTTCTGGTTTTCCCTGTTCTAATGAAGGTCCCAACTCAGGTTCCTTGCTCAATGATGATGTTCTAATTTATGTAAACTCAACTATTGTGTGTTGCCACACTTTAAGCATAGCCTTTGTTTCATTAACAACCCTATTGGCCTCAATCACATCCGCCACCTCCATCATCTTGCTCAACACTTCCTCTATATTTGGTTCTACTTCAGCTGTCAATTGGTGTATTGCCTCAGCCTTTTTCTTCACAAGTTGCCTTAGGTCCTTGAGAAGTTGCTTTGTTGATGTTGAGTGTTCTTCAATTGCCAGAATTTTAGTTTTAAGCACATCTGCATGGCCATACAGTTGTGTTCTACTGACCGGATCTTTGGCTCCTCTAATTTAAGGGAATTGTTTTTGAAGTTTCTCTGAAAATTTCATTGCCAATGAATTTGAACATTCATGTAGTTGCTCCAACAGGCTGTATGCTTCCTTGACCATCGTTCCGAGGGTTTCCTTTATGCCGTGCATATGTTTCTACCTCTCCGCTACTTTCTCGGCATATACTATGGAGGGATGTGGCAATGTTGGCTTGGCTACAAGTGCCTCTCTCAGTTCTTGGTTTTCTCTTCTCAGATTCGTGCATGCCATTTTTACTATAATAGATCTTTCGACCATTGAGCATGCCGAAATATCTTTGGGTGTTTTTTTATCCTAGGCGATGACGGTCGGCCATAGGTCTTTAAAGACCTCAGTTACTTTCTCCAGCTTCTTCTGTAGGCTATCCTTCTTGCCTTGGAGTTAATTATGATTATCAGTAAGCGCAATCACTTTCTATTGCTGCTACTCGAATCTCCATTGGAGGTCATTATGCAAACCTTCTTCTTGTCATGCTATCATCTAGATGAAATTAAACAGTTGACTGAATCCCCAACTTTGCAGGTTCTTGGTGCTCGACATCTCTTGGGTCGGACGTCTCTCCCCGAGCGGTTTCCCACTAGGGATCAATCTTTCAGAATGTCCCTGTGGGGATGTTGGTTGACTCTATTGTGGCAGCTGGGGTTCAGGGACATGCAAACTAGTAGATGGTATGACCTATTGCAACACTAGATTGGACTGATAAAATGGTTTTAGTCTGGTGGGGTGGGCGTTGTATCATAAATGAGGGACTCTTCCTAGATTAATAACTCTAGAAATGTGCCCTATCCCACCATGGTTTGATCAACCTCAGGTACTCCAGCCATACCCTCGAGTTAACTTCTGCCTCAATATCAACATTTTTATGGTCCCTAGTGGTATCAGATCTGAAATGGTTGCATAGGTGGATGGAGTGTGGGTGGGGTGGCCCTTGGACGTGAATGAGGTGTGCAGTGACGAATTGCATGTATGGAGTGACGATGAGGTTTGGATGTTCGGGACTAATGATGGATCGAATAAAAGTAGTGCAAAGGTGGTCTGGGTGGTAACCTCTAGCTCTTCTTGAATCAATATTCCTACCACTATAAGTTGGGGCTGGTCTTCACTTGTGAGATTAACCACTTGTTCAGGTGCCATGGTTCATGCTCTCTTTCCTTTAGGTGCTGGTACTGGAGGCTTAGTCGCCTTTATTTTGCAGATTGGATTGAATGTGGTCAGCGAAGCGGAATTGAATGTGGTGGATGGTAGAGAAGTAAGGATGTGGGTGGTTGTGGATGGGGATGCATAATTCAATGTTTGAAACTGAGAAAAAGTTGGAAACACAGTAGATGTGCTTGTAAGAGTTTATATTACCTTATTGAAGCCTTTTACCTATGTGTCAAGTTGGTCCAATGGTGGTCTTAGTTGCAGTTGTGAGATCCTCTGCACTGATTCTTCTGGTGTCTCCCCCGGGATTTCTCTTGGTAGCATTGCATCAAACGAGTAAAGTGGGATCCTACTTCTGTGGAAGGCCTCCTCTTCTATTTGGAACTTCAATGGATTTTTGAGGAAAGTATTTTCGTCCACGCAACTTGGTTGGATATAGGTTCTATTATGGGTCACCCCTAACCATATATGTGGAAAGTATCTATATAATATGCTCCTTGGAACCCTTTTCTGGCTCCCAACCACGTCGACCATCTGTTTGTACTAGACTATAAAATCTTCCTCATTAAATTCTTTAGTACTTGGGTCCCCTGATACTCTCCCTGGCATGAAACTTAGGACCATTGGTTGGTTGTGTTAGGGTCCCATGATTTGGCATATTAGCAAGCCAAATGGCAGGGTAACATCAAACCAACTTTGGAGCCCAAGGACCTAGCCTTCCTAGACTCAGAGAGGGCTCTCTCTATTTGTGCAAAGGATGTAAACTTGTTTGCTTTCTACATTTCTGATTTTTAGGCTAGTTGTTAAGTATGTTTGGTTTGTTTTAGGTTTTTGAGGGAAGAACTAATCAAAGGATAAATAGATAACAATATATCAGATCAACTGAGCTATGGGGTCGATAAGGTCGAGATTGCCTCAAAGGGTGGAGAAGGTATATTGCAGGGCCGATTTGGTCGAGGTAAAATGGATTCTTTTAGGTGGAATGAAATGGGATGGACACTAAGTTTTTGAAAGAAAAAGAGATTTTAAACATAAATATTTAATCAACAAGAATTCATAAGTTATGGCTAACCATTGGTCTCTATGAATGAAACTTAAACTAATAAATGCATAAAATAGACAATCCAGTGATGCATGGAAGTATAAGACCCTCCAACTTTGGGAAATCACCTTCAGATTTTTGGGAAAACAAATAAGATGGATAAACAACTCAATTTAAAAATAGGGAAATCCTAAACATCGTATTTTGAGTTATTGGGAACTTTGAAAACAAAATGCAAAGATTTAGGCAAAGGGCAAGATCGAAATAAGACCTCCTTGGTTCAACTAAGACAATCAATAAATCAAAGAGATTTTTCAGAGATGGAGCTTTGACTAGCCATGAGGAAGCAAGGCATATCGTGAATCATACTTAGCATGCATAACAACCATAAATGAAACAAGCAACAAGTTCTTCAGTGATCAAAGAGCAGTTAAGAATTCTTTGATATGACTAAGAAGGAAGAAAAACATAGAAGCTGTAATAAAATAAGGAAACTTGAGGTGCCTCCATGGGCATGTGTCAAATCTATTTTTACTGACCTACAACAAGAAATAAACATGGAAACATGTATGATAAACTGAGGAAAACATACAGATAGGAACACTATACCATTTACCAAGCCAAGGAATCCAACAAATAGTCCTCTTCCACCATCCAAGACAAACAAGAAATCATCCACATCATGAGACAAAGTGTTTCTTCAAAGCTTGTAATATCATTTATTGCTCTATATCATCAAGTTCAGTTTACACTGAAATCTGTTGGAATATATAGGCCAAAGAGAAGGAAAACCTCCTAGAGCAACTAGCAAGCCCATTGGCCTAATTCAAATATCTGATTTTCTCCTTGAGGCTTTGCAAAGCCCAAGGCACAAAATATCTTCTAAATATATTAAAAATGATAAAAATGGAAATATATTTGACTTTTCACAACTGAAAATGGCTAAAAATGGCCTAGCGCACATTTGGATAAGCCACTTCAGAAAACTACTTTTTTGACAAAATGCTACAGGAACGTAGAAGCAGAAAATTCCCTGTTTTGCAGACACCTTTTGAGGGACCTCCCGATGTCGAAACGAGGCCCGTGATGGCTCATTGGAAAGCCGTGGATGTATCGTTTCTGAAAATACTTTATTTTCCCAAAAATAACCACTTAAAGTATGTGAAAGATGGACCTGAGTGGAAAACCCCAGAAATTAGCCCTTTGCTGATATGAGAGGCAGAAAGTCAAAAAATCACTGTTTTTCGCCTCTTTTGGGGATCAAAACTCGTCCTTTGGATATGAAATTTCTGAGTAGATGCCCTTGAATATAATTCATCCAATTATACCACTTTCAACCTCTGAGGATGCTCCAAACAAAAATGGTGATGCCCATGAATTTCTGCAAATAGGCCCAAAAATGTTAAAAAATAAAATCTTGTCGAAATTTTCCCAATTTTGGTGAGCTAGCCCTTCATGGGCTTTTAGAAACCTGTAGAGAAGTAGAGGCCAATATTTCAAGCTTTGATGCACCTTTCCCCACTTTTTCTACTAGGCACCTCTTTCAGTCCGCCTTGAGCTTTTCTTGTGTAACCTTCAATTTCCTTCGGGCAAATTGATTTAGCTTTTTGTAGTGCCCGGTCATTTTCTTTTGCAGGCTTGATTCTCTGTTAGCTCTTTCTAAATTATCCTTCAAATTTTTATTTTCCCCTTCAAGCCATGCTTCTCTATTATTTTCTATTTCTTGGGCGAGTAAAGAAGTAAGAGAAAAAGTTTGGACAAGGGCTGCCTCTTCTTCTTTCTTTTTCTCCAAAGCTCTCTTGAGACCCATAGTCATAGGCCTATTTCTTCTTGGCTTCTCTCCCTATTCAGTATCATTGAATTAACCCATAAGCTCTTCAAGCTTGGTTTGTGCCTTGGATGCCTTCCTTTGATATTTGAAAGCCTGGGCCTAAAATACCACCATTTGACCACTCATTTGTTTGTTTTGCATCTGTAGGACATGGATGAAGTATTTTGAGCTTTCTAGATCAGCTTGTAGATCATGAATTTGGTCTTCTCTATTTCACAAGAAAGCCTCAAGCATTCTAGCTTCATTGTCACTATCATCATTGTTTATCTGTATTATATCAAACTCCCTTTCCTTCTCATGACTACTTTCCTCCTTCTCTTTCCCCTTGCCTTGGATAGACTTCTTGGTCTTCCTCTTCTTTGGTAATTCAACTATGCTCTTTTTAGGCAGTTTGCCTCAGCTTCTTAGTGCTCTTGTGACATTGCTAGCCACTACTGGAGTGGTCTTTTTCTTTGCTAACCTAGTGTTTCTATGCTTCGTCACTTTTATAGGAAGATTCATGGCCCCTTGCCTATGAGAGGCAGCTAGCACATGCTCTTTACTGTGTGGAGGAGAAGAAGGAGGAATTTTATCTATTTTCACTTGCTCAACTTCGTCCTTCACCTTCCTGCTTACATCATCATCTTTATCATTGTTTTCCTCCTTTTGAAGATTGCCTTGTTTGTCTTTATCACTGCTATGCTCATGGTCACTGATTTGGCCCTTTTTCTCTATGCTACCCTATTTGGAATGCTCACTATTTGGCATTTTATTGTCACCATCATTTCTTGCTTGAGGGCTTTCTTTTTTTCCATCATAAGTGTATTCGCTGCCACCTTATATGTCTCCTTGAGGGTTGCCTTGTTCCTTTCTGTCTTTGCTTTATTTATGGCTGTAGTGCTCTGTACCCTCACTATTTTGCGCCTCATTACCATCATGCTCACTGCTGTGTGGGCTGCCAACATGTTCCTCTTCATGACTGCTATGCTCTCCATCAATTTTTTCCAGCTCTTCATCGTTGCCTTCTTTATGCTCACTATCATGCTTATATTCTTCATTTTGTCCTTCCTCATCACTAGTTTTCCTCCTCTCACTTTGCCTTTCTTCACTACTAGCTTTCCTTTTCTCTTCTTCACTTTCAATCGTAGGAGATTTTTGTTCTTTAGGAGTGGATTTACTAGAAGAAGGAGAAACATCATGAGTGGATGGTGAGGAAGGTGCATGAGATGAAGATGCAATGGCAAAATCGGGATGGGAGATGAACGAGTCCTAAGAGACTGCCTTTTTCTCAAGTTGATGGAGGATGATGAACTTGATAAGGGAATGATGAAATAGACAAGCTTGTTGTTAGGTGGAGGGCTTCTTTTCGACAGTAGAAGCCATCTTGTCAATGCTTCTATAGAGGAAAAAAGGTAGGTTTAGCAATTGAGTTCTAGTGAAGTGCATGAGAAGCCTGATATGATAAGCATAAACCCGGGAAAACCTCCCTTCACATGTGAAATACTTCATGATGATTTTCATGAGAGGAGCATAGCTGGTCAACAAGTGGGAACAAGAGAAAATAGCCGGGAAGGCATCCCGATGTTCTAGTTTTAAGAAGGGTTTGTAGTGATTCAGGTCTAGGTATGTTTGCTTGAACCATTTTTCTCCAATATATGGAATTTTGGTAGCTTTGGAGACAGCTCTAGGAGAGAGCTTGAAATCTAAACCTGCTAGATGAACATGCTTCCCTTGCAGCCTTAAAGCAAAAAAATGTGTCAAAGGAAGATGAATTTTTACTTCTTGAACTTTTTGGAAAAATTCCAATCATCCTACTTCATGAAAATTAAAGAGCACTGAAGGAGATTCATTCACTTCCTGAGTTGAAAAAGGCTCATACCTATTGTGATAACCCCTCTTGCTATCTTTCTTTGGAGGAATTTCTTCTTTTGATATTCTTCACTGACTTACCAAGATAAACTGTTTAAGTGATCTCCGAAATAAGTCCTTAACCAACACACTTTTTACTCTTTGAAACACTAAGTCTATCTTTAGCTAGCTAATAAGTTTGTTCAAATGAAACAAGCTCTCTTTGATTTTGACAATATGAACTCTTCCCCCTCAATTCACTGTTCTCTTTGGTTATTTGAAACAAGAAAGAGGTTTCTTTTGATAATCATTGTTTTAAGGGACTGACTTGGAACAAAGAATGAACTGTTAGAAAAACATTGTGTTCTCCCTTTGAATAAACTGTTCTTCTTTGATGATGATTATTTTTATTTGATTTTGATAAACAGGGAGATTTTTGTCATCACTGTTTTTAAAAGACTCGTTCCACAAAACCTTTACAAACTCTGTTTTCTTTTGGAGACTGCCCAAATCCTCTATTATTTCACAGCACAGAAAGACCTCCTTTCTTTTGACTAGAAAACCCTCTATAAAAACTCTGTTTCTCTGATTTTGATGAACAAGGGAGTTTACTGTTTGAAAACAACAATGTGTTCTTTTTGCTACTAAAAAAAATGAGCCTCTAGATAATGAAATTTCCCCATTTAATCTCTGTTTTTCTTTGAAATTTATTATTAAACCTTCCCTCGAACTCAAAAATTTGCTAAGATACAAGAAATACCTTTGAAAGATGAGTCTTTGATTTTCCTTTGAGTATTGCTTCAATGGGCAAGAAACAACGTTAAAACTGCTTGATGGGCGGGCATTTGAACAGAGAACGCGCCGTGCATAGGAGGTTTTCAGGTCGGCCCTGGGCACCGGACACAGGCGTGCCACGCAAGTCTACAGGTGCGCCGCGCCCTTCCCAAAAACACATAGACTCTGCCTA
This sequence comes from Pinus albicaulis, assembly GCA_034641835.2. Lineage (NCBI taxonomy): Eukaryota > Viridiplantae > Streptophyta > Pinopsida > Pinales > Pinaceae > Pinus > Pinus albicaulis. The sequence goes on along the minus strand of JAXQQM020076304.1, from coordinate 1,246,785 downwards.
CAGGCGTGCCGCGCATAAAACACAACTCAAACTGTGACTTGACCTCGTTTCTTCACGTTCACCAAGTTTTCAAAAATACATATAAACTTGTTTCCTCGGGTTTTTATAGCTTGTGAGGATTTTTAAAGTACTGCCTCCTCCTTGTTTAAAACGAAAAACCTCCTTTATCTTCTTTTCCAAATCAAAGACCTTTTTGTATAGAAAGTCTATGTGCATATGTGCTTTGAGGCTACTCTTTAACCATTATTTCACTTCTCTTAAATTGTATTTATTTGAAACTTTATAAAATACCATCATCTGAAAGAAACTCATAAAAAACAATTCTTTTGCTGACCTTTGAAACCATTGGTAAAAACATTGTTTATATGAAGTGAAAGGGGTATTAAAACTATGACTTGGACTGTTGTTTATAAAGAAGTTTATCATAAAAACAAATTTGCAGCCTCTTCAATAACTACAAGGTAAATTGACTGTTTCATGAAGTGAAGCAGCTTGAAACCATGATTTGACCTTCTTTACTTTTCCTTTTTGAATACCTTCGAAAAATGGTGGACCCTCTGCTTATTTGTGAAGGAGGCTACAACGGTGAAAAATTCATCCATTTTAGAATTTTCCCTCCATCCTTTGACTGTGATGGAAGCATATTTTTGTTTGCCTTTCATTCATAACCTGGAGGGAGTTAGCCTTGATAAACCATAATGAATTTGTCTAAAAAACAAGAATGCCCTTTTCTTGTACATCATCTAGGTGAAATTTTGCTTTGTATTCAAATGCAGAAATCAGTTTAAAATCCAATTTGGTCTACTTTCTTTGGCCATTTAGATGAGGTTGTCCTTAGCCAAATTTTTACCCTCATAATACAATTTGAAGGAGGCCTTTATAAACAGAAGAAAAAGAAACTTTTTAGCACCAGCATGCCATCCTTTTGCTTGATATGAAATATGTTTTTCAACCTATGAACTCTCATTGATTCATTACTAATTCTCAACCCTGTCTTTCAAATAGACAACTTACTCAAACACAATTTGAAACTCTGCTGATGCACCTATTGTTCATCTTTGAAGGAGGTGGCTAATAATAGCTTCTGAAAAGACTTAAGAACATGTTGGCCCTCTGCTTGTTTGTGAAGGAGGCCACAACATGTCTTCCTAGCCCTCTGCTTATTGAAGGAGGTTCTATCATTGTGCTTCTAACCATCTGCTCTTTATTGGAGGAGGTTCCACCATAGTAATGACACCTTATATATCTCAAAACTATGTCATCTCTCTGCAATATATGTCTCTGCTTGGCACCATATCACTGTGAGGTTTTTAGGGTTTTGAACAAAGTGATTGGTACAAGGATAATATTTTCTATTTGGACATCATTGAGCTAACTTTTCCTTGACTGTGTTTTCAGGGGTACCTTGAAATAGCTGTTTGACTGATCTTCACATCCCATGCTCAAGGTGACATAAGAAGCAGCTGTCTTCTCATGCTTGACATGATGATATCCTTTGGAAAGTTTATGTAGCACTTCTTTTGGAGGAGATACTGAAACACTTCTGATCAGTATTTCATCAGTCCTTTGTATTCATGTGACTTGGAAGATAATCTCTGTTCTTCATGCAGTTCTTGGATTTTAAAATCATACTCCTGCTGCTCTTTACTTCATAGCTCTCCATCTTCTTTACTGATGGAAAATATATTTAATATGAAATACCTATTTGAACTTGTCCTTTTTCTCTTATTTTCATACTGTTTATCAATCAATTTACACCCCTGCAGAGATGTAAAACATATGACTTTGAACCTTGGAGAGCTCCTTTGACGTCTTATGGAGATTTTTGTCTGATCTAAACATATTCTTTTCAGACAGTGAACATGCTTATCTTCTTCTGATTTGGATCTTTTTCGAACTTCTTCTGAACTGAGACAAAATTACCTCTTAGTGGTGTGTGACCTATGGATGGATCGAGACTTATTTTGTAGAATAGGAAGAAAATCTATGTCTGATTGGTATTAGACAGAGGATTTTTGGCTTAGGATAATTTTTCCAAGGAAAATACTCCCTAAACACCACTATCTAACTTAGAGACAACAGTCACAGATTTTGAGTGTTTTCTTAGGCATGATCAGATTTTGACATGACAAGATGACCAGGTATGAAATAGCAAACACTTTGTTAAATGTTGAACAGTAAATGGCTTGAGAAACAAGGGACAGTAATAGCAGATAATCACAATTATGACAACTATAGACAGGGATACTTTGTTGAAATGAGATAGAGCTTGAAAACTAAAGATTGTTCTCATCATAGATTGATAGGGAGGGGTAAAAGGATAGAAATTTGTTTGGGGTGTTTTCTAGATTACAAATTGACAGATTGAGATTAGCTTCTAGAAAAATCAGCTAAGGAATATAGTCATCAACAACAGGTGCAAAATATTTATGACTAACAGTGGCTCCATTTGGGGAGGGCAGTTGCCTTACAAAAGGTGTCCAGAATTGCAAATCTACGGCTTGTGAATACCGGTGCCTGATCTATTAGCGCAAAATTATTCTTTCCTTGATGCTATTTTTGAAAATTGACAGCATAATTAACATCAAAGTCATCTCTACCTACCCATTTTTTCTTCTTTTAGGTGCATTTTGACTAGCAACCATTCAAAAGATATTTTGACAAAGAAAACTATCTAATTCAACAATTATATCTTCCAGGAGTTCAGATTAAACCGATGAACTCTTTTGATTCTCTACCTATACTATGTTTGACTGTCAAGATTAAGCTGTTTGACAAGATTTCATTCTCTAGTCTAAAGCATGAAATTGAAAAATGATCAAATCAGGATTAGACGGTCTGATTTTTCATGCATTTGTGGCATAAAAACAAGCTGCACACAAATATTATTTTGCATGAAATGAGATTTAGAAAAACTAGGGCTAGGATACATAGTTTGTTTTTCATTCATTTTTTCCTCTTTGGTTCTATTTTGAGCGTGCGGAACCAATATCTTTTCCTAATATACTTTTGATAAGTCAAGCTTACACAATTTGATTATCACTTATTTTACTAACTTATTAGCAATAAATTTAAAACATGTTTAGTTATGATTAGGCTAGATAACTGAAAAAGATATCTTTTGAGCACTAGTATTGGAATTTAGACTTGTGCTCTTTTAGCATGACTATATTTTTTTTTACGTGGGGCTTTTCTGCTATTTTCTACAACATGCCCTCTTTTCAAATTTTCTATTGTTTTGTATTTTCTGTTTTGATTTATTTCTTCAAGCAATGGTATGTACAATGACTGAAAAAATCTGAAACTAGAACTCTTGAAAATGGTGAAACTTGAGCATCTTATCTTCATAAGGATCCCCTGATGCTCTTGGTCCACTCAGCTCTTGAAAGGAAAAGTTTGGAAAATTTTCTCTTGTAAGCATAACATAAGGATTCATGCATGAATCTCTAAAAAACCCTGTGTCTTCCTACTGTGCTTCTTTATACCTTTGATTTCCACTTCTCCTTTTGCTGTACATATTTTTCAAATAATGCAGATATTCTTTGCCATTTTTAAAATAGATGATGACATCATCAAGGTACATTATGATGAAGAAATTCAAAACTGGAAACATGGCCTTCAGGAACATGTTTTTGGTGTCTGGTAGCTTTGCAACTCTGGGTTTGAAGGTGGAACTGCTTCCAGCATATTTGAAAATTTCTTTGAGCTGTTCGCTTTGAAAAGGAATTAATTGATGATACCCTGAAACATCACTTTGTAAAGACATATGATTAGAAACATCTATCATTTGTATAGTATGGTATTGTTTAGGAAGAATATAATTTATATTCTAGGGGTGTCTATTTGAGTTTCTGAAATCAACACAGATCCTATGTCCAACTGTCTTGTCTTTGATGGTTAATGTTTGATCAAGATTTTTGTATTTCCCTTTGTCAAATTTGTTTCTCGAAATGATGGCAGTGTCATAGTGCTTCAAACTATTTTCCTGACATGTACTAGTATCTTGAACAATTTTTCATATTCTAACAGTTATAAATCTTTGGTGAAGTGACATAATGTTAGCTAGTTCAATCAACTCAGGTATTTCTGGACTGTAGTCATCACATCCTTTCATATCAAGTTTATCATACATTCCTCCCGAATCTTTAAGAGTTGTGGCAATAGTCAAGGTTTGATTCGGGGGGGGTAAAGTTATGAGATGGTGAAGTATTTAAGTATGGAAAGAACATTAGGCTCCCCTTCCCCTAATTTCCAAAGTGGTTTGTAATATGCAAGTCCTCTAGTGCTTCTGTTTTGAAAAAGGTTCTTGATTGTACTGTTGATGTTTGTCTTTAGTTTAAGCAATTTTCTTGAGGGTGTATAATGTTTTTTGTTTTTTGATCTATCTCTATTTCTAGAAAATCAAATTCCATTTCTTCAAGACATAATTATTCAGGATCATGATAGTATTGAGTATCAAATTCATCATACAGAGGTTGGTCTGGCTGCAATACTGTGCTTGAACTGGTTTCAGTTTCACTTGTGTTTTCATCAGTGTCATCTTCTATATGTAAGATGAAGGAATCCATGCTTGAATGTATGGAATACATAGGGATGTTATCTGGCTTCTCTTGGCCGATGACCATATATTTCATGTGTCATTCTTGGTACAATATTCTTGTTTGGTTAAACATGAGAATGGCGGCATAAGACATATCTAGTTGAATATTTTCCTGGAGCTTGGCCCCCCAAGATCTGGATAAAAGCATTCCATATTTGGGAGGGATGTCTACTACCACTATGTCCATGACCAGGTGTTTTGCAGGTATTTGTGCCAAACTAAAAAAAAATCTTTGATTAGGCCTATACACTTGACTCTGTTGGAATCAAACGAGTATAAGTCTTTATAAGGTTTTGTTATTTCTAGGCCTAATCTTTCCATTACAACTTTTGGCATGATATTGTGAGAGGCCTCGGAATCTAGCATGGCATTATGTAGGATTTGGTCATGTATATTAAGGCTGATGTAAAAAGGAAGAGTGGTTCCTTCTTGATATTTCCCTTCTATTTTTGGACCAAACAACACCTCAGGGGTATCATCAGCTAAGTGTAAAGTATCTGCATCATTTCCTATGTTTAGGACCTTTAGCACTTGAGATTTGTATGAGCTTTGAGCAATAAGTTCAGTGAGAGGCATGGTGATCATAATTTTGGCGATTTCCCCTTCAAAATTGAAGGGTGTTTGTAGTTTAGATAGATTTGCTTCAATTTTTTCAGCCATGACTTTCTCTATGTTCTTGATTTTCTGACTTTCATTTGTGTTTTTATTCAATACAGTTGTTTCGAGAATCTTAGTAGAGGTACTAGGATGGTTGGGATCAAGGCTTGCCTGACTAGATTTATCTTTTTTTGGTCAGTTTTCTTGGCCATGATTTTGTTACTATCTGCGGTTATTTTAAGAATGGTATCGGGGGTTTTAGTAACAGCAGTGTCTGAGCTACCTTTCTTATAATTGTCTTGGTTTTTCTTACTCCTAAGATCATATTGTCTATGAGATTCCATTATAGCATTCTTAAATCCTACCTCAGGATCTTCGGGGTCCTCATAATTTGCTTCACTTTGATTTGAGGAGAAGAAAACTTGTTCTTCTTCTATGAGGAAAATTTCACCCTCGCTATCAGAACCCATCAAGTTTAAATGATTTTCATCAAGTGGTTTTGTATCTCTTTCTTCCTCATTAACATATTTTTCATTGAAAGGTGGCCTAATCTATTGGTCATTTTCCCTCGGTTTGTTTTGAGGCGGGTCTCTTCTAAAGTTTTGGTTCTGGTTCCTATTTTAAGGATTTGGCTGGTTGTCCCTAATAGGTTCTTTTTCACTTATCTTTTCCCACATTTTCTCCATGGATCTTACCAGGCTGTCTATTCTAGGATCTGAGGAAGAAACTGAAGGGGCCACCTCATCTCGGTATGTGACTTTCTTCTCTTATCTCATCCTAGCTCTCTTTTCAGCTAGGTCGGATTCCGCACTAATAGCTACTTTTTTCATTTCTTATAAAGTTGCGGGGTCCTTGTCTCTTAGTTGGTATGTCATATCTAGATCGAAACCTTCCCGAAATTTTGCTAATGCTGAGCCAAGTCGAGGTTTGAAGTGAGGAGGGAGGGCGTTATAAACACTGTTGAACTTAGTGCAATAGTCTCGAACACTTTCCCCACTATCCCTTTTAATATTGTTATATTCGGAAGGGATTTGGATGGGGTTTTTCTTGATTTCCCACTTTTTTATGAAAGTTTGGTAGAGTGATGGGAGATCATGTATACTGTTGGGAGCTAATATTTTAAACCATTTCTTGGGTTCTCCGCCTAGGCTTTGGACAAACATCCTCATTCTTATGGTCTCATCTTCTATTTCCATGTATTCAAAGGCATCACTAATTCTATCCACATGTTGTTGGGCGGTAGTAGCCTCAACCCTGGTGAAATGAAGGATTTTGGATCGGTAATCATGTTGAAAAGGTGCCAAAGGCTGTGGTAACACTAAGGGCGCATACCAAGATGCCATGGAGGGAGCTGATGGTAGATTTATAGTATGAGGACTTGTAGGATGAGATGAGGTGATTTGCATAGTGGTGGTCTGAATGGGTGTGGCAGAGGTACTTGGACTTGTGGACTGATTCGGAGTAGATTTGGGGTGATAAGAGCCAAAATGGCAGAGAGCTAAAAATCAGGAGGTGTAGTGGGTGATGCTTCTCTACTAGAACTCTGTTGCAAATCTAAGGGCTCAAGATTATCAAGGTTAATTTTACTCTGTGACTTGCTTCTAAAAATGGTTTTTGTTGAACTTAAGTCAAACTAGGAATCTTGTAAGGATGTGAGATGTTTAGGTACAAAGATTTCTTTGTGGATGGTCCTATCAATAGTTAAGTTACCAGTTTCAGAAGTTTGCCACAAAATATTTTCTGGGTCATCAACTATGATAGGGGATTTGGGTCCGGGTGAGATCTGGTATTAATTCTTCGTGAAGCCAAATTTCAAAGTCAAAGTTTTTGAGAGGGTGATAGTTGTGATTTTTTTTGGACAGATGACCTCTCTAGGGATTTCGCTAATGTGAAGAATGGTCAAAACAAAATGAAGGCTAGTGGAGTCGCCAGGTGGATTTTCTTGAGATTTATGGTCCACCACCAATACTGACAAAGATGCTTTTTGGAAAAAGTTTTCAAGCAAACTTTGATGTGAAAACTTGCAAGAAAGACTTAACACTTAGTTTCAACAGTTTTCTAGACTGTTGGGAAAGCTATGGTTCTATTTGCAAGTTTATTCTGTTGATTTCCTATGTTTAGGTGAATTTTTCTGAATTTCTAAGTTATACTTAGTTTTTCACTAATTTCAAAGGCTGCACCATGAACTTTGAGTTTTTGGGAAAGATGGGTCAACAGAAAGTATGGTTTATGAAGTTTTGGTTTTTTATGGAGTATTAGGCCTACTAGAGGCTAGTGGAGTCGCCAGGTGGATGTTTTGTTGTTTTTAGAGATATGTACTTATGGTCCACCACCAAATAACGGAGAAAATTCCAATCTAGGGATGTTTTTGGGGTTTTCTGAGTTTTATATGCAGCCTAGTTTGTAGGAGTATTCTAAACTTGATTCATCACTTTGCTAAGATGGTGAAACAAAAAGAGTTTACTCTAAATGGTTCTATAGGTTGTTTGTCTGATTTAAATTTTGAAGGAATAAAGAGTCTACAAGAGTTTTCTAGACTAACATGTACTCAGTATGTCCCATCGTGATCGCCATTATGTTAGGGTCCCATGATTTAGCAGATTGGCAAGCCAAATGATAGGGTAACATCAAACCAACTTTGGAGCCCAAGGACCTAGCCTTCCTGGACTCTAAGAGGGCTCTCTCTATTTGTGCAAAGTGTTAGGTCTCTGTAACAAGCAAGATTGGCAAAGTCCGATCACAGAGTTAACATCATTTCAACCAACTTTAGGATTCTAGGATCTAGCCCTCCTGAATCCGAAGAGGGATCTCTCCAATATGTACAAAGATGGATATTGTCTTTGAAGTTTGGGATGATGATATTAGGCTAGTTATGAAGGCCGGGGGTTTTGTTTGGTTTTCTTGGATGGTTGAACATAGTTACTGTCTGAGGCAGAAAGATCTATATGAAAATAGGTTCAAAGGTGAGAAGTTGCAAGCAAACAGAATAAGTTTCGATTCTAAAGAAAGATGATGGCAAGTTTTCAATCCATTGGGCTATGGAGTCATAAGAGAATTTAATTGAAACATCCAGGTTCAAGAGTAATCTATGGGGCAAGTCATCTAGGCCTAAGGATCTCTTTAAAGTTTGATTTATGGAATGGAGTGATACAATAAGAAAGGGAATAACAGATGCAGAACAAAGAGCAGCCCAGGATATGGTAAGTACTTTGAAACTAGCCAGCCTTTGACCAGGCACTTAAGAAAAACATAGAAGCAAACTAGGATCTGGTAAGTACTTTGAAACTATCCAGCCTTTGATACACTTCTAATAGAATACAAATAAAAAACGAAGGGAAACTTGAAAGAAACCTTTGGAGCAGAAACTAGCGGGCAGGGCTCACCTTTCTCCTCATCTTAGTTCTTCTTTACTTAGTTATTTCCAAGACCAATCACAAAGATAACACAGAATGGCCTAAGATCTGATAAGTGCTTTGAAACTAGTCAGCTTTTAACACATTCTAAGGGAAACAGACAAATAGTTGAGCAAACAAGAAAGGGACTCAGGGCTAACCTTTGATTTCCTCAATTCGTTCCTTACACAACATATATGAAAGTAACATTTAAAAATAACATCCAGTAGTGACGAAAAGATGAGGGAACGCCAACATCTCTGTACTTAGACTGAATTAAATCATTTCTAAATAACACAATTAGAAGAAAACATTGGAATAAAGATTTCTCAGCCAGAGAAGGTTACTGGTATACAGTAGGTCCTAACACTGTTTAAACTGTTCTTTACAGTGGAACATGAAACAAATTGAAAACAGAAATAAAATGACGAGTTACAGTGAGAATAACATCACCATCAGCATAGACCAGGATCCCATAAATCAGCTTGTATTGATTGCTTCAAACCGGTTACAATCTTCAGATCCAATGTTTTAATCCATCTTTCTTCACAACCTAACCTAACTATCACAAGCAGAGCTCCAAGAGCCTACGAAACCACTATTTACAGTCAAGAGTTTCCCACTCAGAAATAGCTACAACACTTCAGCAATTACATTGACAACCAACTAATCCAACCCCTCACTCATCTTCTTCTGGAGTATTTATAGAAGGATGAGGAGGTGAGATCTAATAAAAGATCTCAAATACAATTAATGCAGAATTAATGTCTTCCTGGCCTGGGAGGCTCGATGAAGAATTTATACAGGTGTTCTACTGCATTTATGCGCTTATACTTATGAAGTAAGCTCGGAAGGAGCTTTTGTTGACATTTGAGGCTCTGCGTACTATTGGGGTTACTCTGCAAACATTCTGTCATTAAATCTGGCGGAGACATAACTCCTTTGGTTGTTCCGAGGCATAATATATGATCTTGTTCAATAAATTCATCCTCTGATTGAGCATTCTGAGGCAATAGGTGGCACTGCGGTGGTTGAGGAATCAATTTGCCTCAAAGTATGGCGGTGGAGGCAACGTCTGATGAACACTTTTAGGTTTTGCTTTAATCTGTGTTCGAAGCTGGGGATTAGGCTTTTGATAACCGTCTTAGCCGTAATCCCCGCCAATCTATCCACAAAAATACTACTCTGGTTCATTCTGTCTTCAAAATCTGATACTCTTCCCTGCGTCGATGTTGACTGCATTCTTCAGGATTTACAGGGACACGTAGCAACCAAGGCTCATGAAACCTTGTTGATATCTTTATTCTTCACCCTGCGGTCGATTCTCTGGATTAATCAGAAGGATGGGAGTCGTCACCCTCATTCTTCAGATTTTCATTAAAACATGATGAAAGAACCTTAAAACCTGCAAAATACAAGAAAAATGAGAAAATCCTGCGTTATATGGATAGACTGCATCGGAGGGCGTGCGGGAAAATGGAGCAATCTGAGCCATTGATCGTATTGCGATCAATGGTCGGGAGCATTTCTGAAAAGTCAGCGGAGAAAAAGTGAACTTGTACCATGGAATCGGGAGAATGAATGAGAGCCGTCGATCTGCGGAGATCGACAGTGGGGATCGGCTTTCAAACGCGTCGGGGGAGATTTAACAGGCGGGCGAGTTCGTTAAAGGCCGGGAGGATCGGGCGATCGGCAACCGTCAGATTGGAGGGCCCAAATCCAACAGTGGAGGTGGATCCCGCTGCTAGGCTATGGTACGAGGATTAGCGCGCGGGCGATGGGATTTGCACAGCGGTTTTGGAGCGAGGCGGAGGACACGTGTCGGCCAGCATGTGGAATCGCTGGCCGACGGGGAAAACCAGCTTTACGCAGAAAGAGGTGCGGGATGAAACCGGTGGAAACAGGAAACAACGCGGGAAGGGGGGTCCACCAGGTGGGGGCTCGTTCCGCTCCGTCGGATCTGGGGAGCAGATCGACGGCTCTGGTTGATCGCGAAATGTAAACACGTGATTTAAAATTTCCCAGCTGAAACTTTAGAAATGTGGGTTTTTGGTTTTGCAAAGGAAAAATGTGGCGGAGAGGGGTTATTTTTGATTAAGCGCCTAAAGGCTGGACCGTTGGTTCCAGCGCTCGAATATGTGGAGAAAGACGAGCAGGGGCTTAGCCCGAGGGGGCTGAAGAGCCAGCGTATAGAAAATAGGTGTTTTCATATGATTTTCAATGATTTTTGAAGAAGAAAAAGGTTCCGATAGGCTAAAAAATAGGTTTTCAACCTTAGGAAATGAGATTATTGAAGGGGTAAGGAATATAACAGGGTTTGGTGGGGTTTTATGGATGAGAGGAAACTAAAGAAATGAAGGAAAGATGGAAGCAGGGGAGAGGAAAAAGGAGGAGGTTGCAGCAATACTTGACTAGGATTTTCATGGAATATCAGAGGCAGAGAGGAGGAAAAGTATGAAGAACCAACCAGTAGTTTATGATCTTACCAATAGACTTCAAGCACCAACAATTCTAGGCCTGAATTTTTTTCTTGAAGGCTGCCAAGAATATTTAGCCACCAACTGATATAATTGAAAAATATAGGTGGCTAACACAAAGGATGTAAACTTGTTTGTTTTCTATGTTTCTGATTTTTAGGCTAGTTGTTAAGTATGTTTGGTTTTTTTTAGGTTTTTGAGGGATGAGCTTATCAAAGGATAAATATATAACAAGATATCAAATCAACTGGGCTATGGGGTCGATAAGGTCGAGACTACCTCAAAGGGTGGAGAAGGTATATTTCAAGGCTGATTTGGTTGAGGTAAATGGATTCTTTTAGGTGGAATGAAATGGGATGGACACTAAGTTTATGAAAGTCAAAGAGATTTTAAACATAAATAGTTAATTAGCAATCATTCATAAGTTAGGGCTAACCATTGGTCTCTATGAATGAAACTTAAACTAATAAATGCATAAAATAGAAAATCCAATGATGCATGGAAGTATAAGACCCTCCAAATTTGGGAAATCACCTTCAGATTTTTGGGAAAAAAAATAATATGGACAAAAAACTCAATTTACAAAGAGGGAACTCCTAAACATCATATTTTGAGTTATTTGGAACTTTGAAAATAGAATGCAAAGTTTTAGGCAAAGGGAAATATCGAAACAAGACCTCCTTGGTTCAACTAAGACAATAAATAAATCAAAGAGAGTTTTGAGAGATGGAGCTATGAATAGCCATGAGTAAGTAGGGCATACCGTGATTCATACTTAGCATGCATAACAACGATAAATGAAACAACCAACAAGTTCTTCGGTGATCAAAGAGCAGTTAAGAATTCTTTGATATGACTAAGAAGGAAGAAAAACATAGAAGCTGTAATAAAATCAGGAAACTTGAGGCGCCTCCATGGGCATGTCTCAAATCTATTTTTACTGACCTACAGCAAGCAAGAAACATGGAACATGTATGATAAACTGAGGAAAACATATAGATAGAAACACTATACCATTTACCAAGCCAAGGAATCCAACAAATAGTGCTCTTCCCCCATCCAAGACAAACAAGAAATCATCCACATCATGAGACAAAGTGTTTCTTCAAAGCTTGTAATATCATGTATTTCTCTATATCATCAAGTTCAGCCTCTGTTTACAATGAAATATCTTGGAATATATAGGCCAAAGAGAAGGAAAACCTCCTAGAGGAACTAGCAAGCCCATTGGCCTAATTCAAATATCCAATTTTGTCCTTGAGGCTTTGCAAAGCCCAAGGCACAAATTATCTTCTAAATATCTTAAAAATGCTAAAAATTGAAATATATTTGACTTTTCACAACTAACAATGGCTAAAAATGGCCTAGCATACATTTGGATAAGCCACTTCAGAATACTACTTTTTTGACAAAATGCTAGAGGAACATAGCAGTAGAAAATTCCCTATTTTGCAAACACCTTTTGAGGGACCTCCCGATGTCGAAACGAGGCCCGTGATGGCTCGTTGGAAAGAAATGGATATCTAGTTTCTGAAAATTCTTGATTTTCCCAAAAATTATCACTAGAAGTATGTGAAAAACTGACCTGAGTGGAAAAAACCAGAAATTAGCCCTTTGCTGATATGAGAGGCAGAAAATCAAAAAATCACTATTTTTCGCCTCTTTGGGGAATCAAAACTCATCCTTTGGATCTACAATTTTCTGAGTAGATGCCCTTGAATCTAATGCATCCAGTGAGACCACTTTGAATCTTTGATTATTCTCCAAACAAAAATGGCAACGCCCATGAATTTCTACAAATAGGCCCAAAAATGTCAAAAAATAAAATCTTGTTGAAATTTTCCCAATTTTGGCGAGCAAGCCATTCATGGGTTTTTAGAAACCTGTAGAGAACCAGAGGCCAAAATTTCAAGCTTTGATGCGCCTTTCCCCATTTTTTCTATTGGACACCTCTTTTGGGCCACCTTGAGCTTTTCTTGTGTAACCTTCAATTTCCTTCGGAAAAATTGATTTAGCTTTTTGTAGTGGCCGGTCATTTTCTTTTGCAGGCTCAAGTCACTGTTAGATCTTTCTAAATTATCCTCCAAAATTTTATTTGTCCTTTCAAGCCATGCTTCTCTATTATTTTCTAATTCTTGGGTGAGTAAAGAAGTAAGAGAAAAAGATCAGACAAGGGTTGCCTCTTCTTCTTTATTTTTCTCCAAAGGTCTCTTGAGACCCATAGTCCTAGGTCTCTTTCTTCTTGGTTGCTCTTCCTCTTCAGTATCATTGAATTCACCCATAAGCTCTTCAAGATTGGTTTGTGCCTTGGATGCCTCCCTTTGATATTTGAAAGCCTAGGCCTCAAATACTACCATTTGACCACTCATTTGTTTTTTTTTCATCTGTAGGACATGGATGAAGTCTTTTGAGCTTTCTAGATCAACCTGGAGATCATGAATTTGGTCTTCCCTGTTTCACAAGAGAGCCTCAAGGATTCTAGCTTCATTGTCACTATCATCACTGTTTATCTGTATTATATCAAAATCTCTTTCCTTCTCATAACTACTTTCCTCCTTCTCTTTCCCCTTGCCTTGGATAGACTTCTTGGTCTTCCCCTTCTTTGGTAATTCAACTATGCTATTTTTAGGCAGTTTTCCTCGGCTTCTTAGTGCTCTTGTGACATTGCTAGCCACTGCTGGAGTGGTCTTTTTCTTTGCTGACATAGTGTTTCTAGGCTTCATCACTTTTAGAGGAAGATTCATAGGCCCTTGCCTAGGAGAGGCATCTAGCACATGCTCTTGACTGTGTGGAGGAGAAGAAGGAGGACTTTTATCTATTTTCACTTGATCAACTTGGTCTTTAACCTTGCTGCTTACATCATCATCTTTGTCACTATTTTCCTCCTTTTGAAGATTGCCTTGTTTGTATTTATCACTGCTATGCTCATGGTCACTGATTTGGCCCTTTTTCTCTATGCTGCCCTCTTTGGAATGCTCACTATTTGGTGTTTGATTGTCACCATCATTGTCTGCTTGAGGGCTTTCTTGTTTTTCATCATAATTCTCTTGGCTGCCACCTTGTATGTCTCCTTGAGGGTTGCCTTGTTCCTTTCTATCTCTTCTTTCATCAAGATTGTAGTGCTCTGTACCCTCACTGTTTTGCGCCTCATTACCATCATGCTCACTGCTATGTGGGCTGCCAACATGTTCCTCTTCATGAATGCTATGCTCTGCATCAATTTTTTCTAGCTCTTCACCATTGCTTTCTTTATGCTCACTATCATGCTTAGATTATTCATTTTGTCCTTCCTCATCACTGGTTTGCCTCCTCTCACTTTTCCTTTCTTCACTACTAGTTTTCCTTTTCTCTTCTTCACTTTCAATAGTAGGAGATTTTTGTCCTTTAGGAGTGGATTTACTAGAATAAGGAGAAACATGATGAGTGGATTGTGAGGAAGGTGCATGGGATGATGGAAAAATCGGGATGGAAGATGAAAGAGTCCCAAGAAACTCCCTTTTTCTCAATTTGATGGAGGATGATGATCTTGATAAGGGAATGATGAAATAGACAAGTTTGTTGTTGAGCGGAGGGCTTTTTTTGTACAGTAGAAGCCATCTTGTTAATGCTTCTATAGAGGAAAAAAAGTAGGTTTAGCAATTGATTTCTTGTGAAGTGCATGAGAAGCCTGATATGATAAGCATAAACCTAGGAAAACCTCCCTTCACATGTGAAATACTTCATGATGATTTTCATGAGAGGAGCATAGCTGGAAAACAAGTGGGAACAAGGGAAAATAGTTGGGCAAGCATCCCGATGTTCTGGTTTTAAGAAGGGTTTATAGTGATTAAGGTCTATGTATGTTTTCTTGAACCATTTTTCTCCGATATATGGAATTTTGGTACCTTTGGAGATAGCTCTAGGAGAGAGCTTGAAATCTAAACCTGATAGATGAACATGTTTCCCTTGCAGCCTTAAAGCAAACAAATGTGTCAAAGGAAGATGAATTTTTACTTCTTGAACCTTTTGGAAAAATTCAAAGCATCCTACTTCATGAAAATTAAAGAGCACTGAAGGAGATTCATTCACTTCCTGAGTTGAAAAGGGCTCATACCTATTGTGATAACCACTCCTGCTATCTTTCTTTGGAGGCATTTTTGCTTTTGATATTCTTCACTGACTTACCAAGATCAAATGTTTAAGTGATCTCTAAAATAATTCCTTAACATACACACTTTTTACTCTTTGAAACACTAAGTCTTTCTTTAGTTATCTAATAATTTTTCTCAAATGAAACAAGCTTTCTTTGATTTTGACAATATGAACTCTTCTCCCTCAATTCACTATTCTCTTTGGTTATTTGAAACAAGAAGGAGGTTTCTTTGAAATCACTGTTTCTTTTGATAATCACTGTTTTAAGGGACTGACTTGGAACAAAGAATTCACTGTTAGAAAAACATTGTGTTCTCCCTTTGAATGAAATATTCTTCTTTGATGATTATTGTTTCTCTTTGATTTTGATAAACAGAGAGCTTTTTGTCATCACTGTTTTTAAAAGACTCTTTCAAACCAACCACAAAACCTTTACAAACTCTGTTTTCTTTTGGAGACTGCCCAAATCCTTTATTATTTCACAACACAGAAAGACCTCCTTTATTTTGACTAGAAAACCCTCTATACAAACTCTGTTTCTCTGATTTTGATGAACAAGAAAGTTTACTATTTGAAAAAAACAATGTATTCCTTTTGCTACTCAAAACAACAAGCCTCTAGATAATAAATTTTCCCCCTTTAATCTCTATTTTTCTTTGAAATTTATTATTAAACCTTCCCTCGAACTCAAAAATTGGCTAAGATACAAGAAATACCTTTGAAATATGAGTCTTTGATTTCCCTTTGAGTATTGGTTCAATGGGCAAGAAACAACGTTAAAATTGTTTGATGGGCGGGCGTTTGAACGGAGAACACGCCGCGCATAGGATTTTGTCGGGTCGGGCATAGGTATGTCGTGCCCTTCACAAAAACACACAGACTCTGACTACAGGCATGCCGCGCTGTGTAAGAGGCGCGCCGTGCATAAAACACAACTCAAATGGTGACTTGAACTCATTTATTCACATTCACCAAGTTTGCAAAAAGACATATAAACTTGTTTCCTCGGGTTTTTATAGCTTGTGAGGATTTTAAAAGTACTGCCTCCTCCCTGTTTAAAACAAAAAACATCCTTTATCTTCTTTTCCAAATCGAAGACCTTTTTGTATAGAAATTCTATGTGCATATGTGCTTTGAGGCTACACTTTAACCACTGTTTCGCTTCTCTTAAACTGTATTTCTTTGAAAATTTATAAAAGGCCATCATCTGAAAGAAACTCATAAAAAAATTTCTTTTTCTAACCTTTGAAACCACTGGTAAAAACATTGTTTATATGAAGTTAAAGGGGTATTAAAACTATGACTTGGACTGTTTATTATAAAGGAGTTTATCATCAAAACACCTTTGCAGCCTCTTCAATCACCACAAGGTAAATTGACTGTTTCATGAACTGAAGCAACTTGAAACCATGATTTGACCTTCTTTACTTGTCCTTTTTGAATATCTTCGAACAATGGTGGGCCCTCTGCTTATTTGTGAAGGAGGCTACAACAGTGAAAACTTCATCCATTTTAGAGTGTGCCCTCCATCCTTTGACTGTGCTGGAAGCATCTTTTTGTTTGCCTTTCATTCATAACCTAGAGGGAGTTAGCCTTTATAAAGCATAATGAATTTGTATAAAAAGCAAGAATGCCCTTTTCTGGTACATCATCTAGGTGGAATGTTGCTTTGTATTCATATGCAGAAATTAGTTTAAAATCCAACTTGGTCTACTTTTTTTGGCTATTTGGATGAGGCTTTCCTTAGCCAAAGTTTTACCCTCATATTACAATTTGAAGGAGGCATTTATAAACACAAGAAAAAGAGAATTTTTAGCACCAACATGCCATCCTTTTGCTTGATATGAAATATGTTTTTCAACCTATGAACTCTCATTGATTCATTACTGATTCTCAACCACGTCTTTCAAAGAGACAACTTACTCAAACACAATTTGAAACTCTGTTGATGCACCTATTGTTCATCTTTGAAGGAGGTGGCTAATAATAGCTTTTGAAAACACTTAAGAACATGTTGGCCCTCCGCTTGTTTGTGAAGGAGGCCACAGCATGTCTTCCTAGCCCTCTGCTTATTGAAGGAGGCTCTCTCACTATGCTTCTAACCATATGCTCTTTATTGGAGGAGGTTCCACCATAGTCATGACAACTTATCTATCTCAAAGCTGTGTCATCTCTCTGCAATATATGTCTCTGCTTGGCACCATATCACTATGAGGTTTTTAGGGTTTTGAACAAAGTGATTGGTACAAGGATAGTATTTTCTATGTGAACATCATTGAGCTAACTTTTCCTTGACTGTGTTTTTAGGGGTACCTTGAAATAGCTCTTTGACTGATCTTCACATCCCATGCTCAAGGTGACATAAGAAGCCGTTGTCTTCTCATGCTTGACATGATGATATCCTTTGGAAAGTTGATGCAACACTTCTTTTCAAGGAGATACTGAAACAATGTTGATCAGTATTTCATCAGTTCTTTGTATTCATGTGACTTGGAAGATAATCTCTGTTCTTCATGCAGTTCTTGGATTTTAAAATCATACCCCTGCTGCTCTTTACTTCACATCTCTCCATCTGCTTTACTGATGGAAAATCTCTTCAATATTAAAGACCTATTTGAACTTGTCCTTTTGCTCTTATTTGCATACTATTTATCAGTCAATTTACACCCCTACAGAGATGTAAAACATATGACTTTGAACCTTGGAGAGCTCCTTTGATGTCTTATGGAGTTTTTTGCCTGATCTAAACATATTCTTTTTAGACAGTGGACATGCTTATCTTATTCTGATTTGGATCTTTGTCGAAATTCTTTTGAACTGAGACAAAATGACCTCTTAGTGGTGTGCGACCTATGGATGGATTGAGACTTATTTTGCAAAATAGGAAGACAATCTATGGTTGATTGGTACTAGACATAGGCTTTTTGGCTTAGGATATTTTTTCTAAGGAAAATACTCATTAAACACCACTATCTAACGTAAAGACAACAGTCACAGATTCTGAGTGTTTTCTTAGGCATGATCAGATTTTGACATGACAAGATGACCAGGTATGAAAAATAAAACACTTTGTTAAATGCTGAACAGTAAATGGCTTGAGAAACAAGGGACAATAATAGCAAATAATCACAGTTATGACAGCTATAGATAGCGATACTTTGCTGAAACGAGATAGGGCTTAAGAACTGAAGATTTTTCTCATCATAAACTGATAGGGAGGGGTAAAAGGATAAAAATTTGTTTTTGGTGTTTTCTAGATTACAAATTGAAAGATTGAGATTAGCTTCTAGAAAACTCAGCTAAGGAATACAATCATCAACAAAAGGTGAAAAATACTGATGACTAATAGGTCATGAGTAATTTGTGCAAGTTTTCTGATCCCTGGGTGACTCTAGCTCCACATTGTGAAGGCCATGATCAGGTAACCATAGATGAATCCCTTGGCTCACCTATAGTTGTCCTCGCAAGCGTCAAACAACTCATTTAACAAGAATGTGCACCAATTCAGCTATGCTGCTTGAATGCAATGCTCTTCGACTGAGATTTTTTCTAGGGTGCATTCCCCTTTAGTGTAGTGCCTCATTTTTTCACCAACTATCAAATAGAAGGTGAATTTTACCGTTGGGTTGTTTATGAGGTCGATTTTTTCTCCTTTTCCTCCTCTTTTTGTTTCATACTTTTTGTAGTAGTCATAATATCTTGTCTTATTAGCTCTCTTGGACACATTTTGAGAGGTCGTTGAGACATCGTTTCCTTCCGATAATAATCTGGTAAGTTCATGTATGTATTCTACATGAATTGGGATCTCCCTCCCAAGCCATAATGATCCATTTTGAATCCTACTCATCAATAACTTAGTGCATTTCACTGCTGATCCTGTCATCTCAAATAATGGAAAGCTCCTGAGGTGCAGGATAGTTGACCTCTAGATGCCTCTAAAATATGGGTTCATCTTCGCCGCTTCATCTCCTCCCTTCGTTGCATAATTTTCGATGTACACCTGCCTTTTCATGGCTAGAAACTGGTACGAGTATGTGAATTCTGTATCTATCAACGAGGCATTATCATATTTTCCTAGCAATGACTCCATCCTTTGAATTATTCCATCGAGCTCGAGCTCGACGACTAAGGTGGATATCTTTGTCATTTTCTTCCTTTTGTTGTATACTTGAATTGTTGTTGTTGGTCTACTGCTGTGAAATTTTTCTACTGGTTTGCTACTTCAAACTTCTTCTGTTGAAATTGGTATTGTTTTTATAGCTATTTCCTTTTCTAATAGCTCATAATTTTCTGGAATTCTAGTGATTTCTTCCTTCATGCGGGTTAATTAATGTTACTGGCACGAATGATGTTGATGAAACACCGTAACTAATTAATTCTTGATGTCTTTCCCACAACTATAATCGTGTGATTAGTTATCGGGGTGAGGTGTAGTTTGACAGTGCCGATGCTACCTTCGGGAGTTGGATAGACATCATGGGAAATAATTATGGCTTAATATGGAAACTTTATTACGGTATGAGGGTTACTAATTACGACAGTTATTTTTAAAATTCAAGTGATCCTATGGATTGACAACAGTATGATGGGTAATTATGAGTGAATTTATTGGATACGCTTGGGCTATGTGATACTATAGACTCCCCGCCCCCCCCCCCCCCCCACCACAATTAGTTAAGATGTGGTCTCCACATTGCAACAAGGACGATTGTTGTTTTTGTGCAAATTTGCGGGCTTCTTATTGAGGATTCTTACTCTAGTAGGTTGAAAAGATTAACGCATAAATATTTTATGGCTCATCTCAGTTGAGAGAGAGTTATTGACTCTATCTACGATACTCTACTCTATCGACCACTCTCAGGTGTGAGAGTTATTAAAAAAATAATAATTGTGGTGCTTACTCATGATAGGGTTTCAGGCATGCATTGTTCACCCATCCTTGAAGTATTTCTCTGTCTAGTTGTGCCACTCTAACCATGCCTGAGTCTCTTATCTCCATGACATAATACGGTCCCATATAGTTCATTATAAGTTTCCCTAGAAACTTCTGGAATTTTCTGCCATAGAGCAGTACTTTTCCACCAATAGTGAATGTTTTATGCTTGATATGATGGTCATGCCAGGATTTTTGTTGCACTTTCTGTACTGATTGATATAAATCCATCAGAAATATATCTTCTTCAAGCTCCTACAATTCATGGAGGTGTGCAGATATGGAACCTTCCTCTGTCATGTGTTTTTTGGAAGCAATTAAGAGACTTGGTATGATAAAATTGGCTGGTATTATTGCTTCTTTCCTGTATACCAATTGGAATGGAGTTTGATTATGCAGTCTCTTTATGGTTGTCTTGTATGACCACAATGTGGATGGTATCCTTTCATCCCAGTCATCATGGTTAGCATTTCATATCTTTGTTAGTCCTTTCTCCAAGATTTTGTTAAACACCTTGACTGTTCCATTGCTTGAGGGTGGTATGGGCTGCTCTTGTGGTGTTGTATCATAAAGTTGTCTAGTAGGGATTTAACTATAGCATTAATGAAATGCATGCCTTGATCACTTGTTAGGCTCCTAGGATAGCCAAAACTGCTAATGATGTTCTCAAAAATAAATCTGGCTTATGTGTCTATTGTACAGTCCCTTACTGGTGCCGCCTCTTCCCATCTTGTGAGATAGTTGGTTGCGGTTATTATATATCTTTCCTGTGAGTGTCGCACAATTAGTGCAATTGGTCTTATGAAGTTGACGAACCATTTCTCAAATGGCTTCATATCTCACACAAGTTGCAGTGGAAATTCATCACGATGTGACAGTCATTCTGTTCTTTGACAAACATTACATTTTTTTACATATGCCTTACTATCTTTGTGCATTGTGGGCCACCATAACCCTGAGTGTAGTATTTTCCTTGCGGTGGGTTTTTCACTGACATGGCCTCCCGCAACCCTGTTGTGACACTCCCACAATATGTCTTCTCTTTCATGATCTATGACACATATTCGTAGGATATGATCCATTCCAATTTTGTATAACTGCCCTTCTATGAGTTGATATTTGATCGCTTTAACTACCAAATGTATTTTTTGGGTTGTCGTGTATTCTGATAGGCATTTCCCTGTGGTCAAGTATGGAGTTATTTGTTCTAGATAATCTGGGATGGATTCTACTCTTAAGAGATTTGGTCATCAAGCGATCCCCCGTTTTCCCCGTTCTCCGATCTTGATAAGTGGTCAGGACCAACATTTATCCTTCTTGGTTTTACTATTATTTCAAAAGATAACTCCTAGAATAGTAGTATCCATATACAGATTATACCTTCAATTACAGGTTTGTTTACTAGATATTTTAATGTTGAGTGATCTGTGAAGAACTTGAATGTTCCTCCCAATAAGTAGTGACGAAATTTCTGTAAGGAGTATAACATAGCAAGAGGCTTTCTTTCTGTTGTTGTGTAATTCCTTTCAGCCATTGACAAATTCCTACTTGTGAAATACACTAGAGGATCTATGGAGATTTCTCCTGGTTGAGCTAGCACCGCTCCCAAAGCAATAATTGAGGTGTCAATGTGGACATGAAACTGTTTATCCCAATTGGTGTTGGGTATGTGTTATATTATTTCCACGACTAATCATGCATGGGGGGTTAAGAGGGGGAGAGATAGCTCCCCTTTCATGTTGGGTGCAACTGGGGGGTCACAGAGGGGGCAGTAGCCCCCCTTGTTGGGGTCCGGGGCAGGGCCCCAGTGAAAATTTTTTGGTTCTTAATTTCCGGTGGGTGGTCCACACCCATGGTTTTGTGCATGGCTTTTGCACATGGTTTTGGGGTATGATGGTTTTCAGCCCCTGATATTTTTGTAGATCCGGTCAAGGGAACTACGATCATGTTCTAATCCAGGGTTAACGGATTAGGGTTTATGTATGCTTCGGCATGTATATATATGTGTTGTAACACTAAAAGGAATATAATGAAATATCAAGCTAGTTGTCCCGATTTGGGATCCAGGGGAAAATATCTGTGTTTATCTATTTTATGTTTTATACTCTCGCTATTGTTTATTTTATGTTATAAGATTTGTGTGTAGATAATTTCTGTTCAGGGTTAAAATCTAAATTTCGTATCAGAGCTGTTTCGGCTTCAAGGGGACGCCTTTGCTGCTGAGGGTTTTTTTCTCAAGCCTGAGGTAAACCCTATTCAATGGGAGATCTACGGGATCGATTCTTGTGGTGAAAGAATATGGAAAGTGGCAGAAAGATAGATATCGAGAAATTTAATGGTCAGAGTTTTGAGTTGTGAAAGCTCAAGATGGAGGATCTGCTAGTGGATAAAGGTCAGTGGATCGTGGTAGATCCAGGTACTAAACCAACGACAATGTCAGATGAAGATTGGAAGAAACTAGATTGGAAGGCTAAGAGCACAATACAATTGTGTATCTCAAATTCAGTATTGTTGAATGTATCTGGGGAAGCTACGACAAAGAATTTGTGAGAAAAACTTAGGACTTTGTACCAATCTAAGTCTCCGGAGAATAAAATTTTCCTGTGGAAAAATATGTATAACCTGAGGATGAAGGATGGAGACTCGGTGAAAGAGCATCTGAACGCCTTCAATACTATGGTAAGTCAGCTGTCATCTATTGATATTAAAATCTCAGATGAAGATAAGTGCATCAATTTGTTGTGTTCTCTACTTGACTCACAGGATAGTCTGGCTATTGCAATAGGTAGCAATACAACTACCTTGAATTTTGATGACATTGTCTCATCCTTTTTTTTAGAGGAAATGTGACGGAGAAATATGGAGGTCCAGAATGGAGATGCCTTATCTGTACAAGGAAGGTCCCAAAGTAGAAACAAGAATAACGTTTTGAGCAGGAGATCCAAATTTAGAGGGAGATCTAAATCTCCTCGAAAGTTTTTAAAGGTATGCTGGAAATGCGGAAAGGAAGGGCACTACAAAAGGGAGTGCAGATCTAAAGCTCCTGAGAAAGGAAATGGATCTGATGATGCTCCTTCTGCAGAGGAAAAAACCACCTTGGATGAAGGTGGGGATGTGTATTTGGATTCTTATTCAAATACACATGTAGATCACGAGTCATGGTTGATTGACTCAGGTGCATCCTTTCACTTCACTCCCCATAGGGAGTGGTTCTGTGAGTATGAGAAATATGATGGTGGTGATGTCTTCCTATGGGATGATAGAAAGGCCATAATCGTCAGATGTGGAAAGGTCAAGATGAAGCTGCAAGGTGGAAGGATTAGAACACTTCCTGGTGTTCTGCATATTCCTACATTGGCCAGAAATATAATTTTTGTAAGAAAGATGGATGATGCAGGTGTAAAAACAGTGTTCGAGAAAGATGCATGCAAGATGGTTCGGGAGCACTGGTATTAATGCGGGGAGTTCGGACTGGAACTCTATACAAGCTACAAGGTAGCACTGTTATTGATGGGTGTAACAGTTCTATGGTTCCTGAAAGTGGAGCAGAAAGCCTATCTATCTTTGGAGAAAAGACCATGCTATGGCATCAAAGGCTTGGACATATTGGAGAGAAGGGCCTTCAGATACTGCATAGAAATGGTATGGTATAAGGTATGTCTAATTTCTCTCTAGATTTTTATTTCTGTGAACATTGTGTATATGGGAAGCAGAATCAGGAGAGTTTTGCTTCTGGTGCTAAGAGGGTGAACAAGATATTAGAACTTGTGCACAGTGATGTGTTTGGACCTATGTCAGTTCCATCACTGGGAAAGTCTATGTACTATGTTTCATTCATAGATGACTTCTCAAGGAATACATGGATATATTTCTTGAGGAAGAAATTTGAAGCTTTTGACAGATTTAAAGAATTTAAGGCTTTGGTGGAAAACTAGACAGAGAAGAATATAAAGGCGTTGAGGATAGATAATGGTGGGGAGTTCTGCAAGAAGGAATTTGAAGAGTTCTGTAAGAAGTGTGGTATAGCACGGAAAAATACTAATCCATACACACCTCAACAAAACAGAGTTGCAGAAAGAATGAATAGAATGCTGATGGAAAAGGCAAGAAGCATGCTCAGTGGTACCGGGTTAGGACAAGAATTCTGGGCAGAGGCAGTGGAGACTACATGTTACTTAGTTAACAGATCACCTTCATCAGTGTTGGAGGATAAGACTCCACATGAGGTATGGAATGGTAATAAACCCTCTCTTTCACATCTAAGGGTATTTGGATGTGATGCATATGTACATGTTCCAAAGAAGAAAAGGATCAAGTTAGATAATAAATCTGAAAGGTGCATCTTTATTGGGTATAAGGATGGTTTAAAG
Source organism: Pinus albicaulis (assembly GCA_034641835.2). Taxonomy (NCBI): domain Eukaryota; kingdom Viridiplantae; phylum Streptophyta; class Pinopsida; order Pinales; family Pinaceae; genus Pinus; species Pinus albicaulis. Next base: position 1,222,285 of record JAXQQM020076304.1, on the reverse strand, counting down.
GGTTACAATATTTGGAACCCAGAAACAAGGAAGGTTGTGTACAACCAAGATGTGGTGTGTAGAGAAGTGGAATATGTTGTTAAACATGAATTCATACCAAAGGAACCTGGGAAGATAGAGTTTGAGCTAAAGGAGGATGAATCAGACTCTACAACAGAAGAAGACTCATAAGATGAAGAGCCACAAACTCCAGCTATTAGAAGATCAGTTTGGGAAATAAGGAAACCAGAAAGGTACTCAGGTTTTGCCCTAAATATAACTGATGATGATCCCAGAACTTTCAGGGAGGCAGTAGATTCAGAGGATGGAAAAATCTGGAAGGAGGCCATGGTTGATGAAATGGCATCCTTGCACAAAAATGAGGCATGGGATCTGGTGGAGTTTCCTGCTGGAAGGAAGCCCATCAGGAGAAAATGGGTGTTTAAGGAGAAGATGAATGTAGAAGGCAAGGTGGAGAAATACAAAGCTCGGTTGGTAGCAAAAGGTTATTTCTAGGTGTCGAGAATTGATTTTGGTGATATTTTTTCTCCTGTTGCCAAAGTTACTTCTATTATATTGCTTTTATCTGTTGCTTCTACATTTGATTTTGAGATAGAATAGATGGATGTGAAGATAGCATTTCTTCATAGGGATCTAGAAGAGGAGATCTACATGAAGCAACCTGAAGGCTGTTACACCATTTTTTGGTCATCTAACCTACTATCATTAGATGGACCCAAGTGCACCATGTAAGACCAATTTTACCCTAAGTAAAATTGCCTTCACTATGTAAAATAACTTAATAAAACACATTTATTAGGTTGTTTATGGTCTAAACAAGAAACCCCAAAAGGAAATATTAAACAAACCAATATTTGTTTGATTTTCCTGGTCATGTTTAACCCAAAACAAAGAAATTAATTAGATAAATCTTTATCTATCTTATTATTTTCTAGGAATAATTATTTAAACCTTATTTAAATAATATTCCTTGTTAAATATGACTAAATCACCCATAAATAATTAAATAAATCATTATTTATTTGATTATCTTTTAACCACCGCCTTAAAATGATAAATAAATCATTTATTTATTTATTATTCACAAATAAAGGGATTTGACCCAAGTCAAATACTTTTTCCCTCCAACAAATATAATAAAATATTCCATAAAAGGTGGATCTAGATTTGTTTAACATTATTTTAATCATGCACCAAGATCTAGAATGACCCAATATTTTGTTATAAATAGGAGGGTTTTTCCTACCATTCTTCACCTTTTTTTTCCTATTAGATCACTCTGGATCTAAACTCTTGGTCTGACTTTGAGCCATTATCATTGTCATATTTTCCATTATTTGCTGTGTGAGCTCCCTTTGAGTTCTATCTTTGTCTGGGTTTTCTACACCAACAGGAGAGAGAAATGCTAGATCTCAAGTGCTGAGGACTTCCAAGAACCCATCCCATTGAGGAGAATTGGAAACATCTTCTTGTTTTCCTCCCAGGTGCCCTTAATACAAAAAATTCTTTCAAAAATTGTTCTTGTCTTGTCTATTGGATATATGGAGCAAACCCTTCTTTTTATTGCTTAATGTCTTTCTATGTATAGATCTGGTTTTTTGCAGCTCTTGTCTTGATCAACTAACTACAGATCTAAAGATATTGGCAGCCACATTTGATGTTAGGGCTATTAGTTATGCGTAGCTAAAGTGGTCTTTTTTCGTACACTTCGACAAAGGATTCATACTAACAATTGGCGACTCCACACGGGTTTTCAATCACGACCGCTGTCGTTTTTCATATTCCTGCATATCCAGCTACTTCAGACCCTAGGGTTTCTTTTCAGCTTTTTGTTTTTCCTATTTTCATGTTTTTTTTCACCTATAAAACCCTAAAACATTAAAATTTCTAACTTCTGCGTGTTTCTGGCCCTATTGCGCAGGTGACAGACATCAGCCGCAACTGAGACGACAACTTTTCCGCAAATCTGCCGCCGGGACAACCGGAGTTGGAGGTCGCACTTTTCAGCCCAAAAACTGCGACCTGGACTTCTGGTCGCACTTTTCAGCCCATTTTCTGCAACCTGAATAGAAAAACAGGTCAGAACCTGTGACCTGTGCTTTTTTCTACTGTTTTTCTGCAATTTTTCTGTGTTTTGCTGAAGCTTCTGTCAGGGTTTTCCAGCCTCTGTCTCCGCTCATTTGGACCTCTTTCTGATCTTTTTTGCTCATCTAAAGTGGGAACCTAGCCCCCTAGGGCTTCAGTACCCTCCACTTTTGGTGGAAGAATTTTAGTTGTTTCAGGTGTCTGATTTTTCAGAGCTTCAACCTTCCCTTTTTCAGATCTGATACCTTATTCTCAGATCCCTTTAAATCAGCTCTTCTTCCTTTCAAACCACCTCTTGTAGCTTTGTTTGGACCTCCCTGTAGGACCTCCTCCCTGTCCTCTCTGCTTTTTGTTGATTTCCTCCTTTTTTCCAGCCACCTTGCCTCTGCCTCTTGGCTGTGATCTGCACCTCTTTTCAGCAGCTTTCTCCTTTAGATCCCTGTCCCTTTCGACCCTAGATCTATTGGCCTCTTTTTAGTGTGTTTTGACTAGATTTTTTCCCTCTTTTAGATTAGTTTTGAGAGACCCACCTTTTTGGGTTGAATCGATGCACTAGTAGCTGTTAATTTTCTGTTATTTCAGCATTATATACTGTTTTTGTAGCACTATTTTTAGTTACGCAACACACTTTTTCTCTTGCTCTCAAAACGAAAAGGGTTTAAAAATTAAAATTAATGCACGCCACACACTCACCCTAAGCGAAGAAGAGCTTGGTTTACACCGCCAGGCAAAGACTTTAAAAATCAATTGACACTGCACCTTTTTGCCCTTGTTTTGACATTGTAATCACTTGATTCTGCACCTCCCTGCCTTTGTCGGTCGTTCTTCTTCCCCTCGTGCCGTGTTTGTGCGGTCATCATTGCACCCCCAAGGCGCACCTCCCGGAGAATTCTTGGCCTTCACCCTCAGTTTCCGGTCAGTCGACCCGCTCCATCCCACCGTCGCCGAGCCAGTCCTCCTCCGAGTCCGCATTCCGACTCCTCTTCTGATTCATTGGGTTCTCATTTTACTTTTGGTTCTCCCCCTGTCACCTTCACTATGTCTGGTCCAGGGCCTAACGCTAGCGGTAATCCCAGCCCTAATGTCGGAACTACTACTAGCGGAACCGCCACAGGAACTACCTCGGCTGCACCCTTGCTCCCTTACATGGCAGGCCTCAGCCTCCCCGATTTCAATCAGTTGATCAATGACCCTATCTGCCACGATGTTGGTTGGCCTGCTATGCCAACCAAGCTCCCCTCCGACATCCCTAAGTTTGAAGGCCTTGCTGGAGAAGATCCAACCAATCATGTCCGATCTTTCCACATGTGGTGTTCCTCCAATTCCATTACCGATGACTCCATCCATCTTTGATTGTTCCAACGCACTCTTACCGGTGAAGCTTCTAAATGGTATGTAGACCAAGCCACCTCTTCCCATACCACCTTTGCAACCATTTCCCAAGCCTTTTTATCTTACTTCCAGCTCCCTCTCCGATACGATACTGGTACGGAGCTTTTGACCTCTTTCAAGCAAACCTCTTCGACCCACCTTTCCGCCCATGTCCAGGAATGGCGAGGAAGACGAAGCTTATGTCGAGCTCCCCCCTTCGAAGATCGGATATATATGGACTGGTTCCTTCGCTCTCTCTTAGCTCCCATTGGCAAAGATGTCGCCTCCCATTTCCCTCAAACCAAAGAAGCCGCCCTCCAAATAGCCTTGAAATATGACCTGATCTATGCTCAGTCTGGTTATGTTTATACCGTCCTTCCTGACCTCCCCAGGCCCGGTGGCGCTAACACCCCGGGGGCATCTCACTCCGCTGACGGTATCATTGGATCCCTTTCTCATCCATATGCTCAACCTCCTATGGGCTATGGTCCCCCTCCGGGAGGGGCCAGCACCTCTAACACTTTTCCCCCTCCAGGTAGCATGTATCCAGGATACGGCATGCCTCATCCTTTTTCCCAACCTCCTGCTTACCTCAATGTTGCCCAACCTAACCATTATCCTTATCCACAGCCTGGTGTTCCAGCTCCTCCAGCATTTTCACTTCCACCCCCCTTGCCTTCTCAACCCCAGCAACAGCACCTACAGCCCCCTCCAGGGCAAGTATTTGCACAGCAGGGCGCGACTAATCCCCCTTCCTCTCAAATAAGGCGGAAAGGCAATAAAAATCAATCTGCCCCTGGTACTCGTGGACCCAATCCTCAAGGTACTGACCCTAACACTGCTAACCAGCAACAGGGTACTCAGCCCAAGCCGAACAGGCCTATTCGCACAAATAAGCCTTGTTCGTGTTGCGGTGTTTACGGTCATTACACTCACGATTGTCCCCTTCTACCACAGATGCGGCAGATGTGGGAGTCTCAAGCCACATTGTGAGGACAACATGCCTCCCCTCATGCTCCCCCTAATGTGGCCACTACTCAACCGGCTGTGTTTACCGATCCTTTCCCCCAGCAAGGATTCGTGGCTACCCAACCACCTGACGGACAGGTCGCCACTCAACCTTCCCCTTCTGGTTCCTCCGATTACCATATCCTCATGATGAACTCTGATCCATCCCCAACCGTCGACCTTAACCTTCAAACTCGGTCTCGCCAGTACCCCAAGCATCTCGCTCAGTCTGCCTCCGAGTCCCCTTCTTCAGGTTCTACCGAGCCTCTTTCGACATCCAATGGTCCCTTACATATCCCTCAACCCAAATTTGAGGTTCATACCAAGATTCCTAAAGGACCATTACACCGAAATGATGCTCCTGGTCGAGCTGCTCATTCGTATAGCATAGTAGATGATTTGGCACAGTCTCCTGCTGCCATTTCCACATTGGAACTCCTCCAATTGTGCCCTTCCCAAAAGAAGGCTCTGCTATCTGTTGTGGGTGCTGTAGATCCTGCCGATGACCAAATGATTGTTTTCGATGGCCATCAATCAGAACATCCTCCCAATCAGACCATCCTCCCGTTCCTCGCTCCGTCGCCTTCCAAATCCCAACAAAATCCGGAATTCCAACGTTTCTCAGTGTATAATTGATGAGGGGGCATCCACCTGTTTGATGTTCACTTCGGTTTGGAAGCAACTCAGATCTCTTGAGTTGGCCCCCTCCATGATCACCCTTCGAGCGTGGGACAGCCACGCCTCCTAGCCCATTGGTCTTTTCTGTAATTGTCCTATCACCCTTGCCAGCAAGACCGTTTGCATTGACATCGAAGTAATCGACGCCCCTATAGACTACAACATTCTATTGGGGTGAAGCTACACCTATTGTTAGTATGAATCCTTTGTCGAAGTGTACGAAAAAGGACCACTTTAGCTACACATAACTAACAAAAGGGTCACTAATATCTTCAGATCTGCAGTTAGTTAGACAGAAAAGAGCTGCAAAAAACCAGATCTATGCATGGAAAGACATTAAGCAGAAAAAGTAAGGGTTTGCTCCATATACCAATAGACAAGATAAGAACAATTTTTGAAAGAATTTTATATTAATGGGGCACCTGGGAGGAAAACAAGAAGGTGTATCCAATTCCCCTCAGTGGGATGGGTTCTTGGAAGTCCTCAGCACTTCAGATCTAAGATTTCTCTCTCTTGTTGGTGTAGAAGACCCACACAAAGAATGGAACTCAAAGGGAGCTCTTGCAGCAAATGGCAGAAAATGGTGACGAAGTGTATAGATCCAGAGTGATCTAATAGGCAACAAAAGGTGAGGAATGGTAGGAAAAACCCTCCTATTTATAACAAAATATTGGGTCATTCTAGATCTTGGTGCATGGGTTAACTAGATCTAGATCCACTTTTTATGGAATATTTTATTATATTTGTTAGAGGGAAAAGGTATTTGACTTGGGTCAAATCCCTTAATTTGTCAAAAATAAATAAATAAATGATTTATTTATCTTTTTAAGGAAGCGGTTAGAAGATAATCAAATAAATAATGATTTATTTAATTATTTAAGGAAGTGGTTGAAAGATAATTAAATAAATAATGATTTATTTAATTATTTGTGGTTGATTTGGTCATATTTAACAAGGAATATTATCTAAATAAGATTTAAATAATTATTCCTAGAAAATAATAAGATAAATAAAGGTTTATCTAATTAATTTCTTTGTTTTTGGGTTAAACATGACTGGGAATAATAATTAAATTATGGTTTAATTAATTATTCCATGAGGAAGATCAAACAAATATAGGTTTGTTTAATATTTCCTTTTGGGGTTTCCTGTTTTAACATAGTGAAAGCAATTTTACTTAGGGTAAAATTGGTCTTACATGGTGTACTTGGGTCCATCTAATGATAATAGGTTAGATGACCAAAAAATGGTGTAACAGATTGCCCCCCAGCGTGCGAGTGTTAGGAGAAAATCGTATGACCAAAGTACGTTGTAAGAACTCAATCACTAGACAACAAAAGGGAAGTCAGAGAGAGAAATGCAAGGTAGATAGTGTGCTGAAGAACTAGACCTTGAGGAGACGAGACTCGCAGGTGCAACAAGTCTCTTTTTATGAGAGGGTACCTGTGCTGAAGGCGGCGGGGGAGGCATACCTATGCCCGCCGAGACAAAGTACAAAAGAATAGTGTGTCCAGTAAACAAGGGACCAAACCATAAAGTACAGCCGGCATAATCATGAGCCAGATAAAAATACAATGAGGAATCCCATATACATGTTGTGCCTGGGATAACAGCCAGGACTTGTACAATAATATCTGAGTACATGAGATACAAATACAACCCAAATGCCCCCCGTAAATGGGGAAGGGCTCACAAAATCTGACTGATACATGCAAATCAAAGAGGCGCTGCAAGTGGCTAAGGCCAACATCATCAAATATCTGGAGCTGCATCGAAGGCTGCAAGGAGGAGGTCATCCGGGCATGTGGGGGGCTACCTGCAGGGCCACCCCCTCATGAGGGTTGAGACATCTCACACACACCTAGGAATCATCAAGAGCTACTGCTGGATCACTGGACCATCAAGTATACGGATCTCGATCATGCTGAAAGGAGTTGGAGAAACAATCAAGTCAAAGGGAAAGGAGATATCCCTTTGCCTGATCGGAGGCACCGAACAAGAGTGGAAGCTGGAACCAAGGTACACCGCCCTCTAGACCTGGCTTCTGGAATGAATGAGCTGATGTCGACAGAAGGAGGTCCCCCATAGGTGGGGTAATGAGAGACCCTCAACTAAGGCAAGAGAGAAAAGAGTAGAGCGACGGACAGACTGACACTAATGATGATAGTGAAGTGGAAAGGACTGAGTAGCTAATGGACTACTTCCCTTGTTAGAGCATAAAGGGCATGAATGACATGGCAGCTACTGACACAATATCATAAGGGATAGGGGACAGTGGGACTGAAGGTCATAATGTGCGACACAAGAGAGAGACCAAGCAATGAAGGATGGAGGGCTATGGCGGGGTACAAAGGGACTCGGGATGGACTCCATGAATGCGATGATGACTCAACTTGGATGCGCTAAACAAGGGCGACTCGATGGTGCTGCCACACAGTAAAGGCCCAATGGGGGACCATGAAAACATGAGTACAAGGTGGGAACTCATGACGAAAATCGACACGAACATGGACAAGTATGGAGGCGAAGTGGTGCTCCAAGTTGTTATAGCATCATTTCTCACCTTCATATGATTCATGATTGCTTTTATGGCTTTGGGCACCCATTCCTACAGACTTGGACAAATTCACTTAAAAACAGTGTAAAAATCCCCATACGCGACTATGCTGATACTTTTCCGCGTGTATACGCGAGTCCAGCTGCACTTTTCCACGTATGCCATTAAAATTATGAAAAAATATATAAACATTCCCTATTTTCGGGCTGGGTTGATGGTTACTTAGGTAGTTCAACCACCCCAGCACGTGGCCAACTGTTTCCAACTGTTGAAACTACTTGGAGGGAGTATAAAAACCCCTCATGTGTATGGCCTAAGGGAGAGAGAGAATTTATTGATATTATACTCTGTTGGTATTCCCTATCCAAGTCCGATTCCCCGTGCCTCCTGCACTTTCCCAGTTCATTACAGGAAACCCTTGTTTCCTTGAGATGCTCATCTCCCTATATGTCATCTCGTATGCACCAGTTTGGAAGGAGTCTTAGCGAGGCAAGTGCGGGACGGATCCGGACGACGGTCTGCTCAAAGATCGTGGAAGGATTCAGGTGATATCTCCACTCGTTACTTTTGTACATGCTATTTATAATAAAGAAGTACCATCTTGTTCCCGAAATATACGTGTTAGTGTCTGCTTACATATATGTGAAAATTGTTATTTAAGCATTCATTATGATTTATCTGATGTTTTATATGAATTCCACTAACATTTAGAGTAGATATATGCTGTACAACCAGTTCTTCATGCTTGTTTCTTCTTGTCTTTCAGGTTAAGAAGGAAGAATGGTTGCTGGGGGTTTGGACCCCGCGGGATTTGCTTCAACCGTAGTACCTATGGGTAACTTCCTCGATCTATTCTATTTAGTTTTTTTGAACATGCATGGTTGTGTGAGTCCTTCTTAAGTAGCATGCCCCTGCTCTGTGGAGGTTGTAACCCAACAAACCTCTAGGGTGATATTCCCCGAAACAAAACTGGTGACTCCGCTGGGGAACACATTCTTGTGACTCCCCTGTTGGGTGGTTTCAGCTTTTTGGTAGGTTGCTGACAGTTTTAAATTTCATTTGCAGTCCAGTTTACTTTTTCTCAGTCAGTCTCAAGTCCTGGTTTCTTATCCAGGCTTGTCCTTTTTTTTTTCATTATTTACCTTTCCATACGCGCTTTTTTCTGCACATAGTCGCGTATACACGCAAGTTTGTCTAAAGGTACCCGCGTATACACGAGTTTCCTTTAGAACAGTGGCGTATGCACGCTTGTTGCTAAACTGTGAAGTAGCGTATACCTAGGTAGATTTTGAATTTTTGGGTTTCTTGACTTTTTGGTCCTTTCTGGCTGTGGAGACCTGTTCCTACAGTGTCTCTGTACTCTCTGGATTGTGAAGGAAGTGGTTTCTTGTCTTTTCTCTCTTTTGTTTGATTGAAAACTACTCTTTTTGGCAAAGTGTTGTTTCTGGTGCTGGCACTTCTGGTTTGAGTACCAAGATTGCTTTCTGAGCATTCTGGGCTGTTCTGCTTTATCAGAACAGAGAGCTTCTGCTCGTTTACTCATTCCTATCTTTGTGTTGTGCTTCTCATTACGATTTTTGCTCGTTTCTTGATTGGTTTTCTTGAGTTCAATAGGCTAGGTCTTGTTGCCACTTTTGAAGAGTTTTTCCTTGCTTCTTCGAAGTTTTTATTTGCGACGAGTTTGCACTATTTTTCTAGGCTGAGTGGCTGAGTTTTCTTGTCTTCTTGTGCTCTTATTGATCTTGCTACGAGTTAGCCTTATAAGGTTTGGGAGCATTTTTGAAGTTTGTGCTTGAAATTCAGTCTTGTTTGGTTTGGATTTTGATAGTTGTGCTTGGTCTTTTTGAGCTCTTTCTTTATAAAACTAAAAAGCTCAAAAAACATTTGTTTTGCTTTTTTTTTCGCATTTCAAAGGCTTAAAAAACATTTTCTCTTGTTATTTGCTTTTGTTGTTGCATTTTCATTTTCGTTTTGCCATATCTTTTGAAGCTTTTGTGAGGTTTCTTGCTTTTAGTTTTTGGATTGATTTTGAGGAGGAGTTGTCATTGACTTCTTCTTCTTGTTTTTAAGTGTTTTTGGTGTCCTCATTTTAAGAATTCTTGATTTCGAAAACTAACTTTTTGGGCAACCAAAAAAGAGTTAAAACTGAAGGACTTTTTGGGAAATTTCACTCTGCTTTAGGAGATTTTGCATCTTAGGATTTGCATGCTTGTAGTGATTTTCATTAGGTGCATTTAAACATTTGGTCAATTTCATAGTTTTTGTGAGTGTGAGTTTTCTATTTGAAAAGAAAAATACAATTTTTAGTCTCGTAGAACCTGTATAGAGATTTCTTTTCATCGAAAGACAATAACTGCATTTGCATGTAGTTAGGTTTTTATTAATTTATTTTGCGTCAAAACACCATAAGTTTCATCTCCATATCCTTGTGACTTAACATAAAAGCCCATTAAAATAAACAATTTAATTTAAAATCAACTAGCAAGTTTTCTAAGTGTCATACACCAACTAGCTAGGTTGTAGGGCCTTGGAATAGGTGAGTGGAGAGTTAACTCTCCAAGGCCACTCAAACAAAACATAGAAGTTGATTAATTGAGCGAAATCCAACTCCGTTAGGTGGACTGGGAAAGCTCTCCTCCAGAGAGTCAAGCGCGAGGGGAAGTGAAGGCTGAGAAGAGGGATACCCCCTCTCTGATTAGCTGAATCTGACCTCAAGACCGTTCCGCCCGGCTTCTGACATGGATTGGTGCCCATAGTTGCCACTCCTAGGTTCCACACAGGTGACTACGGGGGGGTGAATACCCGTGGTACCTGAGGCAGACGTCGCATCACTTTCAACAGTACTTCTGGGGGGTGCCCTTGTGAAGCTTGGGTGCTTGAGCCGGCAAAGGCTGTCGTTAGGAGGTTGGCATAACTGTTTCTGATACCTTTGCTAGTTGTTCTGGGCCCTAATCATCCCAGACTGCTTTCGGGAGGTCCTATATTTCGCTTTCCTGTATTTTGGTGTCCGGTCCTCATCACCCGGAGCGGAAATAATTGGAGGCTGTTTGCTTGACTGTATCTCAGGGATTTTTATTTTAGTGAGTGCTCTTTGCTCCTAGCTTGCCTAGCTTTTCACTTTTTTGAGTGTAATTTAAAATCTATAAAAGTGGCTGATCAAGCGCCTCATCGATCGAGGAGAATCCAAGGGTTATCTCCCGAGAGTCCAGAGCCTTCTTCGAGAAGGCGTAGGAGTGATTTAGCAGGTGGTTACCACCCTATGGCGTCTGACGCAGTGGAGAGAGATCCTCCACAAAGGTCTGAAGGTTTCGTAGCTGATTCTGGTGTCGGTCCTGAGAGGAGCGTTCCGCTCACCTCGTGAGTTTTGTTTCCTTAGGAAGAAGATTTTCAAATCGAAGACGTACCTGAGCCTCCTACGACAGGTCCATCTCCTCTTCCTCCTGACTATCCGTTCGTTGTTCAGTACATCGAACCTGAGTCTGAGAGACCGGAATATCTTCCGTATCATTCATATATTTTGATGGCCACGACTGGGAACGCAGCTTCTGCTGTGAGTGCTGCAGGCATTCAGACTCTTGCTTCTGTTGAAGCAGGGGGCACTATTGCTTCATCTTCGATTGCTTCTAGTGCTGATGTGTTTGGCTCTGGTTTCATCCAGACACATGCTTCTCATTCTGGTCCCTTCTGTTCAGGGATGCCCTCTAGTGGGAATCCCTCTTTTTCCTTTTCCGCTGCTTCAGCTGGATCTACGCCCATGTCTAACATGGCTAGTGGATCAGCTTCATTTCAAGGGTTCCCTTTCGGAACTGGACACATTCCTAGTTCGAATCCTTCGTTAGGGTCCTTTCCCTTTACTTCTTAGACCCAGAGTTTCAACCCTTGGTCTGGGGGGAAAAGTTCGACTACTTTTATAGGATGGAACTCTCTATTCACTACAGCAGGGGCAGGGAATCAGTTTTACACAGGTCATCAAGGGAATGCTCCTTTCCCTTCATCAAGTGCTTATCAAACCTTTTCTCCTTTGTCTAATTCTTGGAACCCATATCAGGGGCTTTCCTCTTCATTCAATACTTCAGCGGGGGGAACTGGTCTGGGCTTTGGTAACTCGGCGTGGGGAGGAGGTTCTTCTCCGTTTTCTACGAGTCCTTTTTGGAAACCTGGTGCCTCATCAAATCCAGGCTATTCTTTTCAGAATGTTTGGAATCCATCCCATCAAGGATGGAATCCTCAGGCTCCGCCTCGCTTAGCTTTTCTGGCAACGTTAAACTTTCCAGATCTGTCGAAGTTGACTAATGATCCGATTCGTTATAGTCCGGGGTGGCCTCCGGTCCCGACCAAAATTCCTTCAGATATTCCAAAGTTTGAAGGTAAGAATGGAGAGGATCCGGCTGACCACATCACCACTTTCCACTTATGGTGTTCTTCGAACTCCCTGATCGATGATTCGATTAGGTTGAGATTATTTCAACGCACCCTAACTGGAAATGCTGCCAAATGGTATATTGAGCTCACTGGGGGCAGTTTTGCTACATTTGGAGAACTGGCTGTCACATTTCTAAACCATTTTCAGTTGTCTGTCAGATATGAGGCTGGGACCGAACTCCTGGCTAATTTTAAGCAGGATGAGGCAACACACATTTCTGATCACATTCAGGAATGGAGGAGAAGGAAGAGGCTTATCAAAGCTCATATTCCAGGAGAATTCCTTCTCGAATGGTTTCTAAAATCTCTGCAGTCAGATATTTCAAAAGATATATCCCTATCTGGGGTATTTTCTGAGGAGCAAGCCATTTTTAGGGCCCAGTAGCTAGAACTGATCTATTCTCAGTCTGGGGTCCTTTATAAATATTTGCCCAATGCTCCTCGCTCCAAATTAGATTTGTCGAAAACTAAACCTGGTCCGCATGGTGATGGGCTTGTCGGATCGGTCAATAGTGGTGCAGCCAGCCTGCTTTCTCAACTGCAGCAGTTGTCTTTACAATCTACTCCTTCTAGTCAGGCTATGTCTGTTGATTCATCACCTTCCCAGTCTTTTTCCATAAATGTTGTCCAAGCTTCTGATCCCAAAGGAAATCAAAAATCTGATGGGAAGAAGAAGGGACAAAATAACAAGAAGAAGGGCAAGAATGGGAAGGGCAATGCAAATAAAACCAACGAGCATGTTGGTGAGGGTCAAAAGGAGAAAAAGAAAGTGAAGTTTCCATGCAAGCTCTGTGCTGGAGACCATCTCACACACCTTTGCCCTAAAATTCAGGATGCTCAGTGCCTGTTATCCCAGCAGGGTTCTTCTAGTTCCTAGGCTGTGTTAACAAACCCTTTTCCCCAAGGGCAGCAATTAGTTGTTGGCGCGAACCAAAATCCTGGGGCTTCCTCTGGGGGCACCCAGGAAGGGGAAATTCCATCGAACATTTTTATGATGAGTGCTCACGCGAATATCGCTACGAGATCACGTGATTATGATGGAGAAGAGTCTTCGAAAGCTAAGGAAGTTCCTGATGCTACTGAGCCGCTTCACATTACGAAGCCTACTGTTGAGTCTATGCCTCGGATGCCAAAAGCATCTTCTAAGCGGTCAACGATTAATCCAAATGCGAGGGCTGCCCAGAACTACTCGATTGTAGAAGATCTGGCGCAAAGTCCTTGTGCTATGTTAGCTTTAGAGGTACTCCAGTCTTGTCCGGCTCAGCGCAGTGCTTTGCTCACTGCCATTGGGGCTATTGATCCGAAAAATTCTCTTCTGATTACTTTTGATATGAATAATTTTAAGAAGATACTTCCTCATCACATGGCTTTTCATATTAAATCATCGTATCAGAAGTGCAATATCTTTCGAACGATTGTTGATGAGCGTGCCTCCACGTGCGTGATGTCTCTCGTATGCTGGAAGACACTTGGATCTCCCAAATCTGTTCCATCTAGCACTGTTCTTACTGCATTCGATGTTCATTCTCACAGACCCCATGGTATTGTCCCGGCTTTTCCCATCTGTGTTGGGGGCAAAACCGTCAATATAGAGGTTGAGGTAGTGGATGCAGCCTTGGACTACAACCTTCTGTTGGGGAGAAACTAGATTTATGAGATGGATGCCATTGCATCCTCATTATTTCGGATTGCATGTTTCCCCCACGAAGGGAGGATCGTTACAGTGGATCAACTGGACTATCCTCCTGTAGACCTGAATGCGTCTTCTGACTCATCTGTTCCTAAGTTGGATAATACTAAGGCACCTGTTGAGAATTTAGGAGTTGGAATGTATTCTTCCTTGATGGGTACTTTCGATCTTCCTCCTCCTATGGTGCATATTAATGCTATTTCATCCTCCAAGGCTCCCCTTCGAAGAGAGTTCTTCAGAACTCATTATTTTTCGGACCCTTGGACCTTACTTTCGCCTACTACCACATTAGCGGAAGGTCAAGTGGGTGGAATGGAATTTCTGGTTTCTGCAGCTGAGATTGCATATTAGTTCATTGTTGACACTACAGAATCCATCCCAGCTCCTCTTTCACCGGAAGAGTTGGATGGTGATGTGGCTCCGGCTTGGACGCTTATTTCTTCTTCGGCCCAGGATTGCCTTGATACCACTCTTCCATCTGAAGAGGCCATCCTCGAAGCCATGACTGGTATAGATAGACCATGGGATGACTTGCATCATCGGTCTTACTTCCTACCTGACTTGAACGAAGTTGAAACAAGTTTTCCAAGTCCTCAGTCTCCTGGTCCTGTTCACCCAGTCTTGAACCCTTTGGCACCAACATAGGTTTATGCTGAAGGGAACATGGCTGTGATCTCTCCTACTATCCCGGTGAACATTTCCAGGGATCCCAATATTATCGAGAATGTCTTCATTGGAGCTGAATGTTCCCATGAAGAGGTTCAAATTTATACCGAGCTCTTCAAAGAGTATAGGGATGTATTTGCTTGGTCTTATGAGGAAATGCCTGGCATAGACCCATCTATTGTCCAACATGAGATCAAGACGTATGAAAATGCTAAGCCGGTGAGGCAAAAACTTCGTCCGGTCAATCCTAGGAAGGCAGCAGCTATCAAAGCTGAAGTTGAAAAGTTGCTTAAGGCGGGATTCATTTTCCCTGTTCCTCTGACTGAATGGGTTTCAAACCCCGTTCCCGTAGATAAAAAGCAAGGAATGATTCGAGTGTGCATCGATTTCAGAGACCTAAATAAAGCATGTCCTAAAGACAATTACCCCACACCATTTATCGATCAGATCATTGATGAGTGTGCCGGTAATGAGATTTTCTCCTTCATGGACGGTTTCTCCGGATATAATCAAATTTCCTGAAGATCAACATAAGACTGCATTTATTTGTCCCTGGGGTACGTTTGCATACAAGAAGATGCCTTTTGGTCTTAAAAATTCTGGGGCTACCTTTCAGCGGGCCATGTCTTACGCCTTCCACGACATCAAGAAAATTATCGAGGCATACTTAGATGATCTAGCTGCTCATTCTCGAAAGAGGATGGATCATCCTGGTCACCTCCGACAAATATTTGAAAGTTGTCGTTTTTATAAAATTCGATTGAATCTGAACAAGTGCGTTTTTGCGGTTACATCCGGTCGGCTATTGGGATTCATTGTGTCTAGGGAAGGGATAAGGGTAGATCTCTTCAAGGTTGAGGCAATACTTCGGTTGCCTCCCCCGTCTTCCATCCGCCAGCTTCAAAGTCTCCAAGGAAAGTCTAATTTTCTTTGGAGGTTTATCGTCAATTATGCTGAAATTACAAAGGGATATATGAGACTGTTGAAGAAAGGAGTTCCTTTTCTTTGGGACAACTATGCTCAACGCTCATTCAATGCTTTGAAAAAGGCATTGACCTCTGCTCCTTTACTGAGTCCACCTGATTATAGCAGAGATTTTCTTTTGTATCTAGCAGAAACAGAATCTACCATTGGTATGGTTCTGGTTCAGGAAGATGATGCTCTTACAGAGCATGTTATTTAATACCTTAGTCAAGGACTGGCAGGACCTGAACTTCGATACACTCCGATAGAAAAATTAGCCTTAGCAGCAGTTCATGCTGTGCAGTGACTCCGGCATTACATTATTCTTCGCAAAACTTATGTTTTGGCAGCTGCCAATCCATTTCAGTTTGTCCTCAGCAGGTGAGTGATTGGGGGCAAGTACAATAGATGGATTGTGATTTTACAGGAATTTGATCTAAAGTTCATGTCTGCCAAATCCAAGAAATCATTAGTTTTTGCGGAATTGATCTCCGAGTTGCCCTGTGGAGAAGAGATGATCTATGATGATTCCTTTCCGGATGAACACTTGTTTCTTATCTCTCCACAGGATCCTTGGTACGGGGATATCATTGTGTATCTCCAGACTGCGAAGTTTCCCTCTACTTTTTCGAAAGATGAGCGTCGTAAGCTGCGTCACTTGGCCAAGAATTATTTGATTATTGGTGATGCTTTGTACCATCGAGGGGTTGATTCAATCCTAAGACGCTGCTTAACTCTCGAAGAAGCTAAGGCTGTGCTCAATGATTCTCACAGTGGAGCTTGTGGGGGTCATTTATTTGGGCTTGCTACAGCCCAAAATATTTTGTGTGCTGGATAATTTTGGCCCTCGATTTTCAAAGATTGTATTGAATCGGTCAAAAAGTGTCATCCGTGTCAGGTCTATACTCGAAAAATGTGCGCTCATCCAGCTCTGCTTTTTCCAGTCGTTACTGTCGGACCCTTTACAAGTGTCATAAGTGAGGAAATTCGATTTAAAGTGGAGGTGAAGTGGCCCTTCTTGGAAAAAATAGGTCCTGGTGAAGGATGAAAGTACAAAAAATATGCTGGCTATCTAACAGAAAATAAAACATGCATCTCAGAAGGGAAATGCTAAGGGTAATATATCTTAAGATAGAGTGCATTGCGAGGATTAGGAAGAGGATTACCTTCGAAGTCCTCTAAAAAGTATGCCCCCTTACCAAGATCCTTACTGATGACGTAAGGGCCTAGCCATAATGAGTCGAACTTCCTGTGACCAAGGACATCATGAGCCTGATCATATACTAGAACAAGGTCGCCTTCGTGAAAAGGATGAGGCTGGACTTTTCGGTCATATTGAGCTTTGGTGCATTTCTTGGCCGCTTCTATGGTTTGCAATGCAACATGGTGGTCTTTAGAGGCACGCTCAAGCAGGATAAGTCGTTGTTCTAGAGGTTGGGTTCAGGGAGAAGTTAAACAGCCAGATGAAGGGAAGGGATTTCACACTCGATCGGTAAGACAACCTCCTCTCCAAAAACGAGGTGAGGAGGGTTATGGTTGAGGGGCATGGGTGCCCCCAAACATGGTGTGGTCATGCCAAAATGTATTTAGAAAAAGGGGAATCGAAACACATTTTAATGATGTGGTGTGCCATTTGTTCTTGTTATGGTTATGCAGTTTGAGAAAGGAAATGGAGGATTACCAATCTCTTTTGGTACTGCATATAGGGATCAAATGGACTTTAAGTTTCCGAGTTGGCATACCTGGTGTCACTATCCCAAAAATAGGATTTGGAGATAATGAACTGATGCTCTTGTAGAAAAGCTATAGGTTGGTCAACAATAATGTCTAAGAGACTGGGTTGCCGATGTAAGATGAGGGAACGATAAGGGGTATCATCCCTAGAGTGATCTGAAGTGATATGGGACTCTAGAGGTTCTTCTAAATGTGGAAGAATACTGGGACTAAAGTCAACATGACCAAATACACTAGGAGAGTGGTGGAGAATTGCTTCTCTTGGTCTCTCAAATGTGGGTGCCCCCTTACCCAAACATTGGGTTTCAATGTAATGGCCACAAGGTGGATGTGGTGTGAACACCTGGGTTCGATGTAATGGGGAATAGATAACGTCAGGGGTGGGAATTTTTTCCATAATGTCGTCATCACGATAGAAGATGGGGTGACTGGTGGAAGAAAGACCACCTGACGTGGTGAAGTGACTTGAATCATCATGATGAGAAGAGAGGTTCACATGCGCATCGTCACAAGGGGTGACCGAAGAGTAAGTAGATAAAGGATCTATCGATGTTGAGCCCAAGATGATCGCTGAAGGAAGGTCAAGCAAAACAACAGGGGAGGATTCAGATGGAATGTTCCCCGAGGGTCTCATGGATGATGATAGGTAAAAAATTCTGGACGAAGGCTCCGTCATCTCGACATCAGGAGGGGGAATGTCAATGGGAGCAGTCATATCTGGTAGTTCTGCTAAAGCAGAATGCACAAATAGGGGAGAGGTGGGCTCATTGCGCTTGGCCTCGAATTGGTGGACCGCGGCGATAGAGGTGCGGAAGTCCTCGAGGCGGGGACAAAGATGGGTGTAATGGCTGTGGAGATCACACAAAGCATAGGGGTGGTTGGTGTGAATAGTCTTTGGGTTCTTGGCCACGGTCGTGGAAGGAACAGAGGCTTCTGGGACCGCGGACTCAGGGAACATGACATTAGCCATGGGCTTAAGATGAAGCAATGCAGGACAGGTATGGGAGGCGTGACCGACAACATCACACAAATCACACTGGATGGTATGCTTTGGAGGCTGAGGAGGAGCAGGGTTTGTCAGGGCAGCCTTGTCCTTTGATGCCCCCTTGCGAGCTTTGCCCTTCTTACCCGAAGCGGTCGCAACAAGAGGTGGTTCCTGTTGAGGTGACTGAGGCACTGATGCATCGGGAGAAGTCATGGGGACCGGTTTAACCAGGGTCAAAGCAATATAAGGTTTGGGTTGACCAGGTAAGGTGGGGGCTGGAGGATAAAGGTACCAAATGGGAATCCCAAGGGTCAAGTTAGGAAGAGAGAGGGTGGCCATGACCGGTACCGTGTACACTCCTGGTGGGGGAGCGAGGAACAGTATCTGACCAGAGGGGTAATGGCCAGGTGGGACGGCTCCTAAATGGCTAAGGCTTGGAGGAACCATGCCAGGAGGATAAAGAGGCTCATGACCACCAACTGCAGGTGAAGGGCTAGGAGCAAGTTGCGGAGGGCAAGGTTGCTGACTAGCCGAAGCAGGTTGCTTGAGAGAAACCCGAGACGATTGAATCATGCAAACATTCGATGAGCCAGGGTCAGAGATAGGAGGAGGAGGAAGACCAGGGAAGGTTCCAAGCAAAGAGGAGTCTTTGTAGATGCCAGGAGATACACTGGTCAAGGAATCGACGGTTTGCTTGTTGGCTACAGAAGAGATGGTCGTCTCAGGTGAGGTCTGAGATTTTGGCTCATGATATGTCAACTGGTCAATGGTGACTATCTTTCCATTATGAGGGAAAGACATCTTGCAGAAAACCACGGATGGGACAACAGACATAGCATAGGTGTAGCTTCGCCCCAATATAATGTTGTAGTCTAGCGGGGTGTCGATGACTTCGACGTCAACGCAAACAGTCTTACCGGCAAGGGTGATAGGACAATTACGGAACAGGCCAATGGGCTGGGAGGCATGACCATCCCACGCATGAAGGGTGATCATGGAAGGGACCAGCTCAGGGGATCCGAGTTGCTTCCAAACCGAAGCGGACATCACGCAGGTGGATGCCCCCTCATCAATTATACACTGGGAAACATTGGTGTTCCGGATTTTGAAAGGGATTTGGAAGGCGACGGAAGGAGGGAGAGGAGGATGGTCCGATTGAGTGGCGTCGAAAACAATCATTTGGTCATCAACAGGATCTACAGCGCCCACGGCAGATAGTAGAGCCCTCTTTTGGGAAGGGCACGACTGGAGGAGTTCCAGTGTGGAAATGGTGGTAGGGGATTGCGCCAAATCATCTACTATATTATACGAATGAGCAGCTCGACCGGAAGCAGCGTTTCGACGTAATGGTCCCTTAGGAATCTTGGTATGAACCTCAACTTTGGGTTGAGGGATATGTAAGGGGCCATTCGGTGTCGAAAGAGGCTCTGTAGAACCCGAAGAAGGAGGCTCGGGACGGACTAAACGGGAGGCTTGGGAGTACGGCGAACCCAGGGTTGAAGGTTAAGGTCGACGGTTGGGTGGATCGAGAGTTCATCATGAGGATGCGAGTAATTAGAGGAACGAGAAGGGGAAGGTTGAGGGGCACGTGCAGTTGGGTGGTTGGAGTAGCCATGGATCACAGTGTTGCATCACATTTTGCTGAGGAGGCGGTGACTACTATTGCGGGGGTTGAGAGGGAAGGGAGGCGAAAGTGCATATGCTGGAGGAGCTGGTGCACCAGGCTGCGGATAAGGGTAATGGCTAGGGTGGGAAACATTGAGGTAAGCACGAGGTTGGGAAAAAGGATGAGGCATGCCGTATCCTGGATGCGTGCTACCGGGAGGGGGAGAAGTGCGAGAAGTGGTGCCCCCTCCCCCGAGCTCCTCAGATCATGAGAGTTGAGCGGATGGATGAGAGATATATCCAACGATACGCCGGCGGCATGAGTGCCCGGTGTATGGGTATCACCGGAGTACGGGGAGATCGAGGAGGACGATGTGATCATAACTTTGTCGGCGTAGATCAAGTCATATTTCAAGGCTATTTGGAGGGCGGCTTCTTCAGTTTGAGGAAAATGGGAGGCGACATCTTTCCCGATAGGGGACAAGAGAGATCTAAGGAACCAGTCCATGTAGACGCGGTCTTCGAAGGTAGGAGATTGACATAGGCTCTTTCTTCTCCGCCATTCCTGGACATGATCGGATAGGCGGGTCTCAGATGATTGACGGAAAGAAGTCAAAAAGTTCGATACCAGTGTCATAACGAAGGGGAAGCTGGAAGTAAGATAAAAAAAGCCCGGGCAAGAGTTGCAAAGGTGGTATGGGAGGAAGTGGGGTGATCAACATACCACTTAGAAGCTTCACTTGTAAGTGTGCGTTGGAACAATCTAAGACGAACAGAGTCATCGGTAATGGAGGTAGATGAACACCACATGTGTAAAGATCGAACATGATTTGAAGGATCTTCTCCAACACGGCCTTCAAACTTTGGGATGTCGGAAGGGAGCTTTGTCGGCATAGCAGGCCAACTAGCGTCATGGTGTATAGGGTCGTTTATCAATCGGTCCAAATCGGGGAGGCTGAGGCCTGCCAAGAAGGGGAGCAAGGGTGCAGCCGAGGTAGTTACTGTGGTGGTTCTGCTAGTAGTAGTCCCGGCATTAGGGCCGGGATTCCCGCTAGTGTTAGGCCCTGGACCAGACATAGTGGAGGTGATAGGGGGAGAACCAGAAGGAAAAGGAGAACCCAAAGAATCAGAAGAGGAGTCAGAGTGCGGACTCGGAGGAGGACCGGCTCGACGACGGCGGGACGGAGCAGGTCAATCGACCGGAAACTGAGGGTGAAGGCCAAGAAGTCTCCGGGAAGTGCGCCTTGGGGGTGCAATGATGACAACACAAACACAGCACAAGGGGAAGAAGAGTGACCACAAGGGCACAGAGGGGTATAATCAAGTGATTACAATGTTGAAACAGAGACGGAACAGTGGTGTCAATTGATTTTAAAGTCTTGGCTGGCGGTGTAAACCGGGCTCTTCTTCGCTTAGGGTGAGTGTGTGGCATGCGTTAATTTTAATTTTTTAAACCCTTTTGCAGTTTTGAGAGCAAGAGAAAAGTGTGTTGCGTAGCTGAAAGTAAAGTATGGTAAAAGGATACCGGTATATAATCTTGAAACAACGGAAAAAATAACGACTACTATTACATCGATTCAACCCAAAAAAAGGTGGGTCTCTCAAAACTAATCTAAAAGAGGAAAAAAATCTCTAATCAAAACACACTAAAAAGAATAAGATCTAGGGTCAAAAAGGGACGGGGGATGCGGGAAAGGAGAAAGCTGCTAAAAAGAGGTGCAGATCACAGCCAAGAGGCAGAGGCAAGGTGGCTGGAAAAAAGGGGGAAATCAGCAAAAAGCGGAAGGGACAGGGATGAGGTCCTAAAGGGGGGTCCAAACAAAACTACAAGAGGTGGTTTGAAAGGAAGAAAAGCTGATTAAAAGGGATATGAGGATGAGGTATCAGATCTGAGAAAGGGAAGGCTGAAACTCTGAAAAATCAGACACCTGAAACAACTAAAACTCTTCCACCAAAAGTGGAGGGTACTGAAGCCCTAGGGGGCTAGGTTCCTACTTAGATGAGAAAAATCAGATCAGAAACAAGTCGAAACGGGCTGAGACAGAGGCTGGAAAACCTTGACAGAAGCTTCAGAAAAACCCAGAAAAATTTCAGAAAAACAGCAGAAAAAAGTCCAGGTCGCGGTTTTTGACCAGTTTTTCGCTCCAGTCGCAGTTTTGGGGCTGTTTTCTGCGACCTGAGGCTTGAGGTCGCACTTTTTGGGCCAAAAAGTGCGACCTGCACTTCCAGGACTCTCAGCGGCAGATTTCAGAAAAAAAATGTCGTCTCAGCTGCGGCTGATGTCGGTCACCTGCGCAATAGGGCCAGAAACACACGGAAGTTAGAAATTTTAATGTGTTAGGGTTTTATGTGAGAAAAACAACATAAAAATAGGGAAAAAATTCGACTTCTGAAAAAGAAGACCGAGTCCCCGAAGTAGGCGAATGTGCGGGAATATGGAAAGCGGTCGTAATTTATAACCCGTGTGGAGTCGCCATTTGTTAGTATGAATCCTTTGTCGGGAAATGTAGAAAAGAACCGCTTTAGCTACACATAACTAGCCAGCCCTAGCTGAAAAGTGGCTACCAATATGTTCGATCGTGGTTAGTTAGACATAAAAGAGGCTATAGCTTCGGATCTGTGCATGGAAAGACATTCGTAGAAAAAGTAAGGGTTTGCTCCATATACCAATAGACAGAGCAAGAACAATTTTTGAAAGAATTTTTGTATTAAGGGCACCTGGGGGGAAAACAAGAAGGTGTATCCAATTCTCCTCAATGGGATGGGTTCTTGGAAGTCCTCAGCACTTCAGATCTAGAATTTCTCTCTCTTGTTGGTGTAGAAAACCCAGACAAAGATAGAACTCAAAGGGAGCTCACACAGCAAATGATGAAGAATGTGACCAAGTGTATAGATCGAGAGTGATATAATAGGCAACAAAATCTAATAGGCAAAAAAGGTGAAGAATGGTAGGAGAAAAACCCTCCTATTTATAACAAAATATTGGAATTCATTCTAGATCTTGGTGCATGGGTTAACCCGGATCTAGATCCACTTTTTATGGAATATTTTATTATATTTGTTGGAGGGAAAAGGTATTTGACTTGGGTCAAAATCCCTTAATTTTGTCAAAAATAAATAAATAAATGATTTATTTATCTTTTTAAAGACGGTTAGAAGATAATTAAATAAATAATGATTTATTTAATTATTTAAAAATGGTTGAAAGATAATTAAATAAATAGTGATTTATTTAATTATTTGTGGGTGATTTGGTCATATTTAACAAGGAATATTATCTAAATAAGGTTTAAATGATTATTCCTAGAAAATAATAAGATAAATAAAGGTTTATCTAATTAATTTCTTTGATTTTGGGTTAAACATGACTGGGAATAATAATTAAATTATGGTTTAATTAATTATTCCATGAGGAAGATCAAACAAATATAGGTTTGTTTAATATTTCCTTTTGGGGTTTCTTGTTTTAACATAATGAAAGAAATTTTACTTAGGGTAAAATTGGTCTTACATGGTGTACTTGGGTCCATCTAATGATAATAGGTTAGATGACCAAAAAATGGTGTAACACCTATGCCATGTTTGCTGTCCCATCTGCAGTTTTTCACAAGATGTCTTTTCCTCACAATGGAAAGATAGTCACCATCGACCAGTTGACTTACCATGAGCCACCGTCTCAGACCTTCCCGGAGACAACCATCTCTTCTGTAGCCAATAAGCAAACCGTCAATTCCTTGACCAGTGTCTCCCCCGGCATCTACAAAGATTCCTCCCTGCTTGGAACTTTTCCTAGTCTCCCCCCTCCTCATATCTCTGATCCCAGCCTATCGTATGTTTGCATGATGCAATCGTCTTGGGCCGCCCTTAAACAACCTGCTTCGGCTAGTCAGCAACCTCAGACTCAACCTCGCCCACCGCAACCCGCTCCTAGCCATTCATCTCCACCAGCCAGACCTCCTCCTTCTGGCCCTTCTCCTATAGCTGGTATCCCTGAACCCCTCTTTCCTCCCGGGTCAGTTCCCCCAGGCCTCAATCAGCTCGGAGCCGTCCCTCCTGGTCATTATCCCGCTGGTCAGATACCTTTCCTGGATCCCCCTCCCCGAGTCTATACGGTCCCTATCATGGCCACCCTCTCTCTCCCTAACCTGACCCTGGGCATACCCGTCTGGTACCTTGACCCTCCAGCTGCTACCCCACCTGGTCACCCCAAACCCTATCTCGCTTTGACAATGGTTCAACTGGTCCCCCTCGCTTCCTCCATTGCCACCATGCCCCCCGCACCTCCCCAGGACCCTACCCCTGTGGTGACAGCTCCAGGAAAGAAAGGCAAAGCTCGCAAGGGGGCATCCAAAGACAAGGTCACCCCGACTGACCCAACTACTCCTCCACCCGCAAAGCCCTGCACCTTGTGTGATGTCGTCGGTCATGCCACCCATACTTGTCCCGAATTGCCCCGCATTCAACCCATGGTTAAAGTCGCGTTCCCTGAGTCTACGGTCCCTGACCCCTCTTTCCCGTCCTCGTCCGTAACCAAGAACCCCAAAACTATTCGCACCAGCAAACCCTGTGCTTTGTGCGGTTTCCATGGCCATTATTCCCACCATTGTCCTCACCTGATGCATTACCGCGCCTCTTTAGAAGTAGTCCGCGAGTATGAGGTTGAACAAAATCAGTCCGCCTCTCCCATCCTCACACAGTATGGTTCAGTCAGCTTGCGGATCCCCCTGCTCCCATCGACATTCCCCCCCCTGATGTCTAGATGATGGAGTCTACTACCACCATTCTTTACCTATCATCCTCTGTGAGACCTTTGGAGCACATTCCCCTTGAATCCTCCCCTATTGTTTCTCTTGACCCCCCTTCAGCGACCACCCTGCGCTCCCCATATTTTAACCATTTGTTTCCCTGTTCTTCCGTCATTCCCCGTGACGATCCATATGCAAGCCTTTCTTCCCCTACGAATGATTTAGGTAACTTTGCCACGTCATGTGGTGTCCCTTCCACCCTTGACCCCCTCTTTTCCGCCCATACACGAGATAAATCCACCCGTATCTCTATTGACCTCCGCAGCCCGAGTCCCCGCCATACCTCCTATAGCCCTCATATACCACCCTCTAGTTTGTATATGAGTCATAGCCATCCTGCTTATCGTACTCCCTCCCGCAGTTGCTGCCCAATGTCTTCTGTACACTCACGCTGCCATCATTGTCCCCCCTCCCCCCATTTTTTGTCTTGTAACACTATTCTGCAGGACCTCCCGTCCCCACCCTATATCGGTTACACCGATGGTGCAATTCGTTACTCCCGGAATCTAGCCTCGGAAGGTTGGGCCATTTTCACCCCCTTACATGCCCTTGTGCTCTCAAACGAGGTCTGCATTGGTACTACCACCAACAATCAGGCCGAATATGATGCAGTGCGTGGTCTCTTAGCCGATGCCCTCTTTCATTGCATCCTCCATCTGCATGTTCATTTAGATTCCCTACTTCTTGTCATGCAACTAAATGGTGTCTATATTGTGCGTAATCCTGTGTTGTTTAGACGATATTTACGAGTGAAACTCTTTATACGTGAATTTGAAACCATAACTTTCAACCATGTACCTCAAGAACAGAATCACTATGTAGATAGTATTGCAAACCGTGTTCTATATTGGCATTTATCACATGCATTTCATACAAGACAATAACATTCATAATCATTAAAAAAGATGCATATCCATAATATGTGTCACAAAACATGTGTTTTAGAGTCCATCTACTCTGATACATTTGACATGCCCATAGCATGTTACAGAAAACTCAAAACTGGGGGCACCACCTGCCCCTACATACACACTAGGGGGCACCACCTGCCCCACACCTAATCACTATCTGGTAGATCCCAAGCCAATGGCTCTACTCCTGTAGCCTGTAGATCATGTATCCCCTGACCGGCCATCGCCATGCACCGCATGACACCTCGCCATTCCAAGGGTAGACCAATACATGGCTCTATGTACTGGTCGTCCAAGTCTTACCACCTGCGCTCTGACACTCCGGTTAGCAACATTTCGCATCTACGGCGGATGTCCTCCAGAAGGGAGGCCGCATCCTCATTATGCGCTGCTCTTGACCCACTCGGACCTGCAGCTCCAGATGATGCCAGTCGTCCCATATATCCGGCCGATTTTACCGGAGCTATATCTGCATACCAAAAGTACATGAATCAGTACCCTATCTACTATTCATTAAATTTAACATGCCCAACAAAGAATAGTTACTTGTCACTTACCATCGGGTCCCCATACTCGACTAGGTGGAAGTGGTAGGTCTGGATCCCCACAATAACTCATCCCACTATAGGGATAGTCGTATATGTATAACGGCATCTAATCCCAATGGGAAAAGAACTCAGGTCAAAACACCCGTCTGACCGCCCCTCCTCCTCCTCTACACAGTAGTCGCCCCCACCAGTGCATCCTGGGCTCTCTCAGGCCCCCATCTGAGAGCTGTATATGAGGTCGTAAGGTCGGGATCTTCTCAAAAAAGAAGGAGCATAATAAAGTCCCATACGAGCAATCGTGGTTCACTTGCTACTTGCAAAGCGACAGTTGTCGTTTTAACGACACCAACATCATTTGGGCCCACCCATAGTAGGTCCCACTCAACACATTCTCTACGATCATCATCTGCCCCCCAGTGATGTGATGGAATGCCTGGTTGCCCAGGATCCACAGCACCGCTGCGGCCACTGCCCGGGTCTCCAATAACTCTAGGTCCCCGATCAGTATCTGCATCCCTTTGACTTGGAGACCCAGTCGACAATGCCACTCCACAAACTCCATGATGTTCCACCCCCGCGATAACACTGGCTGCGTATTTCCCACCATCCCAAGTGGCGGGAGACCTGTTAGGAAATACACATCCTGGACTGTCAGTTCGATCATGTGCCCCTGCACTACAAAGACCTCATGCTCTGGATCCCAATAACTGATAATCTGGGCCAACAAGGGCTCTCCAGCTCTCATCAAAGGGTTCTCCAAAAACTTCAGAACCCCAAACCTGGCCAACACACAACGGACACCCTGATCTTCCTGGATCTCTGCCCGTAATGTACCCAGGTCTCTCTCTCTCCATTTCACACGTATATCTGCCATATCTGCACAAAAACATCATCTTTTTCAGCCTACAGGTAGGGAATACTGTAAACAAACACAAAAACCTAACTCTCAGCCCTCAAACAGCACTAAAACCCCCTCATCTTCCAAGTCGCACTTTTCTGCCAAATCGTGGGACAGGTCGCACCTTTTTTCTCAAAACCTGCGTCCCAGGTCACAAATTTTGGCCCAAAAAGTGCGACCCGGCTGAAAAGATGCAAGGGGGTTTGTTCTTGAGATTCTGGGCCCTAATATGAACTTTCAATCCATCAAAATGAAAGAGTAAGGTTAGGCCTCTTACCTGCCACTGACGGATCTTGATTCCAACGGTCGGTTTCTCCGCTACGCTCACCGCAAGATTTAGGGCCTTCTCTCCTCTCTACATTCACCACAGCAACACTAGCAAATGAGTGGATTTGGAGGGAAAACTGCCTTATTAAAAGAGAACCCTTGTTTCTTCTTTCGCCTGCTGCGACCATACCGTAGCTCCGTTTGACAAACCGTCTACACTGTTGGAAAGATCTCACCGAGCCCTCAAATGGGTATCTGTTAGTTTTTTCTGATTTAATACTTCACCAGGACACATTTTGTCCAAGAGGGGTCACTTCACCTCCACCCAAAATTGAATTTCCTCACTTACAACACTTGTACTTGGGGCACCACTTTGCCTCCATACTTGTCTTTGTTTGTGTCGATTTTCGTCATGAGTTATCATCTTGTACTCATGTTTTTCGGGTCCCCTATGGGCTCTTTTCTGTGTGGCAGCACCATCAAGTCGCCCTTGTTTAAAGCATCCAAGTTGAGTCATCATCACATTCATGGAGTCTATCCTGAGTCCCTTTGTACCCCGCTATAGTCCTCCATCCTTCATTGCTTGATCCCTCTCTTGTGTCACACATTATGGCCTTCAGTCCCACTATCGCCTATCCCTCATGATCTTTTGTCAGTCGCTGCGCAGTCGCTGCCATGTCATTCCTGCCCTTTATGCTCTAACAAGGGAAGTCATCGATTCGATACTCAGTTCCCTCCATTTCACCATCATCATTGGTATTAGTCTGTCAGTCGCTCGACTATTTTCTCTCGTGCCTTAGTTGAAGATCTCTCATTGCCTCACCTATGGCGGATCTCCTTCTGTCGACATCAGCTCATTGATTCCAGAAGGCCGGTCTAGAGGGCGGTGTACCTTGGTTCCAGCTTCCACTCTTGTTCGGTGCCTCGGATCAGGCAAAGGGCTTTCTCCTTACCCTTTGACCTGATTGTTTCTCAGCTCCATCTCCTTTCAGCATGATCGAGATCCGTATACTTGATGGTTCAGTGATGTAGCAACAGCTCTTGGTGATTCCCGGGTATGTGTGAGATGTCTCAGCCCTCATGAGGGGGTGGCCCTGCAGGTAGCCCCCCACATGCCCAGATGACCTCTTCATTACAGCCTTTGATGCAGCTCCATATATTTTATGATGTCGGCCTTAGCCGCAAGCAGGGCCTTTTTGATTTGCATGTATCAATCAGATTTTGCGAGCCCTTCCCCATTTTCAGGGGGCATTTGGGTTGTATTTGTATCTCATGTACTCAGATATTATTGTATAAGTCCTAGCTGTTATCCCAGGCACAGCATGTATGTGGGATCCTTCATTGTATTTCTATCTGGCTCATGTTTATGCCGGTTGTACTTTATGGTTCGGTCCCTTGTTTACTGGACACACTATTCTTTTGTACTTTGTCTCGGTGGGCATAGGTATGCCTCCCCTGCCGCCTTTAGCATAGGTACCCTCTCATAAAAAGAGACTTGTTGCACCTGTAAGTCTCGTCTCCTCAGGGTCTAGTTCTTCAGCACATTAGTCTACCTTACATCTCTCTCTCCGACTTCCCTTTTGATGTCTGGTGATTGAGTTCTTACAACGTACTTCGGTCATACGATTTTCTCCTAACACTCGCACGCTGGGGGGCAATCTGTTACACCATTTTTGGTCATCTAACCTACTATCATTAGATGGACCCAAGTACACCATGTAAGACCAATTTTACCCTAAGTAAAATTGCTTTCACTATGTAAAATAACTTAATAAAACACATTTATTAGGTTGTTTATGGTCTAAAAAGGAAACCCCAAAAGGAAATATTAAACGAACCTATATTTGTTTGATTTTCCTCATGGAATAATTAATTAAACAATAATTTAATTATTATTCCTAGTCACGTTTAACCCAAAACAAGGAAATTAATTAGATAAATCTTTATTTATCTTATTATTTTCTAGGAATAATTATTTAAATCTTATTTAAATAATATTCCTTGTTAAATATGACTAAATCACTTATAAATAATTAAATAAATCATTATTTATTTGATTATCTTTCAACCACTTCCTTAAAATGATAAATAAATCGTTTATTTATTTATTATTCACAAATAAAGGGATTTGACCCAAGTCAAATACTTTTTCCCTCCAACAAATATAATAAAATATTCCATAAAAGGTGGATCTAGATTTGGTTAAATGTTATTTTAATCATGCACCAAGATCTAGAATGACCCAATATTTTGTTATAAATAGGAGGGTTTTTCTTACCACTCTTCACCTTTTGTTGCCTATTAGATCAATCTGGATCTAAACTCTTGGTCTGACTTTGAGCCATTATCATTTTCATATTCTCCATTATTTGCTGTGTGAGCTCCCTTTGAGTTCTATGTTTGTCTGGGTTTTCTACACCAACAGGAGAGAGAAATGCTAGATTTGAAGTGCTGAGGACTTCCAAGAACCCATCCCATTGAGGAGAATTGGAAACACCTTCTTGTTTTCCTCACAGGTGCCCTTAATACAAAAAATTCTTTCAAAAGTTGTTCTTGTCTTATCTATTGGATATATGGAGTAAAACCTTCTTTTTACTGCTTAATGTCTTTTTATGCATAGATCTAGTTTTTGCAGCTCTTGTCTTGATCAACTAAGTACAGATATGAAGATATTGGCAGCCATATTTGATGTTAGGGCTATTAGTTATGCATAGCTAAAGTGGTATTTTTTCGTACACTTCGACAAAAGATTCATACTAACAAAGGCTTTATGGTGATGGGTAAGAAATAACTGGTATGCAGGTTGAAGAAGTCTTTATATGGTTTAAAACAATCACCAAGGATGTGGTATCAGAAATTTGATACCTATATACGGGAACTTGGCTTCACCAGAAGCAAGGAGGATCACTGTGTTTATTTTAAATTAATTGGTGACCGTGTTATTTATTTGGTCTTGTATGTGGATGATATTTTGTTGATTGGAAATGACAAAGAAATTATCCAATATTTGAAGACCCAACTATTCTCCAAATTCTACATGAAGGATCTTGGTGCTGCAAACTATATTTTGGGCATGGAAATTAAGAGAGATTGGGCAAAGAGGAAGCTCTGATTAAACCATAGGAAGTATGTCGAGACTATATTGCAGAGGTTAAATATGCAGGATAGTAAGCCGATGAATGTTCCTATTCCTGTAGGTGTAAAGTTGTCTACTGAATAGTGTCCCAAGACACAAGAAGAAGACGAGGATATGTCCCATGTTCCATATGGAAGTGCAATGGGTAGCCTAATGTATGCAATGCTTTGTACCAGACCAGACATTGCACATGCAGTGGGAGTATTGAGCAGGTTTATGTCAAACCCAGGGAAGGAGCATTGGACAGCAGTGAAGCGGGTTTTCAAATATTTACGTGGCACTAGTGATTATGGCTTGTGCTACTAGGGAAGACCAGGATTGGAAATAATGTTGGACATTCATGGTTTTGTTGATGCAGACTGGGCTAGAGATCTAGACCAAACAAGATCTACAAGTGGGTATGTGTTTAGCCTATTTTGAGGTGTAGTCAGTTGGATGAGTAAAAGAGAGTCTACAGTGGCTCTTTCAACTAAAGAGGCAGAATACATGGCAGCCACTCATGCAAGCAAGGAGGCTGTTTGGTTGTAGAGATTGCGTTCAAGTATGGGGTTGGTACAACAAGCTATAAGGATAAATTGTGATAGCCAAAGTGAAATTTTCTTGGCTAAGAACTCTGCTTATCATTCAAATACAAAGCACATTGATGTTCAATATCACTTTGTTAGAGATATGGTTGAGGCTAAAAGGGTGTTGCTGGTAAAGGTGGACACTTTTAATAATGTTGCAGATGAATTGACGAAGTCTGTGAGCACTCAGAATTTCTCTTGGTGTAGAGAAACAATGGGTGTTGAATAATTGGCCCAATGACTAAGCTCTCTTGTGGCCCCCTACAGAAAGAAAACAACAAGTGGGAGAATGTTAGCTATGTGTCATATTCTTTCCACAACTAATCACGCGTGGGGGGGTGAGAGCGGGGGCGATAGCCCCCCCTTTGTGCTGGGTGCAACGGGGAGGTCATGGGGGGGCGGTAGCCCCTCCTGTCGGGGTCTGGGGGAGCACCCCAGCTAAAAAAATTTCATCCTTAATTTCCAGTGGGTGGTCCGCGACCATGGTTTTGTGCATGGTTTTTGCACATGGTTTTGGGGTATGATGGTTTTTGGCCCCTAGTATTTTTTTGGATCCGGTCAAGGGAACTACGGTCATGTTCTAATCCAGGGTTAATGGATTAGGTTTTATGTATGCTTCGACATGTATATATATGTGTTGTAAAACTAAAAGGAATATAATTAAATATCAAGCTGGTCATCCCGATTTGGGATCCAGGGGAGAATCTCTATGTTTATCTATTTATAAGATTCGTGTGTAGATAATTTATGTTCAGGGTTAAAACCTACAATTGGGATGGGACAAAATGGGTGCACTTGCTAGTTTCTCTTTCAATGTGTTTAATGCCTTAGTTCATTCATATTTCCATATGAATTGTTCAAACTTCCACAACAGTTTTTCTAATGATACTATAATTTTTGCGTAGTTGCGGATGAACCTCCTATAGTATCATATGTGTCCCAGTAGTGACAATTTTTTTACAAATTTTGGTGCTTCCATGTTCACAATGACTGCCACCTTTTCTGGGTCCACACATACACCTTTCTTGTAGATGACATGTCCAAAAAGTGTTCCAAAAGGTACTGAAAAGATGCACTTTTTGAGATTGAGAGAAATTTGAAGTTGTCTACACCTGTCAAACATTATTCTGAGTAGAGTTGCATGGTTCTTCAGTAGATTGTACACTGTCCAATCATGTATGTATACTTCTAGGAACTTATTTATATAGTCTCTAAATGCAGCTATTACTATTCGTGAAAACATAGCTGGTGTATTCTTTAGTCCAAAAGGCATGACATTGTAGGAAAATGATCCCCATTTTGTTGTGAAAGTAGTTTTCCTTTTGTCTTCTTCTGCTATTCTCACCTGATTATATCCTGAGAAGCCATCTGTGAATGAGTATGCTTTGTTTCCCACTACATTGTCAAGAACCTCGTCGTTAAATGGAGTTGTAAATGGATCATGAATGCATGTGTTATTTAGAATTTTGTAGTCCACACATACTCTAATTTCTTATTTCTCCTTTTTAATTTGTATCATAACTAGGCTGACCCATTCTTCTTCCTCAACTAGAAAAATCAAGCTTGCCTTCATCATTTTTTCTATCTCTGCTTTGAACTTTTATTTTACTCTCATATTCAAGTGGTAAGGCCTATATTTTACCAGCCTCATGTCTAGTTTTAGGACTATTCGCATCTCCCCCAGATCTTCTTTAATCCCATTGAGATATGCCACTGAATATGGAAACAAGTCTTCGTACTCCTATAGCAGGTCAGATATTTCTTTTGTTGTCTCTGTATCATAATAATCTCCGATGGATGCAATCTTGGGCTTCTCTACACTTCAGATATTATTCTTCTTTGTCTTCAAAGGTAACAGGTGCAATCCTCTATAGTTCTTTCTTCTTGTATTTCCCATTCCCCTTACTTTTCTTCAAATTATAGATGTCGAATATTCTCTAAATCATCATCGTCTATTCCTCAATCTATCCTTTTACATGCTACTAAATCTTTGAATTTCTTCTCTGGTAAAGATATCTCTTCATCTTCCTGAAGCTATGGGAAGAAAAATAGTCTTTTAATTGATTGAATTGTATCTGTAACTTTTTTTTTATCTCCTTTGAAAGAAAAACATTGTGTAAATCTTTCCGCAACTATTTCCTAGGTACTAGTTCCTCTCTTCTTCTCTTCTGTTAGGTACCAAGATTATGGAATTGTGTCCATTGAATGTATAAAGTTGTGTACCCATAAATATCCCAGATATCCTTCTTTCCTCGACTTATACTCACAAATACATAGATGTGCTAGGGGGTTAGAATTCCCTTGTTACTTTTCTCTGAGTTGCACTCCTAAAGCTAGATGGAATCTCATTCTTAATGCTCTGGCAATATCTTCCCATCGCGAAAGGGAGTTGCGATGGGTGGCCCACCACCTTGCTGACATGGATTGGAGTGACACGTCCATGAGAGGGATTCTATGTTCTACTAGTACTTTTTCTTCCACTTTGGTAATAAATTTATTCACAGCATGATATTTGAATGAGTTGGATATTCTCTTAGCTCTGTAGCAGTCCAATTGACTCCCCGAATGTTGGCACATATTCTGGTGTTGATTTCATATCCTCCCTACTCCTAATCATCCCATGCTACTTCTGACCCTAGGTCAGAACTCTGAACACTTCTCCAGCTTACGGTCCCCCCTGTTATAGTATTAATGTAATCCTCTCTCCTTCCTGCTGTCATCTGGTAGAGTTGATCTAGAAGTTGTGCGTCTTCTCTATTGTCAACAGTCTCTTTGTATCGAGGTCCTTGATATAGGTCCAATGGCTAAACTACTATGACCTCACCATCTTCGAATATCATTAATTCCTTTTTTAAATCAATGTCTACATAATTTTCAAAGGCCCAATATACCCCCAATAAGGCAGGATAGAGATCCTTGTCACCCATGATGTCTATTACTTGAAATTCTGTATAGGTCTTTACTCCTGCAACATCAACCTCAACTTCTTCCACCCTTCCTATTGGTACAATATAGTATTGATTTTCCATTCTGAGCTGTATTGGTGAGTATGTTAGCTTTGGTTTTCCTACTGCTTCCCATGTCATTAGGGATAGAATGTTTACATCTGATCTGAGATCAAGAATTGTATCTTTGATTTTAAATCTCGTAACTTGGGTGTTTACAGAACTCCTTTCGAGTCCTTCTCTTATTTTTTTTCACCCTACTTATGCATTTTTCTATTGAATTACTTGAGTCTCCAGGTCCTGCTACTCCTTGCACGACCATTTCTAGATTTTGTTTTAGTTGTTCCAGCATTTGTCGATTTTTCACAATTTTTAGGAACAATCAGAGCCATTCTTCTATCGGTGTGCTTATATGGATTCCCTTCTTTCCTTCGCCAAATTGTTGTGGAAGTTCCATACTCTGATGTCTTCCTATCTGTGAAAACGTTTCTAGTGCTTCTTTGAAATACTACTTCTGTTGGTCTAGGCTGAAAGCTTTCTTTGGAGATGCAGGTTTGATTAGCTTTACCGGGTCCATATCTTGTGGATCCTCTCCTATTTTCTTCCCTCTCCACGTGACTATAGCTACACTTTGCATGGGCTGAGCCTCTACTATTCTTGGTTTTTCATTAACCAGGTTAGCTCCCCTTTGTCTGGCTCTCTCTTCCCATATCTTAATCAGCTCTAGGAAATCTTTAATTGCATGTGAATTGACTATGCATTGAGAGAACCATGGTCTCCTAGGTTGTGGACATTCTCTCATTACATGCCCTTTCTTATCACAGTTATAACATCTTACTAGTCCTCTTCCTCCAATTATACTACCTCTCATTCATCCTCATCACCCCCTTGGAGTTTCATTTACTCTATAAGATGATCTGTCTAATCATTCTGCCAATTCATTAAGGGCTCTACATTGCTCTGTATTATATGTTGTAGAGGCACAAAATTCACAGTAGATATTGTTTGGAACATTTGAGTATTTTTGCAGAATTGGACACAGTCATGGAGGATGACCCATACCTCTGCATATTTCACAACATTCTACTATTGTTTTATTTTGTTGATTGGGGAACCCAGAGAAGTGGGGACGCAGTTGGTATAGCCCTTGAATATTTATCTGTGCAACTCCACTTGCTAGTGGGGACCCTTTTGTTCCGACTGCCAAAGTTCCAATGTTTTCTCCTCGCAACCTCGGACATTCTGTGGCCACGTGTCTTTCCATCAAGCAGTGTGTGCACCACATGTTGGGCCTTGCAGGTTGTACCAGTTGAATATCTTTCATTTTCTCTGTTAAACTGGATATTTTATGTTGTAGTCCTAGTATGGATGGATCTTGTACAGCTGCTGCTCCTCTGAACTCTTGCGGGTATTCTTCCATATCTTGTATCTTCATGGCTTGATTGAGAGCATCCTCAAGGTTATCAATCTTCTGTTGTTTCACCGGTGTCCTTGTCAACAGTAGGAGTGCTTTGATGAAGCAATCCATCTATTGATTTGGATTGATCAAGTAACTTAGCTTTCCAATCGCATCTTTAAATCTTCTCATCAAATCCTAGGTGGTTTCTCCTTCCTGCTGTTTGATTTCCCATAGCTTAGAAAATCCTTACTGATTCATCTGAGGTAGTTTGAATTCTTGGACAAACTCTTTTTTAACATTGTCTATTGTTGGGTTTTGGTGTGCTTCTGACCATTTTATGAACCAATGCAAAGCTCTTTCTCTCAGTGTGGTTTGAAATTCAATTAACATGACTGTATCTAGTGTATGTCGAGCTCTCCAAATTTCTTTGCAGAGATACCAGTGCTTCTATACATCTTCGTTACCTTTTCCAGATAATTCTGGGTATCGGGTGAACAATCCTACCATATTTCCTTGTGTTGGTGGTACTAAAAAAAACCTTTGATTCCATACTGAGAGATTGTACTACCAGCGCTATTGTTAGTAGATATATGTACTATGGATTTAGTACTACTCAACTTTCTAAACTCCCATAGCTTAATAAATAACTTATTTGGTGGATGATAGAGTACCAGGGGAAGGTTAGGAATAGTGCTACTTGAAACTTGGGGAATAGGAATACCTTGAGTTATGGGTGCCGACCTCTCTTGGAATAGTTGCTTCATCACAACTATTATCCCTGTTGTAGCTCCTAGATACAGTCTAGAGTTGTGATACACCAGTGCCTAGGACATCTTAGCATAGCAAGGAGCATATAATATAATGTAGGAAGTTGTCAGCTTCAGCTCACATGCTATCTCCTGTAAACAGTGAAATGAAATAAAATGGGACCAAACTCTCAGAAAATAACGCAGGAAAAGAGATACTGTAGAGGCAAGATGCATAACTCTAATACGAAAGAAACAGACAATTCAGAGATAGTTTACTGCAAAGCGGGCCGATTCAGAAATACTTCACAGACATAAATTATCAGAAGGTGTATGTAGTGAAAGAAGTATTAAGAAGATACTAGTTAACATTGAGCTGATACCCAGATATACAATACCACCATGCATGGGCTTACCAATCTAAGAATCCATACATGATAATAGCATTTTAAAAGCACCCTCCCAAAGCAACTAATATAGCATAAGTATGGTTTAGATGAGTAATGGAATAGAATATCAGGCATGAGCCATATTTAAAGTGCTTGATTGATCTGAGCATGGGCATCAACTAGGATGAATCCATACTAAAAATCAGTGAGCCACTCGCATTCCAAAACATGATACAGGAAACATGGATGAAATGAAATGATATATTAAAATAACACATAAGAGAAAGTTACAGACTGTGAAATACCAAAGACCATAATCCTCTTTAACAAATAGAACTCCTCCTCACTGAGACCCTATGGGCTCTGAGCCTTCATACAAGAATTCTGCAAAATGTATGCAAAAGCCTTTCACTGCTTAATTTTCTGATAAAAATCTGGAACCTTTACAATGCGTTTCTTCCTAGTTTTTATAGGAGAAACCAAAAATTAGTAAAGAGGTAGGGGATGAAAATTTAATTGTCTAGTTTAAAAAAAATGGCGGAAACAGTGCCCACCCATACTATTGAATGACTAGGTGGTGCTGTAGGTACTTCGTAGCTTTCTCTCTGAAATAAATGCACTGGGTGAAAGCTTCTTCAGGAACACAGTAAAGCAGTAAAATCACACAAATATCCGTCCTTTCCTGGGAAGAAAAATCATCTGAAATAAAACCTGGAGGGTATTGTTTCTTATGCATTGTACCCTTTGCCTTCTAGATATTGAATTAAAATTTAAAATCTTCAATGTTGAACGCTGAATTCATTTATCATTTGGTTGATACTCTTTGCTGCAACATTAATGTTTCCATCTACCACAATCTGTG
Source organism: Pinus albicaulis (assembly GCA_034641835.2). Classification (NCBI taxonomy): domain Eukaryota; kingdom Viridiplantae; phylum Streptophyta; class Pinopsida; order Pinales; family Pinaceae; genus Pinus; species Pinus albicaulis. The sequence goes on along the minus strand of JAXQQM020076304.1, from coordinate 1,185,049 downwards.
CTTTGAATGACTCTGGAGGTTTTGACAGATTTTACCCCTACTTCTTTAATGAAATTCGTGTCATAACAGCTTCCCAAATCCTTTTTCCATAATTCTGCCTCTGATAAATGGTCCTTTGGAGTGTACTCGGCTTTTGTAATGGAGGCTAGAACTTGTGATAATTCTATGTCACTATAAACCTACAAAACTCGAGAACATGTTAAGAAATCCAAGCATGTGAGGATGGAAGATGTGGCGGGGTTAATGGAAGCGGTCGTACAGACTAGCGAAATGGTGAAGCAGCGCAGGGTGGTGATGAAGAAAATGCAGCGCAACAGTGTGGGATGACCATAGAGAGAACTAATGAAATGCGGAAATGAACATGAAAATACGTAAGGAACGAAGAAATGAGCAAAATATAGGTCTGGGGTGGCGGAGAGCATGTGGAGGAAAACTGGAGGACAAGCAGCATGATATCAAAACAACGAGGAATGGATGATGTGGAGGACTGAATTTGAGAGTTGGTCAAAAGCGGGGTGAGCAGATCTTGACCATCCGATCTCGGGAGGATATCGACGGTTAAAAAGCATTGAAGGCGATGGACTGTGGGCCCGAGGCGTGATTTTCTCGCGTTAACTCCAATGCAGCTTCGGAGTGTGATGAACGTCGGATGAAGGCTCTCAGATCGGATGGATGTGGTGAATATCGCTGCGTGTCATTTTCCGAACAATAATGCGCGATAGAGGGCGGTATTCAGGCCGTACGCAAGGACACGCGGTAGAGAATGAGTGGAATCACTCTGTTTTGAAGAATACCGCCTGCCGCCGAAAGGCGGTACAATATAAACCACCTGGTTTTGAACATTGTTTTGGGCGCAGGGACCACCAGGATAGACAGGCCGTGGACCGTTGATTTCGCGGTCTAATCGGACGGTAGTCGGGAGGTCTGCAGGAGTGATGGAGATGAACGAACGTCGTCCGATATTGTACAGATCTACGGCTCGAAATGCTCCTGATATTCTTTTGATAAGCACATATAGAGTTAGCACTCGGTTTGGGCTTTCGGTCTCGTGGAGGAAAAGAGCAGAGGGACTAGGGCCGAAGGAGCTATGCCTCGAATATTTTCAAATATGAATTTCTAGCCTTTCATAATGTGATTTGGAAGTAGGAAATGGTAATGATAGGTGTAAGAATGATTTTCCAAGGTTGAAAAGTGGGGAAATTGAGAGCTCTGAACCAGATGACCTGTGAAATTTTATGGGGAATGGATTATGATCAACATCGACTCCACCTGGGGATGGCACGTTCATCCCTGAACATGTCGAGAACTCGCAGACCTTCTGATCATCATGTATGCAAACTTTTCTCTTCAGCACCTCCATTTTTCACTTTATACTTCATCACAACACCCGCGTTATTCAAACAAAAATGAGATAGAAAACTAATATAAAATATAATACATCAGGCTCTCTTAGCCTAAGTCAGAACTGGAAATAGGGTTTAAGGAATTGACCATTTATAGGGGCATCCATCAAGTCACCCTGTAAATTCTCCAACCTAAAAGTATTATTTCCCCCTTGTTCCACAATTTTGAAAGGACCAAACCAGAGGGGGTCGAATTTACCATGTTTTCCCTTCTCAGCTCTCCTGATATCCCATCTGAGCACCAAATCTCCAATCTGCATCTTCCTGTATTTTGCGTGCTGATAAAAAATATGTTTCATTTTCTCTTGATATTCTATTAACCTCTGATTCACTTGGCCCCGTGTTTCTTCTAATTCTACTAATTGATTGATTCTCCTGATCATATCATCAGGTTCCTCTTGGATTTCTTGCATGAAGCGAGCCACTGGTAAAGCCAGTTGTACAGGAAAAACTGCTTCTCATCCATATACCAGTTCATAGGGAGATTTCCCAGTTTCTCTCTTGTTGGTGATGCTATTTTCCCATAGAGCAAATTTCAATTGGGAATCCTAGTTCTTCTGATTTTCATTGATAGTCTTCTTCAAGGCCCTCACTAGAGTTTTATTTGAAGACTCTGCCAAGCCATTCCCTTGCGGATAGTAAGTTGTAGAGTGACTCAATATGATATTGTATTGCTAGCAGAAATTCATAAATTTTGTAGAATTGAAGGCCTGTGCATTATCAGTTACGATCCTAGTAGGGCAGCCAAACCTGGATATGATGTTTTCCTCCATGAACTTTATGATCACACTATCTGTAGCATTCCTTGCGGGTATGGCTTCCACCCATTTAGTAAAATAATCTGTGGCTATTAATATCCATTTATGTTGTCCACTTGATGGGGGATGTATTTCACCTATAAAATCAATACCCAATTGTTTGAATGGTTCATCCACATGTACTGGAATCAGGGGAAAAGGTGCCGATTTCTGTCTATCAGCAAATTTCTGGCATTTATCACATGCTCTTACCTTGGAAAAAACATCTCCAAAAAGCTTTGGCCAATAGAAGCCAGCTTTCAGAATTTTATGATTTGTGGCCCTCCAGCTATAATGACCTCCACAGATCCCTTCATGAAATTCTTCTATAATACTCTCGACTTCATTCTCTATGAGACATAGGAGTAATATGCCTGAGGGATCCCGCCAGTATAGCCAGCCATTGGCGACTATATACTTCTGTGATTTCAATCTCAGTGCTCTGTATTTAGCTTTATCACAACTTGGAGGACAGCTGAGTGTAAGGAGATATTCTACTATCTCTTTGTATCACTGACTGGTGAGGTACTTTAGATGTGTTTCTGGAGTAGCTACTCCAATTCCATGTCGTTCTTCTTTCTCCTCAGATTCCTCACCTGCTATAATGGAAAAATTTATGCCCAGGGCTTGATAGTTTGATTCAGATAACATTTTGGCAAGCCCCTGTCCTTTGATAAACTTAGTAGGGCGTATGTCTAAGTCATACTCCTATATTTTGGCAATCCACCTACCCCTTTTTCCTTCACTATCCCCCTGAATAAGGATATCTTTGACAGCAGCTGCAGGCACAAATGCAATGATGTGGGACTGCAAGATATATACACGGAATGATTTGAGGGATTTCACTAGGGCATATGCTTTCTTTTCCAATATGTTTTATTTAACTCTGCATCACGAAGCACCTGACTGAAAAAGGAAATAGGTTTCTCATAACCTTCCTCATTTTTCTGCAATAAAACTTCTGCTATTGTATGAGGTGATGCAAAATAAAAAATCATAAAAGGTTTATCATAATCTAGTCCAGCTAGCACAGGGGCTTCCACAAAAGCATTATTTATCCTGATAAATGCCTCCCGTGATTCTTGTGACCATTTTACCTCATTATCCTTCTTCAGCATATCAGTTATATGCCTAACTATCTCAGCATAGTTAGGGATAAACCTTCTCAAGAAATTTATGCGCCCAAGGAATACTTGTACCTCTTTCTTATTTCTAGGAAAAGCAATATCGTTTATAGCTTCTACCCTCTTAGGATCTATCTTCACCCCATATTTAGTCATGATATGGCCCAAAAGCTTTCCCTCCTCTAATGCAAATAAAGACTTTTGAGGGTTAAGGAAGAGACCATACCTTCTGCATTTCTCAAAATTTCTCAGCAGATGTTCAATGTGCTTAGTATCATTCTTTGAAAATACGGTGATATCATCAAGGTAGACTACTAGAAATTTATCCTGCTCCCCAACAAAAGCAATGTCCATTGCCCTCTGAAAAGTGGCCCCTGCATTAATAAATCCAAAAGGCATCCTGGCATACATAAATGTACCCCATGGTGTGGTGAAAGAAGTCTTCTTTTGATCCTATGGAAGTACAGCCACCTGATTATAACCAGAGAATCCATCCATTATTGACATCCTAGAAGATCCAACCACTTTCTGCAGAATGTGATCCATTTTAGGTAGTGGGTAATTAGCCTTTAAGGATGCTCTGTTTAAATTTCTGAAATCCACACACAACCTTATTTCTCCATTCTTCTTGCATACAGGGACAAGGTTTGCCACCCACTCAGAGTATCTCAATGGCACAATTATTTTGGCCTTCAACAGCTTTTTAATTTCTTTCTCAATGGAAGGCAGCAGCAGGGGATTTATTTGTCTAAGCTTCTGCTTATGGGGCTTTGCATTTGCCTTCAGTGGAATTTTGTGTTGCATAATATTGATATCGAAAGTTTTCAAATCTTGATAGGACCATGCAAACACATCTATGTAAGATTGGAATAATTTCTGATATAGCTCTTTATATTCTCCAGGGATCTTCTTCGACAATTTTACAATTTTGGGGTCAGCCTCGGTACCCAAATTCATGTCTTCTACCTGATTCTCTTCTACCCCTTTTCTCAACTGCAATGAGCCATCATTCCTGTCAAATAATATTTCTAGAGGCACCAGTCCTCTAGGTATTATGTTTCCCTTTAACTGCAACACTTTGTTACCTGCCACTTTTTCCTCCCAATTTCTTTTGGAAATATCTTTAGATTCTACCTCTTCTTCATCATCAATCTCCATATTGGACAATTCTCCCACTGTTTCCAGGAATCTCTTCATCTTCTCTTCATCTTCAAATACCTACCAGTGTTTGATGTTGTCTGGGATTGAAGGCCGATAACGCACCTCAACTTCATATCTTAAAAGAGGGTTCTGAGGTTGTCGGAATGTACTTGCAGCTACAGCAAAGGAATCAGCCATCCTATTCTGTTCTTGGGGCATGAACTGGATATTGAATGCCAAGAAGAAATTTTCTACCATGTCCCAAACTTCATTCCTATAAGCCCTTAGCCTAGGATGTTTGGTCTGACACTGATTCTTGACTTGCTTGATCACCAGTTCTGAATCTCCCAAAACTTTTAAACTTTGTATGCCCATGTTCCTGGATGTCTGCAATCCTAATAGAAGTGCTTCATACTCAGCCACATTGTTGGTGGCTTCATATTCTAGTTTGAAGGACAGTGGGACCCATCTTCCTGTAGGAGAAATTAATAATATTCCAGCTCCATTTCCTTCTCTTGAATTTTCTCCATCAAAATGTAGTGTCCATATTCCTACTTCCATGTTCTCTGAGGGCTGCTCACTCTTGATCTGGCAGAAGGATGGTTCATGAGCAAAATCTTGATCTTATTCCAACATCAGACATGAAAAATCTCCCTCCTTACTGTAGACTGGTGAGTTTACATAATTGTCAGCCTTAGTCACCATCTTGACAAATCTAGTCTCCCTATACAATCTCCTCTCTTGGCCACCAAAAACTAGGATAGTGGCATATGTTAAATCCATCTTGAGTGATCCACCAATTTTTGTTCCCCAGGACCTTGACAACAACATACCAAAACGAGCTGGAATGTCAGCTACCACTATGTCCATTACCACACTTTTTGTTGGGATTTGGGCCAAATTGACCACAAAATCCTTGATCATCCCTAAGCATTTAACTCTTTTGGAATCAAATGAGTAGAGGTCTTTATATGGACGTGTGATTTGTAAACCTAGTTGTTCCATGACTGACAGAGGCATAATATTATGGGGAGCTCCAGAATCTAACATGTAGTTATGTAATAGTAGGTCATGGATTAGTAGAGACACATATAAGGGAGGAGTAGAGGGATCTATCTCCTCAACATGTGGGAAAAAAACTACCATGGGTCTCTCTTCTTGAAGGTTGAGACTATTTGGGATGATTGGTGCTTCTGGAGGGAGCATGAAAGATTTGACTTGAGATTGATATGCTGGCTGTTTCAATAGTTCAGTCAAGGGGACTGGGATTTTGACCTTTTCAAGTTCCTTTTTTAGATTGAAAGCAGGGGGGATTTTTCTATCACAACCTCTTTGGGCTCTTTATTTTCGACTGGGGGCTTGACTACTTTTGAGAATGGTTTTTCATTTGGGGGAGTAACCACTTTTGAAGAAGAATGAATTTGATCATTAGACTGCAAAGGTTTGTTTAGAGGTTGCTTACCTTTGTTTGTAGCTTTCTGCATTGTTGATTCCTCCTGAGCAGGAGCTTCCTTTTGGGGTAGCCCTTCTTCTTGCTCTTGGGTACGATTCCTCTTCCGAGAAGATATGAGATCATATCTTCTATTAAAATGTGCTTGCATGAAATCATCAAATTGCTTACAATAATGATCAAATTCTGCTTCTTCTGCATCTCTGATATTTTCTTCTTTTTTCAATGAGCACCCAACTTCATCATTCCCTTGTAAAGGGCATTCCTCTCCATCACTATTTGAGAAGGCAAGATTTGCATCCTCCAGTCCATAGGCAACATCTTCAGTGGAGTCATCTACTAGACCTTCTAGGTACAATGGGTGTGGGACTTGATCCTGTTGCTCCTTTGCTTCCCTTGGAAATATTTGCAAGGGTGGTTTCCTATATTGAGGATTGTAACCTCTATTTGGAGCATTCTGGAAATTCTTGAAGGCCAAATTCTTGGCTTCCAATTCAATATTTACCATTTTCTTAATTAATTTTCTCATTTCTTCCATTTTGTCTGAGTCTCTGTCCTGACTATAAGTAGACACCTCTTCTTTTCCCCTTCTTCTAGAATCTTGTTCTAATTTTCCTTTTAATTTACCAGTGGAGGAAAAGTTTGCTTCCAACTCTAGTGCATCTTCCTGAGCATCATCCAGAGTAGTAGACTTTCTTTCTTTGAGAGAGAAACCAAACTCTGAATCAAAGGCTGCTACAAAAACAACCTTAGCAGCAGTTTGATGTGGTTTCATATCAGCAGGGAGACTCAGATATAATTTATTAAATCTCTTGATAAATTCTGACACTCCTTCATTGTGTCTTTTCTTTAGTGTATTGAACTCAATGAGAGAATTTCCATGATATTTCTTCTCTCCCCATTTCCTGAGGAAGGTGTCTTCCATGTTATCCCAAGTGGTAATAGAACAACCAACCAATGTCTTAAACCATTTTCGAGCATCACCATCTAGAGATTGCAAAAACAGTCTTAGGACTACATCTAAATGTTCAACATTAAAGTTCTCTGCAAAGGATTAGAAAGTCTCAAGATGGTTTTGAGCATCAATCTCATTTTATCCATTGAATCTGGGCAGGATTTTCAGATAATCCTGGGGCATGTCATTCAACACTTGGGGCAATGCCAGGCGAGCATATTTATTCATGAAAAAGGCCGGAACATTAGCCATTGGAGGAGGTGGAGGTAGTGCAATAGTTTGATGAGTAAGAGGAGGAAGAGGAGGAGGAACTGGAGTATGAATAATAATAGGAATATATTCAACTGCAGCTTGAGGGGTTGAGGGGAACAAAGGTCTATTAACAGCAGATACTTCGGTTACTTCCTTGACTTCTTAAACTTCAGAAGTAGGATTAAGGATATTTTTATTTCTGATACCCTCTCGGGGTGGACTATCTAAATAGTAATAATCAATATCTCCCACAGTGGAGTCGGGAATTTGCAATTGAGAATCTTGAGAGGAGGAAGAAGGAAAATCTTTTGTAGACACTTCAGGAATTTGGGAACAGGCTGATTTCCTCTCCCTCCAATTTCTTCTATGTATAATCTGGTTGGGGTTAGACACTAAAAATGTCTTTGGCTTAGACGAATCTGACCTCAGGTGTGGCTTACGAGGAGCCAGGAGTGCAAATAGATATATCAAATAACAAATGTGGAGTCACCAAGGTGAGGCATACACAACTCTCAACACTCTATGCTCACCTACTTAGAGAGTGAATAGAATTTTTTCGAAGCCCAGGGATTCATATTTTCTTAACTTCAATCCCCGAAAACGGCGCCAAAAAGATGTTGTAGCTTCTAGAGACAGTCTAGAGTTGTGATAGACTAGTGCCTAGGACATCTTAGCATAGCAAGGAGCATATAATATAATGTAGGAAGTTGTCAGCTTCATCTCACATGCTATCTCCTGTAAACAGGGAAATGAAATAAAATGGGACCAAACTCTCAGAAACTGACGCAGGAAAAGAGATACTACAGAGGCAAGATGCATAACTCTAATACGAAAGCAACAGACAATTCAGAGACAGTTTACTGCAAAGCGGGCCGATTCAGAAATACTTCACAAACATAAATTATCAGAAGGTGTATGTAGTGAAAGAAGTATTAAGAAGATAATAGTTAACATTGAGTTCATACCCAGATATACAATACCACCATGCATGGGCTTACCAATCTAAGAATCCATACATGATAATAGCATTTTAAAAGCACCCTCCCAAAGCAACTAATATAGCAGAAGTATGGTTTAGATGAGTAATGGAACAGAATATCATGCATGAGCCATATTTCAAGTGCTTGACTGATCTGTGCATGGGCATCAACTAGGATGAATCCATACTAAAAATCAGTGAGCCACTCGCATTCCAAAACATGATACAGGAAACATGGATGAAATGAAATGATATATTAAAATAACACATAAGAGAAAGTTACAGACTGTGAAATACCAAATACCATAATCCTCTTTAACAAATAGAACTCCTCCTCACTGAGACCCTATGGGCTCTGAGCCTTCATACAAGAATTCTACAAAATGTATGCAAAAGCCTTTCACTGCTTAATTTTTAGATAAAAATCTGGAACCTTTACAATGTGTTTCTTCCTGGTTTTTATAGGAGAAACCAAAACTTAATAAAAGAGGTAGGTGATGAACATTTAATTGTCTAGTTTAAACAAAATGACGGAAACAGTGCCCGCCCATACTATTGAATGACTAGGTGGTGCTGTAGGTACTCCGTAGCCTGCTCTCTGAAATAAATGCACTGGGTGAAAGCTTCTTTAGGAACACGGTAAAGAAATAAAATCACACAAATATCCATCCTTGCCTGGGAAGAAAACTCATCTAAAATAAAACCTGGAGGGTATTGTTTCTTATGCATTGTACCCTCTGCCTTCTAGATCTAGAATTAAGATTTAAAATCTTCAATGCTGAACGCTGAATTCATTTATCATTTGGCTGATACTCTTTGCTGCAACATTAATATTTCCATCTACCACAATCTGTGCTTTGAATGACTCTGGAGGGTTTGATAGATTTTACCCCTACTTCTTTAATGAAATTCGTGTTGTAACAGCTTCCCAAATCCTTTTTCCATAATTCTGCCTCTGATAAATGGTTCTTTGGAGTGTACTTGGCTTTTGTAATGGAGGCTAGAACTTATGATAATTCTCCGTCGCTATAAACCTGCAAAACCCGAGAACATGTTAAGAAATCCAAGCATGCGAGGATGGAAGATGTGGCGGGGTTAATGGAAGCGGTCGTACAGACTAGCGAAATGGTGAAGTGGTACAGGGTGGTGACGAATAAAATGTAGTGCAACAGTGTGGGATGACCATAGAGAGAACTAATGAAATGTGGAAATGAACGTGAAAATATGTAAGGAACAAAGAAATGAGCAAGATATAGGTCTGGGGTGGTAGAGAGCACGTGGAGGAAAACTGGAGGAAAAGCGGCATGATATCAAAACAACGAGGAATGGATGACGTGGAGGACTGACTTTGAGAGCTGGTCAAAAGCGGGGTGAGCATATCTTGACCGCCCGATCTCGAGAGGAGATCGATGGCTAAAAAGCGTTGGAGGCGATGGACTGTGGGCCCAGGGCACGATTTGCTTGCGTTAACTCCCATGCAGCTTCGGAGCGCGATGAACGTTGGATGAAGGCTCTTAGATCAGATGGTTGTGATGAATATCATTGCGCGTCATTATCCGAAAAATAATGCACGATGGAGGGCGGTATTCAGGCCATACGCGAGGACACGCGGTGGAGAATGAGTGGAATCGCTCCGTTTTGAAGAATACCGCCTGCCGCCAAAAGGCAGTGCGATATAAACCACCCGGTTTTGAATAGTGTTTTGGGCGCGGGGACCACCAGGATAGACAGGCTGTGGACCATTGATTTCGCGGTCTAATTAGACGGTAGTCGAGAGGTATGTAGGAGTGATGGAGACGAAAGAACGTCGTCTGATCTTGTACAGATCTACAGCTCGAAATGCTCCCTATATTCTTTTGATAAGTGCATATAGAGTTAGCACTCGGTTCGGGCTTTCGGTCTCGTGGAGGAAACGAGCAGAGGGACTAGGGCCAAAGGAGCTATGCCTCGAATATTTTCAAATATGAATTTCCAGCTTTTCATAATGTGATTTGGAAGCGGAAAATGGTAATGATAGGCATAAGAACTATTTTCCAAGGCTGAAAAGGGGGGAAATTGAGAGCTCTGAACCAGATGGCCTGTGAAATTTTATGGGGAATGGATTATGATCAACAATCCCCAAAATTTTACTTGATTGGCTTCTAATCAGAGAACTTCAGTGTAGCTATTTCAAACCATTTCCAACTAAAGCTTAGTCTCTTCAGTGTGAGACGACTCTCTCATAGGTAATTTATGATATCAATTAATGATAAATATAGATGGCTAAATCTATGAATTATGTATTTTTTTTGTATGTTTGCAAGTTGGAAATATGAAGTCTTGCTACCATTGGTCTTATGGAGCCAACAAATCAATAGGTTCAGTGGCAAGGTTTCTTGACATGGAAGCTGAGGAAGATAGGGGTCTTTAACAAAGGCTATTCACTCATAAAACATAGGTAAACATATTCATTTCATTACTAAAGGAAATCAGAGCATAGAGTTATGAATTCTGAGTAATAGCAATGAAATCTATTGCTAGTGGTTCAAAGGCAATTCACTCATATAACATAGAAAAATAAAGTCATCTCATTACTAAAGGAAGTTAGAGCATAGAGTTATGAATTCTGAGTAATAGAAATGAAATATATTGCAAGTAGTAAAAAATAATTTTTAGATCAATAAAGCATTAAAAACCCCATGCGAATCTCAGGTCTGTCCAAGAAACCAGTCTCTGTATTATTGAAAACAATCAATTACATAAACCTGCAGTTTTGCCAAAAAGTCTCCAACCCTTGAAAAATTCGACTAAATGGCCATAATAGAGTTTTCACATCATGAGATGATATTCCTCCAGGCTAGATACATCTATTTTTTTCCTAATTACACCTTGCATAAGCATAAAACATCAACTTTAATGACAAATAGACTCATATCCTACTTGATTGTCCTATTTCAAATAGGACTCAAACTACTCATTATTATCTTTAACAACCTTATCTACTAAAATAATTACATTATTTTACAAGTATACATTCACATGGTCAAATTTAGATGATGGGATTCGTCCCTTTATGACCACTTAACTGACCTCCTCATAACTACGAAACAAGACCTTGTTTTTTAGGCAAATGGTCTTCTTCTTCCTCGAATACTTTGGTTGTCATTTAATATTCAATTCATGGTCCTTGAGTGTTGAATAATTGTTTGAAATGGTCTTCAACCCTTCTATAATCTCCAGATGTCCAAAACTACTCCAAAATCTATTGAAAAGGCTGAAATACAGCGCATTATGAAAGTAAGGCAGTTTCGTAGCGCACTTTCATAGCACTGCAAAAGATGCCTTTAACCTCAATATTCTTCACTCTTTCCTTTTGAATAAGGTTCATCATCATCAAAAAAATTCCGCATACCAATTTTTCCTCTTAATAACATTCAAAACTGATCAAAAAGTCAAAATAGAAGCTACAGTAGTTTCGTAGCACTTTGTTGCCTTTCAAGCCCAGAGGCACTACGAAACTACTGAAAAGTGCTAAAAATGCAGATTTTTTGTATAATTTTGGAACATGAAACCTGCAAGTGAAAAAAAATTGTATCTAACATGTCATTAGCATCAATAAACCATAATACAACTCAAACCAAGATTTTTGAGGTCTCAATCTCACCTTTCATATTTAAGACATCCTTGCTGTTTTTTCCTATTTTTTCCTGAAAACTAGGTCTTCAAACAGAGCCTATATCTCCTAATACATGATGTAATTAGAAAAACTGAAGGATTTTTTCATAGATCAATATGTCTTGAAGAAAAACATCTTTTGGGTTTTTTAAACATATCTCTAGCTGTCCAAAAACTGCATTTACAAAACATGTGTAAAACAGGAAAACTATGTTTTCTGAAAACAGGGCTTCAAAGAAATCCTTGTATCTCCCAATTGATAACATTTGTGAGAAAAGTGAGAGATTTTATTGTTATTGGATATGTTTTTGAAAATAACCTCTCTCATTTTCTTAAAATACCTTTCTGTTTGCCCGTAAACTGTGTTTTAAATTGACTGTTCAAAGTTAGAAAACAGAGTTTTGCTTCATATTTCGCTACAAAACTTTCAATAGTTTCGCAGTGTTTTTTGGCTATTTTACACTGAATTCACTACGAAACTGTGTTTTCTTGGCTTAAAAGAAATTTTCATTAAATAAACCTTGGGAATTGAAATCTTTCAAAATATAATGAATGATGTGACATGAGGAAACTTGAAAATGCGTGCGTGTAGACCTTAGGGGACACTTAAACAAGACAAATTTAATATTTCTCTTGACCATGCATATAAAAAATCGATCCTACAACCTAAATTTTGACACATGAACCTATTTAACCTTGTCAAATGATGCTTCATTTTTTGGGTCATAACAACAACATGTAGCTCCACATCACACTCCTCATCGGGGCACATGTCCTCCTCATTAGATGTTTCTCCCTTTTCTCTTTGGGCTGGGCTCCTATAAACCTGCCTAACTTCCTTAATGGTCCCTTCCATTCATTGGGATCCCATATAAACTTCTCTTTCCTCTGTAATATATGGTGCCTTTTCCTTTTTCTGTCGATTCTTCTCCTCCTTCTCAAATTATTTCATCACCCTTTCCCGCCACTTCTCAGCAATCTCGCCACTTCCAGCATCCATATACCTATTCCCCCCTCTTCTTTACTCATAGCATCTTTCCCTCAACTCCTTCCCCCAGTATTGTAGGTTTAGGTCTCCATCTCAGGGTTTTGGAATGACATTAGGCCGTCATCCACCATTAGAGCTTTGATCCACAACAGGATTGTTACACTAAAAAATGTCACCCTGACATTCTGCTGACTGTATGAGCTCATTGACACTCATACTTACCTCCTCTAAAAGTCTTACAACCTTTATTCCTCATTCCAAGCCCTGAAACTGGAGGAAAAACCCTTAAAACTCAAAAAAACTCAGGGTACGCAGGTAACATGAGACCTTCTTGCGTTTTTAGCTAGGGTACGCAGGTAATATGAAGAGAAACTGCATTCTAGAATGCATTTTTCCAGTGTAATGCCTGCAGTACCCCTGTAAAGTCAAAAAAGCGCAAAATTAAACTGAAAAAGTTGAATTTTGGTCAATTCTAGAAGGTTCTGGATGAGATTTTTTGGGGATGAGTACGCTTTAGTAAGGTGCATGTATACCACACCTTAAGGAACTAATCCCTTGATGTGAGGAGCCTATCCCTTTGAAGGAGGGTTCTATCCCTTTAAAGGTGGAATCCTAACCTCCTCATCTGCTCTATAAAAGGAGGCATTGGGTAGCTTCAAAAGGTTAAGTCAAGAAGGGTGAAGTTTTTATGTTAAGGAAACTAATGGAGGATTGAAGAATATTTTGATGGGTAAAATATTTGAGTTGAAGTGCTGTTGAGATTTAGATTTCCTTCTGCTGAGCTTTTGAGAGGAAAGATCACATACCTCTTTTTTCTCCTGAAGGAAGAGTGCAAGACTTATCAAAGTAGAGGAGATTCCTGCTTCGGACCCCGGGAAGACCTTTCGAACATCAAGGCTAAGGTTGTAAGGTTATTCTATATATTTTAATATTAATACAATCAAGTTCTGTTTTTCTCAATAAATTGTCGTTCGATTGTTTATTTCAATAAACTGTCGTTTGATTGTTTATTTCATAGATTCCTTGATCACTATGATAGGTATGTTTTATAATTATTTGTTATACAGGTGCTATTGATATTTTCTTGTTTGTGATTGTAGATCAATGAAAGATGATACTTTCTTGCGACAAAAGAGCTCTTGTTGCGACGAAGGATTATTGATGCGATGGAAGCACTACGACCACAAATAAGCATTTGGATCTAAGGTAGGATCGACACCTTCATAGCATTTATTTGTAAAACGAATATATCTAGAGAAAGACAAACTTAGTTGTTCGTTTGTTGCTATATTGTCTTCTGACACTAGGGAGATCGGTCTTGTCCGCAAGAACGATTTATCCGGCCAACAAATTGGCGACTCCACTGGGGAAAGAACTTGTTGTTTTTGGTTCTCTTTTATTTTGATTTGAGGAAACGTTTTTCCTAGTTTTTGATTGATGGATATCTGCCTGGGTAGCTTAGTTTTTCTCTGTTTTTGAAAATTTTGAAATCTTGTATGTTTTTCTCTAATTTTTCCTGGGACTGCACTTTACCTTCTTTGGACAGTGCAGACAGTTTCGCATGTTTTCTTTAGTAAACAGTGCGGTACCGCACCTGTTACTTCTGGGAGCCTGCGGACCCTGTTAAAATTCTGGAAAAAACTTCAGATTTCTTTTTTCAGTTTAGTTTAGATTTAATTTAGGATTCTTAGCATCTACCCAGATCTATATTTTTCTGTCAAAAATCTCTTGTTTCTGAATTTCTTTCAGCAATTCTTCATCTCCTCAATATCCATTAAGTTAATTGGGTGTTTTGAGTCTCTTTTTTGAGAAATTCTTAATTTGATTTCCTTTGGTCATTACTTGGAGGTTTGTCTCAGTCTTTTCACAATTTTGCATCTTTTTGCTTTTGTTTTTGCTAAATTGTGTATGAGTGTCAATCGCCTTTGAGTGTTTTTTGATCTTTGGAACTCTCACCCGATTTTCTTGACTTACACTTGATTGGTTCTTAGATTACATTAGAATCATCTTGTGTTTCAGAATTCTCTTGCATAGATCACATTTGCATAATTAGAATTCTCATTTTCAGAATATGAATGAAAAATGTGCATAGATTACATTTGCATACTTTTCAAGTGAATTGTGCATAGATTACAATTGCATAGTTTACATTCTGAAAAATCAATCATAGATTTAGATCAGTTTTCTTTGATTTGAATTTAGATGTTTTTATGGTTGTTTTAAAAAACACAAAAATATAAAAATTGTTTTGGGATTGATTTGCATTATTTTTTCTTGATAAAATTAGTGCATTAGAGAATTTGTTATATTTTCTCTTATTTATCAATTTTTGCATTGTTGGAAGTAGGTGGAAACTCTCTCCTTACTTTAGTTAGGATTCATCGAATTGAAAAGATTACATTATCATATTCGATTGCATTCAGTTTTGGGTCGGGTCATAACACCATTGGTTTCATATCCATTTACCCTTTTGAGCAATAACAGCCTAAATAACACAGTGCTTAATTAAAATTCATCTAGTAATTTTTACATTTTTAGGGCTCTTTCCACCAATATAGCTTAGGCTAGTGTCTTAGAATAGGTTTTAGTTAACTCTCCAAGACAGTAAAACAAACAAGTAGTCGATCTTGCGGTAGGAAAAATTCCAATTGTTGCATGTATGTTCTGGGAAGCTCCTCCTAAAGGAGTCAAGCACGAGATCATATCTAAACCAGTGAGGTAATAAATTCTTCCTCATTGGGAACGATAGCAGATATACACGTATTAAAAATGGTAAACCTAGGATTGACCATTTTCAAGGAGCCTGGGGTCACTTGTCGGTAAACCTTGGATTATGTCAAGGAGCCTTCAAGGGGATTGAGCTTTGTTACTCTGCCCTTGCATGTGTATCGGATCGTAGACTGTTCCCCCAGGTATATTTGTTTCTATTGGTAACCTTAGTGGCCATAATCTATAGGATTCTTTCCTAAGGTGACGGTGGAGGGAAGATCCCACTGTACCTGGAGCAGACGTCGACTAGACTCACTTGGACTCTCTGGGGGGTTCTCTTCACACAAGATGGTTTTGTGAAGAAACTTGTGCCAGTCTGTTTCATTAAGTAGGTTTTCGGGGTAACTGTTCGAACCGCCCTTTCTATATTAAACTCTACGATGTTGGATTTCATCACCAACTAGTGTTTTTAGTACGGGAAGTTACTGTTTGTGTGTGGTTTGACTCCTAGATTTGATAGCGCGTGTTAATTTGTTTGTTTTTACTTTTAGAGACCATAGGTGTGAATTGTGAATTTTAATTGTTAGATGTGAATTGTGAATTGTTAATTTTAGTTTTAAATTGTTAATAAAATTCACTGAAGTTGAATATAATGGCAACTGTTCCGGAATCTACCAACCAAGGAACCCCTCTTAACGAGAATCCTAGTACTTTTCCTTGCTTTGGAAATGTTGGTCCTCCTTATATGGCTACTTTGTCATTACCTAGATTTACAATAGGTTTACCGATATGGTTATTTTCAACTTTGTTGGCCTCGAATACTCCAATTGTTCCACCTCAACCAGATGCTTCACTTCAACAGAGTTCACCATCTCAGCATCACCAACCTTCTGTTGACCCTTTACCTTCTTCGTCTAATATTTCTTCCTCCATTTCTTCCTCTTCGCTTGGTAAAAGCCTTAACGCTAGTAACCAGGTGGCTAAGAAGAATAAGAAAGGGAAGAAGAAGAAGAAGAAGAAGAAGCAAGATAAGAAATAGGTCAACCAACCAACCATGGCTGTAAGTGTTAGTTGTGTTGAGGAAACCTCCAACATGCATCGTAAACCCAAATACCCTTGCAGGCTTTTTAAGGGTGACCACTTCCTTATCAATTGTCCTGGTATTCCAAAGGTCTTGGAAGTATGGTCAGAAACATCTCATCAACTTTCCATTGATCCATCAACCAGTGATAGTCAGGTTCCTGGGAAAAAGGGTAAAGTTAGGTTTCCTTGTAAGTTATGCAAAGGGAGTCATCAAACTCACATTTGACCTCACATGGATGAAGCCTCAAAATTGTTGGAAAACCTTACTGTTCCACAGCTAGAACTTCCAACTGGTTACCGTAAACTTTCTCCCAACCTACCATCAACTGACAGAGTGATTGATCTAATTTCATGTACAGTCAATCCCTCTCTTCCATTGGAGAGTGAAACTCATATCACTCAGGTTGATGATCCATTAGTTGATCAAGTGGTTGATTCGATTTCACATTCGGTCGATCCCATTCTCCCTGTAGAGAGTGAACTTCATACTTCTTAGGTTCTTCTTGTTACATCAGATTCTTCTACACCAGGGGGCATTTCACCTGCTTCTACAGAACCCCCTCCAAGTGCTAAGGTCTTTTCCTTTCATTGGAATAGACTGACAGAACCCCATCTTCCTTCCTCTATCCATTTCCAAATCGTTGTGAAGTTTTGTGGTAGGTACATACATCACACACAGGTAGATGAAGGTGCTTCTGTTAGTATATTATCCTCAACTTCTTGGAAATTTTTGGGTTCCCCTCAGCTTGTGCCTATTACGCAGAATCTAAAAGCTTTTAACAGAACCATTAGTGAACCTTTAGGGATCCTTCCTAATTTTTCTATTACTTTGGAAGGTAAAACTGTATGTATTGATCTTATGGTAGTTCGAGGTCCCTTGGATTTCAATTTACTCCTTGGGCGAGACTATGTTTATGCAATGAAAGCTGTCGTATCGACACTCTTTCACGTGATGTCTTTCCCTCACAATGGTAATATTGTGACTGTAGACCAGCTTTCATTCGCTAGTCTTGATTCGACTACCAATTATCTGACATCCCTGAATGTTCTTGATTCTAAAGTGGTCTCTACCCTGCCACGGGTTAATTATGTGGCAACTAGTCCCATGTTTTCAGTTACCGATGTAAGTGAGCCTCTCACTGCTTGCTCGACTTCCTATGACTTAGATCCGGTAATTGACATGGAAAACTCTATGGGATTATTTGAACACAATGTTATTATCCCTTTTGAGTCCCTTGAAATGTGTTCCTTCCAGAGAACTATTCTTCCTTCTGATGAAGACCTTTTGGAAGCTATGATCAAGGTGGGTCCTTTGACATGTGTTTCTTCCAGTTGGAAGCCATGATCAGTCGTATGAGGAGAGTTCCTTTTACTGTGTCAACCTCGTTAAAAAATTAATCAGTGAGTGTGAGGATAGTTCCTTTTACTGTGTCAACCTCGTTAAAAAATGAATCAGTTAGTCCTGAGGAAAGTTCCTTTTACTGTGTCAACCTAGTTTAAAAAATGAATCAGTGGGTGAGGAGAGTTCCTGTTAATAAGTCAACCTCATTAAAAAATGAATTATTCATGTGAGGAGAGTTCCTGTTACTGAGTCAACCTCATTAAAAAATGAATTAGTCATGCGAGGATAGTTCCTTGTACTGTGTCAACCTCGTTAAAAAATGAATCAGTGAGTCTGAGGAGAGTTCCTTTTCCTGTGCCAACCTCGTTAAAAAATGAAACAGGTGTTTGTGAGGATAGTTCCTTTTACTATGTCAACCTCATTAAAAAATGAATCAGTGAGTGTGAGGAGAGTTCCTTGTACTGTGTCAACCTCGTTAAAAAATGAATCAGTGAGTCTGAGGAAAGTTCCTTTTACTGTGTCAACCTCGTTTAAAAAATGAATCAGTGGGTGAGGAGAGTTCTTGTTACTGAGTCAACCTCGTTAAAAAATGAATTAGTCATGTGAGGAGAGTTCCTGTTACTGAGTCAACCTCGTTAAAAAATGAATTAGTCATGCGAGGATAGTTCCTTGTACTGTGTCAACCTCGTTAAAAAATGAATCAATGAGTCTGAGGAGAGTTCCTTTTCCTGTGCCAACCTCGTTAAAAAATGAAACAGGTGTTTGTGAGGATAGTTCCTTTTACTATGTCAACCTCATTAAAAAATGAATCAGTGAGTGTGAGGAGAGTTCCTTGTACTGTGTCAACCTCGTTAAAAAATGAATCAGTGAGTCCGAGGAGAGTTCCTTTTACTGTGTCAACCTCGTTTAAAAATGAATCACTTAGTCGAGAGCATAGTTCCTTTTCTTGTGTCAAGCTCGTTTAAAAAATGAAACAAGCTTCCATGAGGACAGTTCTTTTCCTGTGTCAACTTCATTAAAAAATGAATTAGTAGGTAGATTGTAGAGAGTAGATGGTAGATTAGAAATAAGTAGTTTCTGAGGAAAGTTCCTTTTACTGTGTCAACCTCGTTAAAAAATGAAACACGTTGCCATGAGCATAGTTCTTTTCCTGTGTCAAGCTCATTAAAAAATGAAACAAATCCTCCCTTAATTGAGTCAAGTCTTTGAATAGACCTCATAAATGTTAAGTAATATATTTAGGTTAGTTTTTAGGTCGGGTCTATCATATGATCTCGTAAATAAACCTTCATTCCATCCAGCTATTTATTACTAGTGTACTTAGTTGAATGAAATGAAACTGGGGGGGCATGCGCTCTAGCAGTTACGCTTAGGGGGCATCAAGCATAGTTTTCTCTCTGTTTCAAGCTTGTGTAAAAATGAAACCATTCTGAAGCATAGTTTTTCTCTGTTTCAAGCTTTTGTAAAAATGAAACCTATCTTGAGTCAATTTCGGTTATTTCCAAGACTCGTTAAACTCATGAAAATCCCGATATTATTTTGCTATCTTTCATTCTCGTAAAACACATGAAAATGCCGAGTTCTTTTCGTATTTTCCTGCTCATTAATTAAATTGAAAGTCGTCCACAAGAGTACATTTTTATCCCTTTTTCGAACTCGTTAAAACTTACGAAAAGGTGAAAACCATGAGTACATTTTTATCCCTTTTTCGAACTCGTTAAAACTTACTGAAAAGCAAAACCACGGAGTTCTCTTTTAAGCCCTTTTCAGACTCTATAAATATGAAAAGATTGTCGAGCACTTGATTATTCGAACTCGTTAAAGTAATTGAATGATCATCCCTTCAGTATAAGTTTACCCCTTTTACAGACTGAAATGGACTATTTACGAAAAAGGTATACGTTGACTAATTACAGTCAATAGAGTTCTCTCCCGCATTATTTTATCCTTTTTCGGGCTCGAGAGACTAAATTTACGAAAAAGTACACCCATGTAGTTTTCTTAAGTTTTTTCTTCTGACTCCCTAAAATTAAAAAACACCGAGTTTCTCCTATACTGGACTCGTTAAAATTTAACAGTAAAGGACCTATTTAATTTTCAACAGGAACGAACCACTCCTTCTTAGGGTTCGAATCTTAAACTAAGTTGGACTCATCCGAAGGATGAGCTTATAAACAAGAAAATGTTATCCTCCTCAAGCTTGTCAAAAATAAAGAGGTACTTGCCAGAAATGGTGGGGGAAAAAAAGAGGAAAATGGGTGTGTTTGTTGTATTTTGATTTTTCGAAAATCCAGTCAACCACTCTTGAACACGACACTTTCATTCACCTAGGTTGGGAAATCCTTTGCCTAATAGTTAATCAAACCATATTGAAAGTCTTCAACCAGTTTCTGGGTATTAGCTTTGGGTCAATTGTCACCAAGCCATCTGCAGTGTCGTTATGTGTTCAAGAGGACAGTTCAAATAAACCATTCATCTGCAAAATATCTGTCATCCATTTTTTACCATCCCTGAGTCAGTCCTTGCCGATATATTTTCAAAACTTGATCTATGATTTCGTGTTGTGGGCTTGCCTACAACGGATCACTTTCTATCGACGACAGCTCATTATCTAGGAAGTTGATCCAGAAATCGTCAGTACCTTGAAATCTGCATGCCTCAATGGCAGGTTTCTCGCCTTCGACGACAGGTTGCATCATTGACCTTCGATCGAATGATTCCATGACATGTTCGACTTCAACTCATTCATTCACATTTCATGGATTGTACTGGGTACTTTGAGAGCCATTGACATTACTGGTGGTTTCTCTCACACTTGTTAACAGTTCACATCATTGACTGGTAATCAAGTGGTTTCTACCATGTTCGACTTCAACACATTTAATCGCATGGATAGAATCGTACTGGTTTGAGAAGCGGAAATCAAGACCCTGGATCTAGTTTCCACCATCCAGGCTGCGAGGAATTTTTTTATCATTTATACAGTGGACTATTCATAAACAGATGGATGCGTCCATACTGTGTCTACGTATGTCTATACTGTGATGAATTCAAAATCATTCCTGTATCAGAACAATTTAATTTAGTTCTAGATAGTTTTGATCTGAGCATGGGAATGCCTACCTCAGTGATGATATGATTACATATATATATAGATATATATATTGCATTGAATGTTTTTACAGGTTCTGACCGGGGTGTCCACAGGATGATCCTTGAAATGATAAAGTACTTCACTCTTCATATATGACAGACTTCATCTTCATATATTTCAGACTTCGCACTTTAGGGGGCAATATGTTACACTAAAAAATGTCACCCTGACATTCTACTGACTGTATGAGCTCATTGACACTCATACTTACCTCCTCTGCAAGTCTTACAACCTTTATTCCTCATTCCAAGCCCTGAAACTGGAGGAAAAACCCTTAAAACTCAAAAAAACTCAGGGTACGTAGGTAACATGAGACCTTATTGCATTTTTAGCTAGGGTACGCAGGTAATGTGAAGAGAAACTGTGTTCTAGAATGCATTTTTCCAGTGTAATGCCTCCGGTACCCCTGTAAAGTCAAAAAAGCGCGAAATTAAACTGAAAAAGTTGAATTTTGGTCAATTCTAGAAGGTTCTGGATGAGATTTTTTGGGGATGAGTACGCTTTAGTAAGGTGCATGTATCCCACACCTTAAGGAACTAATCCCTTGATGTGAGGAGCCTATCCCTTTGAAGGAGGGTTCTATCCCTTTTAAGGTGGAATCCTAACCTCCTCATCTGCTCTATAAAAGGAGGCATTGGGTAGCCTCAAGGGGTGAAGTTTTTATGTTAAGGAAACTAATGGAGGATTGAAGAATATTTTGATGGGTAAAATATTTGAGTTGAAGTGCTGTTGAGATTTAGATTTCCTTCTGCTAAGCTTTTGAGAGGAAAGATCACATACCTCTTTTTGCTCCTGAAGGAAGAGTGCAAGACTTATCAAAGTAGAGGAGATTCCTGCTTCGGACCCCGGGAAGACCTTTCGAACATCAAGGCTAAGGTTTTAAGGTTATTCTGTATATTTTAAGATTAATACAATCAAGTTCTGTTTTTCTCAATAAATTGTCGTTCAATTGTTTATTTCAATAAGCTGTTGTTTGATTGTTTATTTCATAGATTCCTTGATCACTATGATAGGTATGTTTTATGATTATTTTTTATACAGGTGCTATTTAATTGTTTCTTGTTTGTGATTGTAGGTCAACGAAAGATGATACTTTTTTGCGACAAAAGAGCTCTTGTTGCGACGAAGGATTATTGATGCAACGGAAGCACTGCGACCGCAAATAAGCATTTGGGTCTAAGGTAGGATCGACACCTTCATAACATTTATTTGTAAAACGAATATACTTAGAGAAAGAAAAAATTAGTTGTTCGTTTGTTGCTAGATTTTCTTCTGACACTAGGGAGATCGGTCTTGTCTACAAGAACGATTTATCCGGCCAACAGGGATTTCTTTCAACAATTATCCCCGCAACCCAGATCTAAATATGTCTTTGGATTTTGTAAAATATAGGTAAAAAATAGTTGCAAACTCTACAATATACCCCTCCAAGGTATATTGTACCCAAAAATATAATGCTCAGGTTAGATCTGTATCTATCCGATGTAGTGCTACTAGATCTATGTGCGTCCAATTGTGAAAAAATATATGTAATCCCTCTGGGAGTGACTTGATCTGAAGTCTCCATAACCAATTGTAAATATCTTCCGGAAAATTTCCCCAGAAAATTTCATAGAGGTCACTCGCAGATTCAAAAAATAGGACTCGATCTTTCACAATATTTTCCCTCTACTACCAAAGTTCTGCTTGTTGCGATATCAACTAATCTATGTGCTTGTACCACCAGTTTCATAGTTCCTCCTCATAGATCCTCGATACCATGATCTAGCTTCTAAATAAATTTTCAGGTCCCGGCAACGGAACCATTTTTTGGTAAAAAATGAGGTCTTTGGGCAACACCCAGGTTTAGGTTTGAGGCCAACAAGGTTTCCGCAGTAGTCTAGGACAACACAAAAATTTTCACCCTGCTCAAGGGAGCAGCGTGTCTCACCCGAGGCATGCCGTGACCTTAATAATATTAGAGGCTAGATAATTCATGTTGAGGAAATATTACTAACACAAACAATAACTATGAGCAAACAGAAGCCATATATATATCTCAACTCTAAGAAGTAGCTATCATTCATCACGACATGTTCAAAGCACTGAATTAAAATTTAAATTAGGCATACATTCACCATAATAAATTAAACATCAACCAACTCATGATATAAAACATAGTAATAACCCTTTTCCATTAACTTAGATCAAAACATCATAAACATACTCCGTAGAGTCTATTACAATTTAGTTGAATACAAAAGACTTCACACAGAGCTCTCCTGAGGCTCTGCTTCCTATCAGCTTCTCGCTCAGACTAACTAGCTAACTACCAAACTAACTGCCTATTTGTTCCTGCCAACTAACACTGTCAGCCCATGCCTCTTTTGTGCTTGTCGGTTCCCTTACGCTCCATTTCTTATTTATCACTGGGAGTTCTCCTATTTGTTTCTTGTCTCACATCTCTGCCATTTTCATCGTTCTGTGTCGATGCCCCGCCACTTATCTTATAGCTTTCCACAATTGTGATAACTCCCTGCCTACCTTGATTGCGTTCCGCCACCTGTTTTCTGGCTCTCCACAACTCCAAAACTATTATGTGAAAAAACAAAGGCCCCAATAGGTATTTTATTCTTAAGACTGCAATTAGCTTCTCTATGCCCAAAATTTTAACAGTTATAACATTGAATCAAATTATTCAAAGGATTAAATGGATTTTTATACTTGGGTATGCTCATCCTTTGTCTATTTGACTGATTATTTGGCTAATAATTTCTTCACCTTGGCCTATGTTGTCTATAAGATAAATTCACCATATAATTCCTTGTCATGCACCCATAATTTGTGAAAATAATACAGTATTCTATAAATATTCCTTCATTCCTAGGAGAAAATCACTTTTTTGGAATATTAAATTTTTTTGATGTCACTTAGGAGATGAATAAATGGGTAAGGAGGCCCATAAATTTCAGAAAATAAGGATAAAATCCCTAGTTGTGTGAAAGGGGATCATGATGCCAGCTGGATTTTACACTCTCATGTGTGAACAAGGACATTTTGCATGTGGACAAAGTCAATTTTGACCAAGTCAACAGAATAAATGTAGGAGGAGTGGATCAGCAAATAAAATAGCTTAATGTGAATGAGGTTCAGTATAGATAGATATATGTGAGCTGGATTGAATACCCTTAGGTGTGAAAAGGGCTAGAGTAGGTTGAAGAGGTCAACCTTGACCAAATCAAACAACGCAGTTTAGAGGAGAGGCTCTAATGAAGGTACAACACCGTTTTGGAGGGAGATTGTTTATGTGATGGTGGAAACCCTAATTAGTGGGACCCAAGGTGAGAAGGCTCACTTAGTTTATAAGGAAGAGGATAGCAGCCATTTGGAGGTTAGCTTATGAATGGTATTTTAATGTCTACTTAGACTTTGCTCTCTTTAGCTGTTTAGCTAAGATTGCCGGTGCTACTTAGCACTAAGGTATTCTTGTTCAGGAATTCCTTCTCTTCCCTTTGAGTAGCTCTTGTGAGAGAAATAATCTATCATTCCACACATCTAGGATTGGTACCAAGCTTGATTCTTCATTTTCAGCACAGTTTCTGCAGGAGGTTGTGTTTAGTTGCAGGGTGTTGCAGTGGAGGGTTGAGGAACCCACTTTCTGAGTTGGTTTTGCATAGGAGGGAGGTTTCCTTCTATTGGAGGATCATTTTGGAGGGTTATTAGGCTGATATTAGATATTTGGTAGTAGGTCGAGACATTTCCATCACCTACAATGTTATTCCATTTTGGAGTTGCATTATTTCTGGAGGGCAGTTTTTGCAGTGGATCCGGTGGTTCTTTTTAGGAGTTTTCCTATGATTGAGAGGTTCATATTTCCATGGGGGAAGACCTTTGATCATATATGCATCATATTTACATTATTTAAACCTTCTATACTCATGTGCTTCATTTTTCAGTGATTATTCAGTCTTATTGCTGAAAATCACCATTTGTATTTGAGTGCATTCCTAGAAATCCTTCCCGGGTTCTCTAGATTTTGTAATGACGAGACTAGATCTCTATTTTTGAGTCATGTTATTAAATATAATCTCATATATATTTGTCTCTACTATTTATGTCTACAAAACCTCATTATAATGCATAGTCTCTTTTATGCAGAAATTCCTGTGTTGCAGTGTTTGGGGTTTTAGCCTTTTTTAGTTATCCTAGGTGTGGGAGGTCTGTTTAACCCACCTAGTTTGATTTTTTTCAGCTCTATTTTGGATTTAGGTTGTATATTGACTGATATAAAGGATCCAGGAGTTGATTTCATTATTTATAGCATATATTTCTGAAAATTCGTTTTTTATTCATGCATGGTTGAGTAGTCCCTATTTGGGGATATTACAGTGGTATGAGAGCAAGATATTTGACTCAGCATATGGAATTCAAGAAAAAGTGCTATAAAATAAAGAGAAAGGAAAAAATTATGGAAAGGATGAGCTTGCTCTCATCACTTTTTAGATCCGGGAAGAACCTCTCCAAGGAGGTTAAACAAGAGGGAGAGAAAAGGAGCAGTGAAACTTCTAGAGAGTTTCAAGAGGAGGAAGAGCCATGCACTTCCTATGATCAGAAGAGGAGACCAATGTTGCAGAAAGCTCCAAATCATTGGGACATATCCTTTCCTTTTGAGAGGGAGGACAAATTTCCAGAAGATGGAGGACACTTGGATCACATGATTCTAAGTGAATACCTTGTTGAGTACAAATCTCAACCTAGAGCCTTAAAGGAGACTCTAGCTTTACCTCAGTTCATTCATTTGGAGGAATAAAGAAGACCTTGTGGCCAAGGAAGGATCAAGGGCAATAGGTTTCTATTTTTTACTTTTTATGGGTCATCTGCAGTAAGGGTTTGGGCAAGGAAAATATATGCATTCTTCCTACTACATTCGGTGGTAGAAAGGGAGGCTATAGAGATTGCAGCGCTGCACCTAGAGGGTGAAGAAAAAATTTGGTAGTTCAGCCATTTGAGCCATGCAAGAGTGCTTACTTTTGTTGAGTTTACTCGAAGGTTGATTGGGAAATTTGGTGAAGAAAAATCAGAGAAGAATATGCCCTCACCACCATTGGAGGAGACTTGTACCACCGTTGTCACAACTATAGGGGAGCAGCCCTCAACATCTTTAGTTGGAGGAGCCAACTCATTAGAGAAAGAAGCCCTTGCAACCATATAAGATGCTTCCAAGTTTCAGTAAGGTATGCCTAAATTTTCAACTCCTATTATTTCAACAAATCATATGGAGGATTTTATACCATTGCATACTACTCATTTGGAACAATACAATTGCGTTGCGCTATGAAACCTTGATTTGATCAAGGAAGGGATGAAACGTCATCCTAATGGGCCACTATTGGGTTGCACACCACATGAGAGTTTGGGGTGTGAATTCTTGGAGGATGGTATGAAATTTGTCCCAAACAAATTTATGCAAAACCATGTGTTCATCCTTGAGTTGGGACATGAGACAGCCAAAACACCATGGAGGAGATTTACACCGCTATCAAGAGGTAGTAGTGAGGAGGATTTGCCTTCAGCCCACTTGGATCCTTACGGATTCAAGATGATCATTGGTGTGAGATATTTTCTAGGAGATCTCCAAGGAGTTGCATTTCAGCATCCCATGGAATGCAAAAAGAAAAATCTAATTTGGGAGAATTGTAGTCTTCATTGGAAGGGTACCAAGGTTGATCATGATGGGAGGCACTCACATTGGGAGGAATGGGAGTGGATGGAGAGAAATCTAGTAAGCTACTTGCAAATATATGACACCAGGTAGCTAGAGGTTTAGTTGCGTTGGCTACTCTTGAAGGATTTATGAGTTCGCAAGAGCCTATTTGCATAGGCCATGACGCT
The DNA here is from genome assembly GCA_034641835.2 of Pinus albicaulis. Taxonomy (NCBI): domain Eukaryota; kingdom Viridiplantae; phylum Streptophyta; class Pinopsida; order Pinales; family Pinaceae; genus Pinus; species Pinus albicaulis. The sequence continues at coordinate 1,158,148 of JAXQQM020076304.1, read as the reverse complement.
GTCACTTTGGAGCTGGGACTTATTGATGGAGTGTCCCCAGGATCACTTTACATTGGATGCACTTGGTGGACAAGGAGGAGGTGAGAATGATGGAGTAGTGGATGGAGGCAACTATTATTGTGATATGTTCTTCTTGACTTGGGTTTCCAAGCATAAGAAGGAGGATCTTCATGCAGCATATGGTTCATTCCTCTTCATGGGAGTATGTCATACCACTATGGAGGACTTATTTATGGATCCTATCATCATCTTACTTTAATTACATGGTAAGAATTTTGTTTTTTCATTTATTGATTGTCCAACACAATATTTGCATGCTCTTACCATTTCTTTGCAGTGCATTGCTCCCCAAGGAGGCAAGCTTTTCTTTGGGCTTCATGGACCATTTTTGGCCAACTATTGTGATGGAGATAGCCATCTATTGTATGAATTTTTGCAAGTGTTTGGTTACTCCTTGTATGCTTAGTTGATACCCTTAGCCATTTACTATTTACTAGTAGATGTGATGACTTACACAACTAGCCATCTGTCAAGAAACAACTTGCCATGCTATTTTATGAAGCTGCAGTGGGGAAGACTGCACTGTGACCACTTCGGAAATTGTTGCTACCTTCCAACACCACATGAAACCTTTACTATTCCATTCATTATGATTCAGATCATGATCCTATTTGCTGATATTTTTCTTTCTTTTATGGGGAGCATGATTGGGGGAGAAACACATTGGGTGGATGTGTTCTTTGGGAAGGAGGATTCCCACATTTTCTGCATTATGTGTTATAATGGGAGCATGGGAGGAGATATGGCCACCACAGAAAAATAAAAATTCCTTATGAGGGGGGCCATGAGATGGATGGGATGCCATTTGATGGTGATTTCTTATCCATCATATATGAGATGGTTTGGGCCAACTTGATTCACAACGTTGGGGGAGGGATATTTGGAGATATAGATTCCTTCTTGCCACTTGAGGGAAAAATTATTGCAGCCCCATATCATAAAATTATCTACACTTATATTAAGTGGAGAGGAGGACAACGTGGGATAGGCTACTTTTTCTACCATGTTCAGATTTTCAGCCCACCTACTTTGTAGGAGCTCAATGTGGAGGAGGATTTTCTAGAGTTGCCATGTTGTGGGGTAACTCATTTTGTATGGATGATAGCTTGGGGATGGTGGATTCATATGGGGATGGTAGATCCCAATATATATCAGACCTCATGCCTCAAGAAGGCCTTTAGACCAACCATTTTTTCCTCCATTGATACTTTACTTTCATATGATGATAGCTATTTGGGATGTTCACCAAAAGCTAGCTTGCTTACTTGGGAGGGGAAACTTGGAGATATATTGATGATGCAGCACCTTGATATTTGGAGGATTTTATCTTATAAGGGTGCTACAGGGGGAGAATAGAATGCTCTTCAGTTCTATCCTTGCAATTGCTTGAGGACAAGCAACATTTGGGAGGGGAGGACTGTAATATTCCAAAATTTGCATGCAGCAAATTGGAATATTAAATTTTGCTAATGTCACTTAGGAGATGAATAAATGAGTAAGGAGACCCACATTTCAGAAATAAGGACAAAATCCCTATTTTTTTGAAAGGGTCTCATGATGCCAGCTAGATTTTACACTCTCATGTGTGAACAGGGACATTTTGCATGTGGACAAAGTCAAGTTTGACCAAATCAACAACATAAATGTAGGAGGAGTGGATCAGAAAATAAAATAGCTCAATGTGAATGAGGTTCAGCCTAGATAGCTATATGTGAGCTGGATTGAAGACTCTTAGGTGTCAAAAGAGTTGAAGTAGGTTGAAGAGGTCAACCTTGACCAAATCAAACAACACAGTTTAGAGGAGAGGCTCTAATGAAGGTACAACACAGTTTTGGAGGGAGATTGTTTATGTGATGGTGGAAACCTTATTGAGTTGGACCCAAGGTGAGAATTCTCACTTAGTTTATAAGGAAGAGGATGGCAGCCATTTTGAGGTTATCTTATGAATGGTATTTTGATGTCTGCTTAGACTTTTCTCTCTTTATTTGTTTAGCTAAGATTGTCGGTGCTGCTTAGCACTAAGGTATTCCTATTCAGGAATTCCTTCTCTTCCCTTTGAGTAGCTCTTGGGAGAGACCTGATCTATCATTCCACACATTCAGTATTGGTGCCAAGCTTCAGTCTTCAGTTTCAACACAGTTTCTGCAGGAGGTTGTGTTGAGTTGCAGGGTGTTGCAGTGGATGGTTGAGGAACCCACTTTCTGAGTTGGTTTTGCATAGGAGGGTGGTTTCCTTCTATTGGAGAATTAGTTTGGATTGTTATTGGGCTGATATAAGATCTTTGGAATCATTCCAAGACATTTCCATCACCTACAATGATATTACATTCAGGAATTGTATTATTTCTGGAGGGAAGTTTCTGCAGTGGATCCGGTGGTCCTTTTTAGGAGTTTTCCTGTGATTGAGAGGTTCATACTTCCATGCGGGAAGTAATTTGATTATATATTCATAATATTTAAATTATTTCAGCCTTATATACTCATGTGCTTCATTTTTTAGTGATTATTCAGTATTATTGCTGAAGATCACCATTTGTATTTGAGTGCATTCCTAGAAATCCTTCCCGGGTTCTCTAGATTTTGTAATGAGGAGGCTAGATCTCTGTTTTTTAGCCATATTATTAAGTATAATCTCAGATATATTTGTCTCTACTATTTATGTGTACAAAACCTCATTATACTGCAAAGTCTCTTTTATGCAGAAATTCCTGTGTTGCAGTGTTTGGGGTTTTAGCCTTTTTTAGCAATCCTAGGTGTGGGAGGTCTGTTTAACCCACCTAGTTTGATTTTTTTCAGCTCTATTCTTAGATTTAGGTTTTATATTGACTTATCTAAAGGATCTAAGAGTTTATTTCATTATTTATAGCATATATTTCTAAAAATGAATTTTTTATGCATGCATGGTCTAGTAGTCCCTATTTGGGGATATTACACTCAATGTATATCGATTTTGTTCTGTAGTATTGTTTGAATTTTTTTTAAGTGAAGTTCTTCCTTTTATTTCATTGTTGTTGATTTTTTTTTTGGCTGCATATTGGACTACACACTCCCTTTTTATCCTTGTTTTTCATTGACCCATATTTTGATGTTGCGTTCTCACCATTTTTGGCTAGCTGTACAAAGGTGATCGACTTATTTCACTTCCAATTAGTTTTTGAGCTTACTCGAAGTCAAATAAAAACCAGTTATGTTACTTGAGACCCTATGTGCTTCAAGAATCTCATTTAAATGTTTAGTCTTGTTTCCAAATTTTGCATTAAAACACAATTGGGTTTTTTCCATTTCCAACTCCTTCCTTATCAAAACAATTTCTCCCTCAAGCCTTTCACATGCTTGATTTTTCTCATTTATTTTTTGATTTAAATTTTCTTGAATATTCTTTCCTTCTTCAATTTGTAGGGTCAGAAGTTCAATGGATTCAATTTTTTCCTTGATGAACAATTCATTTTGGGCTTTCCTTTTCTTCCTGATTCTTTCAATATCTTCAAGAGCAATGAAAGACTCTCATTCTAAATCAACTTCAACCTCTTCATCATAGGAATTAATAACTTTTATTTCCATATCATCTATGGCCATGAGCATAAATTCTTTTTCCCCTTCATCATATCTATCTTCATATGAAGAATGGTTGCCTTCACTTTCATAGTAGCTGACATCTTGGGTGTATAGGCTCTTCTTCTTAGCCTTCTTTCTTTCCTTTTAAATTTTCTTGAACTTCTCTCTATGATAATATTCCTTATTCTTCTTTTTAGGACACTTGGAAGTGTAATGACCAACTTTACCATGATTAAAGAATTTAAAAGGTAACTTACCTTTGTACTTTCCTCAACCTCTCTTGAGCTTCCTCATGAACTTGGTTTCTTCTTTATATAATTCACATCATGAATCATCATTCTCTTACTTGGGCTTATTATGTGTTTTGAAGGTTGAGTCCTTTTTTGTATACTTTTGATTAGCAATTCTCATCGCATAAGAAATGAGAGTACCAAGTATTTAGTCCAAAATGATATTCTTCAACTTAGTCAACTCCTCAATGGTTGAAACCTAGGGATTAAATCTCTCATGGAGAGATCTCAACACGTTTTGAACTACTATAGGATATTCTAATTTCTCATCTAGACCTCTTATAGGATTAAACATTTCATCAAATATTAAAAAGTATTTTTCAATAACTTCATCATCATGCATCTTCAAAGACTCAAATTTCTTTCTAAAACCTTGAAGTTTGGCTTTATTTATCATGTTTTCACCTTCAAAGTAGTTTCTTATCTTGTCCCAAATAGCTTTTGCAGTAGAGTAATCCATTACCTTGACTAGTTCAAATTCAAGTAGGCCATCAAGAATGGAATTCATAGCTTTAGCATTGCATCTGAACTCCATCTTTTGATATTTAGTAATCATTGTTGGATACTTTTGATATTATTTTACCACTGCATCCAATACATTATCTCCATGTGATTGAATATAAGTATTCATCCCTACTTTACAAAACACATATTTTGTTCCATTTAACATAGATTCCCTACTGGCATATATTCCTTCTTGGTTTTCCATGGTCCTTGATATTTCTTCCAACTATTAAAATTATATGACGTAAGATTATTTTCTCTAATACTAATTGTTAGCAACCAGGACAAGATTGAGAGGGGTGGGGGTGGGGTGGGGGGGGTTTGCGCATATCAGTATTGTATAAATTTGAACAACTTCTTTCACCTGTAAAAGATACTAGGACACCAATGACTACTTCAAAAAAAATTCATATGAGTATGACAAGAAATAATCATTAGAGGCACAAATAAACACACATTTTCTTTAAACATTCCATCAATTTAATTCACAAAGGTAAGTTTCTACTTCTTATTACAATGTTCTCTTCCTACAACAAGAGGGAAGCTACTACTCCCTAATTTATCATCTACAACTGAAAGGAATACAACCCCTAGTTTATTATCTATCACTAAAATTAGCTCCAACACCTAACGTTTACCAACAACTTCTAGAAGGAGCTACAACCCCTGATATGCAAGCTACTACTTGTTTTACCTTAATGATTTATCTTTCATACAATTTTCATACTCAAATCATGAAGTTCTCTTCCTTACATAAACAAATAATTTTTTCACTAAAAACACTCACCACAAAACACCTTCAAAAATATATAATCACTAATAAATCCACCATCTACACTAGTAGCATCAATCCATAAAACTCTCCAACATAATTAAATAAACAAATTTCATTCTAATTATAAATAAATTTGAGTTGATGATTTTAGCAATTGAACTTGTAGTTATCTTGTACTTTTATGCTTTCATGATTTTTTATTTTTTCCTTTGTACTACTTCACAAATATATTTTGAATGTAATATTAAAGTCTTCAAACATTTCTTACCTGTATCTGCAAGAAATTCTGAGTTAAACTACTTAATTTTTCTATTCTTGAATTTTTATGAGGCTTTAACAGAGCTTTTCTAAATCTTGTGCATTTCCAATTTTAGCTAATATGATAACTTATTCTCCAAATATTCCCATGCCACTATCCTTGCTGAAAAATCATTCATGCCTCTTTCATATCACTTTAAGCACTTTATTGTATATGGCATAAATTAAAAATTTTATTTTTTTGACCTACTCATACTTAAACCTTCAAAATGTAGGCCAAAGCACCTAACTCTGCCAAATATACCATCGTTGGGATCATTCAAGATATAGCCATAAGTTATTTAATAAAAAATATAACTTCTTCATGCCCATCATTTTATGCCCACATATTATCATTCGTTGACCTTTGTTTCCTAGCGTGATTGCATAAACACCTCCAGGGTTGCCCTCTCGGGGTTACGTGTCTTGTGGGTCTTTCATCCTACACATGCAAATATACAATTAGCCCTCTACTTCTGTGTGTTTCACTTCGATGTACTAGAGCCTTGTCAGCCCAGAGCTTCCTCCTTTGTGCCTTTTAATTTTCTTCCAAGATGACTCCTCCAGGTGAGATGTCCTAGGGTTTATGTTATTCGTTCTCGGATCCAATGTAACTATTACCATGTACTCCACCTATCCCGGAGCCTAGTCAACTTGGAAATACTTTCTTTGGGCCCTTTGAAAACCTTCTAGGTTCAATTTTCTGAGATGATATATCCATGTGGGAACTCTGTTGCACACTTGACCCAATCACGTACTAGCCGAGGTGAGTTGTTGCAGCACATTTTATGCCACAATTTCCTGACATTGAACTAGCATGGATGCCATAGCATGTTCAAGATGATGTCATACTTACGTCAACATCACCGCATGGTTCCTCCTGAGTGGTGATGCATGTCACCTAGATTTGGCCCACTCAAGCACCTGAAATTGTTGAAAATGCACGCCACATGTGATATGGCAGTTATGGTCCTTACTGCCATATCACATGTACTTACGTCATCATGTTGAATGATCCTCCATATCATCAGCTCAAGCCAATCATAATTTGTCACACATAATCCATGTTTTCAAGAGTACGAAGGTAGAAGCAGTCCTAGACCTTTGTTTTTCAACAATTTCCTTGTTTAAATTTTTTACATAAAACTAATTGGTTCAATCTTGTTCACTGTTCAATCAACTGTCACATGTGCCCAATGCCCAGTCATCTCGGGACTCTTCAACTTTCAAATTTTTATTGCCTTATATTTTTCAAGAATGGACCTCCTGGATGAGCTATTTACATATGGCCCACTGCAAAATCCTCTGCACAAATAAACTATGGTTGATGGCTTCCTGACTTTATGCTAGCCCAGAGTTCACTTATGTGCACACTTTCATTCTTCTGGGGAAGGTCTCCTGGGATGAGTTGTCCCATGGGAACCTCCCATTAAAACTTCCACCAATCAATTTCTTTGCACCAGTTGACATCCTCCTCACTAGTAGAAAATGATGAAATTAGTGACTAGGTGACTAAAAAATTTAGTCACTGCAATTATTTGAAGTGAAATACTACTAAATTTAGGCAATTTTAAGTGACTGAACTAAAAATTACTAACTTAAATGACTAATTTAGTATAGGGATAAAATATATGACTAGATAATAAGTGACTAAACTAAAAATGACTAAGTTAAATGAATAATTTAGTCTCAGACTAAAATATATTACTAGATAATAAGTGAATAAACTAAAAACGATTAAGTTAAATGACTAATTTAGTCTATGACTAAAATATATGACTAGATAATAACTGAAAAAATAAAAAATGATTAATGTAAATGACTACTAGTGTCCAAGAATAAAAATACTACCAACTAACAAGTACAACATATAAGGTGTAGACCAGTTGGTTTATGTGGGGTTTAGTCCCCACTAGGTCACAGATTCAAACCTCATTGAGAGGGGATGAGGACCGGAATCAACTTTGGGGGAATTAAAATTCCCAAGGGGTGTCCAGAATTGACTAAAGCATCGCACAATACTTGTGAAAAGAATCCCATTGTGGGTGGATCAATCTTCTTACAACATCCAATAAGCAGGATGACCATGGCATAGGCACTGCTTAGTTACAAAAAAATAAGAATAAATGCTTGACTATTTAAAGAACTAGAATATCATTGTGATCACTAGAAATTGGACAAGAAAATATGACTTTCTTTAATGTTAGGCAGAAGGATATATAGGGCTAAGAGACATTAGAGAATCTGAAGTATTTAAAAATATCTAAGGTCTGAAAGGAAAAATCAAATTGTGCACAGAAAGAACTAGTCAAATGCACCTTTGCCTGCAGAATTCTTCGATAAGCATGACTTTTCCTCAAACATTCGCGCGGTACTAAGAGTGGTGGGAGTCACTTTCTGGGACCATAAGGCACACTCCAGGACATTGATCCCACACTTGATGCCGCCTAAGGACAACCTCCCAAGCCTCCTTAGGACCTCAAAAGAGCACACAATGGAATTACCCTCCTCTCTTGGGTCACCATACATAATGTACCAAGAGAGGGAAGTAGGATTTGAATTCTCCTATAAAATTCCACCAAGATATGAAAAATGGGAAAGAACATTGTTATGATGGCCATAATTTCCCCAAGCAATACCAGCAATGTGTGATCTGGAGAAGAGATAGAGGGGATTTGGTTTTTGGCCATCCAACAACTCTAGTCCACCATAGTAGAGGGAGGGAGACTCTGTGCCAAGGCAGCTCGGAAGTAAATACATCCTTGCATCGGGACTTGGAGCTCCATGGTTCCGAGGGCCCCTTGGAAAGTGGGTTAAAGTTTCATCCTCATTTCCTACCAGCACTCAATAAGAGTGCATGTAAGCGCCGTTGTTTGGATTATTGAAGTTGTTTGACTCTATTTAGAGCTTTTGTGTTATTTTTTTTAGTTTTAGTTTAGTTTTTATGTTTGAATATGCATGTTATTTCTCTATCTAGTATGTTTATGTTTTAGCATGTTACACTAAATTTCTTGAATCCATCTATTTTCTGCCCATGAACAAGAACTTAAGAGGGAAAAACCACCCCTCTTTAGCAAGTGTGATTTGGTACCTTCATGCGCCAAACACACCAACACAGTAGCATCCTCCATGTACTTCAATTCTCAATGTAAGTGTTCCTTCAAATCACTTATAAACTTAACAATAAGCTTCTAAACTAAATCAAAGATGCCACTAAGGATGGATAACCTATTAAATTCATCAATATATTCATATACTAATATTTTGAACCATATACACCATTCGAATGACTTAATATTCATATCCTACTTGTAATTTGATGGATTACATGTTCAATTGAGGTATTCTACAATTCCTTTCCATGTACTGATGATATTTAGATCTATAGCAACATTTGTAACCAATATTATTAAAATTAATGTAAGTTTTAATTTAGTAAATTATAACTTGATTTCATCAGGGAATAGTATTGGACAACTGGAATTATATGGATGGCTAGTGGCTACAAGTGTGTTAACATTGATGTCAACAATAATGTTGGGAGATGTGTTGGGAAGTTGGAATTTCATGATAGTTAGCAAGTGTGTTGGAATTGATGTCAACCATATTAGCATGGATGTATGTGCTACCTCAGGGGTATTCCTATGGTTTCTGCAGTCTCTGGTAGAGAATATGCATAGTGGAAGGACTATTGGATAAGCCATAAAATGGTGACTATGGTGGTTGGTAGTCCCAGAATTTGGAGTAGATTCTACCTCAAGAGATTATCTTAGATACTATTGGGGTTAGCATCGGTTGGTTAGGGCTTGGAAATATATTTCTAATGTTATTTGGAAGTCCATAAATGGATCTTGGGATCAATATTTATTGATAGATGAAGTAAGGACCTTGAAGTCCTTAGGAGGAGGCCGAATTTTAGAACCAGCGAAGCAGACCAATTTTCATAATTTCAGAATAGGGAAGCAGGTTGAATCTAAGAGTCACAGTCAATCATAAGTAGGCCAAATTATGGATTCTTAATTTTAGAAATTAGGGACCTGAGAGAGTCAGAAGCTCATGATGTGTAATGTTCCCAAATTTTAGCCTCAAGCTCAAATGAACATTATAGTTTTCCCATTTTTATTTTGTTGAATAAAACAGGTAAGGAGACCCCTTAACCCCCTTAGATGGAGAAATAACACTCCTTGTGTGAAGGGAGGATGAATAAGCTGCTGGATTAAGAACCTAAGGGTGTGAATATGATCGGGATCACTTTGATTTAGTGACCTTTAACTAAGTCAACAACGCTGTCTAAGAGAGGGAATATCCATAACAAGGAAACACAGTTTCAGAGGAGGCTCCACTTGCATGAGATAGGTGGCAAGTTTGAATGGGACCCATGGTGAGAGGAGTTCATTTTATTTATAAGGAGGATGTGGCAGCCCATTTTCATTGTGCATTAGATTATCATTTTCGTTGGGTCTGCAAAGACTTGCATCCCTGGGCTGTTTAGCAAGGTTGTAGTGTTCTTGAACCCAAGGGTGTTCCTGGTCGGGAATCCCTACCTAATCCTCAAGGAAGGAGAGGGTTTGAGCTACATTTCCTCATTTTGGCATTTGGCCAAGCTTAGTCCTTCAGCTATAATGTTATTCTATTGGGCAGAAAATGTTGAGTTGATGGGTGCAGCAACAGAGGAACTCATAGAGTCATTCTTTGGCTTGTTCTTCAGTGGAGATCTTATATATTCTTTGGAGGAGTAGCAGAGGATACTCTCGGGCATCATTTAATATCTTTGGCACTAGGCCAATCATTCACTATCTCTCATAGCGCAGTCTAGGGCAGAAACTGCATTATTTATGTAGGCAGTTGCTGGGAGGGCCATTGGAGCTTATCAGGAGGAGTGTTTTTGAGTAAGAGGGATCAACCATTTTGCTTGAGAACATTATCAGAGGAGGGCATGAGTATTTCATATCTGCCATAGCCTCATTCTTATTTTTTTTTAGTTGCAGTAACAATTTATTTGTCACATTGTACATTTTCTGGAATTTCTAGCAATCTTTCCTAGATTGGCTAGAAATCTTGTATTGGAGCCCATTCTTCTATTCTTGGGAATTTCTTGTATCTTTCAGCCATATTTCATGTATATGCATCTACATCAATAGCTACTCTAATATAGGTAGCGTTGTCACTGCTCTCCGAAAATTTTGTGTAGTTGCAGCAACTCATGTATTTCATAGTTTGATCATTAGAGGCTGATTCCAGTAGCTTGAGTGGCTTGTCCCTGAAGATATTTCTGTATACTGTAGTTGATATATTAATAAAAATTATGGTTTTGTTACATTCCAATTATTGATATGTACATATTTGCAGAGTTTCATGATTGTGTTCATATATTGTTGTAGACTCTCTATTTGAGTAGTTTCCTAAGGGACCTGGTTTGGGGAGATCTTAATAACCCCTCTAGGCTCATTTATTTGGGCTCAAATTCTAGAGGAGAAGTTTTTTATGTATTAAAAAAGTGATCCAAGACCCATTTCAGCTTATTTTTACACTTCCTTCCTTATACAGCCTCCTAGAGGACCCTATTACAGAATTTCCCGAAAAAGAAAAATTACAGTGGTATCGAAGCATCAATCTTGGCTCAACCTATGCAGCCCAAGATAATATTCCATTAGAAGGAGAATCTCCTCACTTAGAAGAGGAGATGTACAAAGGAAACAAGAAAAGAGGAATGACGGAAGAGGAGGTCTCCCTTCTTCTTTTCCAGACCATGGAAGGTATCATTGAAGATCTTGAGGAGATAGAAAGGGAAAATTGGAAAGGTTTTCTGAGAGGGTTTGTGGATGGAGAAAGCCCTAGCTATGACCATTTTGGGTGTGAGAATTCAGCCACACATGCAGGTCCACAGTGCATTCCATTTCCCACTTGCACTTCCAGGAGGATGGAGAAAGGAGATGAGGCCATTGGAGGAGCAGCACTGCAACTCAAAGGTATGGCTCATGATTGTTGGTTTGAAAATTTTGTTTCATATTGTCATGCAAATGTAAAAACATATGATGCATTCAGTAAGGGTTTGGTGAAAAAACTTGATGGAAGTCAATGTGGATCATCATGTATCATAACTTCAAACACTTTGCCTGCATTTGGAGGAAACATGAAAAAAAATCCTTTCCTTATTTTTGAAGGGGATGAAAACATGTATGATGGCTTACTAAGGGCAAGTTCCCCATTGTGTGAAGGGCCCTCTGCCACTTGTGAAGTCATGGAGGTACTTCCTTCAAGAGATGACCAAGATCTAAGGTCACTCCTTGATGATGAGGTAATCTCAATTATTGTTGGGGAGGATGAGCATATGAGATCTAACAGTGTTGTCGCATTGGGGGGAGATCCATTACCACATGGAGATGAAAAGGGAGCCTTTGCTTCCATTAGAGGAGCCCTTGAACCTTTTCAAGAAGTTCCAAATTTTTTATCATGTGGAAACCATGGCACAATTCCAGAGCCCTATGTAATAGATTTGGGGATTGTGAGATGGAGGAGGAAGAGAAGGATCATCATCAAGGGTTGATACACCCTTATCTATTCCATAAATTCTTTGCACAAGAGAAGGATATTGTACAGTGCATTGAAGAGAGGGACAAATCAGTCCACTTATATATACAGTCCACTTCTAAACTTGATGTCTCACTATATGGAGGCATTCCACCTAGAAGGCCACCTGATCTAGAGTTGATGAGGGAAATCTTGTCATTTGGTTTACCATTCTTGGATTCTGAAGAGGTGAAGACATTGGAGGAGTCCAGCATAGTGCAGAGAGTATGGGATAGACTCAAGGAGGAGGGAGACAGTCTCTCATTTTCAGTATCACCCACTCTCATCAGTTATACTGTGCTGACAGAGATTGCTGCAGGGATGGAGGATGGCATCTTCATGATGCAGGATGAATTATCCATATATTTGGAGAGGAAGAGGATACTCCCTTTGAGGAAGGAATCTTCCACACATGGGGGTGGATGGAGGCCACTCATACTTACTTTGACCCAACTTGGGAGATTCCTTATGGATGACAGATTCTAATGGGAGGTCAATTTCCAAAGGACACCATCACTATTTGAGCATGAGAAGCTACATGATGGGCATGGCAGCATTTTGGAGGATGAATTTGGCATGGGGGATGTAAAAGTAGTAGGCAGCAGCGTGAGGGGAGCTTCACATGCTAGATCACCAGTGTTATCTATGAGGAGGATAGATCCAGGTTGGAGGACTCAACTTTTGGTTGAGTACTCCAAGGATCTAGGTGTGTGCATGATCTTGGATGAACCAGATGGAGATGACAGGTACATGATTGATAGGATGGTCATCTATACCGATGGTAGAATCTTCTTGACTAGAGCTTCTAGTCTCAAGGAGAAACTATTTCATGCATCACATGAGGACTTTCTAGCTATGCACTTTGATGCATATTTTTCTTTGCTAGAGGAGTTCATTTGGGAGGGAATTCAACATGATCTATATCAACATGTGGAAATATGCATAGCCTAGATGATTTTGGAGAGGTTGGCACAACCATTTCCCTACTCATTGGAGGTGAGGGAGAGCATTCAGCTGAGCCATTTTAGCTCAAGGACTGGAGTACATGGTAAAGGAGGTATATACTCTCATTTTGATTCACCTTCCTTTGCTTTATATCAGTAGCTTGATGAGCTAAGGATGATCACATCTCTTTATGCTCCTTATTATGATGTACTTGTGGCCCATTGCAGCAATGGGAGTGGATATTTTTATGATGGTTTGTGTGGGAAGCCACATACTTCTTGGTGTGCCCCATTGGCACCAATTTATACTTTCATGTTCTCACCTTATGAGATGTTTGTGGCAAAAAGCAAGTGGCTAGGAAAGAACTTGTTGGTTTTAGTTTTGCTTGCTTCTTTTCATTGTACATTGCTTCCTTGTATTAATGATGTTTATATATTCACGGGGAGCACTACCATGAGAGTGTTGTATATATTGGGACAGCCCATTGGGAGCATAAATCTCCCCATTGTACATGCTTTATATTGCAGGAGACACCATGGATAAACCATGATTTCCACATTGCTACTTTTCTCTTCTTGTGGGAAAAACCACTTGGAGAACTTGAGGGGGAATTTCATGGCTGATTTTTTGGATGGGGAAGCTTGGGCCATTCTTGGAGGCCATACCATTTCAGCCCAAGGACAGAGGCAGCCCCATATGTAACACAAATGGAGGGAGAAACACCTTGGGAATCAAAAGCCAAACTCTCCATTCCACCCCAACACATTGCATGAACCAGGGGTTGAGATTTTTATTTGGATGATAGCATGGATGAGACGATCATCATTGGGGATATATTTTTCCCATGCATGTCATCAATTCTACCTTGAGGAGGCTATAGCATAGAAATAAGGTTTCCACCTACACCTTCTATCTTTCCATGATGTGCACCATTCCGGTTTGCATACTTGGGAGGAAACATTGGAGGACAGATTTGTTGCAGGATATCTTAAGCAGTGGTGGAGATTGTTGATGAGGAGGCCACAAGGAAAAACGGGGAGAAATTTTTTTCTCTTTATGCAGTTGCTTGAGGACAAGCAACATGTGGGAGGGGAGAACTGTGATGTTCCCAAATTTTAGCCTCAAGCTAAAATGAACATTATAGTTTGCATATTTTTATTTTGGTGAATAAAATGGGTAAGGAAACCCCTTAACCCCCTTGGATGGAGAAATAACACTCCTTGTGTGAAATGAGGATGAATAAGGAGCTGGATTAAGCACCTAAGGGTGTGAATTGATCGGGATCACTTTGATTTAGTCACCTTTGACTAAGTCAACAGCGTTGTCCAAGAGAGGGAATCTCCATGACAAGGCAACACAGTTTTAGAGGAGGCTCCACTTGCATGAGCTAGGTGGAAAGTGTGAATGGGACCCATGGTGAGAGGAGCTCATTTGCTTTATAAGGAGGAGATGGTAGCCCATTTTCATTATGTATTAGCTTATCATTTAGTTGGGTCTACAAAGACTTGCATCCCCGGGCTATTTAGCAGGGTTGTAGTGTTGTTGAACCCAAGGGTGTTCCTGGTCAGGAATTCCTACCTCATCCTCAAGGAAGGAGAGGGTTTGAGCTACATTTCCTCATTCTAGCATTTTTTCAAGCTTATTCCTTCAGCTATAGCGTTATTTTGTTGGGCAGAAAACGTTGAGTTGCTGGGTGCAGCAACAAAGCAACACATAGAGTCATTCTTTGGCTTGTCCTTCAGTGGAGATCTTGTATATTCTTTGGAGGAACAGTAGAGGAGACTCCCAGGAATCATTTAAGATATTTGGCATGAGGCCAATCATTCACCATCTCTCACAGCATAGTCGAGGGCAGAAACTGTGTTATTTATGTGGGCAGTTGTTGGGAGGGCCATTGGAGCTTATCAGGAGGAGTGTTTTTGAGTAAGAGGGCTCAACCCTTTTGCTTGAGAACATTATCAGAGGTTGGAATGAGTATTTCATATCTACCATAGCCTCATTTTTATTTTTTTTCAGTTGCAGTGACAAGTTATTTGTCACATTGTACATTTTCCGACATTTCTAGCAATCTTTCCTAGATTGGCTAGAAATCTTGTATTGGAGCCCATTCTTCTATTATTGGTAATTTCTTGTATATTTAATCCATATTTAATGTATATGAATCTATAGCAGAAGCTACTCTAATATAGGTGGTGCTGTCACTTCTCTCCGACATTTTGTGCAGTTGCAGCAACTCATGTATCTCATAGTTTGATCATTGGAGGTTGATTCCTATAGCTTGAGTGGCTTGTCCCTCAAGATATTTCTGTAAACTATAGCTGATATATTAATAAACATGATGGTTGTGTTACATTACAATTATTTATATGTACATAGTTTCAGAGTTTCATGATTGTATTCATATATTGCTGTAGACTCTCTATTTCAGTAGTTTCCTAAGGGACCTAGTTTGGGGAGATCTGAATAACCCCTCTAGGCTCATTTATTTGGGCTCAAATTCTGGAGGAGAAGTTTTTTATATATTAACAAAGGGATCTAAGACCCCTTTCAGCTTATTTTTACACTTCCTTCCTTATACAGCATCCTAGAGGATCCTATTGCTGAAATTCCCAAAAAAGGAACGTTACAGGATGTTGGAAGGTCAGAATATTAGGCCTTAGAGATTATTTAAAAGAAACTCAATATAGCATGGAACTAGGGAAGCACGATGAATTTCATACCCCTCAGAACTTCAGGACCTCAAAACCTTGGAATATCATAACCCCGAATTTCGGAAGGTATAAACTTCTGGAGGTCAGAATATCGGAGGTCAATATTTCATAACCCCTCTATAACTACTATTTGAGAAAGTTCTGATCCGATACCAACGAGCTGATTCTCAGAACCTTAGAAATTAGGATTTCATAAGTTCTTAGTTAATGAATCCTTTTAAGGTGGTGAGGGTTGCATGGAGTAGGGATTTCAAAGGAATTATCTTGCCAAAAAAGGGACCGAGGGACCCTTTCTCTCTCCTTGAACATGAAACATGGTAGTCGTTGATTGGTCCTAAGGAGCTGATAGTGGGAGATGACATAAATATGAGGTAGGTGTATGGAGGAAATGTATTTATATTCAACATTATTGGGTGACCTAATGGGACAAATCTCAGTGACACATGTCACGTATATGGAGAATCCACGTGGGGTTGATGACGAGAACATGACGTCATTCAGGAAGTACATTTCAACAGTTGAGATTTCGTAACTCTGTGCTAATTAAAAGTGTGAGAATGTATCGATACTAAGGTTCTTTGATGTGTTGGAATTTGGTCGTGGAAGTTAAAAGAACCAAGTGCAGAAAGAAAATACATAAGGAGATAGGCCCTTTATGGGAACCTGAAAGTCTAAGAATGTAAGTGCTATGTTGCCCGTCATAAAAACTGGTCCTATGGAGAAAACAAAATAGATGGCGAAGAAAAAGGGGCTAAAGGAAAATTGAAATATTGCAATTTTGTAACATCACCATTAATAAAAGGTTATGAAATGAGGGGCTCTTATATTATAACATAGAGGTTTTGAATGATGAATGAGTCAATAACTAATAGTACACATGCACAAAATGGTTGGTCACTAGATTAAATAGTGAATTTCAATATTTTTGAGTCAAGGTGATCAGGAAGAATATTTGCAATGAAGAGTGTTGGGCTTGTCTTGGGTTGATGTAAGCCACCTCTAATATTGCATGCATGCTACAGGGGATTAAATTAATATTAGAGCCTCAGGTACAAGAGATTTATTACAAAAAGAGTAGATCGAGGTTGGAGTACATTTTGAGTATTGCACTGAAATGAATAAGCATGGAGAGCCTCGTTAGAGTGTGGATGTGGACTAAGAATTAATTCTCAGTCTGAAAAAATGCTCAGGAGTCCATTCCCAGTGTTAAATGAGAAGCATAAATGGAATGGAGATCTACGTTGTGTGTGTTGTAGTGTATTTGGTGCATGGGCGAATGAAATACACTGTGCTTAATAGGGAGGTTGCTTTCCTACAAGAAAATTAGAGGTCAATTGGTTTGTTAGATTGTTAGTGGAAAAAGATAACATGTAGTAACCTAAGTAAGAAACATAGAATGCTACATTAATGAAGAAAAAAAAAAAAAATCATGTACAATAACAAGCTCAATCTGAATTCAAACACACTAATAATTCAAATGGAGAAATCTCTCCCTTTATTAGGTGATGGTGGTGTAATAGAATAGGATGCTAAATCACTTGAAATGGATCCTTAGAGCTATGGAGCTCTAATACCCAAGGAAAGGGAGTCTATTCCCCTTAAGATTCTTGAAATCCTCTCTCTCCCCTCGATGGATGGTAGAATGAAGGACACTTGGTGAACTTATTCTCTTGGATTAAGGTGTTGGGTGGACAACAACTGAATCCTTTGAATCCTTCTTGTTGATTGGACAACACAATGTTGTTTTTCTCTTAATCAATTTGGCCAGCATAAAAATGTGTTCTCATGTTTCTCTTCCCATGGCAGTATTTTATAGAAAAATTTCAAATTTTCCCTTCCTCTCTTCTTACAATATGGATGTTGACACAAGAGTGAGGGGATGATTCCTTTGTGTGTTGCACTAAGGCCTCAAGGTGGCTTCAAGGAGGCTGTACTTTGTTGGATTGAGTGAGAATCTTCTTCTTCAAGTGTGCCAAGAGTTCCTAGATGATGACTTTCCGCATACTTAGGACCGCACAACTCTTTGAGGGATATCCGCGATGATCTTCGTGGCTATCGAAGAAAAATCTGCAAATATTACTTGAGGTCAATGTTTCCTATGTGCAGTTTAATAAATTTTCTTTCTTGACCTTAGCAAAAGTTAATTTTTTCAGCTCATGTAATGTATTCCTTCCCTATAAATCCTTATTTTTACCTTATTCTTGAAATTTCCTAATGTATTTTTCTTGTACTATTTTCCAGTGTTAACAGTTTCCCCCAAATGTTTTAGGTCTAGGAAGAAGTGTATAGCTTAAATACATCATAATTTATTTTTTTGTGTAATCCGTTTGAGAGAGAGAGAGAGAGAGAGAGTAAATTGCATGAAAATTGAGGTTGGAGACCCCTTGTTGTGAGTAAAAGACGTACCGTGCTCTGTTGGAAACCTGCAAGCGATAAAATAAATACAATATTTCTATGAGGCACTTATGTCCCATGCTTGTGATGTTTTGACTAGTTAAGCTTATCTGATAGATAGAGGTTTTGTTTGTGTCACTTTTCTGGTAGTGACCTACTATTGGTTGATGACAACGATTATTGATGCCCTCAGGGGTGATTTTTTATTTGAGACTAGGTTGATTGTGGTTCGCACATGCATAATATTGGTATGGAATTTTTAGAACAACTTCTCATTGTATGAAATGGTCTCTGATTGGGGACCTTCCCGTGTAAGCATTGCTGAAAGAGATGCTTATGATGGCATGAGTCTTTGACGAGTTTTGAAAGAGTGCAATAGTCTTCAAGTATGATACCATCTTTGACATGAAATCTTATGTTGACGTCGAATGTCAAGAGGATCGATGACATCAATGGGAAATGATGATTCCCATAGTGCCATCCTAGGATGCCTCTATTGAGGTGAGGAGCCATCCAAGGTACTGCATCCTTCTTGGAATATGGTTTTTAAAGTCAAAAATAAGGAAGCCTCAATCGACTGAGAGGAATACTAATGCAAGGGACTAGGATCTTTGATGTAGCAGGGTGGGGTGTGATAGGTTAACTTAGGCATTGTTAGTGTGAATCATAATCACAAGCGTACAAAAAAATGTCACTTTATCTATGCATAAAAACAACCCTAACATCAAACGTTGTTGTCAATTTCCTTAGATCTGCACTGGATTATCAAAATAAATGCTACAAAAATCCAGATCTATGCAGTTAAAGACATTAAGCAGAAAAAATAAACAAGAGTTGCTCCATACATCCAATAGACAAGACAAGAATTTATTAATATTTTTTTGTATTATGACACCTAGGAAGGGAACACAAAAAGATGTTACCAGTCCCCTTCAATGGGGTGGGTTCTTGTATGTCATCAGTATTTCAGATCCAAGATCTCTCTCTCTTTATGGTGCAGAAAACTCAGACAAAAATGGAACTCAAAGGGAGCTCACAAGAAAAAGTAGAAAAAAATGATAATGATGGAGGATTAAAGTCAGACCAAAAGTATAGATCAAAAGGTGATAAAAAGGTGACAAAAGGTAGTGAATGAATGGAGAACCCTTCTATTTATAACAAAATATTGAGTTAGTCTAGATATTGGTGCATCGTTAAAATATTATTAACCAAATATAGATCCAACTTACTTGGAATATTTTATTATTTTTGGTGGATGAAAGAGGAATTTAGAATTGGTTAAATCCCTTTATTTAGAAATAATAAATAAATAAATGATTTATTTATTATTTCAAGGATGAGGTTAAGGAATAATTAAATAAATAATGATTTATTCAATTATTTATAAATGATTTAGTCAAATTTAACAAGGAATATTATTAAATAATTATTCCTAGAGAATAATAAGATAAATAGTAATTTATCTAATTAATTATCATGTTTTGGGTTAAATATGACCACGAATAATAATTAAACAATGGTTTAGTTAATTATTCCTAGAGGAAAATAAAAAAAATAAGGATTTATTTAATTATTCCTCATGGGGTTTCTTGTTTAGACCGGAAATAATTTAATAAACTATGGGTTATTAAATTATTTCTCATAATGAAAGAAATTTTACTAAAGTAAAATTTCTCCTACATGGTGAAATTTAGTCCATATAATAGTAATAGGTTAGATGACCAAAAATTGGTGTAACAGATTGCCCCCCAACGTGCAAGTGTTAGGAGCTAATCGTATGACCGAAGTACGTTGTAAGAACACAATCACAAAACATCGAAGGGGATTCAGAGAGTGTAATATCCCAAAATGGAGAATGCAGTAATACTAAAACACAATATAAGAACTGCAATTAAGTAAACAATAAATCTAAAGACAACATCAAAATATACAGAGAAGATGAGCCTTTTTATTATATGGAGAGGATTCAGTTACACAATGTACAAAAGATGAGGGAATCTAGCCAAACAGATGGCCTAGAATCACCCTGCAAACATGCTAGAATTAGCACTGCGTAACTTGTGAGCTTACATAAAGCAATATTGCATTGTCCCTTTTGTTGCTGATATACATGAAGCTGCTACAAAAGGAAATGTAGATCTGTTGGGGTTCCTATGTTTTTGCAATACTGGCAAGACCAAAATACAAGACAACATCAAACCACTTTGGGATCCTAGGATCTAGCCCTCTTGGATCCAGAGAGGGATATCTCTATAAATGCAAAGAATGATATATCTTTGAATGCTCACAAATGAGGTATTAGGCTAGGTATGAAGCACAAGGGGTTTTTTAAATGATTTGGTTGTTGGGTTGGAGATCATTAACTGAGAATTTTATGGAATGAAAGGAACAAAACAGCAGGATGTTTTGGCAAAATAAAATAGGTCAAGAAAGTGTCAATTCATTGGGCTATGGAGTCATGAAAGGGGATTACTTGCATAACAACCAACCAAGGTTTTCCATAGGGCAATTCATCTATACCAAAGGATCTTTTTAGATATATGGTGGAATGGAACATTAATAATGGGTGAAGGAAAGACACAAAGGGTAGCTTAAGATCAGGTCAGAGGTCATTTAACTCTAGACCTGCTTTCAGCATACTCTCAAGGAAAAACAAAGTTAAGATTTATCACAGAGCAAGGCCTAAGATCAGAGAAGGACTTTTAACCTTCAATGCTTTTGAAACTAGCTCAAGAGATCTTAGAAAGGCCAATCTGTTGGAAAAGGACCCCATTGGATAGGGCTAACTATAAATCCTTGGTCTCCCAATTATTCCAGCTTAAACCCATCAACAAAATCTAAGAAACAAACTCCAAATTCGAACATCAGTAAGCATGGGCTAAACCAACATCTTTGATTGGTTAAATTATATGAATTTGCTCCTAGATACACAATCAGCAGAAAACATCAAAGATAATAAGAGCACGAAAGAATTAGGGTACCATGTAGGGGTATATCATAAGCCAAATTTACTGATTCTTATCAGAGAATAATGGACAGTATGATCAAATATGAAATAAGACAATTGCAGTAAGAAAAACATCACCCGTAATATAGACCAGGATACTGTGAAATTTGCTTGTTCAATTGATGTGCAAAACCAATCACGTACTCTAAGCTCAATGGCTGTTACAGTCCAAATTTTCTCCTCCCAGCCTACTAAATTACAAACTACTCAGCTACTCCCCCAATAACAGTTCTAACAGTCGAATGAATCTCTACAACTAAAATCAATCCTTTACAATGAATTTTCGATGAATATTTATAGGTGAATGAGGAAGTGAAGTAGTAGAAGAGATAGTTGGCCCAATTAAATGAAGGACTTAATGTTTCTTGGCCTCTGGGAGGCTTGATGGGTAAGAAATTTCATGCTCCATGCTTCATTTAATGGTCCTTTGCTTGTATTTGTACTTTGACTGTCTGTTTTTGACCTTTGAAATAAGTAAAGGGGATAGAAAGTCTACAGGTTGTCCATACTTCATAATTTTTTCTTCTGCCCTTTGAGGCTTAATGGATAAAGAGCTTGACTTCTGGGTTGTTTTTTATCTTTAAAATCACTTTGCTAACAATTAGAAATAATTTCTCCTTATTTGTATTAATTGTTCATCTGTCTTTAGGAAAATATCCTCTTCTCTGTCAATAAATAGGCCTTCTTTGTTTTCTGTGAGGCTGCAGGTGTCTTTTAGTAGCTGTATAGGTTGGCTTTTGGTGTTGGAGAGGGTTCAATTGGCCTCTGAGTGGCAATGGAAACTTTCTCGGACTGACAGATGTCTTTGTCTTTTCCTAAAACAATTTTTGTTTCACTTTTAGGTCCACCTTTTAGGCCTAATTAGGCCTTTGGATCATTTCAAGGTCTTCGAGATGTGTTTCATCCCTTAATCACTGGATTATGTTCTTAATCTTAAATAACAGGCTTTAATCCTTTGATTCTCTTCAATGATACACTTTAAAACTTCCTTTCTGACCTGTCTACGAATACACAGGTTTTAATGGTGCAGTAGGGTGTGAACCAGGGTTTAAACACTGCTTCTTTAACAAAACATGTCTTAAACCTTTCTCAGAACTCTTCCCTGTGTTTCGGGCTCTGAAAATACATTCCATGCGCTTCATGTCACCATTGACAGTGACTATGAAATAGAGTGTGTTTAACACATGTAACCCTGCAAAAAGCCCAACAAACAAGTTAATAAAAACCTCAGGGAAGTGGGGAGGGTGCTGTGGAGCATGAATGAGCGATGGCGTAGAGGTGGATGCAGGCAAAAAAATGGTGGAAATCAGGGCAGAAAGATGAAAATTGGGTCTGATGGAGATCTGGGGCTTCGTGTGATCTGGACTATTAGATCAGGTCAAGCATCGGCAATCAACAGTTGAGATCGCGCGATGCAACTATTTGGAGGCTGGATGAAGGGATAATGGGTGTGGGCGATATTATAACACGACCGTCGGATGAAGAAGATGGACGGTGGATATTGGTGGAAAAATGGTGGGAGGCATAAGTGAATGGAGGACGAGATTATATGGTGGCCGTCAGATCTCAGAAGTGGATGGCTAAGATCATTCAATCTAATTTATAAGGGGGAATGGGTGAATGGAGGATGGACAGGGTGAGAACAAATATGAGCTATTGATTTAGATTGATGGGCGACGAAGATGAAACCTGAATGAGGGGGGGAAAAGAGGTAAGGTGGAAAACCAGGGTGGTTTTCAGGTGGGGTCGAAGACGGGAAGTGGTTTTAACCAAAATCACGTGATTCCACTCTTCACGTGACGCGTGGCAAAGAAATACCACCTATATCACGTGATTTTGAAGCATTAACGGTCGGACGGTAAAATTGCACGATATGTCTGTGAAGCGTCGGATGTGGGGTGGGCAGATCTAACGATGGAGATGATCGCGTGATGTGAGGAGATGCATGATCGGAAGTGGGCCATTGGGTTCAATCATAGCTGTTGGATCTGTGCAATGGGCGGCCGTGATCGCTTCTCAGGGTGGAGTTTAAAAAACAGGGAAATGGAAAGGGGAAGCGCCCGATTGTTCATAGCCGTCAATCTGTGGAGATCGACGGTGCATGTTTACCCAGATCATAATCCGTCGGAGGTGAAGAAGACAAGGTAAAAATGACTTTTTCTTGGGATTTTTCAAAGGCTTTAAGTGCTCAGACATAGGTTTTGATTCCATGGAGTGGGGTTTAGGAGAATAAGCCCTTGGTGGCTAACTATTTTCATAGAGCAGAGAAGGTGCTTTATAGGCTTTTTAAAGGCTTTTTTGTGATTTTTTAGCGGAGGATAGCCTTTCTAAGCGCCCAGTTGTGGACTTCTATTTATATGAGGCCAGGGCTGCAGAATATAAGCCCTCAGGGGATTAAGCCTGATATATTGTAAAAAAAATATTTTAAGCCCAAAAGCAGTGCCTTTCAAGGCTATAAGAAGGGTTCTGGTAGAGGAAAGAGGGGGTTTTTAAACCAGATAAAGGGAGCTATAAGGTTTAAACAGGGTTTTAGGATGAAATGGAGGGATTTGGACAGAATTTTGTGGAATTTGAAAAGGGGAAAAGTGATGAAAAATGGAGGTTTTGTGAGGATGGCATAGGGCAAATGGAGGCCCCCCTTAAAGCAGTTTTCTTCACAAACAGTGAGGCTTTTTAAATGGAAACAACAGTGAAGATTCTTCAAGGAGCAGAGGACACATAGAGGCTTCAAGGATGAATGATTTTCAAGGGAAATGTTTCTCTTGAAGGCTCAGAAGGATATTTAGCCACTTGTTTGCTTGTCAAAAAATTTATAAGTGGCTAACAAGATCTATGGAGCTCAGGAGCTCTAATGATGCTAAGATTCAGGATCTGGCCAATGTGATGGGAACCCAGGATAACCCAGAAAGGAGTTTCCAGATCTAAAACTTCGGAAAATCATCCTCCTAGGGTTTGATCCTTTGACTGTTGGGTTATGCATATCTATAGCTATATTTGATCCAAATATGGCTACAACATGCTATACAAACATATCTAATATTTGAGGGTTGATCACTCCTTTAGAGAAACAAGCTAGGGGCTTGAGATCTTGTCTCCTCTTGTTCCTCCTTCAAGTTGCATCAACTGAATATGCAGCTATTACAGAAACTGCACTATACAAGAGGGAGAGGCTCTATTCCTACTGAAATATGCTGCAATAATCTCCAGGCTAATGGAAATGGTGATGGAAAGGTGAGTGGATGGTCCCTCACATAATTACTAGCTGAAATACTAGTAACTTCCTTCCTCCTTTGTATTTACAATGATGGACTGCGCAATCCTTGATGGGACTGCTGTTGATAGGAGGTCCATAATGTTTGGCCTGATTCCATATCTAAAATGAAGCCTTGGGAATGCTGATATTTAAGCCCAAGGTGATAGGAATAATCCTACAACCGTTCTCCAGCTGAAATAATGAAGACAACCTCCACCTCCCAACTGATCTTTAGAAATTGCGTAATTCTGGCACAAATGCCTAAAGATGAATGAAGTACGACCCTCCTCCAAGAGCTAATCAATGAAAGAGGTGGGATTCCCGACCAGGAACACCCAGTGCTAAACAACACTTGCAATCTTAGCTAAACAACCAAAGAAATCATGGAATGTTAAATGGAAATTCTAGATCTAAACGGACCTTTACATGAATAATAAAAATCATCCCTCCATTGTTGCCTTCATCTCCTTTATATAGTTTTATGAGCCTTGCCATGCCTTGGCCCACGTCTAAACTACGTTATGCATGTGGACATAATCCTCCATGTTTGACTGCGCTGTATCTCCAAGCCCTCCATCATGTATAAATGCAATGTGCACCCTCTCCATCATGTCTGCATTAATTGCACTACTTCCTCCATCACTTCATCATGAATTCTCTATGATCTTTCATTAGATTCCCTCCATGATCTTAGTTGACTGCTTCAACCTCCATGATCTATCTCATTAATGAGACCATATATCCACTCCATTTTGTATATTTATGCTTAATTAATCCACATTCACACATAAAAAGTGGATATTTATTCATATTAAGATTATGGATCCCTCCACCATTTTATTTACTTAATTCATTAAGAAAATTAAGAACCTAATATTCCAAATATCATGTGAAAATTTGGGAATATTACAATCCTTCTTGAAAAAATGTTGCTTGTCCTCAAGCAACTACAAAAGAAGATGCAAAGCCATCTATTCCCCTCCAAATGGCATCCACATAAGGAAGGCCTCGTCCATTTGCTGCAATGTGTCATGCATGTTTGGTTCCAAAGTTGTATCTAAAAAATGCATAGAATGACCTCTAAATGTATGGTTAGATGTCCTCCTTTCAGCATGATGTACCAAGTGACAACCATATGGTGTCCAACATTAAAAAATACATGAGATACATAAAATAAATTGGTTCTTTCGACAAAGTAAAAGCTCCATCTCACAATACATCTCTTCATCCCATGCTTTATGAAGTAGATTGAGCATTGGCATGCCCTCACTCTTAGCCCTGTTGGACTTGTTGGATCCAAGCATCACCCCAACATTATGCAAAAGATAAAATAGATATATATGGGTATAAAAAAATTTCAAACCATATTCTCCCAATAGTAACCACCGGAGTAGGTCCTCTTGCTTCCATCCTCCATCTCCCTCATGCAAGATGGACAAGCCAAACTCCCCCAAAAGCAACCAAAGCAACAAGAGATCTTTTTGCCTTCTCTTCTTCTCATGTGCATCATGAAGTAGAAACATATTGATATACATTTGGAATTTCACATCAGCCTAGTACAAGCAAACACCATCAATTCACATCATGAGAGCATCATGCCAAGTTATTCCCAATACAAAACACATAGAAATAGGAGATGTCATGTGATGGAAAAAATCTCTCAAGGGCAACCAAATTAAACATGCCTTTTTTTGCTACTTTCTATCATTGATACACAAAGCATGAATCAGAAAAATATGAGCTTTTTGGTGGTATCCATACTCACCCAAGAGCAGCAAGCACAACCATGCCTCCTTCTTCATTTCCATTAGGGGAATTTTGAGGTCTAAAATGGGCCTCCTAAGAAAAATGTACAACCAAAATAAACTTTATAAGAACCAATAGGATTCAAGATGATGATGTCAACCATGGGGGATGATTCACCATTTTTGGAGT
Organism: Pinus albicaulis; assembly: GCA_034641835.2. NCBI lineage: Eukaryota > Viridiplantae > Streptophyta > Pinopsida > Pinales > Pinaceae > Pinus > Pinus albicaulis. The sequence continues at coordinate 1,131,853 of JAXQQM020076304.1, read as the reverse complement.
AAAAAAGTAAAAATATTAAAAAATAATAAAATAATAAAACTACTTTTTCAACTCATATTTTAAACTTATCTCCCAAAATTTTTACTCAAATTTGAAGTACTCGTTGGATACAAAATTTAATTCCTCATCCCAGAATTACCCATGTGCATACTTTTGAATGGACCCTACCATGAAAAAAGAGAAATACATGAAAGAAAACGTGATTGCAATCACGTTTTTTCATTATTCATTTTCCTAGGAATGTCCATTTTTTTTTCCACTATTATTTTATAATTTCCTTAGGAGACCCATTTTAGACGTCAAAATTCCCCTAATGATGAGTGTTTTTCAAGGCATGGGGCAAAGAAATAGGAGCCTTTTGGTAGTAACCAATCTCACCCAAGAGCAACCAACATAACCAAGTTTCTTTCTAGCCCATGTCATATATATTCAAGTGGTCATGCAACCCCTTGCTTATCATCCCCACCCACTCATCCCAATGTGCATGATGAATGATGTACTGCATAAACATGGTATCCTCCCATTGTAGAATACCATCCACCTCAAACTGATGAAGAACTTTGCACTCCATGAAATTTTTAAGTGCACCTCTAATGAGATCTCTGAATGAGACCTTCTTCTCATCAATGGCCCTCCAAAACCAGTGATGTTCTGGATCTACTGAAAGTAGAAGTTTCTCTTGGAGATGTGAGGTGCTCATTGAGAAAGTGTCATCTAGAAAGGAGAAAATATTCCTCATCTCAATATGTCTACTATTTATCATCTTAACCTCCATTGCTTCATGAGTGAAGCTAACTTCAGAATGATCCAAGAATAATGGGGCCCCTTTATTATCACTGCTACTAAGTGACAACACTTTAGATATGCATGGTAATACATATGTTGTCTCAAAGCAAGTCACAATGATAATCTCATAACCAGTCATTGTATATAGGATCATTCTCATCCCATTTTCTAAAACTCTACACTTCAACTCAAAGGGTTTAATGTAGCTCAACAATGATGAAATGGGATAGCTCTTAATCTCCTCCTTGATTAGATCAAGCTTCCTCTGCACTGTGATAGGTTCACTTCAAGTCATAATTTTGTTCTAACCCTTGGCTATGCATTGGCCCTGATGGCATGTCCTCGTAAGTTTAGATAAGATCTACTGAAACAATATGTGATAAATATGTATGCACACCTTGGATCAACTGATGTGTGGGAACCTCTTGCAAGAACATAAGAGTTCCTCTAATCGGGACAATGGTGTCTCCAACTACTGGTAAGAACGATGGCTTCTCTTCTACCAATGTACCAGCACTAGAATCTTCTTCCTCTTCCTCATGGATATCTTGAATCATGCATGGGACTCTATGTGTCAAGAGCTCAAGACTATCTTGCAAAGTTGCAAGTTTCTCTTCTCTAGATGCAAGTATTTCTGCAGTTGGTGGTGAATGTAGTGACTCCTTTTCTAGAGTGACAAGATTGACATCCTCCTTTGTCTCCTTAGGAAATGTCTCTCTGTGGCACATCTATGGTTTTCTCACATCAAACTTCCTTATTGACTTGTGAAAGAAGTCTGAATATTTAGCCACCTTTGCATGTTCCATGTGACCAAACCACCAATCATTGGCTTCACCCAAAAGCTGAAGTGCTACAATTTGGATAGCCTCTTTTTCAGCCACAGGATGTAGCCTGAAAAATTCATCTAACTCTTTTCTCCAAGCCTTAACAGTGCTGGAGGAAAATCCATCAAATGGAGGCAAATAAAATCTATTATGCCTCTTTTATCTATTCCTACTATAGGATCTTCTTTCTTCTTTGAGTTTGAAGAATTCTTGGAGAGTTAGAATCTCTTTGAATGCTCTAGACTGTGCTTTGTACTCTTCAAGATACGGACTAAGAGTCTCATGAGTCTCAGGTTCTCTTCTTTCTTCATTGCTATACCATTCACCCTCTTCAAAGAAAGTGGGCATAGTAGATCTATGAGGAGATCTATGATTCTTTGGTTTTCTTTTTTGCTGATAGGAAGTTCTTGGACCTTCCTCATCAAATATTCTTCTTGGATACTCATTTTTCCTTTCTCTCTTCATTTGATTGACCTCTTTGGAGAGATATTGCATGGATCAGAGGAGTGGCAAAACTAAAATCCTCCTTCATGATAGATCTCATTTATATGCTTCATCTTTTGATGAAAAAGATGAAGTGTCCCTAAGCTGAGCCAAAGATCATGCTCTGATACCACTGTAATATCTCTAAAGGGAGAATGTAGTAATACTAAAACACAATATAAGAACTGCAACTAAGTTAAAAAAAAATCTAAATACAACATCAGAATATACATAAAATCTAATAATATTTATTATATGGAGAGGATTCAGTTACACAATGTACAAAAGATGAGGGAATCTAGCCAAAGAGATGGCCTAGAATCACCCTGCAAACATGCTACAACTAGCACTCCGTAACTGTTGAGCTTACAGGAACCAATACTGCACTGTCCCTTTTTTTGTTGATGTACATGAAGCTACTGTAAAATGAAATGCAGATACATGGAGCTCAGGAGCTCTGATGCTACCAAGATTCAGGATCTGGCCAATGTGATGGGAACCCAAGATAACCCAGAAAGGATTTTCCAGATCTACAACTTTGGAAAATCACCCTCCTAGGGTTTGATCCTTTGACGACTGAGTTATGCAGATATGAAGCTAGATCTGATCCAAATATGGCTGCAACATGCTATAAAAAAAAATATAAGCTTTCAGGGCCAATCCCTCCTTCATATCTACAAGATAGGGGCTTGATATCTTGTCTCTTCTTCTTCTTCCTTCAAGTTGCAGCAAATGAATATGAAGATGCTATAGAAACTGCATTGTACAAGAGGGAGAGGCTCTATTCCTACTGAAATGTGCTGAAATAAGCTCTAGGCTGATGGAAATAGTGATGGAAACGTGAGGGGATGTTCCCTCATAGTATTACTAGCTGAAATACTAGTAACTTCCTTCCTCCTTTGGATCTGCAATGATGGACTGCACAATCCTTGATGGGACTGCTGCTAATAGAAGGTCAATAATTTTTGGCCTGATGTAAGATCTGAAATGAAGCCTTGGGAATGCTGATATTTAAGCCCAAGGTGATAGGAATAATCCTACACCCATTCTCCAGCTGAAAGACTGAAGACAACCTCCACCTCCCAACTGATCTTCATAAATTGCGTAATTCCTAAAGGTAGGTGTTCTGCAAAGAATGGAATATTTGTGGCACCAATGCCTGATGACGAATGAATTACAAACCTCTTCCAAGAGCTACTCAATGAAAGAGGTGGGATTCCTGGCCAGGAACACCCAGTGCTAAAAAACACTTTCAATCTTAGCTAAACAACCAAAGAAATCATGGAATGTCAAATGACAATTCCATAGCTAAACAAACCTTTACATGAATAATCAAAATCATCCCTCCGTTGTTGCATTCATCTCCTTTATATAGTTTATAAGCCTTCCCATGCCTTGGCCCACCTCTAAACTGCATTGTGCATGTGGAAATAATCCTCCATGTTTGACTGCATTGTCTCTCCAAGCCCTCCATCATGTCTACATGCAATGTGCACCCTCTCCATCATGTGTGAATTAATTTCACTACTTCCTCCATCACTTCATCATGAACGCTCTATGATATTTCATTAGATTCCCTCCATAATCTATCTCATTAATGAGACATGATCGCCACTCCATTTACATTAGGAGCTGCTCCACTATTCAATTATGTAGATCTATGCTTAATTAATCTACACTCACATATAAAAAGTGGATCTTTATTTATATTGAAAATTATGGGTCCCTCCATGATTTTATTTACTTAATTCATTAAGAAAATTAAGAACTCTAATATTCCAAATATCATGTGAAAATTTTGGGAATATTAGAGAGAGAGAGAAATATAAGATGGACTGAAGCAATAGAGGACAAGACCCTAAGGAGGCGAGAATTACAGGTGCAAAAAGTCTCTTTTATGAGTGAGTACCTGTTCTGAATGAGGGTAAGGAGGCATACCTATGTTCGTCGAGATGAAAAAGTACAAAAATAATGGTGCACCCAACAAACATGGTACTGAGTTATATAGTACATGCTGGCATAAACATGGGCCAAATAAAAAACATAATGGATCCCACATACATACTATTCCTGGGACAATAGCCAGGACCTATACAATAATATTTGAGTACATGAGATATAATAACAACCAAAAAGGCCCTGTAAAACAAGAAAGAGCTCTAAAAATATGAATGATACATGCGAACTAAAAATGCGTTGTAAGGGCTAAGGCCAAAACCATCAAATCTACGGAGCTACATCCAAGGTTGTAGGAAACAGGTCATCTAGGTATGTAGGTGGCTACCTGAAGGGCAAACCCGTTATGAGGTATGAAACATCTCACACACACCTGGGAATCACTAGTACAATCTGTTGCATCACTGAACCATCAAGTATACAGATCTCGATCATGCCATGAGGATTTGGAACTAAGAAACAATCAAGTCAAAGGAAAATAAAGGATCCCTTTGCCTGATCCGAGGCACCGAACAAGAGTGGAAGCTGGAACCAAGGCACACTTCCCTCTAGAATTGTTTTCTAGAATGAATAAGTTGATGTTGACAGAAGGAGGTCCGCCATAGGTGAGGCAATGAGGATATAATATTCCCAAATAGGGAAACTCAATAATACATGCATGAAAAACACAATTTTCACAAATATAAGCATTAACAGAAAAATTTAGCCCAAGGATCCATTAGATTTGACACTATTACAATCATATCTAAAAGGAAATCATAAACAAATGACTTTTTCCTAGTTAAACAGGCCTCCCATGCTCAAAACAACCAAAAAACACTGAAGCCCCAAGACTACTGCAAACAGAAATTACTGCAAAAAGTGACAACACTGTTTATAGAGGTTTATACTCATTATATGGAGAGACAAATCAGATCTAATGATTTATTAATCAATAGAGCATAAAAACAGAGATCTAGTCTCTTTTACATAGATCCAAGATGACCCGACAAGAGTTTCTTGACATAAATGATATACATGAAGTTATTGTTGTAGATATATGGCTGAATCATGTTGTATGGCAAAATAGCTGCATAAATATGGCTGATCATGCAAATAAATGGTTTTAGCTCCTCCTACTAGCCTTCCGGAAAGAAGAATGAACCTCCTTCAGGGAAACTAGATCACAAAACAAGGGATTAAACCCCTCCACTACAATACCTTAAGAAATAACGCAGTTTATGGAAGGGACTGCACTTTTTCTGAAGGTGATTGCTTGGCCTAACACCAGATAGTGGAAAATTTAGCACAAAATTCTCTTCTCAGATTTCTTAAACAATATCTCCAAGCAAGAGTGGGGAATTCCCGCATGAGAAAACCCTTGCACTAAACAATGCAACAAACTTAGATAAATAGCCAAAGGATGTAGAGAATTCTAAACAGAACACATAAAAATAATAATCTTCAATCATCCCCCATATGGTTTCCATTCCCTTCATTATATATTTGATGAGCTTCCTCACCAAGGGTCCCACCCAATTATGAGGTTTCTTCCATGCTAAGGCTCCTCCGCCAAAATTACGTTGGCTCCATTAGTCTTACTCATCTTTTTACAATGCTGTTTGATTTATTCAATCTTGACTAGATCAATCTTGACTGGATCAATCTTGATTGGATATTCATGCATTGTCTCTTTTCACACTCAAGGTGTCTTCATTTTGACTAGCTAGATTGATCTTCATTCTCATTGACGTGTCTTTATTTAGGATCCACTCCTTCTATAATAATGTTTTTGAATTTGTCAAACTTGACTTTTTCCACACATTTTAGACCCTGTTCACACATGTGGATGCTTGATTTGGCTATTAACATGATCCCTTTTCACATTATGAGGGATTTTATTCCTACTTAAGAAACTTATGAGACTTCTTGCCCATTTATTCATCTAATTAGATTTTAAAATAAAAATTAATATTCCTATTAGCTACATGCTAATGTAGGAATATTAGTCTCCCCCTCCCAAATTTTTCTTATCCTCAAGCAAATGCAAGGGTGTTACAAAATCTCCCCTCCTCCTCTTTGGCATGCTCATCTAACAGTCTCCACCATTGCTTCAGATTTTCTGCAATAATTATGTCTCCTAATGGTTCCTCCCAAGTGTGCAAGTTGGCCTTGGTGGATAAAAGAAATGGCTCTCATCATGAAAGAAAGGAATGTCTATATGGAAACCTTCTTGCTGATCAATGGCCTCCTCAATATAGAAGTGATGACAATCATGGGGAATTTCTTCATCAATGAAGGACTCCCACCTCCATGCTATCATCCAAATGAAATGAATCACCTCCCAGCTGGGTAATTCATATAAAATATCCTCCCAATTGCTCATGAGAGGCATGTCCCAAGTTCTCCAAAAACCCATATGGCCTACCTCATAAAGAAACAAGAGATATACTATGGTAGCCATATCTTTTCCCATGCTCCCCTTGAAACGTGTAGTGCAAAAAGTGTGGGAAATTTCTTCCCCCAAGGACACATCCAACCAATGTGATTCTCCTCCAACCATGTCCTCAACAAGGATAAGAACATTTTCAACATATGGAATCATAATTAGAGTCATGCTAGTTGCCATATGTAGTAAAGGAGAAGGACAATGGTCCCTTACGTGCAACCAACACAATTTTACTCCTAACTGCCATAGAATATGATATGACAAGTGTTTTTCCCAACACTTGTTTGCTGCCCCATCCTTCTTGCATTCTTGGAGAAGGTATATAATGGTTGGTGTTAATGAATCACACCATGAAGATTACATCATCTCTCCAACATCTTCTAAGGAATGGTCAACATCACCATTATCCATGGCTCCAAGTGGCCTATGAATCCCATAAGAAAAAGTTCCCCCTCTTGGAGCAAAGCCCTGTACATGAGTGTTAATAAAATACAAGCATATAGTAGATACATCATAAAGTTCAAAAATACAAGTTTCACAATACACTTGATTAAAAGCAGTGAGGTAACTCATGGATGAGCTCCCTCTCACACCTAATAAATAAGGAGGTGGTAATGATAACTCTTTCCAAGAGCTATGTTCCATTTCAACCAACAAATGATCTATGCACTTCCTCATATGAGAGTGCATATTCTCTTTTAATTTTACCCACATGAATCCATCTAAGATATTATGGTATGCTTTAATGAGACTAGTGGGCTTGGAAAGCAAGATCTCATAAGCTGCATTAAGTAGTTTATACTTAAGCTTGGAGTCTCTAGCCAAATAGATCTAATCATGAGAATAAATGACTCCATCAACTACTTTATACCTCCCATCCATCACTTTCCCATCAAGAACCTTACATTTGAAGAGGTCCTTGGAATATTCCATCAAAATTTGGGACTCCCAATAAGGATCTAGGCTTCCCAACAATGACAACGCTATGGAAATCTGAAATTTAGCCCTTGTCATGACATGGATCTCCTCTTTGACATGCTTGATGCCAAAGTCACATGTTGGAGTGCTTTTAACTTTCCTTTGCTACCTCTCTTGCAGCTGATCTTGCTCAAGACAAGATTGAAGTTCACGGAAGTCAACCTTGTTTTGAAAGGTTCCTTTCCTCCAAAAATTCCATAGTTTTTACCATGCATACAAGAGTGGTAATACCCTCTTGTCATATTCAGAAATATTCATTATGTATAGAAGTATCTTTTGCTGCTCCAAGGCTATGGAGTGGCCTTTTGATACTATGCTCATGTCAACACAGATTTTTGAATTCTTCTTTCCTAGCGCAAATAGATGAGTGGAAGATAGCAAAGTCAATTTCAGAAAATTGCTTAGCTCTTCTTGGAATCCATCATTAGTTCTCAGCATTGTAGTAGCTCCCCTCAAGGCTCCTTCCTTAGCCAAATATGTCACTTCTGCACATAGTTGAGAGAACACTTTAGTCTTCCTCCAATCAGGAGGTCTCCCTGGATGAATGCCTCCATGCAAAGAGACATCAAGGCATAGAGAAGGACGTATATGTGTGTGGATAATTTTGTCCTTGCCTTCATTGCATAAATACTCCAACCCTCTTTGTGTATCAACCTTCTGAAATAAAGGGGGGTGAGTACTCCTCATCATATGATGCTTTCCCTTCCCTTTATCTTCCTCTATCTTCAAGATCTCACCATTTGATAATGATGGCGCATGCTGCACATGGATTGTGCCATGATCTCCATAGGTGAGATTCTTTGGAACTCCTTGAAGAGTGCAAGAGTTTCTTCCTTGGAGAAAGTGCTCCATATTCCTCATCATGAGGTACTAGATGTGCTCTTTTCATGACTGCATTGTTATCTCTAGCCTTTTCTCCCTCCTCTTCAATAGTTGAAAATGCCTCAACATCAATAAGATACCTTAGATCTTGGTCTTCTTTTGAAGGAGGAATCTCCATGTCTTCCTCTTGAGAAGAAAGCTCTCCATACAATGGGGAAATTTCCTTTGACAAGGAATCATAAAAATTTCCTTCCCCTTCAATGGTTTTCTGAAATGGAGTTGGATTTATAGACCCTTCCAACTCATGCAAAGGTTTTTTTTTTATTTGGTTTGATAGGCTCCATAGAAGGTGTTTCATAATATTTTCCATCAAACCTTTCCACTATTCTTCTAATGAAATTTTCATAAGTAGATGTATTTTCATTCTTTAAGGAAAAATATTCAAACAACCACCAAGCATAAGCCTTACCCTCAAGATTCAGTGCTGCTACTTTGATGGCTTCCTTTTTTGAAACTTGATGTTGTTGCACATAGGGGTCTAGCTCCTTCACCCAATCCCTAGCTGGACATTTAGGTGATCCATCAAAAGTATATAGAAATAATCTTCCCACACCATGCTACTTGCTCCTTGTGCTTATTTCCTCCTTGATCTTGCAAAACCCTTGGAAGTTCAAGTGATCTTTGAACCCCTTAGATTGAGCTTCATACTCTTGCAAATAACCACCAAGAGTCTCCTTCTTTGCACATCTCCTTTCTCCATATCCTTTGTCATGAACAAGTGGATGATAGAGCGTTGTAAATATGATGATGTGGCTGAATTATCACACCTATAAGATGAGGAAATATATCTTTCCTCATGTACCTTTCTTGTTAAGGGATTTCCATGCCTTTCCCTCCTCATTTCTTTGATGTCTTTGCTTATACCCTGTAGAGTTTGAAAGAGAAGTTTTGAGAACCTCTTTCCTCTAGACGATAAGGGTTTTCTTTGATCTCTCTTGAAAATCTTCTCCTTCCCATGAGAAGACTCCATAATGGTCGAAGAACACAGGCTAAGCCAAGATTAGGGCTCCGATTCCACTGTAATATTCCCAAATGGGAAAACTCAACAATACATGCATGGAAAACACATTTTTCAGAAATATAAGCATTAACAGAAAAATGTAGCCAAAGGATCCATTACATCTAAAATTATTACAACCATATATGAAAGGAAATCAGAAACAAATGACTTTTCCCTAGTTAAACAGACCTCCCATGCTCAAAACAACCAAAAAACACTGAAACCACAAGACTACTACAAACAGAAATTACTACAAAAGGTGACAACGCAGTTTATAGAGGCTTATACTCATAATATGGAGAGACAAATTAGACATGATGATTTATTAATCAATAGAGCACAAAAATAGATATCTAGTCTCTTTTACATAGATCTAAGATGACCCGACAAGGGTTTCTTGACAGAAATGATATACATGAAGTTCTTGCTACAGATCTATGGCTGAATCACGTTGTATGGATGAAGCACTGCATAAATATGGCTGATCATGCAAATAAATGGTTGTAGCTCCTCCTACTAACCTTCCGGGAAGAAGAATGAACCTCCTTCGGGGAAAATAGCTAACAAAACAAGGGATTGAACCCCTCCACTGCAATCCCTTAAGAAATAATGCAGTTTCTGCAAGAGACTGCACTGTTTCTGATGGTGAATTCTTGGCCTAACACCAGATAGTGGAAAATGTAGTACAAAATTCTCTTCTCAAATTTCTTAAACAAGATCTCCAAGCAAGAGTGGGGAATTCCCGAATGAGAAAACCCTTGCACTAAACAGTGCAAAAAACTTAGCTAAATAACCAAAGGAGGTAGAGAAGTCTAAATAGACCACACACAAAATATAATCTTAAATCATCCCCCATATGGTTGCCATTCCCTTCATTATATAGTTGATGAGCTTCCTCACCAAGGGTCCCACCCAATTATGAGGTTGCTTCCATGCTAAGGCTCCTCCACAAAAATTACGTTGTCTCCATTAGTCTTACTCATCTTTTTACAACGTTGTTTGATTTAGTCAATCTTGACTGGATCAACCTTGATTGGATCTTCATGCATTGTCTCTTTTCACACTCAAGGTGTCTTCATTTTGACTAGCTAGATTGATCTCCATTCTCATTGAGCTCTCTTTATTTAGGATCCAATTCTCATATAATAATGCTGCTGACTTGGTCAAACTTGACTTTTTCCACTCATTTTAGACCCTTTTCACACATGTGGATGCTTGATATGGTTGTTAAAATGATCCCTTTTCACATTATGAGTGATTTTATTCCTACTTAAGAAACTTATGAGCCTCCTTGCCCATTTATTCATCTAATTATATTTTTAAAGAAAAAAAATATTCCTATTAGCTGCATGCTAATGTAGGAGTATTATAGAGGAATCCTCGACTAAGGCACAAGGTATAATAGTAGAGTGACTAATATACTGACACCAGGGATGATGGTGGAATGGGGGATACTGAGTAGCGGGTTGGCGACGTCCCTTGTTAGAGCATAAAGGGCATGGATGACATGGCATCTACTAACTCGACTCTGGAGGGGATAGGGGATAGTATGACTGAAGGTCAAAATGTGTGACACGAGAGAGGTACAAAGCAATGAAGGATGGAAGATTGTGATGGGAGACAAAAGGAACTCGATACAGACTCCATGGATGCGGTGAGGACTCAACTCAGATGCTCTAAACAAGGGAGACTCGATGATGTTGCCACACAAAATAGGCCCAATGGGGACCATAAAAACATGAGTAAAATACGGTTACGCACTTCAAAAATCAACACGAGCATCGACAAGTATGAAGGCAAAGTGGCGCCCCAAGTACAATTGTTGCAAGTGAAGAAATTCGATTTTGAGAAGCGGCGAAGTGACCCTTCTTGGAAAAAATGCTTTCGGGTGAAGTATCTAATCACCAAAAACAAAATATAGCTACCAAAAAGAAATAAAATGCGCATTTTAGGAGGGAAATGATAAGGGTAAAATTTCTTAAGGTAGAGCGCATTATGAGGATAAGGAAGAGGGTGGCCTTCGAAATCCTCTAGAAGGTATGCCTCTTTACCCAAATCCTTACTAATTATGTAAGAACCTAGCCATAATGAGTCAAAATTCCCATGATCAAGGACATCATGAGCCCAGTCATACAGTAGAACAAGATCGTCTTCATGAAAAGTACAAGGGTGGACTTTTCAGTCATATTGTGCTTTGGTGCGCTTCTTAGCCGCTTCGGTAGTTTGCAATGTAACATGACGGTCTTCGGAAGTGTGCTTAAGCATGATAAGTCTTTGTTCTAATGATTGGGTTGAATGTGTATGAGTAGGATGTAGGCTCCTCTTGTGGGTACAATATGGTTCTAGGTTTTCCCTCATCCATATGAATGGGTGGATTTGATGGATCCTGTCAGAATGATTGTTGTACAGCTTGGAGGACATCCCTATATTGTGGCATCTTTGGGCAATGATGAGTGTAATGCCCATAATGGTCACATATGATGCATGTGTGGTTGGTGCATAATGCTTTCCTTTGATTTTTAGTGGCTTGTTCTTGTTTATGGTAACTTGAGGCTGTGACATGTGTTTCAGTGCTTAGAAGAGATTTTAATTCATCTAATTCTGGTCAAATATTGGTAGGATGTGTAGAAATTTTAATATAAACATGTATTTCCTAGATTCTCCTAATCTAAAAATTATATGCCACTTTTGAATACATAATCGCTTCTACAAAAATTCTTGCATAAATTTAAAACATGATCGCCAATTCAAACACATGAAGAAATATCATTCACACATAACACAAATGTTTACCAGGAAATTTTAAATATAAAAACCCCAATATCATATATTATGTATATATCATGGATCATGAAAAAATCTCATACAAAACTCTAATCCAAGAGCTCTCAATACAATATACAATCATCTCACATTGTCTTGCAGAAATTAACAAATGCCTTAGACAAATTTATGCCTCACAATAGCCTGCCACCACTGCGCAATCTAAGTTGATTAAAAATACCAATTCGATGAAATAATTCCCTCCTTGACTATGAAATCCTCATGAGAATATCTAATGTGTGTTTTTGTTTGAAGAGTGCAATCCAATATAGTACAATTGATATTCATCTGTCCCTTTCACCTACCTCTCAACTGGGTCTCCACTGGATCTGACATGCATGTAGTTAACACTAGTAAATCTTCAGTTGCATGTGAGATCACTCCATGTGAATTAATTTTATATTTAATTCAATGATCTCTCACTAGTGTATCTTCAGTTACAACTAGCACAACTGAGTTTAACTCACTTAACTGAGTTAAACTACTTTAAAACTCACATAACTACACATCCAACTCTGTTACAACTTCGAATCACTCAATTACAACTAAGTCCACTTGCATGTCCCACCAACCAACCTTTGAACTCGAAATTCCTTCAGCTAACTAGTTTTCCACTTCAATTAACTGATTCCAAGTGCTCCATGAGAATAGATTAATATTTATTGTCCAACTATTATTAAGGGATAATAATAGTCGACATGCATCTATAAATAGACATGCGATCTATAAATAGATTCAGCACATACATATAAAAATATAACATCATCTATAAATATAATTTTCTTAACATATATAAATAGACTTATGCTATAAATAGAATTTTCTCATCCATTCTAAAAATAGACTTACACCTAAAAATAGCCTGAGGCTCCATCCTAGTGTAGGTGCTTAATTTTCACTAGGATCATCATCTTGTTGAATCTCAACACTCCCTCTCAGTAAGAAATACATTATCCTTCACCCTGATCCTTTCTCTATGCTATTCTAATTTTCTCATGGTGAGTGCCTTCGTCAGAATATCTGCATCATGATCCTCCATAGGAATGTATTGAAGCAACATGATCTTCCGCTGCACACAATCTCTGATATGATGATACCAGATATCTATATTCTTAGATCTATCATGAAAAACATGATTAACCAAGAGTTTGATGCAACTTTGATTATTAAAATGAATCACTGTAGGATTTAAATGAGAACCAAAAAACCAACTATGATATTTCTCATCTATATAGCCTCACATATAGATTGACTTGCTGCCATGTATTCCACTTTCGCGAAACTGAGTGCCATGGATCTCTATTTCTTGTTGTACCAAGAAAAAGTTGAGGATCCAATATTGAAGATCCCTCCTGATGTGCTCTTTATGTCCATTGGGTTGTCTTCCCAATCTACATCCGTGAAGCCATGCAGCTTCACCTCATGTGTCTATCTGTACCACAAGCCATACTCAGATGTGCCCCTCAGGTATCTTAGGACATGCTTGCCCACCTTCCAAAAGAGCTTGGTAGGATTAAACATCGCTTGACTAAGCTGATTCACTGCATAACATATTTCTAGTCTTGTATTCACTAAATACATTAGTGAACCCACTAATTGTTGATAGACAGTAGCATCCACTACCTCTCCAGATGTCGCATCCTCTTTCCTCCAGTTTCCTGGAAGAGGAGTATCCATGGGTTTGCAGCCCTCCACGTGAAACTTACCCAGTATCTCCCTTGCATGCTTTCCTTGAGACATAAAAGGTTCACCATCTCGCTGCCATATTTCCAATATAAGGAAACAATGAAGGAGGCCCATATCCTTCATATTGAAGTCCTTTGCAAGGTCCTCCTTGCATGAGTGTATCAGCTGCTCATCACTAGTCAGTATTAAAACATCAACATAAAGAACAATGATTAAAATCTTACCCTCCACCATAATTTTGTATAGGCTTGCATCCGCCTCACTCTTGGTGAAGCCAAGTCCAGTGAAATAGCTATCTATCTGAGTGTACCAAGCATGGGGTGCTTTCTTCAGCCCATACAATGCTCTTTTGAGTCTGCACACATGTAAATCACTCCTAAAGATCTCAAATCCTTCAGGTTGCTCAATGTACACTTCTTCCTCAATTATCCCATTGAGAAACACAGTCTTCACATCCATCTAATGAATGTGCCAACCCATTTACGCTGAGAGATAAATGATGGTCCTTATGGAAGAATAACGTGCGACAGGTGCAAAGGTTTCTTCATAATCAATCCCCTCGATCTGTGAGAAGCCCCAGGCCAAAAATCTGGCCTTGTATTTCTCAAAACTCCCATCAGTTGCTTGCTTTACCTTGTAGATCCATCTTGAACCTACCACTTATTTATCAACCGGCCTTGGAACAATTTCCCAAGCATTTGTTTTGACAATGGGGTCATACACCTCCACCATTTAATCTACCCATGTGGGCTCCTGCACTACTTCTCGAAAGGAAGATGGCTCAGTCACAATAAATTTTCTCATGAGAGCCATGTATCTAGTGAATTGGTCAGAAGACTGTCTTTGTTTGTGCTCTGAAGTAGGTACTCTTGCATTCTGTGCAGCATCAAGTTTCAACCTCTCAGCTTCTGTGGCATGCCTTCTGCTAGTTCTGATGTTTGGTTCTGCATGAGTGGGCTCCTCCACTCCATGAACCTTCTCCTATGGCCGATCCACATCTAGAGACTCATATTTGGCAACCAATAGTTCATCCTCCACATGCAAGTCCAACTCCCTCTTAAGGGACAACCACATGGATTTCCCCTCATCAAATTGTATCTCTCGTCGCATAAAAATAATCTTACTATTAGGAAAATACACATGATAATTACGGGGTGTTTCTGTGTACCTCACAAATATCCCAACTTTAGTAGTCATCTCCAACTTCTTCTTTGCGTTCTTGGTCACATGCACATAGACAGATGAGCCAAAAATCTTAAAGTGAGAAACATCCTAGTCCTTTCCAGTAAAAGCTTCTTTAGGTGTACTCATGCCAAGTACTCTATGAGGAAAATGATTTTTCACATAAACCGTAGTGTTGCATGCTTCCGCCCACAAATGCATTGATAGGCCCTGATCATGAAACATTTCTCGTGCCACACCCACAATTGTTCTAGTCTTCCTCTCCCCAACCCCATTTTGCTATGGGTTATGAGGCACTATGAGTTCTCCTCGAATTCCTTCTTTTCTACATAAGTCTTTGAATTCGTTTGAGATGTATTCTCCACCATTATCGCACTGCAACACCTTCACTTTCTTCCCCGACTCTTTCTCAACCAATGCCTTAAACTCACAGAACTTTGAGAATGTTTGATCCTTCTTCTGCATGAAGAAGATATAGAATTTACGAGAAAATTCATCAACAAAAATAACATAATACCTGTGTTTTGTTGTTGAAGAAATTAAGAATTGTCCACACACATCTGTGTGAACTCTCTCCAGAATCACCAAAGCACGGCTCTCCTTTTCATGAAAGGTGGACTTTAAATACTTCCCCATGGTACAACCCTTGCACTGATCTAACTGAGCAAGTGTTCCCATTGGAAGTCTAGTAGATATTTGTTGCATGACTTTCAAGGCTCCATGATGAAGATGGCCTAATCACCTGTGCCATAATTCGCCCTCATCCCAGCTCACCACTTTTTCTGCCTTGCCCATCATGGCAACATAGCCTTCTACCTCCAGCTTGTAGATATTCTTGACTCTAATACCTATCCTCTTGGCTTGACTCATTGTTTTATGTCGCAAGAAATCTTTTCCATCGCTGAAAACAACGTCATAGCCTCTATCCTCCAACATTGTGACTGAGACCAAATTTTTCTTCAGACCCAGAACATGCATAACATATTTCAATTGAAATGGTTTACCTAAATCCATATCAAAGGTAATGGTACCGATTCTGGTCACACTGTATCGTCCATCTTCGCCCATATCTATATGCATCTGGAGATCTTTCTCCTCCAAGTCATTGAAAAGCTCCTAATCTCTCGTCATGTGGAAGGAAGAACCACTATCAAGATACCACACTAATCCCAATGCACTTGATACCAAGCATGCAATCAAAGAGAAATCAAGTTTAAATTATGAGGCAAGGGCCTCACGAGCTGCAGCTCCAACAACCTTCTTGTTCTTCTTCTTCTGTGGGCATTTAGCGGTGAGATGCCCATGTTTGTGACAGTGAAAACAATTCACCTTGGACAAATCCAGCTTCTTGCATTTAGAATTAGATTTTGAGCGGAATTTATTCCCCTTCCCTTTCCTTGCCTTGGTAGCCAAAGCATAATACTCTTCATCATCATGCTTTATGAAGAGCCATCTCTGGTGTTCCCCATGAACTCCTCCTGCACGAGATCTGACCACAGTCGTTCCCAATCCAGTAGTTTTTCCCATCCATTGACAGAGTCTTCATAACTGTGCCAACTCTTAGGATTTCCCAAGAGAGCCACGCTCACCAAATCATCATCGGCAACACTGATTCCCACACTCTCCAGTTCATCCCAACATTGGACAAACTTTGTGAGATACTTTGGAATATTTTTTCCCTTTTCCATCTTGATCTTTCTGATTTTATCCTTTAGCACCAATTTCCTATGGTCGCTGCTACTTTGGAAAAGATTCGTCAAAGCCTTCCACATAGCATATGGAGTGGCTTTCCCATGAAGGCTTGAGACAATGTGGTCTCGTACACCTTCCAATAGAATCCTTCTTCCCTTCACTACTTTCTTTTTCCATGCGTCAAGCAATGGAACATCCATAGAAGTGGGCTTAGGAACATCACTGTCGATGAATCCTTCAAGCCATTATCTTCAAGCACCACCTCCATCCTGTCCTTCGAGGAAATGTAGTTCAAGCTTCCCTCGAGTGCATACTCTAGCCATAAGCCATTGAAATCCATTTCGATGTTTAATCAATTGTCACAATAAGAAATTATTGCAGCAAATTCGAATTGTTTCCACTGACAAAATCAGCTCCTGCTTCAAAATTTAAATCTTATGTGCTCTAATACCATGTAGAAATTTTAATACAAATATTTATTTCCTGGATTCTCCTAATCTAACAATTATATTCCATTGTTAAATACATAATATCTTCTACAAAAATTATTGCGGAAATTTAAAACACGGTCGCTAATTGCAAACACATGAAGAAAGATCATTCACACATAACACATATGTTTATTGGGAAATATTAAAGCTAAAAACCCTACTATCATATATTATGTATATATCATCAATCATGAAACAATCTCATACAAAACTCTAATCCAAGAGCTCTCAGTACAATATATAATCGTCTCACACTGTCTTGAAGAAATTGACAAATGCCTTAGCCAAATTTCTGCCTCACAACAACCTGCCTCCACTGCAAAATCCAAGTTGATTACAAATATCAATTCTATGCAATCATTCCCTCCTTGACTGCGCAATCCTCATGAGCATATCCAATGTGTTTTTGGCTTGCAAGAGTGCAATCCAATATAGTACAACTAATATTCAACTGTCCCTTTCACCTACCTCTCAATTGCGTCTCCACTGGATCTGACATGCATGTAGTTAAAAATAGTAAATCTTCAGTTGCATGTGAGATCAATCCATGTCAATTAATTTAATATTTAATTTACTAATCTCTTACTAGTGTATCTTCATTTACGACTAGCACAACTGAGTTTAACTCACTTAATTGAGTTAAACTACTTTACAACTCACATAACTACACATCCAACTTCTTTACAACTTTGAATCACTCAGATACAACTAAGTCCGCTTGGATGTCCCACCAACCAACCTTTGAACTCAAAATTCCTTCAACTAACTGGTTTGCCACTTCAGTTAACTGATTCCAAGTGCTCCATGAGAATATTTTAATATTTATTGTCCAACTATTATTAAGGGATAATAATAGTCGACATGCATCTATAAATAGAACTCTCACACACATCTAAAAATATAACATCATCTATAAATAGAATTTTCTTAACATCTATAATAGACTTCTGCTATAAATCAGTAGGGGAATTTTGAGGTCTAAAATGGGCCTCTTAAGGGAATTATAAAATAATAGTGGAAACAATAAAATAATGTTAGATTACCTCATCAAATTTTAGAGGGAAAAAGGAATAAAATAATAATAAAATGATAAAACTATTTTTTCAACTCATTATCAACTTATCTCACTAATTTTTAACTCAAATTTCAAGTGGAAACACTTATTTGATGCAAAATTTAATTTCTCATCAAAGGAGTACCCCTGTTGCATACTTTCGATCCACCCTCCTACACAAAAATGAGAAATACCTAAAAAATGTGATTGCAATCACGTTTTTCATGTATTTCTAATTTTTTGTGTAGCAGGGTCCATCGAAAGTATGTAACACATGTACTTCTTGGATGAGAAATTAAATTTTCCATCCAACAAGTACTCCCACTCGAAATTTGAGTAAAAAATTAGGGAGATAAGTTGAAAACACTATTGTCCAGGTAAATCCCCTCTGCGGATAGAGGCGATCCCTCTAGCCCTAGGGTGGGTGTAGAAACTACGGGAACATACTAACATCTACCTTCCTAGATTGTAAATGAAATTCAAAGCAAGGAAGATGACCTACCTCATTCTGATGCTATGTTGTTTTCTTCTGTCGAAGCTTCTTAATGCGTCGCTCTTCCCAAGCTCGATACACACTGCTGCCAATGTTCAATTACCTGTATCGATAGTCAAGACACCATGAAAAGCATAAAATCAAGAAAAACATAAAACAATTACAACCTATCTAACTGATCAAGGAATGCTAGAAATCTCATTATAGATGTAAACAAGAGTCGAAGATAAACATCAGTTTCATTTTATTATAATAAAGACAAGGGGATTTTACAATCAAGCCTTGATGTTGAGAATCTTCTTCGGCATGTCTGTATCCAAGCACATTTGTAACACCCATACACAAAAAGGTCCAAGATCTCACTATGTTCCCAACATAAAAAAACAATCACACTCTTCACTATTCTCCCGAAGCTATAATTGCTTCTCCTTTCTATCATCACTCACTAAGGCTATAGAGTTGAAGGAGGTCTCCTTATATAACAATGGAGGAGGAGTTTATGGGCCCTCAAATGATGGGAAGAGAGCTTATGCTTTGGAGTAGTTCCTATTTCTTAGGAACAAGAAGCCCAAAGGGGAATTCCTCGGCCATATCCTCAAATCAAACTTCTAGCTCACCGCCTCCGAAGCTTCTAGTCGTGGAAGCTTCCTTTCTATTTAAATTTTTTTTCAAAATATGATCGCCACAGGTCCGACATTAACACAGAGTGTCGATCGGCGTGGGTCTCAATTTAAATCTCTGCTATCAGCATGGGTCAGACACTAAGAGAAAGCACCAACCTTGAAAACCAGGTTTTTATAGGGATATTTTAGAAAATTTGTAATGGGAGATGATTTGGCAGACAAAATGTGGTTTAGGGGTATGTATTCCATGCTTGGAAATTAAACAAGGGTCACTGTATGGGTCCTCCAAGAATAAGGAACGAGGAGTACAAGGACGGTGACAAATTGTTGTGTAATAGATGCCCCCTAAAGTATGAAATCCAAAAATGAGTGAGGGGTGAAATGCTTTACAAATATGTGCAAGGAACCAGACATTGTTGTCGGGAGACGTGAAAATCAAGCATAGATACATATACATAACTAAAATATCTGATGAAAATACATGAATCCATGGTATAGGTGCAGCTTTCCATCAAGAAGAGGATCATGTGAATGGATCCTCGGCCTGGACACAACCATCCAAATGACGGGATCATATGAAATAGATCCACGGCATGGGTGCAACCATCCATATAGAGAGGATCAAAATGAGAGAACCCATGGTATGGTCACAACCATCTGTCTAAAGAATCATGTATATAATCATAAATGACTCATCACTCCTCGCAACCTGGACTTTTTTGATCGAAGCCCATGGTCTTGCACTTCAAAACCACTCAATCAAAGTACAAATTCCAAAATTTGAATAGACGTGTTGAAGTCGAACATGCTAGAAAATCACTTAATTACCGGCCAATGATGTGAACTGTTAACAAGTTCAAGAGAAACCACCCATAATTTCAATGGCACTTAAGGTACTACTAGTACAATCCACAGAACATGAATAGTGAGCTGAAGTAGAACACCCATGGAACCACTTGATCGAAGGCCAATGATGAGGACTTGTCATTGAATGTGAAGAACTTTCCATTAGGGCATGTAAGCTCTAAGCTACCAGAAAGGAGTCTCTAGATCAAATTCCTGGAATGAGCTAAATTCGACAGGAAGTGATTCGTTGAAGGAGGGTCATAATGAATCCCACATCATCAAAAAAAACATAGAAGGTAATAAGAGTGTGAATCAAGAATGAAAATAAAGGATCAAGGAATGTACAAACTGCAGAAGGATTTTCTGTTGAAGATATCGGTGACATGACTCTGGAATTCGGCAGCATTTGACTCAAATAGGATCAGAGGTCATGTTGACAAGATTGGTAATAGAATTATAGGCAAAAAAATTTCCCAAACCCATGGAGGAAAAGTGACAGAGTGAAGATATCCCAACCCGACATGAACTGCAAATAAGTGTCATGTTCAAGAGTGACATACAGTCGACACAACTGGCGAATAACTTCCATTTTCCCCCACCATTTCTGGAGAGTACCTCTTTATTTTTAAACAAGCTTGAAGAGGATACCATATGCTTGCCATATAAGTTTGTCCTTCGGATAAATCCATCCTAGTACATTTTACGAGCCCTAGGAAGGAGGAACTCGGTAACGTCATGATGACTGTGTCCGATGTCATCATAGTTTAATGAGTCTAACAAAGGAAGAAATCAACATATTTTCATGTTTAGAGAGTTTGAAAAGAAGAAAAAAAGAAAACTCCAGCATGTCCCTTTTCATAAATAGTCCTTCAGATCCGAAAAGGTAGAAAATAATATCTGAAAGAACCTATTAGTCACGATAGGCTAAGGTATTCCTTTTTCGTATCAATCTATGCCAGCACGAAAAAGGGGTAAATGTATACTAGGTAGATATCATTTCGCATCCATTTAACGATTTCAAAATGACAAGAGTCTCAGCAATATTTTCAATTTTAGAGAGTCAGAAAAGAGTTGAAAGATGACTCCTCCTGGAAGAGCGAGTGGTATTATGGGTTGCAAATGGTTTCGGTGATGGTGGAACTACTCAGAACAATATAAAAGTCAAGAGGCTGGCTAATAAGACCACTCATTGTAGCGGTTCCTCAAGAATGGGTAAAATAATCAAGTGAAGGGATATGATCGGCTAAGCAGATGGGGACGATGGAGTGAGAAAACCAAGGTTCATATGGAAAAATAGGCTGATAAAATGGCAATCACGAGAGGTAAAATGGGAATGGTTTCCTTTTTGCACAAGCTCGAAATCAGGAAACTCTGCTTGAGGTTGGTTTCATTTTTACACAAGCTTGAAACTTTGTAGAAAAATATGCTTGAAACCGGTTTCATTTTTACACAAGCTTGAAACAAAGATAAACTATGCTTGAAACCTATTTCATTTTTACACAAGCTTGAAACAGAAACAAACTATGCTTGAAAATTGGTTTCATTTTTACACAAGCTTGAAACAAAGATGAACTATGCTTGGGATTAGTTTCATTTTTACACAAGCTTTAAAGAAAGATAAACTATGCTTGGAAAATAAGGAAAAACGAGAATGCCCCCAGCATGGTGACTCAATTCAGGGTACATGCCCCCCAAGCATCAGTCCATATGAAAGGGATATGGAGTGAAGGTTCAAATTATGAGATCTAGAGAAAGACTCGACTGGTATTTTACAATATCGTATCAAAGACTCGAATTGAACAGGAATGTGTTTCATTGTTTTAACGAAGTTGACACATTAAAAGAACTATCCTCATGAAATAATTCATTTTTAAAGGAGCTTGAGACAAGAAAATGAATTATGCTCCACAAGAAGATTGTTTCATTTTTTAAGGAGCTTGACATAAGAAAACGAACTATGCTCCGTAAGAATCTTGTTTCATTTTTTAAGGAGCATGACACAAGAAAATGGACTATGCTCCGTAAGAAGCTTGTTTCATTTTTTAAGGAGCTTGACACAAGAAAACAAAATCTACTCCAACGACCTTGTTTCATTTTTTAAGGAGCTTGACACAATAAAATGAACTATGCTCCGACGACCTTGTTTCATTTTTTAAGGAGCATGACACAAGAGAACGAACTATGCTCTAATGACCTTGTTTCATTTTTTAAGGAGCTTGACACAAGAAAATGAACTATGCTTCGATGACCTTATTTCATGACGAATAAGAGGTCATGGATTCCAAGAGGTTCTCATCTAATGGAAGGAAAACATCTTGGAAGTCAGGACCCAATTCCCCCAACACATGATGCACAATGGCACTATCACTGAATGCGGGCATGGGATAGGTAACCACATAATTAACCTACAGCGGGGAAGATACAACCTAGTAGATAATGAACTGGAAGGGACGATGGTGGACCAGATGTCACATTACGACCAAAGAATGAAAGCTGATCAATGGTCACGATCCGACCTTTGTGTGGAAAACAGATCACACGAAAGAGCGAAGAGACAAGTGCACCCATGGCATAACCATAGTCACGCCCCAAGAGTAAATTAAAATCCAAGGGACCTTGGACCACCATCACGTCTATATAGATGGTTTTCCCTCCCAAAGTAATAGCCAACTTGGAAAGGGTCCCTAACGGTTGACTGGTTCCTCTGTTAAATGCCAACGGATTTTGAGTAACAGGCACAAGGGGTGGAGAACCAAAATATTTCCAAGTAGTTGAAGAAATAATACTAACAAACACGCCTTCATCTATAATTGTGCTAATTACGACTATATAGAAGACCTGTATCGTGATCTCAAAAGGTACATGAGAAGGAAGGCGATATCCTACGAATTGACTTCAATCAAAGGAAGCAACCAAACTACTTGGAGGGGGTACCATAGAAATAAGATGGTCATCTGCTTGTGTTACGAGAGCAAGAGGAGGATCCTCTGGGACCTCCATCATGGGAGTAGGAGGAGCAACTTATTGAACCACAGGGATGGGAGAATCTTTCTCCAAGTCCAAGGAATCTGAAGAAACAAGAACGTGAGGGGTATGAGATCTGCTCTCGACGAAAAAGACCTGATGAACCATAGGTGAGATTAGATGAACCGATTCCACGACCAATGTTTGGTTAGGAATGGATTCGTGAATTTGAATTTCCAATGGAACGGGATCAACCAAGGATGACTCTTGACCAATCGTTGAATCAACTAGTAGGGGACTTGAAGAAAGCTTCTGGTAACCAACCAGAAGGCAGGGTGTAGAAATAGTAGGGTTTTCCAACACTTGCATGGCTTAATCGATGTACAAACAAAGGTGAATGGGATGATTCCCTTCACACAACTTACAGGGATTGGTAATCTTACCCTGTTTCTTATGAGTCTTATCATGGCTAGTTGAAGGTGTGCCACCAATATGAATTCCAAAAGTAAAAGGCAATGACGGATGACCATCGAAAAATGCTTCAAGTACCATGGGAATGCTAGGGCAGTCTCTAAGAAGGTGGTAACCTTTGCACAACATGCAAGGGAATTTAACTTTTCGACGAAGTTTGGATGATTATCAAGGGAAGGTTTCTTAGATGCAATAGCCGCAGAGTTCACCTCTCTCTTATCTATCTTCTTCTTTTTCGTCTTCTTCTTCTTCTTCTTAGCCACCTGGTTACTAGAATCCAGACTCTCACCAGGTAATGTAAAAGAGGAGGACAAAGAAATAGGCGAAGAAGTGGAGAGGTCCACCTTAGAATCAACATGGTGTTGTTCAAGTGGAGGAGATAGTTGAACAGAGGTTGGGACACTCAGGACCACCGAGGTCAAGAATAACCAAATAGTAAAACCAACAGTTAACCCAAGAAGGGACAATGTTGCCATATAAGGAGTGCCAAAATTCCCAAAATTAGGAAAAGGACCGTGATTCCCTTCAGAGGGGATTCCTGGGTTGGTAAACTTCGGAAACGTTGCCATTGGAAACAACCCTAAAACAACACACTAAGGAAGAAAAATTTAACCAGGAATATTTCGTGGGTAAGTAGTATTTTAAGACATCGAACCAAAACTCTGTTGTTTCATATTTTAAGAATCAAGAAACAGGAAAAAGGTGACTCTATCGCTTTCAGGTTGAAACGAGCGTGAAAGGACAAGCGCTCGATGATATTTTCAATTTTAGAGATTCATGAAAAGACCAAAATGACTACTTAGGTAATCTAAGCAAGAGGGTGTACCAAGTTTCTGTGAACTGCCATATACAACTTGGTGATCAAATGAAAGACAAATGACTTGAATGTTGTGTTCGGTGTCACGATTACAGGGCGACAGACTCGACTTCCTATGGATAAAGGTTTGCAACCTATGAGGGTCTCCCTTTATATACGTGACGGTATGGGGAGCACACTGTACTAACATTGTCTAAAGCCAGATGGCGAACGATAGTTACTAGGTTTAACGACGCCGAAACATGTCACTAGCCTAGACCTCTAAAATATGTGCGTTATGTTTCAATGATTCCTTATATTGATTGAATAAATTTTACAGTTGATCTTGAATTAATGTTTCGATTTCAAGGGCTTATAGAATGTCATCTGATAATATCCTATATGCAGCTATATGAGAAAGGAAATATTTCAATTCGATGAATGCTATCTAGTTAAGGGAAGAGTCTCAAACAATGATGCAACATACTGAAAATGAAAATTTTCTCTAAATAGATGACTTTCACTATTCAAAAGTAATCTAAAACATTCAACGATGTGAATTATGCAATGTAATCTATGCAAAATCCTTTTTTTTAAACTATGCAATCATAATTTATGCACAATTTCCTTTTTCTTTTGAAAGAATAAGAATGCACTCAATGCATTTTTTGGTGAAATGAGAATCTACTTAATGCATGCTTTTAATGAAAGAGAATGCACTCAATGCATTTTTTTAGCTTTCAATAATTAAACAATGTAATCTAAGTTCAATGATGGATCTCAAAAATAATTTTCAATGCAATGTGATCTAATGCATTTTAGCGAAAAGAAAACTCTGAGACGAAAATTAAATGAATGCAAATTTCCTTAATGGAAGGATGAATGTAAAAGGGATGCAAACAAACACTAAGAATGCAATCGTTGTTTTAAACACTTTGTAACAAAATTCCTCAAAAGGCTACAAGACATATGAGTTCAAGAAAAATAGGACTTCCAAAGTATGGGCTCAAACCAAGGCATTAATTCCCCTTTACATGAAGCAATAATAGACAGAAGACTTTTCAGCTGAACAACGAGAAATGTAATCTATGCTCACAAGTGAACAAGCGGACCAAATTAAATCGGACAGAAACTTGAAACTTGAGTACTTGATCAACCAAAAATTAAAAGGCAATCAACTAGATATGGCTCACCAAGAAAGGAGACTGATTCAATCAGCAGGGTGATGTCCCGCGAAGCATGCAACCAGGAAATTAATGCACAGTCCTAGAAAAAACTAGGATGTAAGGATGCACGTCTGAACAGGAAAAATGACCAAAAGACAAAACCAACAAGCTAATCAAACCCACTTAAGTGAAGGGGAGAGAATTTAAATCATACAGATAAAATAACTGGAAGGGAAAGACATACTGATGAAGGACTTAGGGAAAAACCTTAATTTTTCACACACCCTGAAATTGGCACAACTTTTGTGGGTGAAACTAGAGCCAACTGGCGCGACTTGCTAACTGATAGCTAGCACCAATCAGTGCAACTATTAGAAAAATAAAGCGCCAATGCTTGAAAAAGAAAAAACAAAGAATTTATCCTAACCAAGACCAAACTCACCACTTCAAGAAAAAACTAAAAGATTGTAATTGATGAAAAATATAGGAACAAACAGGGAGAAGGTCATTCGACTAAACTCGTCGAACGACTAAGAGCTCAAAGAGTGACAAACTCAAAGGAAACTCCCTAGCGGAGTCGCCAATTTGTTGTCCAGGTAAATCCCCTCTGCAGACAGAAGTGATCCCTCTAGCCCTAGGGTGGGTCTAGCAACTACGGGAACATACTAACATCTACCTTCCTAGATTGTAAATGAAATTTAGAGCAAGGAAGATGACCTACCTCGTTCTGATGCTATGTTGTTGTCTTCTTCCGAAGCTTCTTGATGCATCATTCTTCCAAATCTCGATACACACTGCTAGCAACATTCGATTACCTGTATAGACAGTCAAGACACCATGACAAGCATAAAATCATGACAAACATAAAAAAATTACAACCTATCTAACTGATCAAGGAATGCTAGAAATCTCATTATATATTTAAACAAGAGTGGAAGATAAACATCAGTTGCATTTTATTATGATAAATATAAGGGGAGTTTACAATCAAGCCTTGATGTTGAGACTATTCTTTGGCAGGTTTGTATCCAAGCATGTTTGCAACACCCTTACACACAAAGTTTTGAGATCTCACTATGTTCCCAACACACAAAAGCAATCACACTCTGCACTATTCTCCTGAAGCTATAATTTCTTCTCCTTTCTATAATCACTCACTAAGGCTGTACAAATGAAGGAGGTCTCCTTATATAACAATGGAGGAGGAGGTTATGGACCCTCATATGATGGGAAGAGAGCTTATCCTTTGGAGTAGTTCCTAATTCTTGGGAACAAGAAGCCCAAAGGGAAATTCCTCGGCCATATCCTCAAAACAAACTTCTAGCTCGCCGCCTCACGAAGCTTCTAGTAGTGGAAGCTTCCTTTATATTTAAAAATATTTCCAAAATAGGATTGGCGCAGGTCCGACATTAAGTTAGAGCTTCGATCGACGCGGGTCTCAATGTAAATCTCTATTATTGGAGTGGGTCAGACACTGAGAGTAAGTGCCAACCTTGAAAACCAGGTTTTTATAGGGATATTGCAAAAAAGTTGTAAAGGGAGATGATTTTGCAGACAAAATTTGGTTTAGGGGCATGTATTCCATGTTTGGAAAGTACACAAGGGTCACTATATGGGTCCTCCAGGATCAAGGAACGGGGAGTACAAGGACAGTGACAAATTGCTGTGTAACAAATACGAGTTGAAAAAGTAGTTTTATTTTTTATTCTTTTAAATTTTTTACTCCAAAAATGGTGAATCATCCCCCATGGTTGACATCATCATATTGATCCTATTGGTTCTTATAAAGTTTATTTTGGTTGTACATTTTTCTTAGGAGGCCCATTTTAGACCTCAAAATTCCCCTAATGAGAATTTTCTCATTCATTCTAAAGATAGACTTACACCTAAAAATAGACCAAGGTGCCATCCTAGTGTAGGTGCTTAATTTTCACTAGGATCATCATCTTGTTGAATCTCAATAGGATGGCCTAGGATACCACATAATACAAAAGGTTGCAATGCCCTAGTTATGTTGGGGTTTTCAATTTTCTTCCCTTTTTTGTTGGTTTTCTTAGTCGCTCTAACTGGTGCTACTACGGGAGTTTCATTAACTGGTAAAGCCTCTGAAGGAGTGATAGGGGTCATCCCAGTAAAAGTGATGCTAGGGCTTCCCAACATGGCTGGTGGGACCAAATACCAAATTAGTATTTTGAAAGACATTTTTTAAAATGTTAGAGTTTCCAATACTTTCTTTGACACAAAACCAGGTGGGGGGTATAAAAATGGGGTTTAGATGATGGCGTAGGGTAGGAAAGTCATGTTAGCAACTTCAGTTTCCATAATACTGGTGTTGAGTCTCAAATCTGCATCTTTCCTATACACCTTTCTAGACCTTTTTCATTCACTTGAACCTTCCAAGTTGTCAATATCATTGTATATTAATTGTAAAAGAGCATCTAAAATGGTTTTTAACGATATTTTGTGTCTGAGGTTTGATTTAGATTTTTTCTCATTTAGCTGCGGAATCTTGCCACTTTCCGCAGCTGCTGCAACTTTCCGCAACCATTTTGTGAAATTCTATGTTGCAGGTGTCTTTAGGAAAAACAAGCCACGTGGGCAAGTCAGAAATGATGTGGACATGGATCGTGTCCTATTGGCTCGAGCAAATTCACTTAGGGAGGCTGTGGTCAAAGGTGGCCAAGTGGAAGTCAACCGTAGAGTCCCACAGTGACAGGACTCTGTTTCTCATCACGTGAAGATTTTTATGACCGTTTCTAATTTACGGGAGACACATCAACACCTGTACACGGCTCCATAAGACGAATCCAACATCCACTCTTCATAGATTTACTCCTCACCGCGGCCATGATGCTAGATCTCTGGACGTGATGGTTCACGTCTCTCCATCAGCACAAAGTTTAGGGAATTAGTTATATTACCTTTGTTATAAATAACACGTTTGCATACGCATATTAGATTAGCCTCCAGATAGCTCTGTAATGTAATTACGTTTCCACTGTGCCGTAATATCATCTCTCTGTTATGACTGCATTTTAATATATAAGAAGACTCTGTTCCCAAGCGTAATTCGTATTTGAAGGATGTTGCCTGAGGCTGGTGCAGAGGGCCCCTGCACACGCTGAGGTTTTGTGCATTATTGTATAGTTTCTTGTTTTATTTCTTTAAGCTCATTGTGCCATAAGTCATTCACGTGTTTATACATTGCATCTTTCATGCTTTACATCTTACTTCTATCCATAATCTTTCATGTTTTATGTTAACTGATCAGTGTTCTTGTTTCAGATTACAAATAGGAAGCCTAGACATTTGCATATCTTTTGACTAATGACATGGAATCAATATTGTTCTGCTGCTAATTTATTTTTCTTAGTTTTTGTTTAATTCCAGTACTGATTTG
The DNA here is from genome assembly GCA_034641835.2 of Pinus albicaulis. Classification (NCBI taxonomy): domain Eukaryota; kingdom Viridiplantae; phylum Streptophyta; class Pinopsida; order Pinales; family Pinaceae; genus Pinus; species Pinus albicaulis. The sequence continues at coordinate 1,102,829 of JAXQQM020076304.1, read as the reverse complement.
TTTATTTCAGTCTTGCACATTTGTTTCCATAGTTAGATTTAGATATATTAAATTGCTCATGTCATTTTCAGTTACCTCCGAAAGCCACAGCTAGACTGATGGTGAGGGATTGAAGTATGAAGTGTGTAGTTTGATATTAGTTTACTTTCTGCAAGTTAGATATATTAAATTGCTCATGTCATTTTCAGTTACCTACGAAAGCCACAGCTGGACTGATGGTGAGGGATTGAAGTATGAGTGTATGGATTTATGGATTAGTTTACTTCTGCAAGTTAGATATATTAAATTGTGCATGACATTTTCAGTTACCTCCGAAAGCCACAGCTGGACTGATGGTGAGGGATTGAATTATGAATGTGTGGTTTGATATTAGTTTACTTTCTGCAAGTTAGATATCAGTTGCTCAAGTTGTTTATGGTTACTTCCGAAAATCATAGCTGGACTAATGATGAGGGATCAGAAGACAAGTTGATGTAATTTGATTTAGATTTACTTTATTGCAACTTTTGGACTTCTTTCAGCATAGTTTCTTTTGTGTTTAGGCAACGGGAGATAGTTTAGTTTCAAACTAATAATGGATTCACTATTTGATTTATTAATTTCGCGGCTTACATTTTCATTTCACTGATCTTGTCATTGTAATTTTCAATTTGCTTTTAAAGTTTGAAGTTGGTAAATCATTATAGGGGATATCACTTCCTTGAACAAATATAACCAAACTTGTTTTCATTTTAGAATTTCCATTTCACCTTAGAAAAACCAAAAACGACAAAAAGTTAAGAAATAGGTTATCTTGCACATATAGTGCGCCGCACTTCATCAGCTTACGATTCCCGGATTGACAAATTAAATGCAGTAATTTAGGACACACTAAATTGACCAAACATTTTGGCGCCGTTGCCGGGGAAGTGTAACTAGGTAGCCAATTTCTTAAAAAAAAAAAACAAAATAACAAAAGAAGGGAAAACTTGATAACTTCTTGAAGTATGCTCTCCTCTTGCACCTAGTGTGATCTGGAGGATCAGAAAAGAGAGTTATTGGTTTAGTAATTTCTTAAGTATGCTCTCTTCTTGCACCTAGTGTGACCTGGAAGATCAGAAAGAGAATTATTAGCCCAACTTTAAATATATATATATATATATAATAAAAAATAAAATGACATGCATAGAGCAAGAGATTTTAGGGGAAGGTTTATAGCTAAAGCCAAGAGTTCGATTTTTACAACTCCATCTTCTTCAAGGCATAGACAAGATTCACCACCATCTACCCCTAGCCTTAAGATTTTTGGAATTCAAGGAGCATATGAATTGGCCTCCTACCACCTCTTTAAATATCATTTAAGAAAAGATTTTCCCTCTCATCTCCCATGATAGAAGAGCAGAGGACTTTAAAGGACTCACAAGAAACTATCATGAGAGGTAGAGGTAGAGGAAGGAAGTAATGGGAACAACAATGGTAGAAGGTAATAATGGAAGAAATAGGGAAGGAGACAACTCGTTTGGATTCCCTATAGTTGATGAGGAAACTCATACAACAATGAAAAACATCTCACCATCTGTCCTCCCCAACTTTTATGGATTGTGAAGTGAGGATCCTGAAACATTTTTGTTTGAGTTTGAATTCGTGTGCCGAACCTATGACTATATGGAAGACTCTCAAAACTCAGGCTTTTTATTAACATTGGAAGGGATGCAGCACAGGAAATGGTTCATGGGAGTAGCCACTTTCAATCTATTAGGATTGCCTGTGATATGAAACAAACATTTTGGATAGATACTTGGACTATTGTATGCCTGATAACAAGGATGAGGTATTCAAAATGATGAAAAAAGAAGATGAAAATTTGGAAGATTTACTTGAAAGATTTCAATACAACTTAAAAAGAGCAAAGATGAGCAACTTAGATGATGAAACCTTGAAAGCCCTCATATTAAAATCCATTAGAGATGAATGGATAGCTATTTTAAACATGATGGGGAAAGGAGACATTTCTCAACTTCCACTTCGTGACATAACCGAACTATGTGTCCATCTCTCAAGGGGAAAATCTAAAACAGGAAAAGGGCCTAGAGATCCTTCTCTTATCAGGGCAAACAAATCTGCAACTGGATCAGTAAGTAGGGCAGAGATTGGCAATATGCTTGATGATTTCAAAATTGATATCTTAGGGAGCCTTCGTGAAAAACTAGACACCCTTAAAATTCAAAACAAGCAAAAAGCAGAAACTGATGCTCACAAAACAATCTTTTGTCCGAAATGTAGGAAGAAACATGCTTTAAGGGAATGTCCCTTGGATGGAAAAGTTGTAGAAACATGTATAATTTGCTCAGAGAATCATGAGATCAAGGATTGTCCTTCAATTCCTGGACTCAAAACTGTCTTTCAAGAAGATCCAAATTCAGTAGAATCTCTTTGTTTTGTTGCAAGAAGACCTCGGCGAGGGCAAAAAACTCAAGGGTTTAACAGCCCTCTATCTCAAACCCCACCAAATTGGAATCCTTGGCAACAACCTTGGCCCAAATATCAAAATTCATATCGGCCATGGAGGTATAAGGAGATTTTCTCAATTTTATCAATATCATCCATCTTTTCAAAATCAACAAAACCACAACTCCAACCCAAATCCACAACTTTCATTGCCATTTCCACAACAACAACCTTCTCAACAAAATCAAAATCCTCAACTCATGCTCCCATCTGAACAAAGAAAAATCAACTTCCGGCTGTGTGCCAAATCCCAGCAATAAAAATCCTCAAAATACTTACATAGTAGAAGGACAACAATTTCCTACCTATGTGATTGTTCCTCTCAATGATGTACAACTCAGATCTGGTAGAGTTTTAGAAAAACCTTCTATAGATATTCAAGAGCAAGATACCTCTGAGGAGGATTCTCTTAAAGTCAATGAGGGTTCTGAGGAAGCATCTCTTCAAAATCCAAACATTCAAAAAGAAAAATAAAAGTTAACACCCACAACTCCTATAGTTGAGCAACTTGCATCTTCATCTACACCTCCTTTTCTTGAAAGACTACAAATTGACAAGGGGGTGGAAAAACAAATATTGTTGCCTAACTATGATTTTCTAGATGAATTGAAGAATGTTTGTATCAATATTCCCTTGTTACAAGCCATTCGAGAGATTCCTATTAAAACAATAAAGGAGTTGAGTTTAAAAGACCAGGGAAGGAAACTAAAATACACAAGAAGAATCCTGGTAGGAAAATTGCAGATATTATGATGGGAAAAATTACCATGCAGAAGTATGTAGATGCAGGAAGTCCAATTGTCAAGACACATATAAATGGGATAGAAATTCCAAACACATTGATTGACTTAGGGGCTGCTATTAACATTATGAGTAGATAGACTATGGACCAGCTAAAACTTCCTAACCTTCTTTTTACACCTACTCTACTGCAACTTGCATATTGATCAATTATTAAACTAGATGGTGTATTAGAAGATATTTCAGTCTTCTTAGATTCTTGGGAATATCCAGTAGATTTTATGATTTTGACTCTCAAGAGTAATCTAGGAGGGCACCCACTCATCTTAGGAAGACCTTGGCTAGCCACAGTTGATGCTTTCATTAGTTGTAGATCTGGGGATATGTACATTTCTAATGGTAATTCGACAAAGAAATTCAATTTGTATCCTCTAGAAAAAGCAATTACAGAAATAGGAGACAAAGAATGGGTCGATGATGAGGACACTATACAACCTGTCTTTACCATTTCTGAAATTAGTGAGGATAGTCAAATTCTGAACACATTAGAAAATTTTGAGACATCTTGAGAATATGACCCCACACAATTTCAGTTGGAATCTAACATTGAATATTTATCATCAAGACAAATGTCTCTTTACTCTATGGAAGAGTTCGGTAGTTCTACTATTGATATTTTTCCAGGAAAAACATTGAATATCAACAAACATTTGGAAAATTCACAACAAGAAGAACTAACCAAAATCTTGCAAAAACATTCTACTGCATTTGCATGGGAGTATACTGACATGAAAGGAATTGATCCTAAGACTTGCATCCATCATATCTATATTGAGGAAAACAATAGACCAATCAGACAACCTCAAAGAAGGATGAATCCAAATCTTAGGGAGATAGTGAAAGAAGAGCTCCAAAACTACTCAATGTAAACTTCATTTATCCAATTTCAGATAGCCGATGGGTTTCTCCTTTGGTTATAGTACCTAAAAAGAATGGTAAATGGAGGGTATGCATTGATTATAGGGAATTGAACAAAGCAAATTTGAAGGATCACTTTCCTTTGCCTTTTATCGATCAGGTATTAGACACATTAGCAGGTAAAAAGTACTTTTCATTTTTGGATGGTTTTAGTGGCTATAATCAAATTCAGGTAGCACCCGAAGATCAAGATAAGACCACATTTACTTGTCCATGGGGAACTTTTGCCTATCGAGTACTTCCTTTTGGGTTATGTAATGCACCTGCAACATTCCAAAGAGCAGTACTAGGAATTTTTTCTGATCTAATCCATGATTGTGTAGAGGTTTATATGGATGATTTTATAGTTTATGGTAATTCATTTGAAGAGGCATTAGAAAATTTGGAAAAAGTCCTTATAAGATGTAAAGAAACAAACCTTTCATTAAGCCATGAAAAATGCTTTATGATGTTTACTGAAGGTATTGTTTTAGGACATCATATTTTAGGAGATGGGATTAAGGTTGATAGATCAAAAGTTGAAGTCGTCTCCAAGTTACCTATTCCAAATTGTCAAAGAGATGTTAGAAGTTTTCTAGGATTTACTGGTTACTATAGAAGATTTATAGAAAACTTCACTAAAATAGCATCTCCACTCTTCAAATTTCTTACAAAAGATTGTGAATTCAAATGGGATCCTGATTGTCAATCAACCTTTGAAACTTTGAAAACAAGAATATCTGAAGCACCTATCTTGAGAGGACCAAATTGGAAACTCCCTTTCCATATTTCTACGGATGCTTCAGATACAGCTCTAGGAGCTGTGTTGGGTCAAAAAGATTTAGTTCCTTATGCCATTTATTATACCAGTAAAAGTTTGACTCCCACAGAGTTAAGCTATATTGTGACTGAAAAAGAGTTTTTAGCTGTTGTTCATGCAATTAATAATTTTAGACATTACATAACAGGCTATGAAACTTTTATTCATACTGACCATTCTGCAATTAGATATTTAATGAAAAAACCTATTACTAATGGAAGAGTGACAAGATGGATCTTAATTTTACAAGAATTCAATATTACTGTGTTGGATAGACCAGGGAAACAAAATACAGTAGCTGATTTCTTGTCTAGGATTAAGAATACTAAAGAAGATTCTCCTGTAGAGGATAAGTTTCCTAATGAATACTTGTTTGCAGTAACTATTAAGACTCCTTGGTATGCAGATATTGCTAACTATTTGGTTATAGGGAAACTGCCTTAAAATTTATTTCCAAGTGAAAAACGAAAAATTATTTAGGAGAGTTCAAAATATTCATGGATTTCTAACGAATTGTTTAAAACAGGGCCAGATCTTGTGATCATAAGATGTGTCAGGGAAGATGAAATGCCTGATATTCTTAAGGCATGTCATGATGAACCATGCGGCGGACACTTTGCGGACAAAAGGACGGCCTATAAAATCCTTTCCTTGGGATATTATTGGCCTTCTCTCTTCAAAGATGCAAAAGAATATGTCAAAAGGTGTGATAGCTGCCAAAGAGTAGGGAAACCTACCCTTTCAAATGAAATGCCATTGCAAACACAGGTACTCATTGAACCCTTTGAAAAATGGGCTTTAGATTTCATTGGACCTATTAATCCACCATCTAAGCAAAAGAAGTATATATTGGTTTGTACCGATTATGTTACTAAATGGGTAGAAGCCAAAGCATTAGTATCTGCTACTGAAAATTCAGTTGTTCATTTTCTTTATGAGGATATTTTTACTCGCTTTGGTGTTCCAAGAGAAATTGTGACAGATCAAGGAAGCCGATTCACATCCAAACTGGTGGAGAAGCTGATGGAAGAATACAAAATCAAGCATAGAAGATCTACTCCTTACCATCCGCAAGCAAATGGTCAAGTAGAATCTACCAGCAAAGTTCTCGAAAGTATCATCACCAAAATTGTTCATCTACATAGAAGAGATTGGGCAGAAAGGCTTCCTGAAGCCTTGTGGGCCTACAGAACTACATGGAGAAATACAACAAGACATTCTCCCTATGAACATGTTTATGGGAAGGAAGTCCTGCTTCCCATTGAGTTCCAAGTCAAGACCTTCAAGACAACAGTTCAGTTGGGGATGGACTTATCAGAAGCCCAAAAGCATAGAATGGAGCAGTTGAACGAGCTAGATGAGATCAGACAAGAAGAAATTTTAAGAACTGATCTAGTTCAATATCAAAGAGCTAAATGGCATGACAAGTACATCAAAGAGAAGAAGTTTCAAGAAGGAGATTGGGCATTGTTATTTGATTCCAAGTTTAAATATTTTCAAGGAAAATTTTAGACTCATTGGCTTGGGCCATATGAGATTGACAAGATCTTTAGCAATGGAGCAATAAGAATCAAGACCATTGATGAATTTCAAACTCCTTTTATTGTGAATGGCCATAGATTGAAAGTTTATCATAAGCCACTCTCAAAAGAGGAATTTGTCAAAATGTTTCAAGAAAATTCTGCAATCAGGCTGGTACAGAAGAATTCTTCTTCTCCACCAGCCTAGCTTTTGTTCTTTTCAGTTAAAAAAATAAAAAATAAAAAAAATAAAAAAAATTGTATAAGCCTGAAAACCAATCACTGATTGGAAGTCTTATACAGAAAATGTACGGTGAAAATTAGGAACACCTGACACCCTATATTTTCCAAAAAAAAAATCTCTCTTTCATTTCACAAGTTTTGTGACCACCCATTCCACTTCATTCCACTTCATTTCACTTCATTTCACTCCATTCCACTTCATTTTATCTGTTTCATTCAATTTCACCAATAAAATTCTTTTTCATGACCATTTCCATCTAGTCATTTTTCATCCGTTCATTTCCATTCACCCAAATAATAGCTGTGTCAGTTTCCGCAGTTGACATCTGTTTCCGCAGCTGACCCCAGTTTCCGCAGCCAGAAGCAGATTCCGCAGCTACCACTCTATTTTTCAAAAGAATGTATAGCGAGATGTTATTTCCATAATCATGAAATAAAATGCAGGTATGAGGATCAATTGTGAAGACATGGAGCATTCAAGATATCAATGAGGAGCAACTAATTGAAGACCAAGGAAAAATGGCAAGAATTCCAAGGTATGAGTAAAATTTATTTCAAATAGCATTTAAAACACATTTTTATATAGTTATAAACCATAAGCTCCATCCATTATGTGCAATGATTATATTGACAAACTCCATAATCACTCCATGATCTCTATACAATCCTCCCACAATCCTCGCATTCATTCTCAAACGGTCCCATAATTAAACCTCCGATCTTCACTCATACTCCGATATTCCACCTGCGACAATGAAACGTAGTTGATTTGACTACAGCTTCTTTCAGCCGCATAAAATCCGTAGCCGTTTTTCAAACGTGCTTACATTTATTTTGCAGCCACCAGATTTCAAAACACTGCTAGATGTGTTATACTCCTCCTATTGTTCTATTAATCTCACAGCCACATTTCCGCCGTGCTCACGTAACCCTTCTCTGTTCCGCTTCTCTCCATTTCATTCTCTGTTATGCTACAGTCTGTATACCCACTCTCTGATATCTACCTACAGTCATCGTGCTCATTTCCGTTCATTCAGCCGTCCTACTTCCATTGAACCCTCCTCACGTAGGCAAGTTTTTAAAGAGCAGAAAGAAGGATGGGTAAATTGTTGAGAGCAGAACCAGAGGGACCTAAATTCATGGAAGGATACCCGCAAGTCAGGGATATATTGAAGAAGGCAAAGTGGCTGTGGTTTATCCAAAATTTTAGAGGCTACGATAAAGAGGTGACAAAAGATTTTGCAAGGTCTTTCAATGGTTTGGAGGTAGAGATTGGAGACCTTAAGTTTACAGTGAATGAGGCATCTATAGCATCTGCCAAAGAACTTCTTCAAGAGGGTGAACGTTGGTTTAAGAACAAAAGAATTAGTGATGAAGCCTGGAGAGTGATTCTACATAACCCAGGTATGGACATAACTATTTTTAAAAGGGGAATTCTTGTTCATGCTTTGAAAGAGGAGTGGGCTACTTTTCTGCTAGTTGTTCAAAAACTTATCACCTGTGAGGGCCGTTTTGGGTCAATGTATATGTACCATACCAGATTGCTGATGAATTTTCTAGATAAATAGACCCTCAATCTCCCATACTTTCTATTAAATAGTTTGAAGAAGATGTATGTGACTGTTCAGAAACATTTAGGGGATGTAGAACCACATCTATATCACCATGGTCTTGTGAAAATTTTGATTGAAAAAGAGTTAAAGGAGAAGAAGGACACATGGGAACAATTTTTGATTAGAAATTTCTTTGAGGAACCTCAAGAAATTTTTTAAGGTAGCACATCAAGAAGGAGTAGGAGAAAAAGAACAAATGATGAAACTCAAAGTACTCCTACTACTACAATTGAAAGAACTAGTAGGGAAGAGAGACTGTCAAAAAGGAAGAAGAGAGAAACCAAGGGTAAAAAGCCAATAACATCAAAAGAGAGAAAAAGTATTGAGGCTATGCATCAAACCCCTTCTTCCGAAGAATATCATCAAGTGTTATCTGAAAGACTATTTCACCTTCAAGAATAGTCATCTATGGCCAAGAAGAAAGAGAAAGGAAAACAAAAGCAAAAAGAAAGTGGTCCACAGCATGTGAGAAGAAGTTCCAGGCTTAAGGGTAAGTTGAGGAAAACACAAACGAAAGGACCCCATTTTATTGACTTGGGAGAAGAAACATCTGAACAATCCCCAGCTAGCCATAGTCCATCTCACTCCCAGTCATACAGTGAACCTAGTTCATTTCATTCTCAGTCAGACATTGAACATAGTCCATCTCACTCTCAGTCATACAGTGAACTTAGTTCATTTCATTCTCAGTCAGACATTGAACATATTCCATCCCATTCTCAGCCAAATTTTGAAGACAACTCTCCTCCACGGCATTTTGGGGACAGCCCAATAAAAACGTCACCTGATATAGACCCAAAGCAACAAGAAGTATATGATTATATAGAATCTTTAGAAAGAGCCGCTACGGGTCCCAGTACTTCATCCACTCAGCCTCACACAATACAATATAATCTAGTTCAATCACTAAAACAAGAAGTCTTTGAGCTAGAGCTTTTAAATAAACACATTAAAAATGAAAATGAGGCATTGAAGGAACAAAGAAAATTGGACAAAATCATTCATGATAATACCATGCTACATCTGGGAATATGGCAGAAGAAGAACAGGAAATTGAAAAAGAAATGCCAGAACTTAAGCAGAGCACTTGTTAATATCAAATTCAGATGCTTAATGAAGAAGCCCAGGATGTTAGCAGCACCAAGGAAGAGGAGGAGAGGATTGGATGTACTGGCTGAAGTGTCAAGGCATATAAATTGAAAAAGGATTATCAAAATTTTGGTTGCATGAGGACATGCAACACCTTCACAGTGGGGGTATGTTGAGTCTCAAATCTGCATCTTTCCTATACACCTTTCTAGACCTTTTTCATTCACCTGAACCTTCCAAGTTGTCAATATCATTGTATATTAATTGTAAAAGAGCATCTAAAATGGTTTTTAACTATATTTTGTGTCTGCTATTTTATTTAGATTTTTTCTCATTTAGCTGCGGAATCTTGCCACTTTCCGCAGCTGCTGCAACTTTCCGCAGCCATTTTCTGAAAGTCTATGTTGCAGGTGTCTTAAGGAAAAATGAGCCACATGGGCAAGTCAGAAATGATGTGGACATAGATCGTGTCCTATTGGCTCGAGAAAATTCACTTAGGGAGGCTGTGGTCAAAGGTGGCCAAGTGGAAGTCAACTGTAGAGTCCCACGGTGACAGGACTCTGTTTCTCATCACGTGAAGATTTGTATGATCATTTCTAATTTACGGGAGACACATCAACACCTGTACACGGCTCCATAAGCCGAATCCAACATCCACTCTTCATATATTTACTCCTCACCGCAGCCATGATGCTGGATCTCTGGACGTGATGGTTCACGTGTCTCCATCAGCACAAACTTTAGGGAATTAGTTATATTACCTTTGTTATAAATAACGTGTTTTCATACGCATATTAGATTAGCCTCCAGATAGCTCTGTAATGTAATTACATTGCCACTGTGCCGTAATATCATCTCTCTGTTATGACTGCATTTTAATATATAAGAAGACTCTGTTTCCAAGCGTAATTCATATTTGAAGGCTGTTGCCCGAGGCTGGTGCAGAGGGCCCCTGCACACGCTGAGGTTTTGTGCATTATTGTATAGTTTCTTGTTTTATTTATTTAAGCTCATTGTGCCATAAGTCATTCACGTGTTTATAAATTGCATCTTTCATGGTATTTATGCTTCATCTCTGTTTATAATCTTTCATGCTTTACATCTTACTTATGTCCATAATCTTTCATGTTTTATGTTAACTGATCAGTGTTCTTGTTTCAGATTACAAATAGGAAGCTCGGACATTTGCATATATTTTGACTAATGACATGGAATCAATATTGTTCTACTGCTAATTTATTTTTCTTAGTTTTTGTTTAATTCCAGTACTTCTTTGTTTATTTCAGTCTTGCACATTTGTTTCCATAGTTAGATTTAGATATATTAAATTTCTCATGTCATTTTCAGTTACCTCCGAAAGCCACAGCTAGACTGATGGTGAGAGATTGAAGTATGAAGTGTGTAGTTTGATATTAGTTTACTTTTTGCAAGTTAGATATATTAAATTTCTCATGTCATTTTCAGTTACCTACGAAAGCCACAGCTGGACTGATGGTGAGGGATTGAAGTATGAGTGTGTAGTTTGATATTAGTTTACTTTTTGCAAGTTAGATATATTAAATTGCTCACGTCATTTTCAGTTACCTCCGAAAACCATAGCTGGACTAATGGTGAGGGATTGAAGTATGAGTGTGTAGTTTGATATTAGTTTCTATTTCTGCAAATTAGATATCAGATTGCTCAAGTTGTTTATGGTTACCTCCGAAAGCCATAGCTGGACTAATGGCGAGGGATTAGAATATAAGTTGATGTAATTTGATTTAGATTTACTTTGTTGCAATTCTTGGATTTCTTTAAGCATAGTTTCTTTTGTGTTTAGACAGCAGCAAGGATAGATTGGTTTTCATGCTCAATAGTTCACTATTTGATTTATTAGGCTAGCAGCACATTTTCATTTCCTTTCAGTTTTGTCATTGTATGTTTCAAATTCCTTTTAAAGTTTGAAGTTGGTAAATCATTATAAAGGATATCATTTCCTTGAACAATCATAACCATAGTTGTTTTTATTTTAGAATTTCCATCTCACATTAGAAAACCAAAAATGACAAAAAGGTAAGAAATAGGTTATCTTGCACATATAGTGTGCCACACTTCATCAGCTTACGAATCCCGGATTGATAAATTAATGTAGCAATTTAGGACACACTAAATTGATCAAACAACTGGTATTCATCTCTGGGATCTTCTCAGTTTTTGATGATAGGATCATGCACACCGATGCCCCTATAACTTCTGGGGCTACCTGTGGTATGATAGGGTGACCTTATAGGAAATATCCTAGGATCAATGATGGTTTGAATTGATCAGGGCCATATTCTTGGCACCGCATGAGCGAATTTGTCGTTGTGTCTACGTAAGGTAGAAAAAAATTGAGAGTCGTCATGGGCTTCTTATCATAGTATGTAAGTTAGTCAATGATGATGATTCAATCTTCATGGGGGGACATCATCACCCGAAAAACGAAGGAGGATATGGCAGTCATGACATACATATAAATCTTCCTGAGGAGTATATTGAAGTCAAGCTAGGCATCCAAGACTTCATTGCCTATGAGTACCATTTTTCCAGCCAATTTTAGAGGGACATTCTGATATAGACCGACGAGAGTTAAAGGTCAACCGTCATATGCTTTGAGTATGACGTTGGATGGATTCAGTTTGGGTGATCCCAAATTTTTCCAAACAGACTTAGACATGATGCATGTATATGCACCTTTGTCAATGATACATCGATGTATGGTGATATTTTGGACTGACACCAGTATCTGGAAGGTGACCGAAGAAGGAAGCCTAGGGTGGATTTTTCAAAGTCAAAATCCATTAGGCATGAATCAAAATGGCTGATTGCGCCTAATGAAAAAATTAAGGGTTTCTGTTTTTTTGGGCAGGATTGTAGGACCTCTAAGGTTGACATGACAACGGGTGATTGTGCTAAATCGTCCATGATGCTGTAGTTATTAGCAGCTTTTGAGTGGTGTCCTACATGCCTGGTTGGCCCCTTAGCCATATTTGGAAGGGGCTCAATAGGTAATTTGGATATGGTCAATGGTGCAGTAGGTGCACTTGTGATCGCACCGAAGGGTTAGTGTTGAGGGGGGCGTCATAGTTTTGATTCCTTATCTGGAAGAAAATTTGTTCGCAAGTCATTAAATTTCATGGTTCACATTCCCAAAATCATTTTGGGGTGGTTTTTGTTGTTGGATATTAACGAATCCTTTGTGGGGGAAGGGCTGCTACATTACAGCGATCTACTGTGTAGGTCCCCATTGTCCATGGTTACCTTGAAGTTTTTTCAGTTTAGGGAGTTTGGGACAGTGGTGGGTGTAATGGTCATACTAACCACATATGGCATAAGAATGGTTTTTCCTTATACTGAACCTCTTTTTCTGCGCTTGGGAGTTGTTGTTTTGCTCATGGTTGTGATTTTGGTTGGGGTTGCTCCCAAACTGAGATCGCAGGGGGAATTTCTGGTTACTGCCCCCCTGTCTAGAGTCTCCCTTTTTTTTATTCTTAGGCTTCTTTCTAGCAGAATTAGGAGGATTATTACCATTCTCCTAGTCATAAGACTAGCATTATTGGGCCTAAGAAGGCTGCAGTAGGTTCACCAACGCATTGTTCTGCAGTGGTGGATTCTATGCGGGGAAGGGGGAATATTGGTTTTCTTGTCCGTGGTTGGTGTGTGTTTTTTGGGGGGAATCTCTTCCATCAACATTCCTAGCTGAGTACTGGGTCCCCCGTGAGGGAGGGTACTATCCTCCCTATTTTTCGTGGTATGATGACACACTATTTGTCATATTGTGCAAAGGTGCAGATTGACTTTGGTGGTAGCCAGGTTGTGTCATGTTCTGGGTAGAATCATACGAGTAACCTGTGTACTGGATATTGTTGTGTAGGTGAACTTGGGCCAATGACCCGATCAATCCATCTGCAGTATTTGACGCACCTAAAATTTCTCTGCAAGTTTGCAGGTGTGGGGCGTTAGGTAGGAAATTGTAAATGTGTCCTGATTGGATAGAGATGAGTTCAAGCTACTGGTATTTTCAAATGGCATACTCCTCGTAGGTAGGTCCTTATGTCACCACGTCTTTTGAGATCTTCGTTGTGGTATTTTTCAAAAAAAATTCCAGTAAAACTCTATCGTCAAGTTTGGATTTTCACATACTGCGACATCACCACCATTCATAGAGATGGTTAGAGATATGGAGAGTTGGCATTTTCGTAAAATGATTCAACAACTCCGTCCCTGAATCATGGTGGATGGGTAGCTAGAAATAAGTGAGGAACACAGTAGCAAGGGCGCTAATGGTTCCATGAAAAGCAAAAGGCTTATCCACATACCATTTCGCAACAAGTCTGGTTAGGGTGCGTTGAAACAGTGTTAGTCGAATAGTATCGTGAATAATACTATTGGATGAACACTATAGGTGGAAGGTAATGATATGATTTCCAAGGTCTTATTCTTGCTTCCCTTCGAGTTTTGGTATGTCTGAGGGGAGCTTCATGGGTAGGGGGGACTTATTGGGGCTGTGTGCAATGAGGTTATTAGTTAGCTATGATAGATCTGGAAGGTTTAATGATGCTAAAAATGGTAACTGAGTATTGACTGCCATTGTGTACTGTGGAAAAATAGGTATCTAAGTGTGATGATGTATGGGGAGTTCATCAAGAATATTACCCTATGACATACCCTGTTGTGTGTTCTATTGACTCCCCGAAGGGGTAGCTCTTCTCTACCCTTTAGGGGTTGTGGGAGGAGTTGAGTGCGGCAAACCTGCTGGGGTTTCCACTAGGTGGTGTTGGGTGACCCTTGGGAGTTTCCAACTAAATATGACCCGATAAATTTTGAACCAATAATGGTGGCAGTGTGTCTTCATGGACGCATATATGGCGAAAGAACTCGCACCCCTCCATCTAATGGGGGGAAGTCCAAAAAACGTCTAGATCGACGAAGTCCCGTTGGATTTGTTATGGTGTCGAATAGCTTAATATTGGAAATAATTCTGGTTTACTGAGAGGAGGAATATTATTACCAAAGAAAATATGACCACATACATAAAACAAAGTGAAAAAATAAAAGGTAAGTTTTCCTTCAGATTAATGCTATGTGATAAAGCAAGCAAACAATATGGTTTGGTTGTTTGGCATATGATACTCAAAAAGCCTATAAATACCTAATCATTCTTACACTCTAAAATGTAATTAGGCCTTGCAAATATGTCTTATGATGGGTACTTGGGTTAATGTCCCAAAAGAAATGGCGATGCCTTCCAGTAGCCGAAGAATCGACCAAGGTAAAGGTATGAGGATCTAATGTTGTCTACATCATCACATATAGGGAAGGAAGCCCTAGATTTGGCCACTAAAGTGCTATCATCCCACGTGAGCATTCGAGTCTTGAGCTTCTTAGTATTCAGCTACCACTACGAAGTAGTAGATGGGTCAAGTAGCCCCAAGTATTATTACACACAATGGGCCTAAGCTAAACCCCCTCTGAAACAGGTCTTTGTAATGCTCAGGTATTATGTTCTGTGGGTGGATAGACGGATTTTAAGCTCCCTAAATAGTCAAAATATATGTTACAAAATGTAGAGTGACCACGACGGCTTATTGGATGCCTACCCTCAATGGTCCTAACTTAAACTATAATTTCTTCTATGGCCCCTGTGGGGAGAATTTAGTGAGTTCAATTAGTAGTTAGTTTTAGAGAGCCTTAATTTTCTTAAGGTGCGCCTTGGTGAAGTAACTGTAAGAAGAGGAAAAGGTCCCAACACAATGGGTTCCTTTTGGTCCAATGCTTACTGATGCTTTGTGTGTGCTTTGGAGTGTACAATCACAAGTGTTATGAGATATGGATATGCGGTTATCCTTTACAATCCTTCTCTAATTACGTTGTGCGTGATTGTTCCTTGCAAAAAATAAACAATGCGCGAATGATGGGCCGCTTACACCTTGCCTAGTTAGACTAAGTTTTTCACTATAGGGAGATAGAAAATTGTCTTAAGAAAGCTTTCATATGCATACCCATACTCACCGAGAGGTGCAAGGGTGGCAGAGATTACTTGCCTTATTTTTTATATTTTAGTCCTGGTCCCGAATCCTAATGCAAAAAATTGAACGAAACTAATGCAAAAATTTGAAAAACAATAAATTAGCTAAAGATGTGTGGATGTATGGGCCACTTACTATTCTGCTAATTATTCTATGTGTTTGGTATCTTTTACCAGCAAATCGTTTGTTTAGATATCATTTGTGGATTGAAGACCACTTTCTTTCCCCTACTTAAAATATGTGTGATTTGTAATGTTAAAAAACTAAAATTAAAACAAACTATCTGCTGATATAAATGTCAACAAAAAGTTTCCTAACCAGTCATGAAATATGAGAGCATAGTGATGGAAAATTTCTTATGGGTTGCCAACAACTTACAACTATAAAAAAAAAATGAGAAAAAACAGTGAAAAATGAGCTCACTTCCTACCGCACGGCTTATTTTCACACAAGCATGAGGTTTGCACGTATTTCTAGGTTAAACACACACGAATTACAGTGACTAAAAAAATCCACCTTCTCTGAGCCAAATTTCTCACTGAGGGTGACTAAAAAGTGCTAAGAGGAAGCAGGGGCGATCTTGCGGCAAGTCTGGGAAGGAGAGAGGACCTCCAATCAACAACCACTAGCTTAAAAGAAAGAATGAAGTGGAGTTTCCATTCCTATTGTAGTGTATCCAACGCATGGGCAGATGAAATACACTGTGGTTAATAGAGAGGTTGCCTTCCTACAAGAAAATCATAGGTCAATTGGTTTGTTAGATTTCTAGTGGAAAAAAATAACATGTAGTAAACTAAGTAAGAAACATAGCATGATACATTAATGAAGAAACAAAAACCAAAATAATCATGTACAATAATAAGCTCAATCAAGTCAAACACACGAATAATTCAAATGGATAAATATCTCCCTTTATTTGGTGTTGGTGGTATAAGAGAATAGGATGCTAAATCACCTGTAATGGATCCTTAGAGATATGGAGCTCTAGTACCCAAGGCAAGGGAATATCTTCCCCTTAAGCTTCTTGCAAGCCTCTCTCTCCCCTCGACGGATAGTAGTATGATGGACTCTTAGTGAACTTCTTCTCTTGGATTGAGGTGTTGGGTGGCCAACAACTGAATCCTTCCAATATTTCTTGCTGCTTGGACCACACAATGTTGGTTTTCTCTCAAGCAATTTGGTTAGCATAACAATTTTTTCTCATGTTTATCTTCCCATGGTAGTATTTTATAGACAAATTTCAAATTTTCCCTCCCTCTCTTGCTAAAATATGGATGTTGACATAAGGGTGGGAGTATGATTCCTTTGTGTGTTGCACTAAGGCCTCAAGGTGGCTCTAAGGCGGCTATACTTGGCTAGCTTGCATGAGAATATTCTTCTTCAAGTGTGCCAAGTGGTCCCAGATGGTTACTTTCCACATATTTAGGGCCACACATCTCTTTGAGGGATAACCACAATGATCTTCATGGCTAATGAAGAAAAATCTGCAAAGATTTCCTAGGGTCAATGTTTCTTGTGCGCAATTTAATAAATTTTCTTGCTTGGCCTTAGGAAAAGTTATAATTTTGATCTCTTGTAATGTATTCCTTCCCTGTAAATCCTTATTTGTACCTTCATCTTGACATTTCCTAATGTCTTTTTCTTGTACGATTTTATAGTGTTACTAGTGTGTGCAGGAATAATTTGTTGGAAGAACTCCTTGGGTATCCAATTTGACTGATATTTAATTGTCATAATGGGATATCACTCAGAAGTCGATCCCTTAAATTAATTCAGCTACAGTGGCTAAGTTTGTATGCAACAAAAAAATGGAGAGCCATGTTGGGAGTACACTCTCATGTAGTGTGGATGGCAGGGGATACAACATCGACCAATGCACATCAGAGGAACAAAACCCATTATTGCAGTTGAGCAACAGGGGCAGGGGGTGAGGGGGGATGAATCAACATTTTGGCCAGTGATCTATGTGGAGATCTATGTGGTTGTGTGTGGGTTCTTGTGTGAAAGGTTGAGTGAGCCTGTGCTACAAAGAAGAGGCGAAGTGTGCCGATGGAGAGGGAAGGCAATGAAAGTACATGTGTAGAAGAGGAATTTCGAGTGTTGAATGTATACTATTGAGAGAATAGGGTTAAGAAAAATATGATGATGTGGTGTGGAAAAAGTGTTGCTTGAGATGCGATGAGCGACTGTTATTGAGAAGAATAGTGTGTTGCTACAGAGTGTTCAGAGTGAGCAGAGGATAGAGAATGTTGCGTGGGCTAAGGGCTCAAGAGAAAAAAGACATGAAAATAGGTAGAGAGGCTGTCAATTGTAGTGAGAAGTAAGTTATCTTATTAAGTGTGGGTTAGAGCCTACATATAAGAAGTTGGTGTTTCCATATCTAGTGGGTGTATGAGAAGGCTTGGGGGTCAGTGGCTCCTGCAAGTTGTTGCTTCCATAAATCCAAGAAGTTTCAAATTGGTGCTTGCAACAAATCTATGAAGTGGGTGCTTCAAATGGTTCTTCTGGTAGGTTGATCAGGTGTCTTCAAAAGGAGACAGTTTGTGCTTCCTGCTAGTGGGTGTTAGCAAACAATCAAAGGGAGTTGGTGCTTCTCATGAGTGGTGTATCAAAACTAGATTGATGTAATAGAGTAGGTGCTCCTATTTTTACATCAATAACAACAACAAGCTTTGGTGTTTTTTTCCAGAAACGGTGTACGATTTAACCCTGTACAAAAATTATCTGCAAACGAATTCTTAAAGAAATAAAATAAACAATAATGAGAGCATAAAACATAAAATAAATATACATAGATATTTTCCCCTGGATCCCAAATCAGGACTACTAGCTTTATTTTTCATTATACTCCTTTTGGTGTTACAACACATAAATATACATGTCGAAGCATTCATAAACCCCAATCCGTTAACCCTGGATTAGAGAATAACCGTAGTTCCCTTGACCAAATCTACAAAATACCAGGGTCTGAAAACCATCATGCCCCAAAAACATTTTCAAACCCATGCACAAAACCATAGGCTGGTCTTCCCACCAAGAAATAAGGAGAAAAAAAATTCCTAGGGCGTTTCCGCCCTCGCTATGCCCAGTAAAACATACACGGGGGACTCTCTCCCCCCTTGTAATCCCCCCACGCATATGACTAATCGTGGAAAGAATATAACACATACCCAACATTCTCCCACTTTTTGTTTTCTTTCCACAGGGGGGCCATAGGAGATCTTAGTGATTAGTCCAGCCCTACAACACCCATTGTTTCTCTACACCAAGAAAACTTATGAGTGCCCACAAACTTCATTAGTGAATCTGCAACATTCTTCAAAGTGTCCACCTTTGACAAAAACATATTTTTATCCTCAATGTAATATTCCAAATTTGTCATCAGCTAATTGGAATATTAGAGTTCTTAATTTTATTATTTAGTTAAGTAAATAAAAGGGTGGAGGGACCCATAAACCCAGTAGATGAATAAAATCCACTTCTATAGTGTGAATGTGGGTTAGTTGAGTAGTGGAGTAGCATTATGGAGTAGTTGAGCAGCATAATAATGAAGAAAGAGTGGAGGTCATGGAGCAATAATGAGGAAGATGATGGAGATAGTGATGATAGTGGAGGAGTTATTATAGAGATGATGGAGATAATGGAGAAATAATGACAAAGTGATGAAGTGGTGCATTAAATTCACACATGATGGAGGTAGTGTAGAGTAATTGCAATAGCGATGGAGATCATGGAGGAAAGCGCAGTATTTATGGAGGCTATTGGCCACATGTTCGGCGTCGTAATGAGGTGGGCCAAGGCTAGAGAAGGCTCACAACCAGTAAAGGAAGATGAGGGCAGTGAAGCAAAGGGAGCCTTGATTTTTATTGTTGAGTTTCATAAGACATTTATTTGCATGCTTCAATTGTTTAGATAAGTTTTTTTGTGTTGTTTAGCACTGGGTGTCTTCGAGCGGACATCCCACGCTTACCCACGGGGGACTTCAATTGCCTACTCTGGGAAGGTTTTCTTGGGCAACATTCATCATCCGACAATCAGTGCCAGTTTCAGACACTCTCATCTTCACTTCCAGCTACAATAATTACGCATTCTTGAACTTGGGTTTGAGAGTTGGGAGGTTGTTCTCAGTACTTCAGCTGAGAAACCTGTGGAGGGATCAACCCTTCACACTGTGGATCTATTTCAGTCTTCCAGGAGTTTCATTGACATCCATCTATTCTCCTATTGATCAAGAGTTCATGATTTTTTCTCAAAATAAAAAATTACAGAATTGGGTTGAAACTAGGATGGTTGCGTAGATATCCTATTCCTGATTTCGACGCCACAAACGATTCGAAAAACCAATGTCGTATGAGGGAGATATCACGTTTTGATCGAATTCCCAAACATCTAAATTTTATGACAGGGTTTACTGGGATGCCCAGTCAACATGGAGGATGCACAGTTATCAAAAAGGAATATTCCTAAGAATATTCCTTTTCTTAGAGCCAGTCAGTGGATGACAAGTGATGCTATATGATTTGTTGATTGGATTTTCACATTGTGTTTTTCAACCAATCAGAGGTTGAAACATGGCCAACCATGAGGCCGCCACGTGTCCCTTTAGTGTGGTAATAAAATTTTTATGGAGGTCCATAGGGCTTGACCCTGTGACCCTCAATAGAGTACGCATCCACCACACCGTATGAGATATGAGAAGATCTTAACCTTATTAGCTCTCGAGTTGTATTTCAAGTTTGATACATATTTGTTTGGGGGTTGGGACCGCCAGTGGTCCTGTGGAAGGTTATCACATGGCATTGAAACAAACCAAAACATTAAACTTAACCTTCAACTTGTAACCCACCAGAAAATATGCTATAATTATCACATGCCATGCTACGGTTAAGCTTATCCAATGGTTTTGTTAATGTGTGGGTTTAACACTGGTTTAAACAGATTTACCACAGTTCAAGCATGGAGTTCCACTCCGACATTAACTATCACCACATGGTTCGGGTTGGCATGTGGCCACCCCACAATAATATTTAATTTCAACGATTAGCTATGTCAGAATTTAAGAGCGCCATAAAATTTAGCGGATTGCACTAAAATAACTCCAGTTAACTAGAGTTCTCCACAATTAGTGGAGTTTTTCTAGGTGTTATGGGGCAACTGAGTTGGAGTCTCAATTTTCGCCCATTCAGGGTGAATAAAGAGTCATTCTAGACTAATTGGAGCATTCTAGAACCATTAAGGTAGAGAAAAAAAACATTAGAGGCCTGTAACTACATGTATTTGAAAAATTTTGGGCATAATGAAAGATGGACATGTCATTGGGAACTGGACCAATAGATGTAGCCCGGGAGGGGTGAACTACTTCATCATGCCTACTGTGTAAATTGTATGTGGTGTTTTATTTCTCTATGATACACTTTTGTTCAGTTTTATTTGTGATTATTTCATTCTTATAATTCACTAAGATCATCTATATTTCATGGTTAAAATTCTCAATCCTTAACCAAACTATGGAGACAAGTATGCACATGTTTTATAACTGAAAAGACACTTAGCACAGAAAAAATAATACAGTCTTTTTAGATCAGGTAGGTATCATAGGTAGAGTATATTCTCTGGTGTTGTTTAGGGAAAATATTTTTTTAACGGTTTGCAAGTTTTTAGATGCTTACTAGGCTCAAGCTCAAAAGAGGAGAAGGGAAACTGGTAGGAGTAGAAGGGTCTCAAGAAGAACCAAAGGAAAGGAGAGCAAGATTTCCACAATATCCATCACCTAGTTCACCTCCTAAGGAAGCATAAGCTACTATAAGCATGCCTCATGAGGAAGGAGAAATCCATGAAGAAGTTGATCCCAAAGAGGAAGAAAGAGTGTTCAAGGAGGCATTCCTTGACATGACTAAGATGGTTAGAATCCTTTATCAAGAAAGGAATGAGAAAATAGAAGGATAAGGATCCAAAATTCACAAGGAAGGACAGGGATAATCAAGAGGTATGTAATGTTCCCAATTATCCACTGCTACTTGGAACATTATAATTGCTCCATTTTTGGAATAAGAAGTAGGAAACACAATAAAATATATCCCAGTGTGAAAAGGGATTGAGGTAGGAGGATAAAATAAAGCCTCTTTAGTGTGAAGAGGAGCAAAATCAAGGAGCTAGCTATAGTTGACAAAGTCAACAACGTTGTCACACGAGAGGGAAAGCCACTAGGGCAGCACAGTTTTGAAGGAGGAAACTTCTCAAGCTACATCACCAATGAGTGGGGCCCGGGATGGAGAAGTTCACCTGGGATAAAAAGAAAGGGATAGCAGCAAAAGGATTCATTCATTCATACTCCTTGTTTCAGTCTTATGACTGATTGCAAGCTTCAGCTGTTTAGCCGGAGTTGCAGCACTGTTTAGTGCAAGAGTTCTCATGTGGGAATTCTAGCTTCATCATTGTTATAGCTAATTGGGAGAGCTAAGGAGGAGTTCTTGAGTTTAATTCTCATCAACTATCTTGAGGAAATCCATCCTATGACGTTGACAGTGCAGTCACTTCCAGTGCATTTGTTATTTCTGCAGTAGATGCAGTATCCAGGGTTGTATCTATCCATTTGTGCTTATTTCAGAAGAGGAAGAGGTGATTTCCACTCCAAGAGATCTATTGATTAAGGCCTTGAGCCAATTCTTGTATTGTGTGTCCCTTTTAGAGCATATCAGATATTTCTCAATACAGAGTTGCTGGGTACAACGTTATTTTCTGTAGTGTTGTATCTTGTGTTGCTATTTTACTAGAAACCCTTGCCGGGGGGTCCTAATGTGTTTGTAAAAAAGTTCAATACTCTCATTTCTGATTTTATAATGAATGAAAGCTCCATATATGTGTTATTCCATCTATTTCTGTAGTTTTCATAATAAAAATAACGCTGTTGCTGCCTCTGGCATTTCTATTTTATGATGTACTGGGGTTTTTATGATTTTTAGCATATTTGAGTTGGGGAGATATGTTTAATGTAGCTAGAGTTATTTTTTCCTGATTCCATTCTATATTTAAGCTACATACAACATATTTTAGAGGATCCAATCCCTGGACTACGTTATTCTTTCACTTTTTTTCTTATACAGTGTCCTCATTGGAGATATTGTTGAAATTCCCGAAAAGGAATATTACAATGGTATCAAAGATATACTCTTGGCTTAGCCTGTGGGGGAATATTTATCTTCAGCATGGAGAAGGAATACATCTCAAGGCTCGTACTTCAAACCCTACAGAACATTGCAAGGGATCTCAGGGAGATGAGGCATGAAGAAGACTCTTTAGGGTTTTTCCATAAGGCAAGTACCAGCAATACAAATGGCATGGGACATTAAACTGCATCAAAAAACTCCACCATGCCTTCATTTTTAACTGAAGGAGATAAGGAGGGTTCCCTTGGGGAATATTTTGAAGAATATGAACTCCAGTCTCAAAGTTTCAAGGAGCACTTGAGCTTTCAGGAATTTTGCCGGATCAAGGATGGAAGGAGGAATGATCCTCATCAAAGGGAGGATAACTTGATGCAGGGATCAGCCCTACATCATAGTATGGTAGGGTTCTTCTTGCCCACATTTTATTGGACACCTAATTTCACAACAAAAGCATGGGTAGAGAAGTTGGACACATACTTCCAGCTCCACAAGGTTTCTGAGATAGAAGCTATCAAGATAGTTGCGTTGCACCTGGAAGGGGAAGCTGAAGATTGGTGGTTTCATGGAATGACCACACTTGGGCATCATCATATCACTTCATACTTAGTTTTCACCAAGAACCTAGTGGAGAGGTTTGATCCAAGGGATCCGGAAACCCACTTTGCCAAGATAACCAAGCTCAAGCAGTAGGGAGATCTTGAGGATTACATTGTTGAGTATTTGCAGCTTTCAATGATGGTATCCAACCTCACTATGAGCAGGAATGTATGCATGCTTTTTAATGGGATGGCTGAACCATTACAAGGGTTGGTCAAGTCTACCAAACCAACTACACTCCTTGCAGCTGTGGAGAAAGCCAGAGATCTACAACACATCTTGCCTAGGGCAAGAATATTTTTATAGCAGAGGACCCACTCAAGGCCAAGGGAGATAATCCCTATTCAGGAATTGGAGGAGAAATGTGTTATAGGGGAAGCACATCATACCAAGACCTTCTCCAAGATGGATTCCAGCACTGTACAACCCATAGAAGACTTTACTCGAAGAGGAGGAGCTGTTGCAGCGTTAAGAGGGGTCCCAAAGTATTTGACCTTGAGGGTGAGAGGCACCATCATGGGGCAAAGATTTTCTATATTGATAGATAGTGGAGCTACTCATAATTTTATTGATGCACAGCTGGTACACAAGAGAGGAATTCCCATGGAGGAGTTTGAGGGATTTTCAGTTTTGGTCCCAGGAGCCATGACTCTACAATGTGCCAAGTATGTTCCAGCGCTGACCATTACTATGGGTACCTATACTTTAACAGACCACTTCTTTTTGGTAGATATTCCAGACACCAATGTAATATTGGGAGTCGAGTGGTTAGTCACTCTTGGGAGAGTTACCACTAACTGGAGAACCTTGGAGATGGAATGGACTAGAGGGGACTATGGCCAGAAACAAAAGATCAAGGGTATGAACACATATCCCCCTCAGGTTTTTTCAGCACATAGGATGGAGGCAGATCTGTGTAGAGGAGACGTTTCATGGATAGTGGAGCTGCATATATCCAAGGTGAAGGGCGAGGACTCACCCATGCATCCAGATGTTAAATCTCTTTTGGACCGGTATTCTACAATGTTTGGGGATATCCCACCAGGGAGACCACCTGACTGAGGGTTTGAACACACCATTGAGTTGGAACAAGGTGTCCAAGTAGTGATCACCACTCCTTATAGACATCTCAAGGCATATAGGGATGATATTGAAAGATCTATCCAAGAGCTGCTAGCACTAGGGCACATCCGGCTTAGTACTAGTCCTTTTTCTTCCTCGGTGGTTTTGGTAAAGAAGAAAGATGGCACATTGAGGATGTGCATTTATTATAGGGCCTTGAACAAGAATAATTTGAAGAACATGTACCTTATGCCCAGGATCGATGAGCTCATGGATGAGCTAAGGGGATCCAAATACTTCTCCAAGATTGATTTTAGGTCTGGGTACCATCAAATCAAGGTGAGGGAGCAAGATATTCCGAAGACAACGTTCAGGTGTCACTGTGGGCATTTTGAGTTTCTGGTAATTCCCTTTGGATTGAATAATGCTCCATCAAATTTCCAATCCTGCATGAACCACATCTTCTGGGGTCATTTGAGAAAATTTGTATTGGTATTCTTTGATGATATTCTGATCTACAGCCTCACTTGGGAGGAGCACTTGCAGCATATTGAGACAGTCTTACATATCCTCAAGGAGCAGAAATTCTATGCCAATCTCTTCAAATGTGAATTTTTCCTCACAAAGATGTTTTATTTAGGGCAGGTCATAGGAGTGGATGGAGTGAGGGTTCATGAGGAGAAGATTCAAGCTATCAGAGACTAGCTTGAACCTAGGAATGTTACAAAATGCAGAGGGTTTCTGGGCATATGCACTTATTATCGGAATTTTGTGAAAGGATTTTCACAATTAGTAGCACCACTTATAGACTTGACAAAGAGGGGGGCTTTCCATTGGACACCTATAGCGTAGAGAGCTTTTGATAAGCTCAAAAAGGTAATGAGTATTTGTCCTGTTTTTATTTTACCTAACTTTTGTCAACCTTTTGTGCTAGAATGTGATGCATCAGGTGAAGGTATTGGGGCATTCTTGATGCAAGGAGGGCATCCTATAGCCTTTGAGAGCAGGAATTTTCTCCCTCGTGAGAGGCTATACCCCATCTATGATAAAGAAATGTTGGCAATCATGCATGCATTAGCCAAATTCCGGAAATATTTGGTGGGGAATAAGTTCAAGGTGAAGACTGATCACAACAACCTTAGATTCTTTCTTGAACAGAGGCAACTTCAGGAAAGACAACAGAAGTGGGTGAGAAAAATCCAAGCTTATGATTTTGACATAGAATATGTCAAGGGGAAGAGCAATATAGTAGCTGATGCACTTTCTAGGAGGCCTACAGTGCTGTCCTTGAGGGGCATGAAAGTAGATTGGAAGGCTTAAATCTTAGTTGAGTACTCCAAAGATGACTTTGCATGTGGGATACTTTATGGGGTGGTATCGGATGAGAGATTTAGCATAATGAATGAGGTTATCTAGTAAAAGGATTAGATCTACTTGGCTAAGAATTCTAAGCTCAAGAAGAATATCTTATTGGCCTCACATGATTCACCACTTGTCGGGGATCAAGGTTTCACAAAGACTTACAGATCTATCAGGGAGAGATTCTCATGGAAGGGTCTCAAGGAGGATGTGCTCTGGCATGTCAAGGAATGCACCACTTGCCAACAGAATAAGGGAGAGCATACTTATCCTGCTATGTTGTTGCAGCCACTACCTATTCTAGATGGGAAGTGGGAAAGTATCTCTATGGGCTTCATCACTGGCTTATCGACAGTGCAGGGTAAGGACTGTATCTTTGTTGTTGTTGATAGACTAAAAAAGTACTCTCATTTCTTTGTCATTTCTACACATTATACTGCTTCACAGGTAGCTGAGCTCTTCTTCAGAGATGTATTTAGACTCCATGGTCTCCCTAGGACCATAGTGAGTGATCGGGACAGCCGCTTCATGGGTGGCTTTTGGTAGGAACTATTTCGATTAGTGGGGATTGATTTGACCCCTAGTACCAGCTATCACCCCCAAACTGATGGGCATACTGAGATAGTGAACAAGTGGCTAGAAGGCTACTTGAGGAACTATGTGGTAGGGCAGCAGAAAGCTTGGTTGCATTGGCTCCACTTGGGGGAGTATTATTACAACACTACTCACCGTATCTCTATTGGCCTGAATCCATTCTGAGCCTTATGTGTTGGAAATATTTTCATTGATGGAAAAGGACATGGCAAAGGAGGAGCACCTGAAACAACAACAAGGCAACAGAGAGGTAGCAAAGGCAGCAAAAAGAGAAGCAAGGAGCAGTATCAGTCAAGGAGCAGAGGAAGAAGTGAATTGAAGCAGAGTTGTCCAGAGACAGAGTAGGAGAAAAAGGCCATCGAATAGAAAATCTAGCCAATTGAGAAGAATAAGAGAAGGTTCTTGTAAATGGTTACATTTGTATATAATGATGAGGGATTGCTTCAAAATTCTCTGTGAATTATATGTATAGTCTTGATTGAATTCAGTAGGAAGGATATTTGAACATTTGATTCATAGATATCGGGTTGCTAAGGCCACGATACAGTGAGCAATGGGGAATGTATAATCTAATGAAGCAGCGCGTTATAGTATGCGGATGAGTCGTGTTGAAACATTGATGAACCAAAGGTTAAAATATAAATTGAAGGAACCTTGAGCCGAGTCATATGGTGGTAGCCCAGAAAAATTGAGGCAATTGATGTGTGTGTACAGAAGCGAGTTTCACTAAAGGCGAAGAGAAAAATTCATAAACAATAAAGGTGGACGGAACCCTAAGGAAGAAAGCAGTGGAACCTTGCAAGAGTGAACAGTAAAGGCAGGTTTCCAGTTTTCATCGCACCACCTTCGACGGGCAAGTGGTATTCAAGAAATAGGATCAATTCCATAGAACGGCTGACACATGGCATACGGTGAGGGCCCAAAAACCTCTCTCATCGCGCATTATCGTTCATGCATCTATGGCAAGCGATATCCATCGGATCAGTGTTGGCTACGCAATACGTTATTAACCGTCAATTGGAGAATTGCATTAACGAGTGGGCTCCACGGAACATGCATGTATTATAATATGCATCGGGATTGATGTGAATGTTTAATATGGTGGATTAACACAGATACTTATGTGCGATAGCATTTCCTTTATTCAATTTATTATAAAGCAGGCTATCACATTCTACATAGTGGCCACTATATAATACATTTTATTATAAAATTTGAAGGTTGACCCGAATTCTTATAAGTGCATTAGATTCAGAGTTTGTATTTAATTGTATATGCATATAAATGAAATACAGTCTGATGTTATAAAGGTTATAAAGTTTTGACTGGGGAGCAGATATTTGTTTTATAAATAAGTCAAAGCATTTCCTGTAAATACGGAACCAAAGGTTATACTGTTGATGGTTCATGATAAAGATTGTGAGTACTGATATATCCGTGTTGTTAAAAGGGTTTTATAAAAACGCCGAGAGTTATGTTAAGTTTGATTAAAAGGCAGTTGTACATATATCAGTTATATAACTGTAATGAACAGGGAACTAAATAAAGGAGAAAACAAAAAAGAGAGTAAGGTTGGAGGAGTGTGTATGGAAAAGGAAAAGGAGAGGAGAGCATGTAGAAATGAAAATTAGGTGAAAAAGAATATGTACAGAAATGAATTGGACAGGTGAATAAGCATAGAAAATGGGGAAATGTGCAAAAGAAACTGAACAAAGTATGCAGGACAGTGGCATGACTGCAGCAGAAAAGACAAATCTAGTAAAGCCGAAATCCAGAAAAGGAGTTGAGTGAAATTGAAGTGCGTAACTGAAAATGTGAATGTAAATGTTTTAATTGTTTTATTGTTTGTGATGCAAAGGAAAGTGTCCAGAGGAAAAATAAAAATCCCATTGTAACATTGAAATTTTTACATATTGTTATATTCTTAATAAGTTGGATAAAGAATTGAGAAGGAAGAAGTCAAAGAGTCATGGCTGTTCATTCCAAATTCCTTGTGGAATACAAACATTCATGTAATGAAATCTATATATAATATCAACCTAATATGCATAAAGAGTAAGAGAGAGTAAGAATAGAGAATGCAGAGTATAGAAGATTGAGGCAAAAAAGTTACGGAAGAGAGGAACAGAAGGAGATGCTATAGAATAGAGTTGATACCTGAAGTAAATCAGCAAAAATTTATTTAGATAAGTTGAGGAAGTTGGAGCTTCCCTATCAAGTTGAAGTTTGATAGCTGTCATTTGTAGCTGACTGAGGTTGGAGCCTCCTGTAGGTTGGTGCCTGTAGAAAAACAGTGGTGAGAGGGAGTTGGAGCTTTCCTTTGCATCACAACAATAATAAGATGTGGTTTTCTCCCTTTATGGGTTTCCACTTATATCTGCTGTCTCTATCTGTGTTGTCTGTATACTGAGATGAGTTACCAAATCTGCTTAATGTTTGCTGCTCTCATAATAAGTTTGATGTCACATTAATTTAATTCTTGCTGCAACATATTAAGACTGCTCATATACTAAGGTTGATTATAAAATTAAGCTATAAATAAGATGATGAAAAATTTGTAAAGCTCATGAATGGGTCAAACTGATTCACCCCCCCCCCCTCTCAGTTTAACTAAGAATTCAACAATTGGTATCAGAGCCAGGTTCCTTTGTACTAGTTTAACAACTGAAAGGAGATTCTAAGTTCTTAGGATGGCTAGTAAAGAAGGATGCTCAACAAATAAATCCCCTTTCTTTACAGGTGCAAATTATGCTTTCTGGAAAATAAGGATGAGGACATACATAATGTCTCTAGGAATAGAGGTTTGGGGTGCTGTGGAATTAGGATATGCCCCAAAGGAAACTGACTCAGAAAAGGAAACCAAACAAGATTTTGTAGCCAACGCAAAAGCCATGAATGCTATCTTAAATGGGTTGTATGAAGCAGATTTTTTAAAAGTAATGCACAAAGACACTACCAAAGAAATGTGGGACACTCTGGAGAATATTCATGAGGGAGACAAGAAGGTAAAGACTGCCAAACTTCAAGTCTATAGAGGCCAGTTTGAGAACTTAAAAATGGATGATGATGAAGACATTTCTAGCTTCTTTCTAAGGGTTGCAGAAATAGTAAATAACATGAAGGCTCTAGGTGAAACTATAAAAGAAGTTGTAATTGTTCAAAAGATTCTAAGATCTCTTCCATCCAGTTTCAAACCCAAGGTTTCTGCAATAGAAGTAACAATTGATTGGGAAACGTTGACCATGAACCAGCTACTAGGAAATCTAATATCTTATGAGATGAGAATCCCACAGAAGAAGTCAAGTACAAGGGAGGTAGCCTTTAAAACAGAAAAGAAGAAAGAAGAAAAGGAAGACATATGCTCTTTCTCAGATGAAGAAGAGGCTAAATTTTTCAAGAAGCTGGATAGAGGCTTAGGTAAATAAAAAGGTAAACTTCCTTTCAAATGCTTTAATTGTGGAATAATTGGACACTATGCTGCTAAGTATCCCCACAAGAAAGTAAAGAATCAGGCTCAAGAATCAGGGAAAAACACATCAAAGAACTGGCAGAAAGGAAATAATTTTAGTAGAAAATCCTTTTATGCTCAACAAGACAGCAGTGCATCCGAAGACTCTGATGAACCCTCAAGTGAAGAAGGAACCTCTGAATTTTTATTGATGGCCATAAAAGAACTTGAAGGTCTCCTGCTAGAAGATGTAGAAGAAGAAGGTGAAGTCGACGTTCAGGGGGAGCTAAGAAGTGCTCTGGAGGAGATTTACAGACTCAAACTAAAGTGCAGAAAAAAAAGGACATTCTCCTCAAGTATGTGAGAGAAGAGAAGAATTTAGAAGCCCTCATGTAGCTAAAGATAGAGCTTGAAGAAGCCAAGAAGATAGAAGACATATTACTTAAGCAAATCAAGGAGAAAACTCAGGAACAAGATAAGTTGGAAGAAGAAGTAGTATGTCTCAGGAAGAAATTGGAAAATTCTCAAAGGAAAGTGGGTACAAACTCTTCTCAAAAAACAAGCTCTAGCAATTTGAAAGAGATTCTGGATGCTCAAATATCTCCTATGATAAAAACTAGAATAGGATATGAAGGAGAGTCAAGTAAAAGCAAAGAAAAAGAAAATAGAGAAATTATTTTTGTAAAAGAAAAGAAGGCTGATGAAACATCTCAAATAATTCCCAAAAACGAAGAAACATGTAAGGAGGGAGATAGAATCTAGAAGAAACCTCTAGTAACAAAAATTGAAAGAAACATTCAGACAACAGAAAAAGAATCATATACTTCAGATGATGACAAATTTGGAAGCCATCAAAGAAGACTCTTCCCTCCTATGAAAAATGCCACCTGCTATGTCTGTCACAAGCTGGGACACATTGCTGCATACTGTCATGCAATGAGGAGTAATTCAAACCAACAAAAGATGCAAACAGTGAAGAGACTATCTCAAGCAAACAAATGGAGAAGACAAACTTACATCAGGTATGCAAATAGTTTCTATGGTTATTGTTTTTATTGTAAGGAATTTGTCCATAAAATAATTGAGTGTAGAAAATATGGACAAAGATTGATGGTCAATACCCCAAGGAGGTTTATGAATCAAAGAAGTTTTTCCCATATTCACAATTCTGCAAAAATAATGATCAAATGTTGTGTATGCCACAAAATTGGACATATGCCTGCAAAATGTCCTCTGAGAGGATGTGATTTATCATCTCACAAAAGATACCAAACAAAAGGATGCTTCCAGTGGATAAAGAAAGTGAATAAATGTGACTTAGCTCTAACTCCTCAAGATATGAAAAGCCAGTGGTATTTGGACAGTGGCTGCTCAAAACACATGACTGGAGACAGAAGTAAGTTTATAACTCTTGATGAAAGGAAATTTGGCAATGTTACTTTTGGCAATGATAAATCAGGAAAAATAAAAGGAAAAGGCTCAGTTAGCATAGACAATGGCAGAGGAAAGGCTCAAGATGTATTATTTGTAGATGGGCTGAAAGAAAATTTGCTGAGTGTCAGTCAAATTTGTGATAAAGGCTATGAAGTTCTCTTTAGAGCACAAGATTGTGAAGTCAGATCAAGCACCATAGGTAAGACTCTGCTCAAAGGAGTTCGATCAGAGAGTAATGTTTACATCGTGAAAGAGGAAGATGAAGCATGCCATCTTAGCAAACTTGAGGAGTCATGGTTATGGCATAAGAGATTGGGACATCTCAGCTTCGATCATATCATCAAACTGAGCAAGAAGAAAGCAGTTAGAGACATGCCAGAAATAAAAAGGCCTTCTAATACCATATGCAAATCTTGTCAATTGGGTAAACAGACCCGCACATCCTTTAAGGCCAAAGATGAGTTATCAACAAGAAGACCACTCCAGTTTGTGCACATGGATCTGTGTGGACCTGCAAGAACTAAAACACCAAGTGGAGGATCCTACTTCATGCTGATAATAGATGATTTCTCCAGAATGACATGGGTTGCATTTCTCAAGAATAAATCGGAAGCTCTGGACAAATTCAAAATATTCAAAGCATTAGCATAAAATCAAACAGGATGCAAAATAAAATGCATTAGATCGGACAGAGGAGGTGAATTCACAGATTATGACTTTGCAGATCTATGAAATGAATATGGCATAAAACAACAATTTACTATTGTAGGGACACCTCAGCATAATGGAGTAGCAGAGAGGCAAAACAGATCTGTTCAAAAAATTGCTAGAGACATGATGCAAGAGAGTAATATTCCTCAAACCTTCTGGGCAGAAGCGGTACACACAACAGTGCATATCCTTAATAAAGCTCACTTAAGGCCAAGCAGTGACAAGACTCCCTATGAACTATGGCATGGAAAGCCAGCTTCAATCAAACATTTTAGAATTTTTGGAAGCAAGTGTTATATAAAGAATAATGATGAAAATCTTGGTAAATTTGATGCAAGAGTAGATGAAGGGATATTTATAAGATATGCCTCCAAAAGTAAAGGGTACAGGTGTTACCACAAGACTCTTTGAAAAATAGTAGAAAGCATTGACGTGAGATTTGATGAAGAACTTCCAAACAATACAAAAGATACAAACTGCATCAGTCCATCAGAAAACCATGAAGAAGAAGACCAAGATGACGATGAAACAAGCAAGACATCAGAAGATGCTGAACTAAGCCCTAAAGCCCCTTCTAGATACACTCAGAAGAACCATCCTGAAGATCAGACCATATGAGACAAGAGAAAAGGGGTCCAAATAAGAAGGCGGCTAACTGAACAGACAGAAGAGGTATACATAGCCATGTTATCACAGATGGAGACAAAGAAATTTGAAGAGGCCAAAAAGGAAAAGTCTTGGGTGAATGCTATGAATGAATAATTGGACCAAATTGAGAAAAACAATACTTGGGAACTAGTTCCTAGAACCACTGGGAAAAATGTCATAGGCTCAAAATGGGTATTCAAAAATAAAATGAATGAGGAAGGACAGGTAATCAAGAATAAAGCTAGACTTGTCTACAAAGGAAATTCACAAATCGAAGCACTTGATTTCGATGAAAAATTTGCCCTTGTAGCCAGAATGGAAGCCATAAAAATTTTTCTGGTCTTTTCATGCCATCAAGACTTCAAGGTATATCAAATGGATGTAAAATATGCTTTTCTGAATGGAGATATAGAAGAAGAATTCTACATGGAACAACCAGAAGGTTTCTCTTTAACAGACAAATAAGACTATGTGTGCAGACTGAAGAAGGCTCTATATGGACTGAAACAGGCTCCTCGTGCTTGGTACTCAAGACTGGATAAGTATTTGCAAAAACAAGGCTTTAAGAGAGGCGGAGTAGACAACAATCTATATATAAAAGCCCATGAAAATGAACTCCTGATTGTTGTAGTGTATGTTGATGACATTATGTTTGGAAGCAATAGAGATGAACTAGCAAAAGGGTTTGTTGAGGAGATGAAATCAGAGTTTGAGATGTCCATGATTGGAGAACTCAGTTTCTACTTAGGGCTTCAAATTCAGCAAAAGAACATAGGTACATTCATATCATAGGAAAAATACTTAAAATAAATGTTGAAAAAGTTCAAAATGGAGGACTACAAACTTGTGTCAACTCCCATGATCACGGGATGCAAGTTGTGTGCTGATTATGGATCTGCTGATATAGATCAAAAACTTTATAGATCCATGATAGGAAGTTTGCTGTATCTGACAGCATCAAGACTAGACATCATGCTAGCAGTAGGACTAGTGGCTAGATATCAATTAGCACCTAAACAAAACCACCTTATGGCAGTCAAAAGAATATTTAGATATCTACAAGGATCAGCACAGTATGGACTTTGGTATCCTAAAGGAAAAAACTTCACTTTGACAGCATACACAGATGCAGATTGGGCCAGCTGTGTGGATGACAGGAAAATCACAAGTGGAGGTGCATTATATTTACGAGAAAGTATGGTGGCATGGTTAAGAAAGAAAGAAACATCTATCTCTCTGTCTACAGCAGAAGAAGAATATATAGCAGCAGCAGCATGTTGTACACAAGTCATGTGGATGAAGCAAACCCTCCAAGACATGAAGGTAAGCATTACTGAACCTATCTCAATCAAATGTGATAATATAAGTGCTATAAGTATATCTAAAAATCCTATGCTTCACTCAAAAACCAAACATATCCCAATCAAGTATCATTTTCTCCAAGAACAAGTGGCTCAGAATATAGTAAAACTGGAGTACGTACCAACAAAAGAACAAACAACAAATATATTTACCAAACCTCTTGCTAGAGAACCATTTGAATATTTGAGAGATAGACTAGGGGTAGTATCTGTAGATGCTACTCCCTGATATGAAGAGAAAGCACAGTTTCAGGGGGAGAACAGAAACAAAAATATCATTCCAGGGGGAGATCAGCCAGCAAGGGAAGCATGAAACAGGTCCTTAGGATCAAAGGATTAAAGGACATAATCTACACTAAGAGATGTGCAACCCCTTGCCATTGATGTCAAAGGGGGAGGAAGAGCAAGCAACAAGAGAAATGCTTCTAAAAGGAAAACAGAGAAAGTGTATTGCCATCAATGCCAAAGGGGGAGACTATTGGAAATATTGTCATTGATGGCAAAGGACATGGCAAAGGAGGAGCACCTGAAACAACAACAAGGCAACAGAGAGGTAGTAGAGGTAGTAAAAAGAGAAGCAAGGAGCAGTATCAGTCAAGGAGCAGAGGAAGTAGTGAATTGAGGCAGAGTTTTCCAGAGACAGAGTAGGAGAAAAAGGCCATCGAATAGAAAATCTGGCCAATTGAGAAGAATAAGTGAAGGTTCTTGTAAATGGTTACATTTTCATATAATGATGAGGGATTGCTTCAAAATTATTTGTGAATTATATGTATAGTCTTGATTGAATTCAGTAGGAAGGATATTTGAACATTTGATTCATAGATATCGGGTTGCTAATGTTGAAAATGCAGCAAGATGATGGAGCTTAGTGAAATGAAGTCGCCTTCACTAAGTGGGCCCGTAGGCAAATTCTGGCGCAAAAATCTATTTTTAGACTATGTCTATTTTTAGAAATATGGAGCATGGTTCGGGGATTCTAGTTTGAGATTATTTAAGTATGTGTCATGTTGGTAAAAATAGATGAGACTCTATTTTTGAGGTCAAAGAGGTCGAAGTCTATTTTTAGACTGCCTCTCCTTAAAACAGGGAAGTCAAATATTATTTACCCTTAATAATATTTAGACTATAAATAGCAGTTTACTCTCTTGGAGCACTTCAGTTCGAGCTACAGAAGTGGCTCATGCATCTGACAGAGGAATCACATGGTTCCCAAGGGTTTGATGGCATCATGCATGGTTGACTTCAGTTGGACTTCAGTGGCGGAAGTTTGGAGGAGTTAATGAGACAGCTAGTGGAGTTGTGTTCTGTTTATTTTAGTTGAACTAGTTGAGATTAGTTTAACTAGCTAATCAATTAGTTATGAGTGGAGTGAATTAAATATTATTTAATTCATTAATTAGTAACTCATTATTCAACTCAGAACACATCAGTTCACTACAGTGCATGATCAGTTCAGTGGAGACCAGTGAAAGAGATAGATGAAAGGGTGGAGTTAGCTATCAGTTGTGACTATACTGTTGCTATTTGCAACACACAAATAGGTGGAGTAAGCCCATGAGGATTGCGCAGTTCAGGCTGGTGGTTTATCTATATAAAGAGGCCATCCCATAGCATTGAAACAAGCAATAGAGGCAAGGCAATTGGCGGTGAGTTTTGAACCAGTAACCTGTTCAAAACTGAGCTAGATTGTGTGTAACTTTATGAGAAAGTACTGAGTACTTGTGAGGAGTATTGTACTGAGTTTGTTACATGATTTCTCCATTATAATATACACAATAGTTGTGGGGTTTTCAGCTATAAGCTTTCCCCATACATATTGTGTTAATGTGTATGATGATTTGATGTGTTATCGCTTGATTTTATTTCCGCATGTTTGATGATATGAGTTGAGTTGAGTGGAAGAGATTATGTGTTGTGTATGAAGTTCAAATAGTATGTGACCAGGATAGTATCGATGGATAATTAATAATTATTCAACAAATTTCTACATGGTATCAGAGCTATTGAAGTTCAGATTGATCATCACAGTGATTACAAACTTATTTTGGTAGACAGAGTCTGCAGGCGGGCCAGGTAGCCTCCGGATTCATCTTTCTTCGGAAAGTGAAAGGTCTGGTAAAAGCCCCTTGTAGTCGATCTCTGTGCTAGAAATAATTTTTTCTCATGATCTAGAGCGGTTGAGCTTTGAGGTGGAATTCGAAGTTTTGCAGCAGTTTTGTTTTCTTGGTGCCAGTGTTGAAAATGTCTTTCAACGGTTTGCGACTCGAATATGCTCTTGAAGGAAGTTCGAATTATGTTGCATGGAAGGATCGCATGGAGGTAGTATTAGAAGATAATGGTCTGAAGGAGTTCGTAGATACGGATGTCCAAAAGCCCACTGATCCTGCTGAAGTCGAAGCATGGCAAAAGAAGATGGCGAAATGTCGAAGGATCTTGTTGGAGGGCGTCAAGGATCATATTGTATCCAGCCTACATGGAAAGGCTTCTCCATTTCTAATGTGGAAAGCTTTGACGGATCTATTCCAGAGTAAGAGTGACCAAAGGAAGCTGGCGCTCAAAGATAAGCTCAGGAACATCAAGATGGATAAGGGCGACAGTATCGCCAAATACCTCACAAAGTTCACTCAATGCAGAGATGAGCTGGGAAGTGTGGGGGTGGCTGTCAAAGTTTCACTAATCGCATGCTTGGTTTCAAGTGTGCTGGGATCGGTATGGTTCTTGGACAGCGGTGCGTCATTTCATATGACGGGAGATCGGGAGTTGTTCTCAGATCTGGAGGACAAAGATTTGGGTGTGCACATCGAGATGGGCGATGATGGTAGATACAATGCGACTGGTATCGGTACCATATCCTTTTAGAGGGAGTCTGGTAAACCCTTTGTATTGAAGGATGTCATGCATGTACCTGGATTGAAGAAGAACTTGATCTCTGTGGCGATGTTGGAGGATAAGGGGTATGATGTGGTCTTCGGCGAAGGAAAAGCCTTCCTGCGCAGTAAGACTACTGGAGAGACCCGGAAGATAGGGGTTCGAACTCAGAACCTTTATCAGTTGCAGGTAGATGACTGCGCAGCTATGGCATGCAAGGCTGGAGATGTGGTGAGCCGGGATGATGAGAGCGAACTATGGCACAGGAGATTGGGCCATCTTCACCATGGAGCTTTGAATATTCTGCAGCAGATTTCTACTGGACTTCCTAAGGGCACTCTTGCGCAGTCAGATCAGTGCAAGGGGTGTACTTTAGGGAAGTATGTGAAATCCACCTTTCACGAGAAGGATAGTCGCGCCACGACGATCCTTGAGAGAGTTCACACAGACGTGTGTGGTCCTTTCTCAGTTGCTTCGACAGCAAAGCACAAGTATTATGTGATCTTTGGTGATGATTTCTCTCGAAAGTGCTGGATCTTCTTCATGCAGAAGAAGAGCGATACATTCGCGAAGTTCTGTGAGTTTAAAGCACTGGTCGAGAAGGAGTCGGGGAAGAAGGTGATTGCTCTAAGGAGTGATAATGGTGGTAAATTCATCTCAGCTGAATTCAAGAAGTTCTGCAGCACAGAAGGGATTCAGAGAGAGCTCATCGCACCCCATAACCCACAGCAGAACGGGGTGGCTGAGCGGAAGAAAAGAATGATCGTGGGTGCTGCACGGGCGATGTTGCATGATCAGGGCCTACCCCTTCACTTGTGGGCTGAGGCATGCAATACAGAAGTGTATGTGCAGAACCGTTGTCCTCACAAGGTTCTTGGCATGAGTACACCGGAGGAGGCTTATTCTGGCAAGAGGCCTGATATTTCCCATTTGCGGATTTTTGGTTCTCTTGTCTACATGCATGTGACGAAGGATGCGAGAAGGAAGCTGGATCCAACTGCTGAGGTTGGAATATTTGTGGGGTACACTGATACACCTCACAACTATCGGGTGTATTTTTTAGACAGTCGAAAGACTGTTGTGCGACGGGATATAAAATTTCAGGAGGAGAAAGCCATGCGGTGTTCGCTTGAGAGGGAGCTACACTTGCATGCAGATGAGGAGCTGTTAGTTCCTAAGGAGGAGCTTCCGGATGTGGATCAGCCACAAGAGGAGGTTCAGGAAGTGGAAGAAACCACCCAGGCAGCGCCAACCATCAGAGGGCGCATGCGCACTACAGAAGCTGAGCGACTGGCTCGGGATGCAGAGAAGGTTGTAGGACCACCTACAGCACAGCGTAGACAGAGGCAGTCACCGGATCGGTACACTGGATACATGGCTCTTGTGAGTCAATGTGTTGTGACAGAGCCATCCTCTTTTGAGGAAGCTGTGGAGGAACCCGCATGGGTTGATGCCATGATCGAGGAATATGATTCGATCGTCGGGAACAGTGCATGGGAGATTGTCCCAAGACCGGTTGGGAAATCAGTGGTGGGTTCGCGATGGATCTACAAGGTGAAGCAGGCGGCTGACGGGAGTGTGGAGAAGTACAAGGCGAGATTTGTCGCCCGTGGCTTTTCACAGATCGAGGGGATTGACTATGAGGATACTTTTGCACCTGTCGCAAGGTACTCTTCCATACGGACGATCCTTGCTCTCTCAGCGCAGATGGGGTGGCACATTCATCAGATGGATGTGAAGACTACATTCCTCAATGGAGTTATTGAGGAGGAGGTGTACATAGAGCAGCCTGAAGGTTTTGAGATCTTCAGCAGTGAGTCGCATGTGTGCCAACTCAAGAGAGCACTGTACGGGCTGAAGCAAGCACCTCGTGCTTGGTACACTCGGATAGACAGTTACTTCACCGGGCTTGGATTCTCCAAGAGTGAGGCAGATCCAAACCTGTACTAGATTGTGGTGGAGGGGAAGCTGTTGATCATCGTACTGTATGTAGATGATCTGATTTTGACTGGCGATGAGCAGTTGATACTTTCATGCAAGGAGGATCTTGCACGAGAGTTTGAGATGAAGGACCTGGGCATCCTTCATTATTTTCTGGGATTGGAGATTTGGCAGCGCAGTGGAGGACTGTTTGTTTCTCAGGGCAAGTATGCCCGGGAGATTCTGGAGAGGTTCAACATGCAAGGCTACAAGCCTGTTGACACTCCTCTTCCTGGTAGTTGGAGGAAGGAGGATGCTACTTCAGCGGAGGTAGTGGATGCCACTGTCTATCGACAGTTGGTGGGGTCGCTTATGTATCTGGTCAATACACGACCCGATATATGCTATGCAGTTAACCAGCTTTCGCAAGCTATGGTTAAGCCTACCAAGCTCTTTTGGAAGGAAGGCAAGCATGTATTGCGCTATATTAGAGGCACATCGGGATATGGTCTATGGTACAGACGGGAGGATGGAGTGAAGCTTTCTGGCTTCACTGATGCAGATTGGGCAGGGAGCCCAACGGACCGGAAGAGCACATCTGGAGGAGTTTTCAGCATTGGGTCGACAGCAGTTTCCTGGTACAGCAGGAAGCAGAGATCCGTGGCACTCAGTTCAGCAGAGGCCGAGTACATGGCAGCTAGCTTGGTTGCATGCGAGGCTATTTGGATGAGGAAGATCCTCGCAGGATTGTTCAGGTTGCATTTGGAGCCTACAGTGATCTACTGTGATAACCAGAGTTGCATTAAAATCTCGGCTAATCCATTATTTCATGATAGGTCCAAACACATCGACATCAGGTACCATCATATCAGAGATTGTGTTCAGCAGAGAATCATGATGCTTTCATATGTTCCCACGGAGGATCAGGATGCCGACATCCTGACGAAGGCGCTCACCAGGAGCAAGTTCAAATTCCACAGAGGCAGGATAGGGGTTGCAGATAATCCATATCTTGCTGAGAGGGAGTGTTGAAAATGCAGCAAGATGATGGAGCTTAGTGAAATGAATTCTCCTTCACTAAGTGGGCCCGCAGGCAAATTCTGGCGCAAAAATCTATTTTTAGACTATGTCTATTTTTAGACATATGGAGCATGGTTCGGAGATTCCAGTTTGAGATTCTTGAAGTATGTGTCATGTTGGTAAAAATAGATGAGACTCTATTTTTGAGGTCAAAGAGGTCGAAGTCTATTTTTAGACTGCCTCTCCTTAAAACAGGGAAGTCAAATATTATTTACCCTTAATAATATTTAGACTATAAATATCAGTTTACTCTCTTGGAGCACTTTAGTTCGAGCTGCAGAGGTGGCTCATGCATCTGACAGAGGAATCACGTGGTTCCCAAGGGTTTGATGGCATCATGCATGGTTGACTTCAGTTGGACTTCAGTGGCAGAAGTTTGGAGGAGTTAATGAGACAGCTAGTGGAGTTGTGTTCTGTTTATTTTAGTTGAACTAGTTGAGATTAGTTTAACTAGCTAATCAATTAGTTATGAGTGGAGTGAATTAAATATTATTTAATTCATTAATTAGTAACTCATTATTCAACTCAAGAACACATCAGTTCACTACAGTGCATGGACAGTTCAGTGGAGACCAGTGAAAGAGGTAGATGAAAGGGTGGAGTTAGCTATCGGTTGTGACTATACTGTTGCTATTTGCAACACACAGATAGGTGGAGTAAGCCCATGAGGATTGCGCAGTTCAGGCTGGTGGTTTATCTATATAAAGAGGCCATCCCATAGCATTGAAACACGCAATAGAGGCAAGGCAATTGGCGGTGAGTTTTGAACCAGTAACCTGTTCAAAACTGAGCTAGATTGTGAGTAACTTCATGAGATAGTACTGAGTACTTGTGAGGAGTATTGTACTGAGTTTGTTACTTGATTTCTCCATTATAATATACACAATAGCTGTGGGGTTTTCAACTATAAGCTTTCCCCATATATACTATGTTAATGTGTATGATGATTTGATGTGTTATCGCTTGATTTTATTTCTGCATGTTTGATGATCTGAGTTGAGTTGAGTGGAAGAGATTATGTGTTGTGTATGAAGTTCAAATAGTATGTGACCAGGATAGTCTCGGTGGATAATTAATCATTATTCAGCAAATTTCTATAGCTAAGGCCACGATACAGTGAGCAATGGGGAATGTATAATCTGATGAAGAAGCGCGTTATAGTATGCGAAGGAGTCGTGTTGAAACATTGATGAACCAAAGGTTAAAATATAAATTGACGGAACCTTGAGCCGAGTCATATGGTGGTAGCCCAGGAGAATTGAGGAAATTGTTGTGTGTGTACAGAAGCGATTTTCACTGAAGGTGAAGAGCGGAATTCATAAACAATGAAGGCTGATAGAACCCTGAGGAAGAAAGCAGTGGAACCTTGCAAGAGTGAACAGTAAAGGCGGGTTTCCAATTTTCATCGCAACACCTTCGATGGGCAAGCGGTATTCAGGAAATCGGAGCGATTCCATAGAACGGCTGACACGTGGCATACGGCGAGGGCCCAAAAACCACTCTCATCACGCATTATCATTCGTGCATCTATGGCAAGCGATATCCATCGGATTAGTGTTGGCTGCGCAATACGTTATTAACCGTCGATTGGAGAATTTCATTAACGAGTGGGCTCCACGGAACATGTATGTATTATAATATGCATCAAGATTTATATGAAGGTTTAATATGGTGGATTAACACATATAATTATGTGTGATGGTGTTTCCTTTATTCAATTTATTATAAAGCAGGCTATCACATTCTACACAGTGGCCACTATATAATACATTTTATTATAAAAGTTGAAGGTTGATCCGAATTCTTATAAGTGCATTAGATTCAGAGTTTGGATTTAACTGTATATGCATATAAATGAAATGCAATCTGATGTTATAAAGGTTATAAATTTTTGACTGGGGAGCAGATATTTGTTTTATAAATAAGTCAAAGCATTTCCTGTAAATATGGAACCAAAGGTTATACTGTTGATGGTTCATGATAAATATTGTGAGTACTGATATATCTGTGTTGTTAAAAGGGTTTTATAAAAATGCCGAGAGTTATGTTAAGTTTGATTAAAAAGCAGTTGTACATACAGAAGTTATATAACTGCAATGAACAGGGAACTAAATAAAGGAGAAAATGAAAAAGAGAGTAAGGTTGGAGGAATGTGTATGGAAAAGTAAAAAGAGAGGAGAGCATGCAGAAATGAAAATTCGGTGAACAAGAATATGTACAGAAATGAATTGGACAGGTGAATGCAAAAAAAACGGGAAAATGTGCAAAATACAGTGAACAAAGTATGTAGGATAGTGGCATGAATGCAACAGAAAAGACAAATCCAGTAAAGCCAAAATCCAGAAAAGGAGCTGAGTGAAATTGAAGTGTGGAACTAAAAATGTGAATGTGAATGTTTTAATTGTTTTATTGTTTCTGATGCAAAGGCAAGTGTCCAGAGGAAAAAGAAAAATCCCATTGTAACATTGAAATTTGTACATATTGTTATATTCTTAATAATTTGGATAAATAATTGAGAAGGTAGAAGTCAAAGAGTCATGGCTGTTCATTCCAAATTCCTTGTGGAATACAAATAGTCATGTAATGAACTCTATATATAATATCAACCTGATATGCATAAAGAGTAAGAGAGAGTAAGAAGAGAATGGAGAGTATAGAAGATTGAGGCAGAAAAGTTACGGAAGAGAGGAACATAAGGAGATGCTACAGAACAGAGCTGATACCTCAAGTAAATCAACAAACATTTATTTAGATAAGTTGAGGAAGTTGGAGCTTCCATATCAAGTTGAAGCTTGATAGCTATCAGTTGTAGCTGACTGAGGTTGGAGCCTCCTGTAGGTTGGTGCCTGTAGAAAAACAGTGATGAGAGGGAGTTGGAGCTTGTCTTTGCATCACAACAATAATAAGATGTGGTTTTCTCACTTTATGGGTTTCCACTTATATCTGTTGTCTCTGTCTGTGTTTTCTGTGTACTGAGATTATTTACCAAATCTACTTAATTTTTGTTGCTCTCATAATAAGTTTGATGTCACATTATTTTAATTCTTGCTGCAACATATTAAGATTGTTCATATACTAACGTTGGTTATAAAATTAAGTTGTAAATAAGACGATGAAAAATTTGTAAAGCTCATGAATGTGTCAAACTTATTCACCCCCCCCCCCCCCCCTCTCAGTTTAACTAAGAATTCAAAATTATGTGGGTATGAGGCACTTTCATTTGCTGATGTTATGTTTGGGGCAAGGGATTGGATTCAAGAGAACCAGGACATACTTAGGGCACTCAAATATAGCATTGCTACTGCTCAGAACCAGTAGAAGATGTATTCAGACCTTGGTCGGATAGAACGATAGTTTGAGGTGGGAGATCTTGTCTACCTATGCCTTCAACCTTACAAACAGTCCACACTCAAGGCGAAGGGAGTTGAAAAGCTCAAACCAAGTTTATATGGGCCATACAAGGTAAACAGATGTATCGGTAAGGTAGCATATGAGCTAGAGATTCCTAATGGGAGCAAGATCCACAATATCTTCCATGTATCTTGCCTCAAGAAGGCCATTGGGAGGAATGTAGTTGCCAACATGGAACTTCCTCTTATTGATGATGAAGGCCATTTGATCTTGCAGCCAGAAGCAATCTTAGACACAAGGGAGAGGTAGTTGAGAAACAAAGTCATCAAAGAATATCTGATTCGATGCAAGAATCTACTGCATGAGCATGCCACTCGGGAGGGAGAGAATATCCTATAGAATCCTTCTTTACTATTGCTTGTGGGCAAGCAACTTTTGATCAGGGAGGACTGTAATGTTCCCAATTAGCCACTGCTACTTGGAACATTATAATTGCTTAATTTTTGTAATAAGAAGTAGGAAACAAATTAAAATCTATCCCAGTGTGAAAAGGGATTGAGGTAGGAGGATAAAATAAAGCCTCTTTAGTGTGAAGAGGATCAAAATCAAGGAGCTAGCTATAGTTGACCAAGTCAATAGCGCTGTCACAAGGGAGGGAAAGCCACTAGGGCAGCACAGTTTTTAAGGAGTAAACTTCTCAAGGAAGCTACATCACCAATGAGTGGGGCCCGAGATGGAGAAGCTCACCTAGGATAAAAAGGAAGGGATAGAAGCAAAAGGATTCATTCATTCATACTCCTTGTTTCATTCTTATGACTGATTGCAAGCTTCAGCTGTTTAGCCGGAGTTGCATCACTTTTTAGTGCAAGAGTTCTCATGCAGGAATTCTAGATTCATAATTGTTATAGCCGATTGAGAGAGCTAAGGAGGAGGTCTTGAGTTCAATTCTCATCAACTATCTTGAGCAAAGACATCCTATGACCTTGACAGTGTAGTCACTTCCATTGAATGTGTTATTTCTGCAGTAGTTGTAGTAGCTGGGGTTGTATCTATCCATTTGTGCTTATTTCAGAAGAGGAGGAGGTGATTTCCACTCCAGGAGATCTATTGAGGGAGGACTTGAGCCAATTATTGTATTGTGTGACCCTTTTAGAGCATATCAGATATTTCTCAATACACAGTTGCTGGGTATAGCGTTATTTTCTGTAGTGATGTATCTTGTGTTGTTATTTTTCCGGAAACCCTTGCCGGGGGGTCCTAATGTGTTTGTAAAAGAGATCAATCCTCTCATTTCTGATTTTATAATGAATGAAAGCTCTAGATATATTTTATTCCATCTATTTTTGTAGTTTTCATAGTAAAAATAACGCTGTTGCTGCCTCCGGAATTTCTATTTTATGATGTACTTGGGTTGTGATGCTTTTTAGAATATTTGAGTTGGGGAGATCTATTTAATGTAGCTAGAGTTATTTTTTCTGATGCCATTCTATATTTAAGCTACATACATCATATTTTAGAGGATCCAATCCCTGTACTGTGTTATTTCTACACTATTTTTCTTATACAGTTTCCTCATTGGAGATATTGTTGAAATTCCTGAAAAGGAATATTACAAGGTCACAAAGATAAAGATAAGTCAAAGAAGGGAAATGGAGGCAGTGGAAATTCACCATCCTCACCCTCATCATCATCATCCTCTACTTCATATTTAGTTCATCAGCCACACAAGTCAAAGAACTCTGGTAAAAGTCCTTTTTTTAAACTTGATGTTAAGTTTGAA
Organism: Pinus albicaulis; assembly: GCA_034641835.2. Lineage (NCBI taxonomy): Eukaryota > Viridiplantae > Streptophyta > Pinopsida > Pinales > Pinaceae > Pinus > Pinus albicaulis. The sequence goes on along the minus strand of JAXQQM020076304.1, from coordinate 1,057,933 downwards.
TTGCCAATTTTTAATGGTGAAGTCAATACAAACAATCTTGATAATTGGATTAGGAAATTGGAGGTCTATTTGAGAATCCAGAACCTTCAAGATGATTATACCAAAATCTAATTAGCTTCATTAGAATGGAAGGTGCAACACTTGTTTGGTGGGAATACAAGACAAAGGAGAAGATCAAGAAGCATGGTAAGATTATTCTATCATGGATTGATTTCGTTAATGCAATAAAGCAATAGTTTTATCCATTAGCTCATATGCAGAAAGCCATACTGAAATGCAAATACTTTAGGCAATTGAAGGGACAAAATGTGCAAGAATACACCCAAGAATTTAGGAGAAGAGCTCTCTTATTAGGGACAGATTTGCAGAGCCAAGATACTTTTCTCAAGTACATAGGAGGCTTACATAGCTACCTAAAACATACTATTCTCATGTTTAACCCCACAAGTCTAGATGAAGTATGTGTTCAGGCCACACATCTAGAAGCTAGAGGGAAAAATATTTCTGAAGAGGGTAGGAAGAAACCTTTTAAGGGAAAAAACAAAGACTATACCTCGAAAGGTAAAAGCAAAAAGAATGCATCTGTCAAGAAAAAGGGAGAAAAATTGGGTAGTAAAAATTGTTCAAAAGAAGGCCATGATGAAAATCATTGTTGGAAATTACATCCTAAAATGACGCCCAAGAAATACAACAACAAAGGGAAACAGAAAACTGCAGCTACAACTCAACATGATTTAGGAGAATATTTAGGTGATGAATCTAAAATTATAGCCATGGGATTGAAGAACATGAAATGGAAAGAAATTGAAACTAAACCCAGTACTAGTACATCAAACTGTCACATACATGCTCCAAATGAAGAAGAAATAATTGAACTGTTTCATGTGAGGGTCATATCCAAACATACCAAGATTGACACATTGTTTGACAATGGGTCACAAGAAAACTTAATCTCTGAATACTTGGTCAAGAAAATTAACCCTCAGAATATTCCACATCCAAAACCATATCCACTTGGTTGGTTTTGTAAGTATGCAAATTTACATGTTTCAAAGAAGTGTATATTGTGATTTGCAATCACTACACATTTTGTTGACATAGTTGAATTAGATGTGGTTCTACTTGACATAACAAGTATTGTGTTGGGGAGTCCTTAATTGTATGACATGAAGAGATATTCCATCGCCATGAGAAAAAAAACCATTTATTCAAATCTGGCAAGGAGTACATTTTTAGAGCACATCACAAGAAGACAAACATTGCTATGGTAAATGTTCGATAGGTAAAGAGGCTGGTGAATTCAAGTAAGAATTTTGTTCTTCTAATGATTAAGCCTAAAGCTGATGTTAATCATGAATCATTTGAGGGATGTGATCCTAAGTTGAAATCAGATTTATATGATGTAGTTGATGCACATTGTTAACACTGGAAAATCGTACAGCAGAAGATGACATTAATTAATGTCAAGCCAAAGTATTTACAGGGCTGGAAGACACGGGATCTAGAAAGTATTTAAAAATCTCAAAGGTTTAAGGAAAATCAAATTTGAACTAGTCTTCAATGTTTATTGTGTGCATTATACTTCAAGAAGAATACCTTTTTGCTTGATAAGCATGCATTCCTGAGAGTGGCGAAATGTTACTATTCGAGACCACATAAAGCAAAGGACAAGTTACTCCTTACTTGAAGCCGCCTAAGGACAGCCACCAACACCTCCTTAGACACTATGTGAGCACACAATGGAATATTTGGAGCACACAAAAGAATCATACCCCTCCCTTGGGTCACCATCCACAATGTACCAAGGGAGGGAAGGAGGATTTGAAATCCCATATATAAAGCCACCATGAGATGAAGAATTGGTGATCACATTGTTATGCTGGCCAAAATTACCCACAAAATACCAGAAGTGTGTGACTCGGAGCTGCAGGAAGAGGGGACTCACTTGTTGGCCATCCAAAAATCTCAATCCACACAGTAGAGAGAGAGGGAGACTACACTGAGGAAAGCTTTGGATAATAACATCCTTGCATCGGGACCTAGAACCATTTTCTAGGGGCCCTTTGGCAAGAGGGTAAATCATTCTTCTCCTTACTGCTAGCACTCAATAAGAGGGGCCTAGAGCCACCGTTTGGATTATTGTGTCGTTTGAATCGTTCAGAGCTTCTGTTTACTTATTTTTAGTTTTATTTTAGTTTTTAGATTACATTTGCATGCTTATTCTTTTATATAGTATGCTCATTTACTCCACTTCTTTTTTCCTGTTACCAATATTTTAAAGGGGTAAACAACACCCCTTTAACTGGTGTGATTTTGTACATACATGCACCAAACACACCACAACACACACCATGAGATCTTTCAAGAGCCAACAAAATAGCCTCCAAAAAAGGATATTCAACATGAGATTCAGTTGCAGCAAGATTGTCCTCTTCCAAACATCGGCATGTATCGCATGTCGATAATGGAGAATGCTGAAATAAAGAGGAAAATCAAGGAGATGCTGGACAAAGGAATTATAAGTCCAAGCACTTTGCCATGCGGTTCACCCATAGTCTTGATTCCAAATAAAGATGGGACTTGGCGCATGTGTGTAGACTTCAGCGATTTGAACAAGATAACGGTAAAGAATCGATACCCGCTCCCAAAGATAGATGATTTTCTTCATCAGCTGAAAGAAGAAATTTTTTTCACTAAGTTAGATTTAAGAAGTGGATATCATCAAGTAATAATTGCAAAAAGTGACATATAAAAAACTTCATTCAAAACCAAACAAGGACTCTTTAATTGGTTAGTAATGCCATTTGGTTTGTGTAATGCACCGACAACTTTCATGCATGTTATGGATAGTGTTTTACGTCCATTCCTTGATGACTTTGTGATTGTGTACTTATATGACATATTTATTTTCAGCAAAACAAGATAAGAACATGTACTACATGTGAATAGAGTGCTTGATTTTTTAAAGAAAGAGAAATTGTTTCTGAAGATGTCAAAGTGTGAGTTTGGTGTTACACCAATTTTTGGTCATCTAACCTGCTATTATTAGATGAACCCAAATACACCATGTCAGAACAATTTTACCCTAAGTAAAATATCTTATTTGTTTATATTTCCTGGTCATATTTAACCCAAAATAAGGAACTTAATTAAATAAATCCTTATTTATTTAATTATTTCCTAAGAATAAGTTATTTAAATCATTATTTAAATAATATTATTATTTAAATTTGACTAAATCATCCATCAATAATTAAATAAACCATTATTTATTTAATTATATTCCCATCATTTCCCTAAAATAATAAATAAATAATTTATTTATTTATTATTGATAAATAAAGGAATTGACCGAAGTCAAGAATCATTTTCCTTCCAACAAATATAATAAAATATTCCTAAAGGGTGCTTCTAGAACTCGATTAATAATATTTTATTCATGCACCAAGTTCTAGACCACCCTAATATTTTGTTATAAATAGAAGGGTTTTTCCCATTCATTAGTCACCTTCATTGCATTAGATCACTCTAGATCTTCTCTTGGTCACCATTTATCATTTTTCTTTGTGAACTCCCATTGAGTTCTATGTTTGCTTTTCCACATCCATAAGAGAGAGAAATGCTAGATCTGAAACATTGAGGACTTCCAAGAACCCATCCCACTGAGGAGAACCGGAAAACACCTTTCTTGTTTTCCTCTCAGGTGCCCCATTCTTTAATATAATACAAAATTCTTTCATATACATTCTTCTTGTCTTGTTCATTGGATCTATGGAGCTATGTTATTTTTTATCTGCTTAATATCTTTTGTGCTTAGATCTGAATTTGTGCAGCAATATTAAAGATATTTTTCAGCCATAATTGATGTTAGGGCTATTTGTTATGCGTAGCTAAAGTGATCTTTTACGATGAAAGATTCATACTAACAATTGGTGACTCCACACGAGTTTTCTTTTGCGACCGCTGTTGTTTTATCTATTCTTGCATATCCAGCTATTTCATACCCTAGGGTTTCTCTTCCATTTCTCATTTTTCCTATTTTTATGGTGATTCTCACCCTTAAAACCCTTAAACAATCAAATTTTTAACTTCCGTGTGTTTCTGGCCTTATTGCGCAGGTGACAGACATCAGCCGCAGCTCAGACGACACAATTTTTCTGAAATCTGCCGCCGAGAGAGCTGGATCTGCAGGTCGCACTTATCGGCCCAAAAAGTGTGACCTGAGCCTCAGGACTCACTTTTCTGCCCCAATCCTGCGACCTGCACTTTTTCTACAATTTTTTCCGCACTTTTTTTGGGTTTGTCTGAATCTTCTGTTAGGGTTTTCCAGCCTCTGTCTCTACCCGTTTGGACCTATTTCTGATCTGCTCCACTCAACTAAGAGGGAATATTTCCCCTTAGGGCTCTAGTACCATCCACTTTTTTTGGACGAGTCTATACTATTTCAGAAGTCTGAATTTCTAGAGTTTCAGCCCTCTTTTTCTCCGATCTGATGCCTCCTTTTCAGATCCCTTTAGATCAGCTCTTCTCCCTCTCAAAACCACCTCATATCGTTTTTTTTGGGTTCATTTCTAAGGCCACTGCCTTGTCTCTTCTATTTTTAGCTGATCTCCTCTTTTTTAGCAGAAACCTTGCCTCTACGTTTTTACTATTCTCTGCACCACTTTTCAACAGATTTACCCTTTAGATCCCAGACCCTCCGGACCTTCGATCTATTGGCCTCTTTTTAGCGTGATTTGCCTAGTTTTTTCCCTCTTGTTGACTATTTTTGAGAGACCCGCCTTTTTGGGTTAGATTGCTGCATCATTAGTTGTTAATTTTCTGTCTTTCAGTCTCATTTACTGCAGATTTATTTTCCATTACGCAGCACACTTTTTCTTTTACTCTCAAAACATCTGGGTTTAAACAATTAAAATTAATGCATGCCACAAACTGACCCTAAGTGAAGAAGCGCCTGGTTCACACTGCCTGGCAAAGACTTTAAAATCAATTGTCACTGCACCTTTCTGCCCTTGACCTCACTTGATTTTGTCCCTCCTTGCCCTTGTCAGTTTTCTTCTTCCCGTCATCATTGTGCCCCCAAGGCGCCTCACCTGGAGACTTCTTGGCCTTCATCCTCAGTTTCCTCTCGGTCGACTTCCTCTTTCTCGTGGTCATCGAGTAAGTCTTTCCCCGAGTCCGCACTTCGACTCTTCCTCTAATTGTTCATGTTCTCCCCCTCCTGGTTCTCCCCCTGTCACTTTCACCATGTCTAATTCAGGGCGTACCACTAGTAGTAACCCTAGTACTACTGTTGGGTCTGTTTCCAGTGGAACCACCTTGGGACCTACCTCGACTGCCCCATTACTCCCTTATATGGCCGGCCTTAGTCTCCCTGATTTCAATCAGCTGATTAATGATCCTATCCACCACGATGTTAGTTGGCCTGCTATGCCACCCAAGCTCCCCTCCGACATTCCCAAGTTCGAAGGCCTTGCTAGTGAGGATCCCTCCAACCATATCCTATCCTTCCATATGTAGTGCTCCTCCAATTCCATTACCGATGACTCTATTCATCTTCGATTATTCCAACGCACACTTATAGGCGAAGCTTCTAAATGGTATGTTGAACAGGCCACCTCCTCCCATACCACTTTTGCGACAATTTCCCAAGCCTTTTTATCTTATTTCCAGCTCCCTCTCCGATATGACACTGGTACCGAGCTTTTAACCTCCTTCCGTCAATCCTCCTCAACCCGCCTTTCCGCTCATGTCTAGGAATGGCGGCGCAGACGAAGCTTATGTCGAGCTCCCCCCTTTGAAGATCGAGTTTACATGGACTGGTTCCTTCACTCTCTCTTACCTCCCATTGGCTAAGATGTCGCATCCCATTTTCCCCAAACCAAAGAAGCCACCCTCCAAATTTCCTTGAAGTATGACCTCATCTACACCCAATCTGGTTATGTTTATACCGTCCTTCCTGACCTTCCCAAACCCGATGGCCCTAATGCCTCGAGGGCATCTCATTCTGCTGACAATATCGTTGGAGCCCTGTCACATACCTCTGCCCAACCTCCTTCGGGCCATGGTTTTCCTCTAGGGGCTAGCCCCTCCAGCATTTTTTCCCCTCCAGGCAGCATGTATTCAGGCTACGACATGCCTCCTCCTTTTTCCCACCTCCCTGCTTACCTTACTGCTGCCCATCCTAGTCCTTATCCATATCTGCAACCTAGTGTCCCAACTCCTCCAGCATTTGGACCTCCCACTCCCTTGCCTTCTCCACCCCCACAACCGCACTTACTACCCTCTCTAGGGCAAGTATTTGCACAGCAGGGGGCACCTAATTTTCCTCCTTCTCAAAGAAGAAGAAGAAGAGGCAATCAATCCGCTTCTGGTAATCATGGACCCAATCCTTCCAATATCGACTCTACCACTGCCAACCAGCCACAAGTCTCTCAGCCCAAGCCAGACAGGCCACTTCGCCCCAATAAGCCCTGTTCGTGTTGCGGTGTTTATGGTCACTAAACTCATGATTGTCCCTTATTACCACAAATGTGGCAACTTTTGGATTCTTAGGCCACCGTATAGGGACAGCACTCCTCCCTTACTACCCCTCCCACCCTCGTTACTTCTCAACTTGCTGTGTTTACCGATCCTTTCCCACCACAAGGATTCATGGCCACTCAACCACCTCATGCCCCAGTAACCACTCAACCTTCCCCTTCTGGTTCCTCTGATTACCAGATTCTCATGATGGCTTCTGACCCACCTCTCACTGTCGACCTCAACTTTCAAACTCGGTCCCGTCAGCATTCCACACCTCCTGTTCCATCTGTCTTTGAGTCTCCATCGTCAGGTCCTACAGAGCCTCTATCGACACCTAATGGTCCCTTGCAACTCCCTCTGCCCAAATCCGAGGTTCATCCCAAGCCTCCTAAGGGACCATTACGCCGAAATGCTGCCTCTGGTCAGGCTGCCCATTCATACAGCATAGTAGATGATCTGGTCCAATCTCCTACTGCCATTTCAACACTGGAACTCCTCCAGTCGTGTCCTTCTCAAAAGAGGGCTCTACTATCTGTCGTGGGCACTGTAGATCCTGCTGATGACCAATTGATTATTTTTGATGCCCGTCAGTCAGACCATCCCCCTCTTCCTCCTTCAGTTGCTTTCCAAATCCTAGTCAAAATCCAAAACGCCAATGTTGCTTGGTGTATTATTGATGAGGGGGATTCTACCTGCGTAATGTCCGCTTCGGTTTGGAAACAACTCGGATCCCCTGAACTGGCCCCTTCCACCATCACCCTTTGTGCATGGGATGGCCATGCCTCCCAGCCCATTGGCCTATTTCGTAACTTCCTATCACCCTTTTCGGCAAGACTGTTTGTGTCGACGTTGAAGTTATCAACGCCCCTCTTGAATACAACATCCTTTTGGGGCGTAGTTACACTTATGCCATGTCAGTCGTCCCGTCCGCAGTACACCACAAGATTTTTTTCCCTCATAATGGAAAGATTGTCACCATTGACCAATTGACCTACAATGAACCAAAATCTCAGACCTCCCCTAAGTCCACCATCTCTACTGTCACCAATAAACCAACTGTTGATTCGTTGACCAATGTTTCCCATGATGTCTACAAAGACTCCTCTTTGCTTGGAACCTTTCCTGGTCCTCCCCCTCCTCCCATCTCTAACCCCAGCTTAGCGAATGTTTGCATGATGCAATCGTCTCAGGCTAGCCTTCCACAGCCCGCTCCGGCTAGTCAGCAACCTCTATCTCACCCACCGCCTCCTATTCCTAGCCCTTCGCTTCAGTCAACTGAACCTTTTTCACCTGGCCCTTCCCATCACACTCAGGAACCTTCCTACCCTCCTGAGTCAGTTCCCTCATGTCTCCACCATATGGGAGTCGTCCCCCCTGGTCACTACCCCGCTGGTCAAATACCATTCCTAGCTCCCCCACCAGGAGTGTACACGGTACCCATCATGGCCACCCTCACTCTTCCTAACCTGACCCTTGGGATTCTCGTCTAGTACCTTGATCCTCCTACCGCTACCCCACCTGGTCAACCCAAACCTTATCTTGCTTTGACCCCAGTTCAACCGGTCCCCATGACTTCTCCTGCTGCAACAGTGCCTCAGTCACCTCAATAGGGTCCACCTCCTGTGCGACCGCTTCAGGTAAGAATGGCAAAGCTCACAGGGGGGCATCAAAGGATAAGGATACCCCGAAAAACCCTGCCCCTCCTCAGCCTCCAAATCATACCACCCAGTGTGCTTTGTGTAATGTTTTCGGTCACGCCACCCATACCTATCCTGAACTCCCTCATCTCAAGCCCATGGTTAATGTCATGTTCCCTGAAGCCTTTGTTTCTTCCGCGACCGCGGCCATGAACCCCAAGCCTATTCACACCAACCACCCCTATGATTTGTGTGATCTCCATGGCCATTACACCCACCTTTGTTCCGACCTCAAGGACTTCCGCACCTCTCTAGCCGCGGTCCGCCAATTTGAGGCCAAGCGCAACGAGTCCACCTCTCCCCTATTTGCGCATTTTTCTTTGACAGAATTACCAGACACGACTGCTCCCATTGACATTTCCCCTCCTGATGTCAAGCTGACGAAGCCTTCTTCCACCATTTTCTACCTATCATCATCCATGAGACCCTCAGGGAACATTCCCTCTGAATCCTCCCCTTGTGTTTCGCTTGAACTTCCTTCGGCGACCACCTTGGGCTCAACATCGGTAGATCCTTTATCTACTTACTCCTCTATCACCCCTTGTGACGACACGCATGTGAACCTCTCTTATCATGATGATGAGTCGGGTAGCTTCGCCACCTCAGATGGTCTTTCTCCCACCAGTCACCCCATCTTCTATCATGATGACGACCATATGGCAGAAATCACCACCCCTGACTTTATCTATTCCCCCTTACATCAACCCCATGTGTCCGCACCACATCCACCTTATGGCCATTACATTGAAACCCCATGTTCAGGTAAGGGGGCACCCATATTTGAGAGACCAAGAGAAGCAATTCTCCACAACTCTCCTAGTGTATCTGCTCATGCCGACTTTAGTACCATTATTCTTCCACATTTAGAAGAACCTATAAAGTCCCATATCACTTCAGATCACTCTAGGGATGATACCCCTTATCGTTCCTTCATCTTACATCAGCAACCTAATCGTTTAGATATTGTTGTTGACCAACCGATAGGTTTTCTAAGAGAGCATCAGTTCATTATCTCCCAATCCTCTATTTGGGATAGTGGCACCAGGTATGCCAACCCAGAAACTTAAAGCCCATTTGATTCATGTATGTAGTACTAAAAGAGATTGGTAATCCTCCATTTCATTTCTCAAACTGCATACCCATAACGAAAACAAATGGCACACCATATCATTAAAATGTGTTTAGATTCCCCTTTTTTGCTACATACATTTTGGCATAACCACAACACACTTGGGGGCACCTATGCCCCTCAACCATAAAAATCCCAGATCTCAGCCAACAACAGCACTGAAACCCCCTTTCTCTGATAAGTCGCACTATTCAAGTCATTTCCTGGGACACGTCACAGTTGTCTACCTAATACCTACTACCCAGGTCATAGAATAGACCCCAAAAAGTGTGACCTGGCCTGTTCATGAGCTTTGGGTACCTTTTAGTTTTTATTACCTTGCTACTTCACCAGGACACATTTTGTCCACGAAGAGTCTATTCACCTCTCCTACAAATCTTATTTTCTCACTTACAACGCATGTCATTGGGGGCACCACCTTTCCTCTATACTCATTCTTGTTCATGTCAAATTCCGTCATGAGATACCATTTTGTGCTCATGTTATTTATGGTCCCCTTTGGATCATCCCCCATTTCATTATCATCATTACTATTCATCTGTTCGTCGCTCTACTATTTTCCCTCATGCCTTAGTTGGGGTTCCATTATTGCCTCACCTATGGCGGAACTACTTCGGTCGACATCAGCTAATTTACTCCAGAAACCAAGTCTAGGGGGTAGTGTACCTTGGTTCCAACTCTTCTCAGCATGATCGTGATCTATACACTTGATGGTCCAGTGATGCAGCAGCAGCTATTGGTGCTTCCCGAGCGTGTGTGAGATGTCTCAACCCTCATGAGGGGGTGGCCCTACAGGTAGCCCCCCACATGCCCAAATGACTTCTTCATTTCCGCCCTTGATGCAGCTCCTCTCATTTGATGATATCGGTCTCAACCGCTTGCAACGCCTCTTCGATTTACATGTATCAGTCACATTTTGCGAGCCCTTCCCCGCATGTAGGGGGCATTTGGGTGTATTTATATCTCATGTACTACCATATTATTGTATAAGTCATGATGATTATTCCAGGCATCGCATGTATGTTGGATTCATCATGTTATTTATCCGGCTCATGTTTCGGCCAACAACTGCTTCATTATTGCGTTCCATGGTTTTCCGGGTGCCTTATTCTTTGTACTTTGTCTCGGCGGGCATAGGTATGCCTCCCCCGCTGCCTTTAGCACAGGTACCACTTCATAGAGACTTGTTGCACCTATAAGTCTCATCTCCTCAGGGTCTAGTCCTTTCACACCTCATACATCCTTACATTTATCTCTTTCCTCTCTCTTGCTGCCTAGTGATTGAGTTCTTACAATGTACTTCGGTCATACGATTTGCTCCTAACACTCGTACGTTGGGGGGAAATCTGTTACACCAATTTTTGGTCATCTAACCTGTTATTATTAGATGAACCCAAGTACACCATGTAAGACCAATTTTACCCTAAGTAAAATTTCTTTCACCACATAAAATAACTTATTTGTTTATATTTCCTAGTCATATTTAACCCAAAATAAGGAACTTAATTAAATAAATTCTTATTTATTTAATTATTTCCTAAGAATAACTTATTTAAATCATTATTTAAATAATATTCTTAGTTAAATTTGACTAAATCATCCATAAATAATTAAATAAACCATTATTTATTTAATTATATTCCCATCATCTCCCTAAAATAATAAATAAATCATTTACTTATTTATTATTGATAAATAAAGGAATTGACCCAAGTCAAGAATCCTTTTCCCTCCAACAAATATAATAAAATATTCCTAAAGGGTGTTTCTAGAACTTGATTAATAATATTTTATTCATGCACCAAGTTCTAGACCACCCCAATATTTTCTTATAAATAGAAGGGTTTTTCCCATTCATTAGTCACCTTCATTGCATTAGATCACTCTAGATCTTCTCTTGGTCACCATTTTCCATTTTGCTTTGTGAACTCCCATTGAGTTCTATGTTTTCTTTTCCACATCCATAAGAGAGAGAAATGCTAGATCTGAAACACTGAGGACTTCCAAGAACCCATCCCACTGAGGAGAACCGGAAAACACCTTTCTTGTTTTCCTCTCAGGAGCCCCATTCTTTAATATAATACAAAATTCTTTCATATACATTCTTCTTGTCTTGTTCATTGGATCTATGGAGCTATGTTATTTTTTATCTGCTTAATATCTTTTGTGCTTAGATTTGAATTTGTGCAGCAATATTAAAGATATTTTGCAGCCATAATCGATGTTAGGGCTATTTGTTATGCGTAGCTAAAGTGATCTTTTACGACGAAAGATTCATACTAACATTTGGAAAGACTTATTTGGTTTATTTAGGACACATTGTAGGAGGAGGAGAGTTGAGAATTGATCCTTCTAAAGTGGAAGCCATTTTGAATTGGCCCAAACCCAGAACAGTAACCAAGGTAAGAAGTTTCTTAGGTGCAGCTCAGTATTGGAGAAAGTTTATTGCTAAATTTTATGCTATCACAGCCTATGCATGCAGTGACAAGTGTGAAGAAAGGCTTCCAATGGGGAGGAAAAAAACAAAAATATTTTAAAGCTTTAAAATACAAGATCAGTTCAGCTCCATTCCTTACATTACTAAATTTGAGACAACCATTCGAGACACAAACCAATGCTAGTGATTATGCCATGGGTGCAGTTCTTTTGCAGCATGGTAAGCCTATCACTTTTCATTCTGAAACATTCAATGGTGCTGTAAATAATTATCCTACATATAAAAATAAATTTGTGCATTGGTACAAAGCATCAAGAAGTGGAAACACTACTTGATTGGTAAAAACATGATTGTGCATACCAATCACCAACCATTATAGTACTTGCATTCGTAAACAAAATTGCAACAATCAAGACATTTCAGGTAGATGGGATTTCTTCAACAGTTTCACTTGGTTATAAGGTACAAGAAAGTTATTTTCAATAAAGTTGTTGATATACTTTCAATACCAATCATTAGTGCATCTACTTTACTCAAAAATGATTCTATTGTACATGAAAATTACATAGAACAATATGCACATGATGTTGATTTTCAAGATGTGTATGCTAGTTTGAGTGAAGGGAATCAAGTTGAAGAAAAAGATTATCACATGCATAACAATTTGTTGTTTAATTTGGGAAAGTTGTGTATACCACAAGTAGAAAGGTTAAGTTTCATGAGAGAAGCTCGTTCATCTCTTATTTCTATAACTTTTGGGTAAGAAAAACAGTGGCGCATCTATAGAGGTATTGCTATTGGCCTCGCATGATAGATAGTGTGTCACATTTTATAAGAGGTTGTTCTATGTGTGAAACAAGCAAGACTAGTAATAGGAAGATTGGGTTGTACATGCCACTACCAGTACCATCAAGGCCATGGGAGAGTGTCTCCATGGTCTTTGTTGGAGGTCTACCTATGTCAAGAAAATAACATGATTATCTTTATGTAGTTGTGGATAGATTCAGCAAAATGTGTATACTTATGCCATGTATGAAAACCATTATTGCTGAACAAACTGCTAAACTTTATTTTCAACATGTATGGGTTCGTTATGAATTGCCAAATTCTATTTTTAGTGACATAGATTCTAGGCTCATTGGGAATTTTGGTCCAATCTTTGGAGTATGATGGACACAAAGTTGAAAAAGAGTACTTCTTTTTATCCACAAACTGATGGACAAACCGAGGTGGTGAATAGAACTATTGTGCATCTATTGAGAGGATATTACAACAAACATCCTAATTTGTGGGATGAGCAACTACATTACATTCATCATGCTTACAACAGGGCAAAGCACTCTTCTAAAAATACATCATCTTTTGAAGTATGCTTTGGGTATTTTCAAAAATTGCCATTAGAATTCATCTTTGAGAAGGATGTTGCAATAGATGGCCATAGTGATATTGACAAGGCTCAAAAGTTCATTGAGAAAATTAAGATTATACATCAACAAGTTCAAAAACAGCTCGAGAAAAGTCAAAGCAAGTACAAAGAGAGGCATGAAAAACATAGAGTTGATCACAAGTTTCAAGAGGGAGATGAGGTATGGTTGCACATTAGCAAATAAAAGATGCAAGGGGAAGGTAAAAATCTCAAACCTATTCTCTCTGGTCCGTTCAAGATCATAAAGAAAGTTGGTAATAATACATTTCAACTTGACTTGCCTTCATATATGAAAATTGTATTCAGTTGTTAATGTTGAAAACTTACGTTTATATGAGCCACCTTTGATCGATGATCAAGGAAGTGATGTTCAACTACCTTCTATTGAATATTTATCACAAAAATTTCTGGATGAGCTCAAGGAAGATACAATTCTTGACAGGAGGACAAGAGCATCCAAGAGGGGAAGTGTTGACAACCTTCGAGTTGGGCTCAAAGGCACTAAACCAAGCAAGGAAAAGTGGATGGAGGTTGGAAAAGTGAGGGAGCTATACCCTCATCTACTAAACAGGTAATCAAGTCTTTTGGGGTCCAAAATCTTCCCAATGGGGAGGATTGATCAGGATTTCATGAATTTTGCTCAAAATTGAAATTTGTAGGATTGGGTTGAAACCAGAATGGTTGCGTAGATCTCTTCTTCCTGATTTCGGCGCCATGAACAGTTTGAAAAATTGATTTCATATGAGGGAGATATCACGTTCTGATCAAATTCCCAAATAGCTAAATTTTGCGACAGGGTTGATTGGGATGCACAGTCAGCAAAAAGGAATATTTCAAAGAATCTGATGGTGACATGTGGCTAGCCCTCCGCCACATGTCCCCTTAGTGTGGTAATAAAATTTTTATGGAGGTCTGTAGGGCTCGACCTCGCGACCTTCGACAGAGCATGCACCTGCCACATTGCATGAGCTACGAGAAGATATTAACCTTATTAGCTCTTGATTTGTATTTCAAGTTTTATACATATTCATTTGGGGGTTGGGACCGCTGGCGGTCCCGTGGAAGGTTATCACATGCCATTGCAACAAACCACAACATTAAACTTAATCTCCAGCTTGTAACTCGCCAAAAAATCCATTATACTTATCACATGCCATGCTATAGTTAAGTTCCTCTCACGGTTTCGTTAACATGCGTATTTAACTCCAGTTTAAACAAATTTACCAAATTTCAAGCCTGGGGTTCCACTCTAACATTAACTATCACAGCATCGTTCAGGTTGGCATATGGCCACCAAACCATAAAATTTATTTTCAATGGTTAGCACTAGCAGAGTTTAAGAGGGCCCTAAAATTTAGCAGATTGCACTAAAATAACTCCACTTAACTGGAGTTCTCCACAATTAGTGGAGTTTTTCTAGGTGTTACTGGGAAAATGAGTTGGAGGCTTAATTTTTTCCCATTCAAGGTGAATGAAGAGTCATTGTAGACTAATTGGAGCATTCTAGAGCCATTGGTGTAGAGAAAACAACCATTAGAGGCTTGTAACTACATGTATTTGCAAAATTTTGAGCATAATGAAAGATGGACATGCAATTGGGAACTAGACCAGCAGATGTAGCCCAAGAGGGGTGAATTGCTTCATCATTCCTGCTCTGTAAATTTTATGTGGTGTTTTATTTCTCTGTTATACTCTGTTGTTCAGTGTTATTTGTGCTTATTTCATGCTTCTAATTCACTAAAATCATCTATATTTCATGGTTAAAATTCTCAATCCTTCAACAAACTATGGAGACAAGTATGAACATGTTATATAAATAAATATACACTTAGAAAAAGAAAACTAATACAATCCTTTCAGATCACCTATGCAACAACATTTCCTACAGGAATTGTGTAATTCTACAGTGAGGGTTCGAGGAGAAGAGGAAGTTCCAAGAAACTCAGATTGAAATTTTGTGAGGGATTAATCCTGCACTCCGGGGATCACTTCAGCAGCATGGGATCATGATTGTACTATCTATCAACAGGATACATCATTAGCCCTCCTATACAGTATAGTATTTCTCAACAATTGTGCATGCAGTAGTTGCATATTCAGGCGAGGAGCTAAATCTTAAGTTTCTCATCTTGGGATCGGGAGAAGGGACCATCCCTTTAGTTACTGAGCTAAGTGGGTGCTATTGTAGTAGATATATGATTATTTCAGCTCTAGATTAGAATTTTTGTCCAAGGAGTGCGTAACTCAACCAACAGGGGTGTAGTGTGCAACCCAAAAAGGGCCGAAATTCCAAACTCAAAATCTAGCCAACCCATTTCTGGGTTTTTCTAGGTTTTTCAAGTAGAGTTTGTGGATAAAATTCCAAATCTTTCTGAGCACTCTAGCAGCCTCTCTCACATATATATTATTGGAACGTGGTCCCCTAGCTACGTTTTTGATACATTTTTGTAGTAATTATCCTAGCGTAGGGTATTTGGGGCAGTTCCAAGCCCCCAATGTATTGTAATGGGTCAAAGGGTAGACCTAGAGTCCGCAAACCATGGTTTGCAGACCACAAGATAGCACGAGCTATGATGATATAATTAGATAGATAGTTTGAGTCTAGAAGTAAGTAAGATTTATGCTAAGTATGAAATATTGAGATCTGTTTTGGGTAGTATTGGGTAAGGACTCCTGCTGGTTGTGTGCGCAGAGTTCCTTGGTCCTACTATGTGTAGAACCTGCTTGCTGTGTGCGCGGGTTGTGAATTGGGTTTGTAACTTGGTTTTGGATGTTAATGAACACAGAATCTATTGAGGTATCTCTATGGTATATGAACTCGTTGCGTTACTATTGAAGTACCTCTGCGTTATTTGAATTAGCTGTGATTGTGTCTATGATATATGAATTAGTTGTGATTGTGATGATAATTACTGATGTGCACATGGATGCAAAGTTGTTGCTAAGATCTGCTTAATAATAGTGGCTTTTTTTATGTTTAAATGATGGCTATACTATTAAGGGAATTATTATAAGCTTGTTTCTATGCAATCCTGATAGATCTCAACAAGACTACCTTAATTACCCACTTTCTCCCAGGGTGCGGAAACCTAGTTCCAACACCCACCCATACTACTTCAGGTGAGACCTTGGACTGCGACAGTAGGTCATTGCCAAAAGGGCCAGTAGTATAGGGGTTCTTTGGCAAACCTTAATTTTGAACCTGGGTCAAGACCCCTCAAGGCAAAAAATATTCTTCCCAGCAGCAACAACAGTTTATAATTTCTAGTGCTAGGTTTGAGTAGTGTATTTCAGCAATCTTGTGGCTTGAGTTCATTCATTTTGGAGCACGATGTACATTCATTTGTTGTGATAATAAAGATATGGCTCAACTATTTTTACTCATATGTATGATGTTTTGATGTATTCTGACATTTTTCTAGTTCTATATGTTTTATTCTTATTTTTAATTGTGCATATGTTCTATATTCCCGTCTTTCCCATTTTGGGATATTACAGTGGTATCATAGCATTATATTTAGCTCAGCTTGTGGGCATTTCATGAAATCATAAGAATAAGAAGAAGAATCAGAAAAAAGAAGAAGTCTTCAATGTTATAAGTATTGAGTTTTGCCACACTTCTCTTCATATCTTTGCAGGATCTCACTATGGATATCAAAGAAATGAGAAGGAAAAGGAAAAATAAAACCTCAAGAGGGTTTCATAATGGAGAAGGTATGAGAACTTCCTATCAACAATATAAGCAACCGATGGTGCAGAAAGTTCCACAACGCCCTACTATGCCCACTTTCCTTGTAGAAGGAAATGAATGACATGGAGATGGAGGATATTTGGAGCATGAGATTCTGAGTGATTATCTTGCATAGTATAGATCTCAATCTACAACATTCAAAGAGAATCTGAATTTCCAGCAGTTTTTCCAAATTAAAGAGAATCAGAGACCCCACATCAGCAATAGAAGAAAAGGAAACATGCAAAATAGATTATTTCTACATACATTCGATGGGTCATCCAAAATCACGGCAAAAGCTTGGATGGAGAAGTTAGATGCATTCTTCTAGCTACACCAAGTAGTGGAAGCAGAGGCTATTTAGATTACAGTGCTACACCTTGAGGGTGAAGAAAATGACTGGTGGTTCGACAGATTGAAGCATGCAAGAGTGACTACGTATGCAAATTTCACTCAAATATTGGTAGAGAGGTTTGATAGAAGAAAACCAGAGGCACTTTCAATTGAGACAGTTTCCGATATTAATGAGGAAGTATATGAGGAGAAAAAGGAAGATGTCAGCACTGATACTCTGGGAGAATAGAAACTACCACCACCACCAGCTACAGTAGAGGTACTCGCATCAGTGGGAGGATCACTTACATCTTTGCAATATGGTCCTGAGAATTTGACATTGAGAGTCCCAGGCATGATTCAGGAGGTGCATGAGGAAGAGGTAGTAGATACCAGTGCTAGTGTAGCAGTAGAGGAGCAGCCATCACCATCACCAGCAATTGGAGAAGCAATTGCACCAGTTGGAGGAACTCTTGTAGCTTTAGAAGATATTCTCAAGCATCAGTTGATCCAAGGTATGCAAACATTTCCACCCCATATTATTTCAGCACATCTGTTATAGCATCATTTTTCACACTCAGGTGATTCATGATTGTCTTTATGGCTTTGGGCACCCATTACCATAGACTTGAACAAAATTCATTAAAAAACAGTGTTAAAATTCCCATACGTGGTTATGCCCAGACTTTTCCGTATGTATACGCGAGTCCACATGTATTTTTCTGGGTATGTCATTAAAATCATTAAAAATATATATAAAAATTCCCTATTTTCGGGCTGGGTTGATGGTTACTCCAATCATCCAGAGAAACTGTCCATGAAGGAGAAAATCTCATTACCGGCACACTCGTCAATCATCTGATCTATAAATGGTGTGGGGTAATTATCTTTAGGACATGCTTTATTTAGGTCTCTGAAATCAATGCAAACTCAAATTGTTCCTTGTTTTTTATCTACGGGAATAGGGTTTGAAACCCATTCAGTCAAAGGAACAGGGAAAATAAATCCCGCCTTAAGCAACTTCTCCACCTCAGCTTTGATAGCTGCTTCCTTCCTAGGATTGTCTGGATGAAGTTCTTTCTATGTGCATAATACATTTCGGCCATCATGTACCCCTTCTGACCTCATATATTAGGGGGCATCTGTTATAGCATCATTTTTCACCCTCAGGTGATTCATGATTGTCTTTATGGCTTTGGGCACCCATTCCCACAGACTTGAACAAAATTCATTAAAAAACAGTGTTAAAATTCCCATACGCGGTTATGCCCAGACTTTTCCGCGTGTATACGTGAGTCCACATGTACTTTTCCGCATATGCCATTAAAATCATTAAAAAATATATAAAAATTCCCTATTTTCGGGTTGGGTTTATGGTTACTCCAGTAGTTCAACCACCCCAGTACGTGGCCAACTGTTTCCAACTGATTGAAACTACTTTGAGGGAGTATAAAAGCCCCTCATGTGCATGGCCTAAGGGAGAGAGGAATTTTATAGACATTATACTCTGTTGGAATCCCAATTCAAGTCTGAATTCCCATGCATCCTGCACTTTCCCAGATTTATACAGGAAACCCTTGTTTCCTGGAGATGTTCATCCATTTATATGCCATCTCGAGTGCACAAGTCTTGAAAGAATCTTAACAAGGCAAGGGCGAGACGGATCCGGATGACGGTCTGTTCAAAGATCGTGGAAGGATTCAGGTGATCTCTCCACTTTTACTACTGTACATGCTGTTCGTAATAATGAAGAACCATCTTGTTCCTGAACTTATGTGTTAATGTTTACTTATATGTGTGAAAAGATTATCATTTAAGCATTTATTATGGTTTATATAATGTTTCACATGGATTGCACTAACGTTTAGGAGAAGTATATGTTGTACAACTAGGTTTCTGTGCACGTTCTTTCTTGTTTTCCAGGTTGAAGGAGGAAGAAGGGTTGCTAGGGGTTTGGACCCCGTGGGATCTACATCGAACGTAGGACTACGGGTGAGTTCTACTATTGTTGTTATCTAGTTTTTAGCATTCAAGTGTGGTTGTGTGTGAGTCCTTCTGAATAGCATGCCCTGATCTGTGGAGGTTTTGACCCAACAAACCTCTAGGGTGTTTGTCCCCGAAACAACATCATATTGAGATTTTTGGGGTCATGCCATTAGGGAAATTTCATGACCAAGGGTTAGAGCACATTGCTAATTTGGAGCAGCAGACTATCATTGCATAGAGGACCCTTGACTGGTTCAAGGAGAATATGTATAGCTATACCAGTTTGAAATTTTTGAGCTGCACACAACAATTCATGTTGGAGTGTGGAGTTTCTAAGGATGGTAATACCATAGTCCTAATGCATGGAAGCTATACAATAGATTTTGAGAACCAGAGGTTACTATCACATGAGTTTTCATATTCTATTTAGGACAAATATATATTGGCCATTATGCATGCATTGTTCAAATTCTGGCAGTTTTTTATTGGTAGTAGATTTTGGGTGAAGACCAACCACCATAGTCTTCGGTACCTTTTTGAGGAGGAGAAACAATTGCAGAAAAGGAAAAAATGATGGATCAGTACAATACAAGACTATGAGCTCAGCATCGTATATTGAGAGGGCTATGAGATAGCAGATGCACTATTATGGAGATCAGCAGCACTGTCACTGAGGACCAATGATGATTTTAGGGCCTAGTTATTATTTGAGCATTCTGATGACTGCTACACTTATGAAGTGTTGGATGGGCAGATGGTAGATGGTATACATCATGTAATGGATAACATATTCCATTATTAGGATAGAGCCTTCTTGATGAGCACCTCACAACTCAAAGAGAAAATTCTGCATGCAGCATATTCAGAACCTCATAGGTTAAACCAGGCCATCAAAGAGAGGTTCTCATGGAGAGACCTCAAGGAGGATGCACTTCGACATATCATGGAGTGCAAATATTTTCATCAGATTGTGGAGGATGGTATTGTCAACATTGATCCAGTGTCGAGGTATGCACATTGCTTCAACATTTTCACATAGTACATCTCTTCACCCATGACCGGATTATTTTTCTAGAATTTCTTCATGCTTCATGGTATTCCCAAGGCCATAGATAGTGATGGGGACAATTATTGTATGAGAAATTTTTAGCGAGAGCTTCTCCATTTGGTGGATACTGAGATGGTGCATGATATGAGTCATCAACCATAGTTGGATGGATGGATGGAGATTATGACCAAGTGGCTAGAGAGGTACATGAAAATCTATGATATAGTGAAACAAGAAGCATGGTTGTGCTAGCTGCTCTTGGGTGAGTATGGTTACCACCTGACATTTCACATTTCTATGTTCAATGCCTTGCATAGTACTGGTGTGATGCAACAGTAGGAGGTGTGGTTGTGCTTGTTACTTTTGAGAGAGTTTAGCCATCACATGACACATCACATGTCAATGGGTATGTTATTGCTTGGGACTTTGCATGATACTCATATGATGGGGCAGCAGGAAGCCTAGATATGTTGGTTACTATTGGGAGAGTCTGGTGTGACATTCTACATGTCAATCAGTATAGCATTGCTTCATGCTTTTCATTATGATGATGTGGGGTGGCAACAAGAGTCATTTTTGTGTTTTTTACTCTTGGGAGAATATGGATTGACACTCATCAGGGGAATTTTGAGGTCTAAAACGGGCCTCCTAAAGAAACTAATGGGAAAATTGTAAAGATGGAAAATTATATTGAAGTTTAAAACATTGGCGAATCTCACTAGTCTCTAATATGTAAATTATAATATATTTATTAATATATTAGTAAAATTATTCAAATTTATAATGCTTTTATATATAATATCTATATAATGTTGGCGATTTTTAAGGTAAAATAATTTTATATTGTAAAATTTGGGTGAATCATTGTTAGAAAAAATGGAAATTGGAAAATCTTTTTTTTGGAAAAATCATGGAAAATTAGCCCACCTGCGAATACTAGCCCCTAAAATTTTCCATGGAAATTATAAAATAATAGTGGAAATAATACAATAAGATTTGATTACATCATCACAATTTTAGTGGGAAAAAGAAAAAAACTACTTTTTCAACTCGTATTTTCAACTTATCTCCCAAAGTGTTTACTCAAATTTTGAGCGGGGGTACTCGTTGGATGCAAAATTTAATTCCTCATCCAAGGATTATCGATGTTGCATACTTTTTATGGATCATACTACATAAAAAATGAGAAATACATGAAAAACGTGATTGCAATCACGTTTTTTTTTAGTATTTCTTAATTTTTGTGTATCCAGTTCCATCAAAAGTATACAACATGGGTACTCCTTGGATGAGATTAAATTTTGCATCCAACGAGTACTCCCGCTCGAAATTCGAGTAAAAACTTTGGGAGATAAGTTGAAAATACGAGATGAAAAATTAGTTTTATTATTTTATTATTTTTTAATATTTTTACCCTTTTACTTAAAAAATTGTAAATCATCCCCAATGGTTGACATCATCATCTTGAATCCTATTGGTTCTTATAAAGTTTATTTTGGTTGTACATTTTTCTTAGGAGGCCCATTTTAGACCTCAAAATTCCCCTAATGCTCCCATACCTTGCATAATGATGATGTGGCATGGAAACAAGAAACCTTGTTGCGTTGGCTTCTGTTAAGAGTGTTGAGATTCAACAAGATGATGATCCTAGTGAAAATTATGCACCTACACTAGGTGGGGCCCGCAAGATATTTTTAGGTGATATGCCTATTTTTAGAATTTGGATCAAAGTCTATTTTTAGCAGAAATCTATTTATAGATGGTTGAGAAAATTAAATGGATGGATGGGCGTATATTTTTGGAATGCATGTGCGAAGTTGTTTCGTGGAATGCATGTCGATTATTGTTAGCCCTTAATAATAATTAGAAAATAAATAACAATCAATTCTCTTGAAGCTCTTGATTTCAGTTAACTGATGTGGCAAAACATTTAACTGAAGGAATTTCGAGTTCAAAGGTTGGTTGGTGGGACATGCTAGTGGACTTCGTTGTAACTGAGTGATACAAAGTTGTAACTGAGTTGGATGTGTAGTTATGTGAGTTGTAAAGTAGTTTAACTCAGTTAAGTGAGTTAAACTCAGTTGTGCTAGTTGTAACTAAAGATACACTTGTGAGAGATCAGTGAATTAAATATTAAATTAATTCACATGCATCGATCTCACATGCAACTGAATATTTACTACCGTTAACTACATGCATGTAAGATCTAGTGGAGACCCAGTTGAGAGATAGGTGAAAGCGACAGTTTGACTATCATTTGTGACTATAGTGGGTGCACAAGTGCAACCAAACACACATTGGAGATGCCAATGAGTATTGCGCATTTAAGGCAAGGCAAGATCGAATTCATTCAGGGATTGTGATTAGTAGGGATTGCATAGTGGAGGCAGGTTGTCAGGAGGCAGTAAATTGGTGCATTCTTATGCCAATTTATGTATGACAGTGTGAAACAATTGTACATTGTACTGAGAGCTCTTGGATTAGATTTTTGTATAATATTGTTTCATGATCCATGATATATACATAATATATGATAGTGGGGTTTTTAGCTTTATGCTTTCCAAGTTAAAACATTTGTGTTATGTGTGATTGATCTTTCTTCATGTGTTTGCAATTGGCGATTAAATTTACGCAAATAATTTAAGTAGAAGGATTTTGTATTTAACAGTGGCATATAATTGTTAGATCAGGAGAATCTGACAATACATAATTGTATTAAAAATTTCTACTTGTTATCATAGCAAAGAATATTGCAATATTGAATCAGTAGCTGAGTTTGTTGGTGGAAACAATTCTAATTTGCTGCAAGAATTTCTTGGTGCGACAGTTGAGTAAACATCAAAATGGCTTTCAATGGTTTGCGGTTAGAGTATGCACTCGAGGGCAACTTGAACTACATTACATGGAAGGATAGGATGGAGGCAGTGCTTGAAGATAATGGCTTGAAGGAATTCATCGATAGTGATGTTCTTAAGCCCACTTCGACGAATGCTGCATTACTTGACGCCTGGCAAAAGAAAGTAGCAAAGACGAGAAGGATTCTATTGGAAGGTGTGAGAGACCATATTGTCTCGAGCCTTCATGGGAAAGCCACTCCATTTGCAATGTGTAAGGATTTTATGGATCTTTTCCAAAGCAGCAACGACCATAGGAAATTGGCGCTGAAGGATAAACTCATAAATATCAAAATGGAAAAGGGCGACAATATTCCTAAGTATCTCACAAATTTTTTCCAATGTCGGGATGAACTGGGGAGTGTGGGAATTACAATTGCTGATGATGATTTGGTGATTTTGGCTCTCTTGGGACTTCCTAATATTTGGTACAGTTATCAAGACTCTATCAACGAACGGGAATTTTTTTTGGATTGGGAACGATTGTGGTCAGATCTAGTGTAGGAGGAGTTCAAGCGAAACACCAGAGATGGACCTTCATCAAAGCATGATGATGAAGAGGATTTTGCTTTGGCTTCCAAAGCAAGGAAATGGAAGGGGAAGAAATCCCATTGAAAATTTGAGACTAAAGGCAAGAAGATGGATTTTTCCAAGGTGAAGTGCTTTCATTGTCATGAACATGGGCATCTCACCACTAAATGCCCATAGAAAAAGAAGAACAAGAAGGATGCTGGAGCTGCAGCCGGTGAGGCCCTTTCCTCGCAATTTGAACTTTATTTCTCTTTGATCTTATTCTTGGTTTCAAGCACAATGGGATCGGTGTGGTATCTTGACAGAGGTGCTTCCTTCCACATGGCAGGAGATAAGGAGCTTTTCAGTGAGTTGGAGGAGAAAGATCTCCAAATGCATATAGAGATGGGTGACGATGGACGATATAGTGTGACCGAAATTGGTACCATTACCTTTGAGAGGGATTCAGGTAAACCATTTTTGTTGAAATATGTTATGCATGTTCCAGGTCTTAAGAATAACTTGGTCTCAGTCATGATGTTGGAGGATAGAGGTTATGATGTTGTTTTCAGCGATGGAAAAGCTTTCCTGCAGCATAAAACAACGGCTCAAACGAAGAGGATAAGGATTCAAGTCAAGAATCTCTACAAGCTAGAGGTAGATGGCTGCGTTGCAATGGTGAGAAAAGTAGAATAATTGGTGAGCTGGGATGAGGGTAAATTATGGCACAGGCGATTGGGCCATCTTCACCATGTTGCCCTGAAGATTTTGTAGCAGATTTATACTGGACTTCCTAAGGGTACACTTGCATAGTTAGATCAATGCAAGGGATGTACTATGGGTAAGTTTTTGAAGAACACCTTTCATGAAAATGAGAACCATGCTTCAGTGATCCTTAAAAGATTTCACACAGAATTGTATGGACCATTCTCGGTTGCCTCAACAAAAAAAAACAGACATTATGTTATTTTTGTTGACAACTATTCTCGTAGATGTTGGATCTTCTTCATGCAGAAGAAGGATCAAACATTCTCAAATTTATGTGAGTTTAAAGCATTGGTGGAGAAATAGTCGAGGAAGCAAGTAAAGGCTCTGTGGAGCAATAATGGTGGTGAATAAATCTCAAACAAATTCAAATAATTTTGTAGCAAAGAAGGAATTCAAAGAGAACTCATAGCACCTCATAACCCACAGAAAAATGGGGTCGCAGAGAGGAATAACAGAACGATGGGTGCTACACAAGCTATGCTACATGATCAGGGCCTACCAATGCACTTGTGGGTGGAAGCATGCAACACTGTGGTTTATGTGAAAAACCATTATCCTCATAGAGTACTTGGCATGAGTACACCTAAAGAATATTTTACTGGTAAGAAACCAGATGTTTCTCACTTTAATATTTTTGGCTCATTTTTTTATGTGCATGTGACCAATAATGCCAGGAAGAAGCTGAAGCCGACTGCTAAATTTGGGATATTTGTGGGATACATAGAAACACCCCATAATTATCATGTGTATTTTCCAAACAATCAGATAATTTTGGTGCAACAGGATATAAAATTAAATGAGGAGAAAGCCATGAAGTTGCCGCTTGAGTGGGAGCTAGCCTTGCATGTAGAGGAGGACCTGCTTGTTCCCAAAGATGAGTCTCTAGATGTGGATCAGCCATAGGAGGAGGTTCATGGATTAGAAGAGTCCACTCACGCAGAGCCAAACATCAGAACTAGCAGAAGGCATACCACAGAACCTGAGAGGCTAAAGTTTGATGCGGCACAGAATGTAGGGGTCCCTAATCACAACGCAGACAGAGACAGTATCCTAATCAATTCACTAGATACATGGCTCTCATGAGAAAATGTATTGTGGCTGAACCATATTCCTTTTAGGAAGTAGTGCAGGAGCCCACATGGGTAGATGCAATGGTGGAGGAGTATGACTCCATTGTCAAAAACAGTGCTTGGGAAATTTTTCCAAGGCTGATTGATAAATCAATGGTAGGTTCAAAATGGATCTACAAGGTAAATCAAGCTGCTGATGAGAGTGTTGAGAAATACAAGGCCATATTTGTGGCCCAGGGCTTCTCACAGATCAAGGGGATTGATTATGAAGAAACCTTTGCACCTGTCGCACGGTATTCTTCCATAAGGACCATCCTTGCTCTCTCAGCGCAGATGGGTTAGCACATTCATCAGATGGATGTGAAGACTTCGTTCCTTAATGGGATAATTGAGGAATAAGTGTAGATTGAGAAGCTTGAAGGATTTGAGATCTTCAGAAGTGAGTCACATGTGTGCAGACTAAAAATATCATTGTATGGGCTAAAGCAAGCACCCTATGCTTGGTACACTCAGATCGACAGCTATATGACCGGACTTGGCTTCACCAAGAGTGAGGAAGATGTAAACCTATACTAGATTGTGGTGGAGGGTAAGCTTTTAATCATTTTTCTTTATGTTGATTATTTAATACTGACTGGTGATGAGCAACTGATACACTTATGCAAGGAGGACCTTGCAAAGGACTTCGAGATGAAGGATATGGGCCTCCTTCACTATTTCCTTGGATTAGAAATATTGCAGCGAGAAGGTGAAATATTTGTGTCTCAAGGAAAGTATGCAAGGGCGATACTCAGTAAGTTTCACATGGAGGGATGCAAACCCATGGATACTCCTCTTCCTGGAAACTAGAGGAAAGAGGATGCTACATCTGGAGAGGCAGTGGATGCTACTATCTATCGACATTTGGTGGGTTCGCTCATGTATTTAGTTAATACAAGACCAAACATATGCTATGCGGTGAACGAACTTAGTCAAGCGATGGTTAAGCCTACCAAGCTCTTTTGGAAGGCGGGCAAGCATGTCCTAAGATATCTCAGGGGCACATTTGAGTATGGCTTATGGTACAGACAGACGGATGAGGTGAAGTTGCATGGCTTCACGGATGTAGATTGGGCAGGCAGTGCAACGAATAGAAAGAGCACATCAGGAGGCATTTTCAGTATCATATCTACATTTTTTTCTTGGTACAACAGTAAAACAGAGATTCGTGGCGCTCAGTTCAGTAGAAGCGAAATACATGGCAGCAAGTCAAGATGCATGTGAGGCTTTCTAGATGAGTAAGATCCTGGTCGGTTTATTTGGTTCTCATTTAGATCCTACAGTGATTCATTGTGATAATTGGAGTTTCATTAAACTCTCGATTAATCCTATGTTTAATAATATATCTAAGCATATAGATATCTCGTATCATCATATCAAATATTGTGCGCAACGAAAGATCATGTTGCTTTAGTACATTCCTAAGGAAGATCAGGATGCGTATATTCTAACGAAGGCGCTCGCCAGGAGAAAATTTGTATACCATAGAGATAGGATTGGGGTGAAGGATAAACCCTTTCTTGTTTTGAGGGAGTGTTGAGATTCAACAAGATGATGATCCTGGTGAAAATTAAGCACCTAGACTAGGTGGGGCCCACAGGCTATTTTTAGGTGATGTGTCTATTTTTAGAATTTGGATCAAAGTGTAATTTTAGCAGTAATATATTTGTAGATGGTTGAGAAAATTATATGGATGGATGGGCGTCTATTTTTGGAATGCATGTGTGAAGATGTTTCATTGAATGCATGTATAAAAATAGAATGCATGTCGATCATTGTTAGTACTCAACAATAATTAGAGAATAAATAATAATCTGTTCTCTTGAAGCACTTGATTTCAGTTAACTGATGTGGCAAATCAGTTAACTAAAGGAATTTCGAGTTCAAAGGTTGGTTGGTGGGACATGCTAGTGGACTTCGTTGTAACTGAGTGATACAAAGTTGTAATAGAGTTGGATGTGTATTTATGTGATTTGTAAAGTAGTTTAACTCAGTTAAGTGAGTTAAAATCAACTGTAACTAGTTGTAACTAAAGATACACTAGTGAGAGATCAGTGAATTAAATATTAAATTAATTCACATGGAGTGATATCACATGCAACTCATGATTTACTATTGTTAACTACATGCATGTCAGATCCAGTGGAAACCCAGTTGAGAGATAGGTGAAAGGGACAGTTTGAATATCATTTGTGACTATAATGGGTGTACAAGTGCAACCAAACACACATTGGAGATGCCAATGATGATTTTGCAGTCAAGGCAAGGCAATATCGAATTCATTCAAGGATTGTGATCAACAGGGATTGCACAGTGGAGGCACACTATTAGGAGGCAGTAAATTGGTGCATGCTTATGCCAATTTTTGTATGACAGTGTGAAACAATTTTATATTGTGCTGAGAACTCTTGGATTAGAGTTTTGTATGAGATTGTTTCATGATCCATGATATATACATAATATATGATAGTGGGGTTTTTAGCTTTATGCTTTCCCGGTAAAAACATCTTTGTTATGTGTGATTGATCTTTCTTCATGTGTTTGCAATTGGCGATTAAATTTCCACAAATACTTTAAGTAGAAGGATTCTATATTTAACAGTGGCATATAATTGTTAGACCAAGAGAATCTGGCAATACATAATTGTATTAAAAATTTCTACAAGGAGAGTATGGCCACCATACTTGGTGTTATCACTAAAAAAAATGAAACATCATTTTGGCAAGCTTAAATAGGTTCATGTGTTCAAAATAGGGCTTTAAGATTCATTTTTAAGTTTGGTCAAGGGAAAAATTAAATTTTTATTGTTTAAGTTTACCCTAAGGTCTAAACCCACTCATTTTTAAACTCCCTCATGTCACAACATTCATCATTTTCTGACTATTTGAATTTCCAAGGTTTTTGTACCAAAAGTGTCAAATTAGCCAAGAAGCCATAGTTTTGTAGCGAAATACACTCTAAAAAATCATTTTTTGCTACGAAACTACTGATAGTTTCATAGAGAAAACAATCAAAATTACACTAAGAACGCTACGAAAGCGCGATTTTCTGTCTGTCTTTTCAGTCTAGCTGTTAGGTGTCAGAAATTTGTTGGGAATAAGTAGGTTAGATGCCATTCAAGTCATGGAGGGATAAATCCAAGGTACATGCTCAGGTTTGCAGTCATCATGATCATTTTAGGTAAGTATGTGTCATCATAAGGTCATGAAGAAACATCAAAACTTCAAATCCTTTCCCAATTTAGTCATTTCTTATTTCTCATTCTTTATTGCATAATATTGAGCTCTAGAGAGCTAGTGCTCTAAGACAAATCTGTGGCTGGTGTTTTCAAAGGATTACAGTGAGCATCATCAAGAGAGGCTGCAAATTTATCAAGCGAGGCAGCGAATCATCAAGTGAGGGTGTGAATACATTGAAGAAACCATGGCAGAGGAAAGGAGGACTAACAAGGGTGGCTAATGCCTGAGATATGGACCTACAAACATGAATTTGATCAATGAAGACCAAAAAATAGTAGAAGCTTTTAGAAGAGTAGTTTGCCTACATTTTTGTGAGAAATTACAGGGCTGTCATGCACAGGTGTCCAAGGAGTTTTCTTTGAATTTCAGTGGAACAGCCAATAAAGTGGGAATGCTCAATTTATCCATCACACCAGAGGTTATTTCTGATGCTACAGAGATTCCAAGAGGTCAGGAAAACTAGTTCAAAGGTTTCAAGCTTAACATGGAGCAGTGCAAAGAGTTCATGAAGCCTGAGTACACTGAAATGGATCTCACCAATGCTATTCCAAGAAGTTACATAAAAGACAACTATCCAAAATTGATTCTCATATTCCAAAATCAATTTACCTGTGAAGGGAGATACCGCAAAGTGTACCCATATCATTTCAAATTACTTATTCACTTTACTGGTAAGATTTCCCGTGATATGCCTTTTTATTTGCATAGAAGTTTGTCAAAAATGGTAGATAAGGTTCAAGAAAATTTTGAGGGGATTGAGACTTATTTATTTCATCATGGTTTAATGAAATTGTTGGTCTTAGATGAACTTCAAAGGTTAGGTAGAGATTGGTCTTCATTCTTGTTTGTTAGTGGTTTTGAGTTGGATACTCTTACTCCTTCAAGAACTCCCAAGCCTAGGAGAATTCCATCACCATTAGCAACAGAACAAAGGGAATCATTGGTAGCATAGCGAAGTGAACCTATAAGAGCAGAAAAAAGTGAACAAATTATAAAGGAGCTAGAGCAAATGTAGAGTCTTGATACACCTAGTGTCCCACCTACAAAACAAAATTCAAAGGTGGTCAAACCTTCAAAACAGAAACAAACTATTAGTAAACAAGGAACCAAAAGGATGACTAGGAGTCAAATACTGGTTTTGTAAGAGAAGATAGTGGCTGTAGAATACAGAGAAAAAGCTAAGGGAAATCTAGAGGATATTTTACATGCCATTGACATTCCTATTGTCCAAGCTGAGTTTATAAAGGAAGGTGGGAATAAGTTAAGGAAGGCTAAATCTGCAAAGAAATTATAATTTGAGGGAGAAGATGCAGGTTTCATGTTCCAAGAAAGAAAGCCTATGAAAAGGCATCCTAGGAAGCTATTAGAGAGCAGTAAAGAAGTTCAAGCATGCACTAACATAGCTCAGCCACCTCAATAGGTTATTGACCTTTCATCACCTCCAGAGAAGAATACATTCATCAAATCAAAGAAGGGAAAGGAGAAGGTGATGGAAAAAATAGACTGGAAACTCCTTGAAGAAAAATTGAAAGTGGCTAATCATGAAATTGTTGTTATGAAAAGGGAAGCAAGGAAACACAGTGTATAGAAGACTCAATCTAAAAAAATGAAGGCAATTTGGGAAGAACAATTTTGACACTGTCTCTAAGACTTTGGACAACACACAAGAGTTCATCAAATGAACTATTATAGCAAGGAAAGAGGCCAAACATGTCAGGAGGATGAACACATAGTTGAAAGCCACCAATAGAAGATTGAAAAACTAGGTTAAAGACCTTGAAGAGAAACTTGAGCTAATTCATGAAGAGTAAGAGAAAAAATGGCTTAAAATGACAGTCCTTGAAGAGCCAATAGCTCAACCAATTGTAAATAAGGAAGAAATGCCTCAAGGATCATAAGGTGAGTTGGTTTATGGTTTTTTAAGGCTAATGACATGTTGGAGATAATATTTTGGCACTTACAAAGTTCATTTTTCAAATATTACACTAAAATCTGCATTTTCAGCACTTTTCAGCAGTTTCGTAGCGTGCCTAGGCTTACAGGGCAGCAAAATGCTACGAAACTACTATAGTTGTTCTTTTTAATTTTTGAACTAGTTCTGAATTTTATCAAGAGCTGTAATTGGTGTGGGAGATGTGTTTAATGATGATGAACACTATGTCAAAGGAAATAATCAATAATTTTTAGGTTAAATGGCATGTTTTGCAGTGCTAAGAAAGTACGCAACGAAACTGCCTTACTTTCGTAGCGTATTGTATTTCAGCCTTTTTAGCAGGCTTTGGAGCATATTTGGACATATGGAGATTATTTAAGGGTTAAATACCATGACAAGAAATTATTCAACACTCATGGACCACGATTTGAAGATAAAGATTATTTTCCTAAAAAACAAGGTTTTGTTTCCTAGTTTTGAGGAGGTCAGTTAAGTGGTCATAAAGTGATGAATTCCGTCATCTAAATTAGAACATGTAAAAGAATACTTGTCAGAAAATGTAATTACTTTAGTAGATAAGGTTGTTAAAGGAAATAATGAGTAGTTTGAGTCCTATTAGGAAAAGGACTGTTAAGTAGGATAGGTGTCCATTTGTCATTAAATTGATGTTTTATGGTTACGCAAGGTGTCATTAGGAAAAAATTTGATGAATCTAGCGAGGAGGTAGATCATATCATGATGTAAAAAGTCTATTAAAGGCCATTAGGTCGAATTTGTCAAGGGTTGGATATTTTTGGAAAAATTGTAGCTTATTGTAAATTAACTGTTTCAGCAATACAAATATTTGTTACTTGACCAACCTGAGATTCTGAATGAGTTTTTAGTTATTTCCTATCTTATATATACCTTTTATGTATCTCATTTGCAGTGGTTTTCATTTATAATACTCAAAATTTATTATTGCAATGCTTCGACTTCCTTTATATATGAATTGACTATGTAGTTTCCCGTTTCATGTGTGTGTGTCCTACTACTAAAAACTCTGACCTGCCTCAGTTTCCATGTCAAGTGAACTCATTGAATCACAAAATATGTTGACTCCATAAGCCCAATGTTTACATACTGATTGATTTTCAACCTACACTCATCATAATCAAGTTATTTCCTCAATAGAGTTAGCCATCTACATCTTTATTCAATATCAATAACCCTTGAGAGAGCCCTCTCAGACTGAGGAGGATAAGCCTTAGTCACAAGATTGGTTTGAAAAATTTACATGAGATTCTATTATTAGCAGCCTATCAGAAGAAATTTTGTGATAACATTTTGGTGCATTTTCTGGGAGCCTGAAGATTATACTTTTCTGAAATTTTGAAGCTGAACTTCTGAAGGTAGCAGGATCTGAGAAGATGATCGAGGCTACATCTAACTTGGTGACTCCATTCAAAATTCATATGATAAAAGGTGGCTTCGAGAAGGAAATAAACGAGGAGTAATCCTGACCGAAATCCACCTACCATTGTGGACAATCCAAACACCATCTCCAAAAACAGTCAAGGAATTTTTGAAATATCAGGTACTCCATTACATACAAAATCCTTGTCCTATGAATTTTTAAGAAGTCCCAAAGATAAAATATTTGATGATAAATTCAAGATGTCTTGTTTAGGTATGAAACTAAAAATTAATTAACTAAAATTGTCTTAGACCTACATAGGAGAGGTAGTGATACCTCAGCCTTAATGACACAGAAAGATAAAGAAGAGTTTTGGGAAGAAATCACTTCTGAGTTGTTGTTGGAAAGAGAGTATTTAGATAGGTTGAAGGAGCTTGAACCTTTTGAAATATTGTTGAGAAATAAAACTGGTTTCCCTCTTCTTGATTGGAGTTTAATTGTCAGTGGACAACAAAGACCAAACAGACCTCCTCCTAACAATTCCTCTTCTTCCATTGCTACTATCCCTAAAACTACCACAGTCTCATTCACCATGGTCAGAAATGTACCTCCTCCACCTACTGCACCTGCTAGATATGCCCCTCTTGTTCTTCCAGTTGTCCTACATGCCCTTCCTAACAAATACTCTGCTAGAATCAAAACTTGGGAAGTGATTTTTACACTAAAAATTGTCATCCTGACATTTTACTATTAGTATGAGCTCATTATTACTCATACTTCCTCCCTTTTCAAGTCTAACATATCAGCTCCTCATGTCAAGCTTTCAAAATCAGAGAAAAGTTCCTAAAAATCCCCTAAACATTGGTATTGCACTTTCTCTATTCATTTCCTGCGGTCCCGCACCTAATGTTAAGCTTTCCTGCGGAACCATACCGCACGTTCTTTGTGTTATGGGTGCGGACCTCTGTAAAACTCAAAAAGGCGAGAAAGTAAAGATAAAAAGTGGATTTCAGATGAATTCTAGAAGATTATAGATGGGAATTTTCGGGAATGGATACGCTTTGAGAAGGTTCATGCATCCCTCACTTGATGGAGCTAACCCCTTGATGTAAGGAGCTAATCCCTTTGAAGGAGGATTCTATCCCTTAATATTTGGAACAGAAAACCTCCTCTTTTCCACTATAAAAAGAGGCCTTGGGTAGCCTCAAAGGGAGTTCAAGCTTAAGATATTTGAAGTTAAATGCTGTTGAGATTCAGACTAAGTTAACTAAGAATTTTTGTGAGGTTAAATCACTCATCTCTATCTATATTCGTTCAAAGAGTGCAATGCTTGTCAAATTAGAAGAGATTCCTACTTCGGACCCCGGGAAGACCTGCACAACATCAAGGCACAGGTTGTAAAGGTTTTCTTTATTTGAAGTTAATACAAATATACTCATTTCTCTCATTAAACTGTCTATTTATGGTTTATTTCATAAATTCCTTGATCATTATGATGAGCATGGTTTATAATAATGTCTATACAGGTGCTGTGTAATCTTTTTGCTTGTTTGTGACTGCAGATTCATGAGGAATGTTCTTTCAAGTGCACGGGAAGGACTTCAATGAGATCAAGCAAGAGTTGGACATAAGGTAGGCCTTACACCTATATAGCATTTTTATGAATCTTATATACTTAGAGAGAGATTAGTATAATTGGTTGTTTGTTGCTAGTTACTTTTAGTACTAGAGAGATCGGTCTTGTCCGCAAGACGGATTAATATACACAACAAAATGGAGACTCCACTGGGGAAGAACTTGTTGTTTTTGGTTCTCTTTTATTTTTGATTTGAGGAAACATTTTTTCCTGATTTTTGATTGATACATATCTGTCTGGGTAATTGAGATTTTTCCCTGTTTTTGAAAATTTAGAAATATTTTAAGTTTTTCTATAATTTTTCCTAGGACCGCACTCTGCCTTACTTCGACAGTGCAGGCAGGTTCGCACTTTCTGTAAAGAATACAGTGCGGGACCGCACCTGTCAATACCGGTTGCCTGCGGACCCTGTAAAAATTTTAGAAAAATATTTAGATTTCTTTCTCTAGTTTATTTTTATTTGAATTTAGCCTTTTGGTGTCTGCCTAGACTGATTATTGTTTCTGTAAAGAATTTTTTGTGAATGAACTCCAATAGTGTTGATGTTTTGATGATTTTCTAGAAGATTTTGCAGTTTAGATTGTTTTTTCCACTTGGTCTTTGTAGCGATTCGAACTTTCGACAATTTGCAGTATCTCAGATTACATTGATCTCTTTTTGTCTTTTGAATCTGACCTGATTGTGAAAACATCCTTTATTAAGAAATTGAGCCTTTTTGTTTCTTTGCAAGTCTTCGAAAAAACTTGATTGAAAGTTTTGAATTTCATTTAAAAAAAAAAAAAAACATATTTTGAGTGTTTTTGATCTGTTTGTTATTCTGAACGAATAGATTCTTAGTTTGTTTAACAACTAAGGAAAAAATTCTTCAAAAAATCTTAAATTTTTTACTCGATTTAGATTTTAGATCTCAAGATTAGATTTTGTAGTTTTAAGTAGTTTTAAGTTTTGTAGCTTTCTTTCGAAGGAAAATTGTTTTGTAGCTTCTAGTTTGGAAAGGAAAAGGATTTTTCTTATGAGCTTTGATAGTTTATTAAAAATACAGTACTTTCTTTCAATCATTTTTCATGTTTAAAGAAGGAATTAAAAGGATTGCATTCTCCAACTCTTTCTTTAGATAGCAAGTTCATTGAAAGAAAAAGAATTGAATAATCATTCTAGGTGCATTTTAGTGTTTTTTGGAAGTCGAGTCTTCACATCATCCAAAGTTTCATTTCCGCACCCATTGACTTAAGAAATAGCTCCTAAAAGTAACGCTTAATTAAAATTCATCTAGTAATGTTTTTATTTCTAGGGCTCTTATCACCAACATAGCTTAGGCTAGTATCTTGGAGTAGGGAGTAATTAACTCTCCAAGATAGCTAAAACAAACAAGTAGACAAATCTTGCAGTAGGAATAATTCCAATTGTTGCATGTATGCTCTGGGAAGCTCCTCTTAAAGGAGTTAAGCATGAGATCATATCTGAACCAGTGGGGTAATCAATCCTTCCTCATTGGGAACGATAGAAGATATACACGTATTAAAAACGGTAAACCTCGGATAGACCATTGTTGAGGAGCCTGGGGTCACTTGTCGGTAAACCTTGGATTATTTCAAGGAGCCTTCAAGGGGATTGAGCTTTGTTACTCTGCCCTTGCGTGTGTGTTAGATCGTAGACTGTTCCCCCAGGTATATTTGTTTCAGTTGGTAACCTTAGTGGCTATAATCTTTAAGATTCTTTCCTAAGGTGACGGTGGAGGGAAGATCCCACTGTACCTGGAACAGACGTCAGCTAGACTCACTTGGACTCTCCGGAGGGTTATCTTCACTCGAGATGGTATAGTGGAGAAACTTGCACCGGTCTGTTTCATTAAGCAGGTTGTCGGGGTAACTGTTCCAACCGCCCTTTTCGTGTTAAAATTCTACTAAGTTGGATTTCATCACCAACTAGTGTTTTTATTACGGAAAGTTACCTATTTGTGTGTGGTTTGAACTCTTAGATTTTTAAACGAATGATTCAATTGTTTGTTTCTTAGAGACTTTAGGTGTTTTCATTGAAATTTTTCTTTGTTTGCATGTGATTAGATAATTTTTAATCGTGGCGGAATTGCCGAGACAATCCCGGAGAATACAAGGGAAACCTCCTGAATATTCACCAGGTCAACTTGAAGGGCTTCGAGCTCTGGTACCACACAGTAGCCATAGACTTAGGTCAACAGAGGTTGAAAGCTCTACTATAGTAATACATCCTGATCATCAAATACCTACAACAGAATACATTCAAGAACCGATTTCAGTTTCTGAAGTTACTGAAAATATTTCTCCTTCTGGTGAATTATCTGACGAACCTGAAATCTCTGAACCTGAAACTGAATCTTCTGTGTTAGAAACATCCTCAGGATTTATCACACCAACTTCTAGCAATCCAGGTTCACCTAGGGTAAGAAATATCATTACAGACAATCTTCCCTCTGGACTTATTTCTATTGAAGAACTTATGAATATAGACGAAGACATATCTCTTCTCGACTCCCCTCAATCGTTAAATCTTAGGGAGCGTGAATATATTTTCTACAGCCCCATTCAAACTAATCCTTGGTATCTCTCTTTAATGAACTTTTTAGAGAATCTGGGTCTTGCTTTTTATCCACCTCGAATTCCATTTCATCCTACACCCAGAGGTTATTATCTGTCATCTTTTATGGCTGGAGAGTCATCCATGTTTTCTCAAACGCCAGAATCATTTTTACATGGTGGTCCTTCTGTTCCTTCGGGATATCAGTCTTTGTCTGGTACTTTCTCAGGAGCAACTCCTCAACCCATCAAAAACGTGTTATCATCTGGTTTTGATGGACTTAAAATTGAAACGTCGAACGCAGAGCAAATTTTTATGATGTCTGGTAATATTCCCAATCCTCAAACTCAAGGCAGTCAGTTTCCTTCTGGGGGGCAACCTTAGGGAACTCAGTTACCGCCTAGGGGGAAACCTCAGGGTAGTCAGTTACTGCTTGGGGGGCAACCTCAAGGTAGTCAATTACCACCTGGGGCACAACCTCAAGGTAGCTTTTTCCCAGGACAAACTGTGCAATCATATTATTTTGGGGGGCAACCCCAAGGACAGTACATACCTCAGGGTTATCAACCTCAAGGATAGTACATTCCTCAAGGTCAACCCCAAGCACAATATGCTCCTCAGGGTCCTTATCAACCCCAGCCTCAGTACACGCCTCAGGGTTATCAACCTCAAGGTCAGTACCCAATTCAAGGTTACCAACAGCCTTCTGGTCAACCATATTTTCAAGGAGCTGGAAATTTACCACTTCCTAATCAACCCTATGTTCAACCAGGTTTTGGTCCTTACGTTCAACCTTCTATGGGACAATACCCCGGAACTATGGTGTTGGATCCGTCTCAATATCAACAGCCTTTACAGCCTAATGTGCAGTTACCTTATCAACCTGGCCAGCCATTGGTTTCTAGTCCAACCCAGCAACCTATTCAGCCAGCTATTCAAACTCCTGCACCTAGTTCAGTTCAGCAGACTGCGCCTAGTACACCTCAGACTCTGCCTCAAACTTTTGTAACTGCTGCAACGTCTTTTCAACCTGTCACACCCATTTCTGGAGTATCTGTAACACCTACTTCTTATATCCCTGTATCCGTGCAAATACCTCAAGTCTCTGTACCTCAGTCAGGACCTTCCATTCAGACTACAGTTCAGATGCCTGCAGGACAAGCCAGTACAAGTACCGTTGTTACAAGTCAACCTCAATTTACGTATCAACCATACCAGGGATAGCCGCAATTCGGTCCCTATGTACAGAATCCAAGCTATCAGTATCAACTGTACCCTGGTTATACTTATCAACAACCTTAGTATGGTCCGGTTCATCCTGGTTATCCGGGAGGTTACACAATACCTAATGCAAATCCGATTCCTAGTTATCCTGGGTATCCACCTCCCGGATCTGCTTTGGCTTCTCAAGGTTTTCACGACCCTAACCGTTAACTACCATTTATCGCAACTTTGGACTTACCTGATTTGACGCGCCTTACAAATGATCCAATTTTTTATTATCAGAACTGGCCTCC
This sequence comes from Pinus albicaulis, assembly GCA_034641835.2. NCBI lineage: Eukaryota > Viridiplantae > Streptophyta > Pinopsida > Pinales > Pinaceae > Pinus > Pinus albicaulis. Next base: position 1,020,067 of record JAXQQM020076304.1, on the reverse strand, counting down.
AATGCCTCATAAGTTGCCCAGTGATATACCAAAATTCGAAGGTAAGTCAGGAGAGGATCCATCGAATCATGTTATGACTTATCACCTTTGGTGTGCATCTAATTCAATCATTGATGATTCGATTCGCTTACGTCTTTTCCAAAGAACCCTTATAGGTCTTGCTGCCAAATGGTACATTGAGTTACCACGTAGCTCGTTTCATAATTTCAGTCAGTTAGCAACAGCTTTCTTGACTCATTTTCAGTTGCCTGTCAAATACGACAACGACACAGAATTATTAACTTTGCTAAAACAATCTACGTCCACGTATATTTCTGATCATATTCATGAATGGTGACGTAGAAGACGTTTGGTGAAATTTTATATTCCGGATCAAATTTTGGCAGAATGGTTTGTTAAATCATTGTTACCCAAGATCACTAAAGATGTAGCTAAGGCTGGTGTTGTTACTGAAGAGCAGGTAATTTCTCAAGCTCAGTACCTTGACCTCGTTTATACGTAGTCAGGTACTCTACATGAAAAAGTCCCAGACCTTCCAAAACAAGGTCAAATAGTTGCTGCTCCTTCAGGGTCTCATGCCGCTGACGGTATGATTGGTACGGTCAATTCTAAAAGTAAGAAGAAATCGTCAAAGAATTCTTCTCCAATTATAACTTTACCTGATTCCCCGAAAGGAGAATCTTCTCCCGAAGTTTCCGCCGACATTCATGTCATTGAAACATCTACAACAAAATCAAAATCCGGTGGTAAAAAGAAGGGGAGGAACAAAAACAAAAAGAATTCGAAAGAGAAAAATGATAAAGATGAATCCAATGACGAAAAACATAAACCTCGCTATCCTTGTTTCATTTTTGAACAAGATCATTTCACGAAAGAATGTCCATATCGAGACGAAGTTACAAAATTCGTTAAAGGATTGCAACAACCTACTGTCTTGAAGGATCCTTTTCCAATTCAAGATAGTAAGATGATTGGTTCTTCCTCGACTAATTTAGAAGAGCCTATTATGATGATGTCTCATGTAAGGGTTGCGACGCGATCGCAAGATTATGGTTCTAAGAATCCTGTTGATGGTAAAGAAGCAGAATCTTCTAATGCAAACACATCAAATACACCTCCTCCTGTTTCTGGTCCGCTACAGATCGAGAAACAAAATCCAGACTTAATAATCAAAACGCCTGCTAAAGGTGTTCTTCGTAAATCAGCTTTCAATCCACATGTGAGAGCTGCTCAGAATTACAACATTGTTGAAGACTTAGTTGTTTCTCCTTCAGCAATGTTAGCTTTAGAAGTGCTGCAATCGTGTCCAGCACAACGTAAATTATTATTGTCTGCCATAGGAGCTGTCGATGTTCAGGATTCTAACCTTATAATCTTTGATTTAGAAAATAGTACACCTCGCCCACCTCACCAAATGGCTTTCCAGATTCCAGTGTTAGTAAAAAACAGACCAATCTTTCGGACTGTGATTGATGAGGGAGCTTCAACGTGTATTATGTCGATTCAGTGTTGGAAATCGCTTGGTTCTCCTACACTTAACCAATCTCCGACAATTCTAAAGGCTTTTGATGGTCGAGGTTTTCAACCTTTTGGTATTTTGCAGGATTTACCCATAGGGGTCGAAGGTAAAATCATTAATCTAGATGTGGAAGTGGTTGATGCCCCTCTAGATTACAACCTTCTTCTGGGTCGTAGTTGGTCCTATGCTATGACTTTTGTTGTTTCTTCAGTCTTTCGACTCATAAAATTTCCATATCAAGGAAAGATCGTGACAATATATCAGTTAACTTATTTTTCATCCGACCCATCCTCTACAGAAACAATCCAACATGTTGGTAAAACGGCTATCCCTTATAAGGATGTTGGAGTAGGTTTGATTAAAGATTCTGGTTTACTAGGAACTTTTTCCTTTCCTCCTCCTAATGTATCGCCTTCTACTGCAAATATTCACATGATTTCATCAGACACTATTATGTTTGATGATCCTTGGATCGTACCTTCCGAATCCGAGATAGATTCATTTGATGGCATGATGCCTTTGATTCCATTTGAAATTGCATACCAGGCTGTACAGTCACTTTCCAACCCCTCTTCAACCGAAATTGATCCAATGAATGGGATCCAATAGGAATCACTTTCTATATCTAGTTCAATTACAACGACATTTCCTGAACTTGTTCATACTGATGAGCAAATTCGTGAGCTTTTGTCTATTGATGATTTACCATGGGAAGATCTACATCACCGATCTTCATTTTTACCTGAATTAGATCATTTTGAAGATGATTTCGCTTCAATTTTTACTGTTGAATATGCCAAGGAACCTTAGAATCCATTGCAAAATCCTAATTCTGAGTTAAATTTGGAAAATATATCTATAACGGTTCCAATTGACATTTCAGTAAAACCAGGAATAATTGAAAACATTCATATAGGTGCTTGTTGTACAGATGAAGAAATTCGGACTTATAAAGCCCTATTTCAAGAATTCTGTGACATGTTTGCCTGGTCTTATGAAGAAATGCTAGGAATTGATCCATCAATCGTGGTTCATGAAATTAAGACTTACCCGGATGCTAAACCTGTTCGTCAACGATTACGTCAAATTCATCCTAGAAAAGCTGCTGCTATAAAAGCAGAAGTTGAAAAATTACTTCGAGCAGGATTCATTTATCCAATTCCCTTAACGGATTGGGTATCGAATATTGTTCCTGTGACTAGAAAACAAGGAACAATAAGAGTATGTATCGATTATAGGGATATTAATCGAGCGTGTCCAAAAGATAATTATCCAACTCCCTATATCAATCAAATAATCGATGATTGTGCTGGCAGTGAATTTTTTTCCTTCATGGATGGCTTTTCCGGCTACAATCAAATAAACATACTCCCTGCAGATCAACCCAAAACAACTTTTATTTTTCCATGGGGAACATTTGCTTATTGCAAACTACCTTTTGGACTAAAGAACGCTGGAGCAACTTTTGAACGGGCTATGTCTTACGCATTTCATGACATTAAGCACATTGTCCAGCCATATCTCGATGATTTACCTGCTCATTCATTACGTAGGGCCGATCATCCCACTCATTTATGAGCAATTTTTATGAGATGTAGGTATTATCGGATACGGCTGAATCCACATAAATTTGTTTTCTGCGTAGAATCAGGTCGATTACTGGGATTTGTTGTCTCGAAAGCAGGCATTCGCGTCGATCCATCGAAGGTCGAAGCCATTGTTAAATTTCCTCCTCCTTCGACTTTACGCCAGCTCCAAAGTTTGCAGGGGAAAGAAAACTTTTTACGTAGATTTATTCCTAACTATGCCGAGCTTACAAAGGGTTTTACCCGGTTGTTGAAACAGGACATTCCGTTCTTTTGGGACGAGATCGCTGATCGATCTTTTGATGCACTTAAACACGCGTTGACCCATGCACCATTATTGCATCCTCCCAACTACAACCAAGATTACATTTTGTACCTCGCTGCTTCTCATTCCACTATTGGGATGGTACTAGTTCAGGAAGATGAATCTCACAATGAACATGTGATTTATTATCTTAGTCAAAATCTGCATCCGACTGAAATCAAATACACACATGTGGAGAAATTGGCCTTGGCAGCTGTTCAAGTTGTTCAACGTTTTAGACATTACATCTTGTTACGTAAAACCATGGTAATTTCTAATTGCAACCCTATGATGTGTATTTTGACCAAACAATTGCTAGGGGGCAAATATTCCAAATGGATAGTTATCCTGTAGGAATTTGACTTGGAATTTGAAAAATCCAAGGCAAAGAAATCTTTGGTATTTGCGGAACTGATGTGTGATTTCCCCTCTACTGATACTGAAACAGTGGCAGAAGAGTCCATTACGGACGAATCTTTGTTTCTCATCAGTACACTTGATCCTTGGTATGGAGATATTATTGTTTATCTCCAAACCCAATCTTTTCGGCCTGACATTTCACGAACTCAGCGACGGAAAATACGCTTCCAATCCCAACAGTATAATATCATTGGTGATACACTTTATCGACGTGGAGCGGATTATGTTTTCCGACGTTGTCTAACTCATGAAGAGGCTGAAAAGGTGTTAAATGACTGCCATTCTGGAGCATGTGGCGGTCATATGTCTGGGTATGCCACAGCCCAAAAGATATTGCGTGCAGGTTATTTCTGGCCAACGCTGTTCAAATATTGCATTTATGCTGTTCGGAAATGCCAAAATTGTCAAATTTTTTATCGGAAAATGTGTGCGCCACCCGCTCCTCTTCACCCTATAATTGTTGTTGGTCCTTTTGCGAAATGGGGTATCGATTTTATTACATGTAACCCTCACTCGGCCGAGGGGCATGCCTATATTATCTTAGCAGTAGATTATTTTACAAAATGGGCCGAGGCGATGCCTACATTTTCAGCTGACGGCAATACTGCTGCAACATTCGTATTTAATCACATAATTACTAGGTTCGGTGTTCCTCAAGCTATTATTACGGATCATGGAAGTCATTTTCGGAACGTCATGATGACTGAACTGACAGACCAGCTTGGCTTGCGCCACGATAGTTCCACTCCATATTATCCACAAGCCAATGGTCTGGTTGAAGCCATTAACAAAGTTTCAGTCACCATGATTAAACGACTCATTGGTATTCACAAGACGAATTGGCATTCCATGTTATTTTCAGTACTTTGGGCATATCGAACCTCAGTTAAAACATCAATAGGTTTCACTCCTTTTCAACTGGTTTACGGTTTGGAAGCTGTGTTACCGATTGAATGCGAAATACCGTCACTAAAATTAGCCATAGAATTACTTCCAGCTACATCTGAAGAGGAGAAACGTTTCTTGTACTTAGCCCAATTAGATGAGAATCAACGAAATGCTGCAATATCAAACGAGGCTCATGTTAAAAGGATAAAAGCTCAGTATGATAGAAGTGTGACCCCTCAAAATTTTTTAGAAGGAGACCTAGTTTTACTTTATGATCAAGCTAACGACAAGCTAGGAGCTGGGAAATTCGTGCCTATGTGGCATGGTCCTTACATTATTAAACGAAAGTTAGCAAAAGGGGCCTACGAGTTGATAGATTTTGATGGTGTCCCTTTGGATAAACCCAGAAATGGGCTCTATTTAAAGCGATATTATGCTTAATGTGGTGTGGAGATTTTGTTAGTTTAGATTTCTTTACTGCTGGTGTGTTTTAGATTAGAAAAGTGTGCCTAGTTTAGAAGTGTGTTTTTATCACTATTCCTGCTTATCTGAGTTTTACTCTTGATATTGCAGATGTCGACGTCTCTTCAAACCTACATTTGTTTTGCTGATGGTGCTTGTCGTAGTACATGGAACATTTCTTCCACAGCATGGGTTATCTATTCACCCTCTGACGAGTTAGTATCCATGCATGGTGTAAGCCTTGGTCAAACAACAAACAACATTGCCGAGTATAGTGCAGTGATTGAGTTATTATCTGAATCCATATCATTTGGAATTTGGAGTTTGATTGTAAGGTTGGATTCTAAACTTGTTGTATTACAACTTAACAGGGTTTATACCATTAGAAATCCAGTATTGTTACGGTTGTTTTTGAGAGTTCGTCTCTTGGAACGTGAATTTGATTACATTGAATATCAGCATATTCCAAGACATTTAAATACATTAGCAGATTCAATTGCTTCTAGTATGATAAATAGACATTTGCAATAATCAAAGCAGTAAAACAAACAACATTCACATATTTACACAGATAGCCGTCAAAATAGTGATATATCATAGTATAGGAGTGTTTTCAAAAAATATACATCGTCTTCAATCATAGGTTGGAAACACCTTATGATCGGCAAAAATGATAATACAAAAGTCAAAAATATGAGTCTACACGATCATCCCATCACTGATGGTGATCACGATAAGAAACCACTGCTCGGGCTACCCTGCATAAGAGCCTCCTAAAAGGTCCTGGAACTCCAATCACATATCTCTGCAACCTGAGAGGAATGTCATCTATGCTGGTCTCTGGAATATCTAGAGTCAAATGCTCTAGATGATGTTCTAAATCAGTCAAAATCTCCACTGATTGGCCTGCTAGGGCTGGTGCGGGCGCAACTAGTTGTCTTCTTTCGTAAGGTTGAAGATGAGCTGGTCTTTATGGACCCACATCTGTATTCAAAAAACTTTTGGTTATTAGTTTTCAAAGACGGTAAAAAATTTAAAAAATTAGAATTTAGCAAACGTTGAAAAATGATTATACCTGACTCATCCCACTATTCCCCTGCTGGGAGAGCCATCTCTCTGTCACCGCGGAAATCTATCCCGGCATATGGAAATCTTCTATCACAAAAAGTTGGCGATCCAGCCAACGAAAATATGAAGGAGGAAATCGCACAATCTCAGTACCCTCAATAGCATGACGAGCCATCAACGCGGACCAACAAACCATTCTCGGTTCTCGAGGTCGACCGGCATCAACAGCAATACTCTGTGGAGATAACATGGGGATCCTCTCCAGAGCAAAAGAAACAACAATGGATCCGTATCCAAAGTTATTCAGTTTCCCATTTTTTTCTCTGGTTAATTGGCCTTTTACATTGGCCAACACAGCTTTACACCAGTTAAAGATGGTGATGCGAAAACAGTCCACGGCAATACGCATTTTGGAACTAGTAGCTACATGAAGCGCAGCACTCCCACACAGTTTGGTAACAGTAAAAGCAATAAATTTCAATTCAGGACGGATGATGTGTTTTATGTCAATCCGTTTGTCCCGAGGATTTTCCTGGTCATTGGAGAATTCTAGTTGGAGACTAGCAACAGACTGGCCACCTGGCCTAGTCCCAAACAAAGAAACTTGTTCGCCCCTCTTGGACAAACCAGTCAAGAAATATATATCCTCCAGCTCAATTTTGAGCCGGTGGCCACCAATGAAGAAGCGCTAGTCCTCCACATTCCATCTGTTCACCAACCATGTCAAGAGTTCTACTTGTGCCCTCATGCCTGAGATGGCCCAAAATTTGTACAAGCCACATGCTTTTAATGCCCGTTGTGTGGGCAAATGAGGTATTACGGCTTCATCCACTTCCTCATGCTCACGTTCTCACTAGATCAGCATCTTGTCAATCCTACAATACAGAAAAAGGCAAGTTAGAATAATCTTATTTGAGAATTTTTGGCAAACAAATGAGAAATCAATGTTTTAAATCCAACCGCGCGGGTACTGCACCCACTCTTTGTAAACAGAGCGTAGGTCCGCACGCGGGCTGTGTGCCAGGTGCGGAACCCACGAATTTTTCCTTATAGGAAAAATTCAGGGTCCGCAGGTAACGTATGTCCCACTTGCGGACCCTGCGGGCGCATTTTCAAACCATTTTTTTCCCCAAAAATTCAAACTAAAGCCTAAAAACAAATTTGAAACGGATGAAAAACAAGATAGAGAGGTTGTGGATTACTTGGGACTGACGGTTCTCGATTCCAACGGACGAATTTTCCAGAATATTCACAGGAACTTTCTTACCCAAAAGCTTTTTACTTTTCACTCTGAAACTGAACGGTAAAAATGAAGTTGAAAAAGTCCTTTTTATAAGTTTTTTCGAATGGATGAATTTTTAATTTATTTATTTTTCACTTTAAAAAGGGTATTTTTGAAAGCATTTTTACTTATCTTAAAACAGGTATGTGTAATGTTTCAAGTTTTTGTGCAGAAACTGGATTTTTCAGGTGAACTGATCGTTTTTCAACAAAAGAGCATACTTTTATCACTTTTTCGGACTCTTTCAAAAATTTTACGAAAAAGCGAAACCTTGGAGTCCTCTTTTAAGCCCTTTTCAGACTCTCTAAATATGAAAAGATTGCCGAGTACTTGACTATTTGAACTCGTTAAAGTAAATGAACAGTCGTCCCTTCAGTATAAGTTTACCCCTTTTACGGACTGAAATGGACTATTTACGAAAAAGGTATACGTTGACTAATTACGGTCAATAGAGTTCTCTCCCGCATTATTTTATCCCTTTTCGGGCTCGAGAGACTAAATTTACGAAAAATTACACCCACGGAGTTTTCTTATGTTTTTTCTTCTGACTCCCTAAAATTGAAAAACACCGAGTTTCTCCTATACTGGACTCGTTAAAACTTAACAGTAAAGGACCTGTTTAATTTTCAACAGGAACAAACCACTCCTTCTTAGGGTTCGAATTTTAAACTAAGTTAGACTCATCCGAAGGATGAGCTTATAATCAAGCAAATGTTATCCTCCTCAAGCTTGTCAAAAATAAAGAGGTACTTGCCAGAAATGGTGGGGGAAAAAGAGAGAAAAATGGGCGTGTTTGTTGTATTTTAAATTTTTCGAAAATTCAGTCAACCACTCTTGAACACGACACTTTCATTCACTTGGGTTGGGAAATCCTTTACCTAACAGTTAATCAAACCACATTGAAAGTCTTCAGCCGGTTTCTGGGTATTAGCTTTGGGTCAATTGTTACCAAGCCATCTGCAATGTCGTTATGTGTTCAAGAGAACAGTTCAAATAAACCATTCATCTGCAAAATATTTGTCATCCATTATTGACCATCCCTGAGTTAGTCCTTGCCAATATATTTTCAAAACCTGATCTATGATTTCGTGTTGTGGGCTTGCCTACAACAGATCACTTTCTATCGACATCAGCACATTATCTAGGAAGTTGATCCAGAAATCTTCAGTACCTTGAAATCTGCATGCCTCAATGGCAGGTTTCTCGCCTTCGACGACAGGTTGCATCATTGACCTTCGATCGAATGATTCTGTGACATGTTCGACTTTAGCTCATTCATTCACATTTCATGGATTGTACTGAGTACTTTGAGAGCCATTAACATTACTGGTGGTTTCTCTCACACTTGTTAACAGTTCACATCATTGACTGGTAATCAAGTGGTTTCTACCATGTTCAACTTCAACACATTTATTCACATGGATAGAATCGTACTAGTTCGAGATGCGAAAATCAAGACCCTGGATCTAGTTTCCACCATCTAGGCTGGGAGGAATTTTGTTGTCATCTATACAGTAGACTATTTATAAACAGATGGCTGCGTCCATACTGTATTTGTACTATGATGTATTCAAAATCATTCCTGTATCAGAACGATTTGAGTTATTTTCTAGTTAGTTTTAATCTGAGTATCGGAATGCCTACCTCAATGATGACATATATATGTATATATTTTGCATTGAATGTTTTTACAGGTTTCGACTGGGGTGTCCACAGGATGATCTTTGAAATGATAAAGTATTGCACTCTTCATATATGACAGACTTCAGCTTCATCTATTCCAGACTTTGCACTTTAGGGGGCAATTTGTTACACTAAAAACTGTCATCCTGACATTTTACTATGAGTTTGAGTTCATTATTAATCATACTTCCTCCCTTTGCAAGTCTAACATATTAGCTCCTCATTTCAAGCTTTCGAAATCAGAGAAAAGTTTCTAAAAATCCCCTAAACATTGGTATCGCACTTTCTCTATTCATTTCTTGCGGTCCCGCACCTAATGTTAAGCTTTCCTGCGGAACCATACCGCACGTTCTTTGTGTTATGGATGCAGACCTCTGTAAAACTCAAAAAGGCGAGAAAGTAAAGATAAAAAGTGGATTTCAGATGAATTCTAGAAGATTCTAGATCGGAATTTTTGGGAATGGATACACTTTGAGAAGGTTCATGCATCCCTCACTTGATGGAGCTAACCCCTTGATGTAAGGAGCTAATCCCTTTGAAGGAGGATTCTATCCCTTCATATTTGGAACAGAAAACATCCTCTTTTCCACTATAAAAAGAGGCCTTGGGTAGCCTCAAAGGGAGTTCAAGCTTAAGATATTTGAAGTTAAATGCTGTTGAGATTCAGACTCAGTTAAATAAGAATTTCTGTGAGGTTAAATCACTCATCTCTATCTGTCTTGGTTCAAAGAGTGTAATTCTTGTCAAATTAGAAGAGATTCTTGCTTCGGACCCCAGGAAGACCTGCACAACATCAAGGCACAGGTTGTAAAGGTTTTATTTATTTGAAGTTAATACAAATATACTCATTTCTCTCATTAAACTGTCTATTTATGCTTTATTTCATAAATTCCTTGATCATTATGATGAGCATGGTTTATAATAATGTCTATACAAGTGCTGTGTAATCTTTTTGCTTGTTTGTGACTGTAGATTCACCAGGAACGTTCTTTCAAGTGCACGGGAAGGACTTCAACGAGATCAAGCAAGCGCTGGACATAAGGTAGGCCTTACACCTATATAGTGTTTTTATGAATGTTATATGCTTAGAGAGAGATTAGTATAATTGGTTGTTTGTTGCTAGTTACTTTTAGTACTAGAGAGATCGGTCTTGTCTGCAAGACAGATTAATCTACACAACAGTGATGAAGAGATTACAACAGAAGAAAATGTGGACCAATTTAATGATTTTATAGATAAGGAGGAGGTTGATGATGAGGATGTCAAGTTGATATTGTTTTCTCAAAGCTTTACTGATGAAGTTAGGAAGTCGTTCAAAGCCATTAATCCTAGAATCATTCATAATTGGAATGAACTTGAAGATATCTTCTTGAGGAAGTGGGGAAATAGAACCAATCTTGTACAAGCCCTCACTAAGTACAATAGTTTGAAAAGAGTCGTTGATGAAACTATCCAAAACTTTTCAAAAACATTTAACAAGGTTTATGAATCGATTCCTACCCATTTGAAAGCTCCACAAGCCTTAGCTTAGATGAGATATGATGAAGCTTTTGATTATGACTTTTATATATTGCTAAGAGAGAGAGAATCCTCTTCACTTTTTGAAATGCAAAATGATGTAGTGAAGGTGGAGGTTAATATGATAGCAGCAGAAAATTCCAAGATGGGTAAGACTAAGTTGAAAGAAAAAGATAAGCCTTCTACCTCTAATGACAAATTTGATTCAATGTTGAAGACAATGGAAAATTTAATGGATAGGTTGGCCCTTGGGAATACCTCTGCTTCTCCTGCACAACATGAGCCTCAGTTTAGAAATCATGAATTCAAAAGACCTCAAAATCAGAAAAGGCCAAGGGAAAACATAAATCAACAGCCTAACCCTACAGTGAGACCTCCTTTTCAACAGAAATTAGTTGATGAAGATGATGAACCTGGAATTCCAGAAGAGTCCATTCACTTTCTAGATGAAGACATGTCTGGAATTTTATTGACTAAGGAGGAGCATGATGAGTCAGACCAAAGTAATCATGAAGAGGAACCATCTGATTATTTTAAAGGGTATCAACATGTAATTTTTGAGTTGCAGAAACAATACAATCTCATAAATAGAAATGTGCCAATCATTGCAAAAAAAACACAGCCTAAGAAAGATACTCCTAAATCTACTGAAGCTTAGAAAGATACCCCCAAGGCTATTGAAGGTAAGAAAGATACAACATCTCCTCCTCCTATCAAAGAAACTAAAAAAATTTCTTCTGTTTTCAATTTGGAAAGTGAAATTTCTAAGATCAAAATACCAATTCCTTTTGGAGAGATTATTAAGGTAAATGAATATAGGAGAAATATTGTGAAAATGTTGAATTCACAACCAGGAGCTGCTAATATTTTAAATATTCAAGAGGATCATCCAACCATATAATTAGGCCCAAGATTTGAAGATGAACAGAATGAGGAGGTGCTCCTTTTTATGGTAGCCTAATAATTCATGATATGACATTGCATAATTCCATGTTGGATTCTGGGACCTCTCACAATATTATGCCCAAAGTAATCATGGAGAGGATGGGGTTAGAAATTACTAGACCATATAAGGAATTTTTTCTTTTGATTCAAAAAGAGTTCAGTGCATTGGTCTAATTAAAGATGTTGTTGTTGGTCTTACACAAGTCCCTGCCAAGACATTGGTCATGGACATTGTGATAGTAGACATTCCACCAAATTTTGGCATGCTATTATCAAGGTCATGGGTAGCAAAAATCAAAGGTACAATGCAGATGGACATTACTTATACCACCATTCCTGTTTTTGGTGAGCAAAGGAGACTATATAGAGATACAAGAATGGATTACATGGTGAGTAGTAAATATAAACCTCAGAAATTTCCAATTTATGCTCTTGATACTGAAATTGGATCTTCTATTCTTTTCAATGAGTTGACTGATGAATCAGAAGATCATAAGAAGGCAGAAAATCAAGGATCTGCAATTCAGTAGACAGAAAATCAACAAGCAGAAGATCATCAAATCAGTGATGAGAAGGCAGAAGGTTGGTGGTTGTTTCAATTTTATGGATTAGTAGGAAGAGAGGCAGCATGAGTAGGGATTTGGATTACAATTCCAAATGATGAAAGTAATTTCTTTTCCTACAAACTGAATTTTGATTGCACCAATAACATGGCTGAGTATGAATCTTTGATTTTGGGCTTAGAAGTTTTGAAAAGAATGGGTGCTCAAAATATTTCAGTTTGTGGAGATTCTGAATTAGTCATTAAAAAAGTTGAAGGTGTGTATCAAAAAAAGGATGTAAGAATGAGGGCATACAAAAACTTAGTTATGGACATGTTGGAAAATTTCCAAGAACATTCATTCATTATTAAAACTAGAGATCAAAACTCCATTGCTGACTCCCTAGCTATCTCTGCAAGTATTTTCATCATTCCCATACATTCCACTGAAACATATGAGGTTGAGGTTCGCCATAGACCAACTATCCCAAATAACATTATCCATTGGCAGGTATATGAGGAAACACAACAAGTTAAGAGCTTTATTGAGCTGAAAGAAGAGTTTGAAAATATAAAAGTATATCAGCAAAACATGCTTGCTGAGTCTAAGGAAAATTCTGAAGTATTACATCTGAAGAATAACTCTATACCCAAAGGCCTCATACCCATCAAGAAGCTTTTTTATCAGAATGATGTGTTCAAATCTCTTAGGATACAAGCTGATGATGAAGAGGTAGAGATTTGTAACCTTGGTACAGTAGCTATGCCAAAAATGATTAAACTTTCAAATTTTCTTTCAATTGATATAAAGAATAAATATATTGAGATGATGAAAAGGTTCATAGATGTTTTTTCTTGGATTTATGTTGATTTGAAGAAGTATGACCCTACTATCATTCAGCATACTATTCCCATTAAAGAAAATGAAAATCCTTTGAAGTAGAATTTGAGGAGGATTAATCCACTTCTCATGCCTCTAATTTAGAAGGAAATCAAGAAGCTCTTTGATGCCAAAATCATTTTTCCAATCAAATTCTCAAAGTGGCTCACAAACTTGGCTCCAGTCGGACAATGGAGTGGAGAAATCAGAGTATGCATTGATTTCAGAAACTTGAACAAAGCCTCTCTGAAGGAAAACTACCCTCTCCCAAAGATGGACCAAATTTTGTAGAACATTGTTGGTTCCCAAAGAATGTCTATGCTTGATGGATTTTTAGGTTATAATCATATATTTGTGCATCCAGATGATCAGGAAAAAACAGTCTTTACTACACCATGGGGCACATTCATGTATGCCAAGATGCCTTTTGGTATCATGAATGCAGGAGATACCTCTCAGAGGGCAATGGATATTTATTTTGCTGAAGAGAAGGACAATATGGTGGTTGTTTATCTTGATGACATAACAGTCTTATCAAGGAGGGAAGAAGATCACTTGAAGCACCTATAAAAAATTCTGCTGAAGTGTTGAAGGTTTGGCATTTCTCTCAATCCCACCAAAAGTATTTTTTCTTTAACTTTAGGTAAATTACTTGGAAATATTATTTCTAAATATGGGATTAATATTGATGCAAACAGGGTCAATGAAATTCAGAAAGTGGATTTGCCTAGGAGCAGAAAGGAGATTCACTCTTTCCTTAGAAAGGTAAATTTTGTGAGGAGGTTTATTCCTAATTTTGTTGATATTGTAAAGGACATAACAAGGATGCTGAATAAAGGAGTTGAAATCAATTGGAAAGTAGATGAAAAGCATTATTTTGAGGAGATAAAAAAGGCACTCACCAAAGCACCAGTGTTGATCAACCCAAATTTCTCAAAAGAATTTATGGTTTTTACTTTTGCATCAGAAAATACAATTGCTGGAGTTTTGTTGAAGAAAGGACAACAAGGTACTAATAAGCCCATTTCATTTTTTAGTAGGACATTAGCTAACTCAGAGCTAAAATAAAACATCTTATATAAGCAAGCTTATACCTTAATTAAGGCAATCAAATATTTTAGAATTTACATTTTGCATTCTCATATTATAGCTTTTGTTCCTAATGTTGTCGTGAAAGACATCCTAACTCAAGATGACCGTGATGGTAAGAGGGGGAAATGGATTTAAAAGTTGCTGGAATATGACATATAGATCAAGTCAACAAAATTTCTCAAAGGACAAGGCCTAGTAAATTTGATGGCACAGCCAAAATTTCATTGTCTTGACATGAATTTAATTGCAGAATTTTCAGAAATTTCAGATGAAGAGGAAGAATTGATCCCCATTGAAGAAAATTATATCATTTCAGAGTGGTATAAGGATTTTTTTTCTATCCTACATCATCATATAGCACCTACTAAGCTAACAAAGTCCAAGGCAATATTTGTGAAGCTAAAATCCTTGATGTATTGTATAATTGACAAAAATCTGTATTGGAAGGATACCGATGGTATTTTTTTGAATTTTTTGCTTGAAGAGGAGGGTGATAAAGTGATTGGGGATTTCTAAAAAGGAGATTGTGGAGGACATAATTATTGGAAGGCTACAGTAAACAAGATTCTCAAAGAAAGTTACTATTGGCCTACAATGTTTAAAGATGTTTACAAAAAGATTGCTTCTTGCCATGAATGCCAGATTTTTTATGGTAAGAAGAAACTTGTACATTTACCTTTGATGCCTATCTGTTGGTATCCTGTGATTTAGAAAATTGGCATACTAAATGACAAGGCAACACAAAAACCAGTCTTTAGAGCTCTAGGATCTAGCCCTCCTAGTCTCAGAGAGGGATCTCTCAAGATGTTTTGTATGGATATAGCTTGATTTCTTGTAAAAGGTTGATTTTAGGCTAGTTATTAAGCATGAGTTTGTTTGTTTGTTTGATGGGACATGATGATCTAGGAAGCATAGATAGAAAAGGGAAATATAAGTCATTGGGAAATGGAGTCAAATGGAAGTTTGTAACAATTTTTTAGATGAATTAGTGGTATCAAAGGGAAAATATAACTTGGTTGTTGGATCTACAAAGTTCTTAGGTGAAATGAAATGAACATCAAGGTTTCTAGAATGAAAAGTAGAACTAAGGGAAATTAATAATCCTTAATTATATGCACTCTTCAACAAAGGGTCTTAAAGCATCATTTGAACATGAAGAATTATTTTATAGACAGGGATAACCATGATTTCTACAATTTTATACTTCAGCAAATAATAATTTAAGGACAAACTTTCAAAATGAAATCTAAGAGTCGAGGAACGCTCTATTTCATCAAAGATTTCACTCTCAAGGACAAGAAAATATTTAAGATTCACAAATAATTTCACTTATAGAAGAGGGAACTCCTAAACATCTAGGACTGTAATTATAAAGGCTTTCAAAACAATTATTTGAGCAAGTACAAAGGGTATGATCAAAACAGACCTCTTTGGCAAAATTTGGACAATGGTACTTTGAAAGGAGACTTCAGAAATATTTTTTTTTTTAAGTGTAAACAAGAAGCAGGGAAAACCATAAATCATCTTGAGGCCAACTATATTGAATTACTTCTGAAATAAAAAATCTTAAAGGTTTAAAATCATTTAAAATACTCAATCAAACATTCAGTAGATGAAAAACATAAAGGAAGTGAAGAGTAAACAGGTCTAAGGTACTTCCAAGAGACATTTCTTAGCCTAAAATTTTTACTCTACTGTGAGCAAGAGATGATGAAAATAGAATGAAAACAAAGAAAACATTAAACAGTTTAGAATAATTCACCAAAAACCAAGCTCAGGGATCCAATGACAGAGCTTTCTCCATCCACAAATAGGTAAAAACATCCACAGGTTCCAGTACATCAATTTCTCTTCAATCTCAGCAGAACTATATATTACTTCAAAGAGTTATCAAATGCTAGAAACCAACCCCTAAAAATGAGTTCCACAATAGTATTTATACTGTAATTGAGGAGGTGGAACTCTTCTAGGGTATAAAATGTTATTAACTATAGAGTAAATGCATTCCTAGCCTTGAAAACTACGCAAGGCCTAAGGTAGGAATGACTTGCACTACTTCTCTATTTAATAAATCTGTCTTTACTTCCTGAGGATAAAGTAGGTGAAAATAATGGGTTTTAAGGCTTTAACACGTCTTAAAATAACTACTCTGATAGCCAAAATATGTTATGTCAGTGTGATAACTGTCAAACTGCCTTTGTAGGTGAAAAGAAAGCTACAGGTGGCTTCAGATATTTTGATGAATTAACTGCTCTATCCTGATGTGCTCGGAGCTCCCTGCCTTGTTGATCTGTCCTTGCCGACTAATTTAACTTTAATTACTTGTATTTACGCTACTTTATGCATTTAACTGTGTTAAGGCTTGATCTCGATTTTTGCCTTCATAATCCTTCATGATGTCTTTATCTCTGATCTACAAGTTAAGCCTTTGATTTTCTTGCTTTACGCTTAACCTTTATCCCTTGATCTCTAATCTATCATCTTCACTGTTTGGTGTATTGTACAGGTCTTTGGCGCGCTGGGGTGTTTCATTAATTATCCAATGTTCATGAGGAATTGGTTTAAACATTGAATTAAAACCCCGAGTCTCACATTTATTCATTGTTCTGGCCTCTAGATCATCATCCTCGGCCCTTTGCCATTGAAATTTGGCTATGAGATGGCCTTGTATATTTGACCTCCATTAAACCTAAACAACAAAGCAATAATTAAATAAAACTTGTGCTTTGGGCTAAGAACTACTAACAGAGGCTTGGCAATGGCAGAGGAGCACTGTGGAAGAATGTGGATGCAGCGGAGAGGATTCCATGGAGGAAACCATGAAAAACAAGGTTTAAACTTGGTTTATGGCGGGAGAGTAGAAAGGCCGTTTTGCAAAAAACCGTAGGTGGTTTTCATACAAATATTAGGCGGTAAGTGGTTTTCCATAAATCGAATGTGATATGCTTCAATGCTCGACACGCATTCCCCTTAAAATTGCCTATTTCGCATAGAAGATGCATGTAGAGGAGTTTTGGGTTAATCGAGCGCAAAAAGGATTTTGGTTCGTTCGATCTGGGCAATCTAGATCGATGGTCATGGTTGCGCGCGATGGTTGAGAAGTTGCGTAGGAGAATAACGGTGGGCCTTGATGGTGATGTCAACAAAAACGTCAATTAGCGGATGGGTTTATATGTGAGGTTAAACGGTTTAAATAAATGGGAGTCGTTTGATTAGGGAAATGGAGGACTAAGATTGACTGCGGGTGGACTGGGGGTACAAAAGGATCTCGTTGGTGGGGTGCCTCTGCAGTGAACAGGGAGATACTGGTCGTTGAATCGAGAGAAGATCAACAGTGGAGTTTAACTATAGGGGGACTAGGGAGTACGGGCTATCTTGGACAGGTACCCCTGTAATGAAACTGCGCCGTCCGATTTGGGAGATCGATGGTTGTGATTGAATTGCAAGATTGGAGTTTAAAAGATGGTGGATGAGGGGTTAGGGAGTAGCGATGAAGTGATAGAGCGCTGACTGTTGGATTAAATGAAGTCAACGGTTGAGATCATTCGGAAGAAAGTGAATAGGAGGAAATGATCGCAGGCGGAATTAAATGGGAAATGCAATGACGGCCGTTGGATCAGAGATATCAACGATATAGATCAAATCAGCGGAGATGGGATGAGAAAGGAATTTCGGAATGAGGGAAATGGAATTTTCGAAATGCGATTTAGCGAGGGCTGTTGGATCTTGGAAAGATCAATGGCTGAGATTAAACGATAAAGGAGAATGAACAGGGTGGGGTCGACATGCAGGAGTGATGTGGGCCGTCGAATCAGGGAAATGGGCGGTCAGGATTTCATTGCAGGGGAACAAGAATGGAGGGCAGAACGGAAGATTGCGATGTGTCGATGGAGCATGGGCCATCCGATCTGGAGAATCGACGGCAAAGATCTTATCGGCGAGGGACCATCGGCGGAGAACGAAAAAGGGTTGCTGAGGAAACACCAAAGTGCGATGCAGCGTGGACCATCGGATCTGAGGAAGATCGATGGTCGGGATTTTATCGGTGGGGAAATCCATCAGTGGAAGGGAAAGGGGAACGCGCCGATGCGATGGAGCGATAGCCATCGGATCTGGGGGAATGGACAGCTCAGATCTAATCGGCGGATCGGCCATCAGAAGAAAAAGGGAAAAGGGAAGTGGAACTTTAGAAAGTGCGACGCGCCAATCGCGATGGGCTTAATGCTCGGTAGCGGAGCGGGTCATATGGAGGAAAAGGGGTTAGGGCCTATGCCGAGAAGCGCTTAAGGCCTTATATGTAAAAATGAAGTTTTTAGGCTGAAAATGGAGGTTTTGAAGGGTTTTTGGAGGTTCTGATAGGATGAAAAGGGGTTTTAAACCAGAATAAAGGGATTTCATTGGGTTTAAAGGGGATTTTGAAGGAAACAAAGGATAAATGAGGGGAAAAATGAGTGATATGAAGGGAATTGTGAAGATAAAATGGAGGAATGAAATGATGGATATGAGGCTTTGAAAAATAATTCTCTTTGGAAATAGTAGGATTTTGAATTGAAAGCATCAGTGAAGGTAGGTTTCTTTGGATAGAGAGAACAACTAGGCTTCAAGAACTAACATGTTAACTTGAAAATGTTTCTTGAAGGCTGCCAACAGATTCTAGCCATCATCAAGTACAAAAAAAATTATATATGGCTAATAATGGCTCTAATTGGGGATGCCATCTTGCCCTTTAGGTTTCCAGAACCTCATTTTATCAATCTTTGGCTTTTAGCAGACTAGTTCCCTATCCATTGGGCATAATTTCTTTGTTTTCTTGCCGATTTTCTTTGTATTTTGACAATTCTTCAATGACCCGCAACATGAAAACTCTTTAAGACAACACCTCTACCTACCCAAAACTACTTATCCTAGCAATTTCTCTTCTCTTGAGTGCACTTGGACTGGCATCTCTTTTACATATTATTTTTTGAAAACAAAAAGATAAAACTATCTAATGCTACCCTTATTTCTTCCAAGAGTCTAGATTAAACAGTTGGACTCTAAAACTTATCTACCTAATCTACTATCTGTCAAGATTAAGCTGTTTGATAGATATGCATTCTCTACATTCTAAAACAGAAATTTAAACACAGAAAAACCAAGATTAAGCTGTCTGATTTGCTGTAAGACTGTGGCATAAAAAAAAGCTGCACATAGACTGAAATTTACAAAAATTTAAAACAAAATTGTGAAGGCTTGAGATCTGAAATTATGAATATCCTTTCTTCTTCTTATGACTCAGATTTTGATCTATTTAGAGTCACCCTTTTTCTTTTTATGTCTTGGTTCATATTTTGAGCATGCTAGAACCATTATTTTCTATCCTAATTTATTCTACCGATAAGCCAAGATTAAACAGTTTAGAAAATCTTCTTCACTAACCTATTAGTAGTAAATTGAAATCTATCTAGTCATGATTAGGTTGTATGACTAAATAGCAATGTTTTTTTTTTTTAGTAGTGGAATTTAAGCTTGCACACTTTCATATTCTCCTTTTCTTTTTTGGTATGGGGTTGTACCTTTCTTCTTTTATATATGCCCTCTTTTCTCTTTTTCTATTGCTTTTGTATTTTTTTTTTTCTTTCAAAGAAAAAAACAAAAAAATAACTAAATGCTCACAGGCTGAGCTTTATTAAAATTCCTACTTACCCTAATCTAACTTGGAAATATCTGTTGTTTTATATGATACAATAGTGCCAGTACGACCAGTTAAGCAGTAACAAAAAATGGTAGAAGATCTGACTGCTTGTCAGAGATAACCACAGGGTACTTTGAATGTGGGTCTTCTAGACCAAGGCCACCACTAGTGATGACCACTCCTGATGTATCTGGCTCTTGAAAAGGATCAATGCTTGGGAAATTGAGCCAATCAGGGCCTCTATATACTCTACCACAGGATCAACAAAAACATGATGGCAAATTTCTTCTTTTAGGCCTTCCATGAATGGTAGGCTATCTGCATCCTTGATAGCTTTGATCACTGTATCTTCAGTGTAGCTCTTGAAAGCACAATCATCCTTTTCTTGCACAACAAAAGGTAGTGAAATTTATTCTTTCTTTGGGGGAGGGAGACTTTCCAAAAACGCTCTGGGGTCCCTGAATTGGTATGACTAATCTTGTGAATTCAACATTTCAATCTCAGTTTCATACCTTTCAATCACCAAGTCTAGGAAAATTTTCTTAAGCTCAAGGTTAGCATTGAGCTTTGAACTAAGAAAGATAACCTTTGGAAGTTCCTCACATCCAAGTTCTACCAATTCACTTGATATTTCACAACGCAACTCTGCTATGAAACTTGACTGCATTTTTTCAAATTGTTCAGAGTCTTCTAATAGTGGAGTCATTAGGTCTTTTGGATGTTGTGGAGTCGCCAGGTGGAAGATTTGAACTTTTCTGTCCACCAACAGTATGATTGGGTTTTCTCAATGCATTCCCAAGGGAGTTTACAAGATTGGTAAAGTAATAGACCTATTGGAGGCTAGTGGAGTTTCCAAGTGGTAATTTTTAGCTCTTTTGGAGGTAAAATATTCTATGGTCCACCACCAATGTTTATTATGAAACCAATCTGAAATTTTTTTGGGGTTTTCTGAGTTTCTATTTTTGTTGAAGGACTAATGAGTCTATAAGAGATTGCTAGGAAACTATGAACTCAGAATTCCCACCGTGATTGCCACAATGTTGGTATCTTGGGATTTAGCATATTGGCATACTAAATGACAAGGCAACACAAAAACCAGTCTTTAGAGCTCTAGGATCTAGCACTTCTAGTCTCAGAGAGGGATATCTCAAGATGTTTTGTATGGATATAGCTTTATTTCTTGTAAAAGGTTGATTTTAAGCTATTTATTAAGCATGATTTTGTTTGTTTGTTTGTTTGATGGCACATGATGATCTAGGCAGCATATATAGAAAAGGGAAATCTAAGTCATTGGGAAATGGAGTCAAATGGAAGCTTGTAACAATTTTGTAGATGAATTAGGGGTATCAAAGGGAAAATCTAACTTGGTCGTTGGATCTACAAATTTTTTAGGTGAAATGAAATGAACATCAAGGTTTCTAGAATGAAAAGTAGAACTAAGGGCAGTTAAGAATCCTTAATTATATGTACTCTTCAACAAAGGGTCTTAAAGCATCATTTGAACATGAAGAAGTATTTTATAGACAGGGCTAACCATGATTTCTACAATTTTACACTTCAACAAATAATAATTTCAAGACAAACTTTCAAAATGAAACCTAAGAGTTGAGGAACGCTCTATTTCATCAAAGATTTTACTCTCAAGGATAAGAAAACATTTAAGATTCACAAATAACTGCATTCATAAAAGAGAGAACTCCTAAACATATAGGACTGCAATTATAAAGGCTTTCAAACGAATTATTTGAGCAAGTACAAATGGTATGATCAAAATAGACCTCTTTGGAAAACTTTGGACAATGGTACTTTG
Source organism: Pinus albicaulis (assembly GCA_034641835.2). Lineage (NCBI taxonomy): Eukaryota > Viridiplantae > Streptophyta > Pinopsida > Pinales > Pinaceae > Pinus > Pinus albicaulis. The sequence goes on along the minus strand of JAXQQM020076304.1, from coordinate 998,395 downwards.
AAAGGAGACTTTAGAAATAGTTTTCTTTTTAAGTGTCAACAAGAAGCAGGGAAAACCATAAATCATATTGAGGCCAACTATATTGAATTACTTCTGAAATAAACAAGCTTAAAGGTTGAATAGCAGTTAAACTACTCAATCAAACATTCAGCAGATGAAAAACATAAAGACAATGAAGATTAAACAGGTCTAAGGTGCTTCCAAGAGACATTTCTTAGCCTAAAATTTTTACTCTACTGTAAGCAAGAGATTATGAAAACATATTGAAAAAAAGGAAAACATTAAACAGTTTAGAATAATTCACCAACAGCCAAGCTTGGGGATCCAATGATAGAGCTTTTTCCATCCACAAACAGGTCAAAACATCCACAGGTTCTAGTACATCAATTTCTCTTCAATCTCAGCAGAACTATATATTAATTCAAAGAGTTATCAAATGCCAGCAACCAACCCCTACAAATGAGTTCCACAACAGTATTTATACTGTAATTGAGGAGGTGGAACTCTTCTATGGTTAAAAATGTTATTAGTTACAGATTAAATGCATTCCTAGCCTTGAAAACTATGCAAGGCCTAAGGTACCAATGACTTGCACTACTTCTCTGTTTAATAATTCTGTCTTTACTTCCTAAGGATAAAGTAGGTGAAAAGAATGGGTTTTAAGGCTTTCCAATGTCTTAAAATAACTGCTCTGACAACCAAAAGATGTTTTGTCAGTGTGATAACTGTCAAAGTGGCTTTGTAGGTGAAAAGCAAGCTATAGGTGGCTTCAGATATTTCGATGAATTAACTACTCTGTCTTGATGTGCTCGGGGCTCCCTACCTTGTTGATCTGTCCTTGCCTAATAATTTAACTTTAATTACTTTTCTTTACGCTGCTTTATCCATTTAACTATGTTAAGGCTTGATCTCTCTTTTTTCCTTCATAATCCTTCATGTTGTTTTTATCTCATATCTACAAGTTAAGCCTTTGATTTTCTTGCTTTACGCTTAACCTTTATCCCTTGATATCTAATCTGTGATCTTCACTGTTTGCTGTATTGTAAGGGTCTTTGGTGCGCTGGGGGGTTTCGTTAATTATCCAATGTTCATGAGGCATTGGTTTAAACATTGAATTAAAACCACGAGTCTCACATTTCTTCATTGTTCTGGCCTCTAGATCGTCATCCTTGGCCCTTTGCCATTGAAATTTGGCTGTGATATGGCCTTGTATATTTGACCTCCATTAAAGCTGCACAACAAAGAAATAATTAAATAAAACCTGAGCGTTGGGATGAAAATTGCTAATAGAGGCTTGGCGATGACAGAGGAATAATGCGGAAGAAGGTGGATGCAGTGGAGAGGATTCCATGGAGGAAACCATCAAAAACAAGGTTTAAACTTGATCTATGGTGTGAGAGTAAAAATACAGTTTTGCAGAAAATCGTAGGTGGTTTTCATGCAAAGATTAGGTGGTAAGTGGTTTTCCATAAATTGAACGTGATATGCATCAATGCTCGACATGTATTCCCCTTAAAACCGCCTATTTCGCACCGAAGATGCATGTTGAGGAGTTTTGGGCAGATCGAGCGTGAAAAGGATTTGGGGTCATTCGATCTGGGCAATCTAGATTGACGGTCATGGTTGTGCGCGATGGTTGAAAATATGCGCGGGAGAAGAGCGGTGGGGCCTGACGGTGATGTTAGCAAAATCGTCTGGTAGCAGATGGGTTTATATGCGAGGTTAAATGATTTAAAGAAATTGGGGTTGTTGGATTGGGGAAATGGATGACTGAGATTAACTGTGGGGGGACTGGGGGTATGGAAGGATCTCGTCGGTGAGGTGCCTCCGCACTGAACGAGGAGATACTGGCTGTTGAATCGGGAGAAGATCAACGGTGGAGTTTAACTACGGGGGGACTATGGAGTACGCGCTATCTTGGACGGGTGCCCCCGTAATGAAACTGCGTCATCCTATCTGGGAGATCAATAGCTGTGATTGAATTGAGAGATTGGAGTTTAAAATATGGTGGATGAGGGATCAAGGAGTAGCGATGAAGTGATAGAGCACTGACCGTTGGATTAAATGAAATCAATGGTCGAGATCATTCAGAAGAAAGTGAATAGGAGGAAATGATCACAGGTGGAATTAAACGAGCAATGCAACGACGGCCATTGGATCAAAGATATCAACGGTCTGGATCAAATCGGCCGAGATGGGATGAGAAAAGAATTTGGGAATGAGGGAAAGGGAAGTTGCAAAGTGCGATTTAGGGAGGGCCGTTGGATCTGGGAAAGATCAATGGCGGAGATTAAACGATGAAGGAGAATGAACAGGGCGGGGTAGACATGCCGGAGTGATGTGGGCCGTCGGATCGGGGAAATGGATGGTTAGGATTTCATCGCGGGGGAATGAGAATGGAGGGCAGAACGGAAGATTGCAATGTGTCGATGGAGCGCAGGCCATCCGATCTGGAGGATCAACGGCGAAGATCTTATCGGCGGGGGACCATCGGCAGAGAATGAAAAAGGGTTTCCGAGGAAACGCTGAAGTGCGATGCAGCGTGGACCGTCGAATCTGAGGAAGATCAACGGTCGAGATTTTATCGGTGGGGAAATCCATCAGCGGAAGGGAAACGGGAATGTGCCAATGCGATGGAGTGATATTCATTGGATCTGGGGGAATGGATGGTGCAGATCTAATCGGTGGATCGGCCATCAGAAGAAAAAGGGAAAAGGGAAGTGGAACTTTAGAAAGTGTGATGCGCCGATCTCCGATGGGCTTAGCACTTGGTCGCGGATTAGGTCATATGGAGGAAAAGGGGTTAGGGCCTAAGTCGAAAAGAACTTAAGGCCTTATATGTAAAAATGAAGTTTTTAGGCTGAAAATGGAGGTTTTGAAGGGCTTTTGGAGGTTCCGATAGGATAAAAAGGGGTTTTTAACCAAAATAAAGGGATTTCATCAGGTTTAAAGGGGATTTTGAAGGAAACAAAGGATAAATGAGGGGAAAAATGAGTGATATGAAGGGAATTGTGAAGATAAAATGGAGGAATGAAATGATGGATATGAGGCTTTGAAAAATAATTTTCTCTTTGGAAACAACAGGATTTTGAAGTGAAAGCATCAATGAAGGTAGGTTTCTTTGGACAGAGAGAACTAACATGTTAACTTGAAATTGTTTCTTGAAGGCTGTCAACATATTCTAGCCATCATCAGGTACAACAAAAATTATAGATGGCTAACAGTGGCTCCACTTGGGGAGCACAGCTTGCCCTTTAGGTTTCCGGAACCTCAGTTTATCAATCTATGGCTTTTAGCAGGCCAGTGCCTTATCCATTGGGCATAATTTCTTAGTTTTCTTGCTGATTTTATTTGTACTTTGACAATTCTTCAATGACCTGCAGCATGAAAAATCTTTAATACAGCACCTCTACCTACCCAAAACTACTTGTCCTAGCATTTTCTCTTCTCTTGAGTGCACTTGGACTCGCATCTCTTTTACATATTATTTTTCGAAAACAGAAAGATAAAACTATCTAATGCTACCCTTATTTCTTCCAAGATTCCAGATTAAACAGTTGGACTCTAAAACTTCTCTACCTAATCTACTATCTGTCAAGATTAAGCTATTTGACAAATCTACATTCTCTACATTCTAAAACAGAAATTTAAACACAGACAAACCATGATTAAGCTGTCTGATTTTCTGTAAGACTATGGCATAAAAACAAGCTGAACATAGACTGAAATTTACAAAAAATTAAAACAAAATTGTGAAGGCTTAATATCTGAAAATTATGAATATCCTTCCTTCTTCTTATGATTTAGATTTTGATCTGTTTAGAGTCATCCTTTTTCTTTTTATGTCTTGGTTCAGATTTTGAGCATTTTAGAACCATTATTTTCTATCCTAATCTATTCTACTGATAAGACAAGATTAAATAGTTTGGAAAATCTTCTTCACTAACCTATCAGCAGTAAATTGAAATCTATCTAGTCATGATTAGGTTGTATTACTAAATAGCAGTGGATTTTTGTTTTAGTAGTGGCATTTAAGCTTGCACACTTTCAGATTATCCTTTTCTTTTTTGGTATGGGGTTGTACCTTTCTTCTTTTATATCTGCCCTCTTTTCTCTTTTTCTATTTTTTTTGTATTTTTTTCTTTTTTTCTTTTTTTTTTTATTTCAAAGAAAAAAACAAAAAACTAACTAAATGCTCACAGGTTGAGCTTTATTAACATTCCTACATACCCTAATCTAAATTGGAAATATTTGTTTTTTTATATGATACAATAGTGCTAGTGCAGCCAGTTAAGCAGTAACAAAAAAGGGTAGAAGATCTTACTGCTTGTCAGAGATAACCACAGGGTACTTTGAATGTGGGTCTTCCAGACCAAGGCCACCACCAGTGGTGACCACTCCTGATTTATCTGGCTCTTACAAAAAATCAATGCTTGGGAACTTGAGCCAATCAGGGCCTCTATATACTCTGCCACAGGATCAACAAAAACATGATGGAAACTTTCTTCTTTTAGGCCTTCCATGACTGGTAGGCTATCTGCATCCTTGATAGCTTTGACCATTGTATCTTCAGTGTAGCTCTTGAAAGCACAATAATCCTTTTCATACACATCAAAAGGCAGTGAAATTTCTTCTTTCTTTGGGGGAGGAAGACTTTCAAAAAACACTCCGGGGTCCCTGAATTGATATGACTGATCTTCAGAATTCAACATTTCAATCTCAGTTTCATACCTTTCAATCACCAAGTCTAGGAAAATTTTCTTAAGCTCACGGTTAGAATTTAGTTTTGAATTAAGAAGGATAAACTTTGGAAGGTCCTCACATCCAATTTTTTCCAATTCACTTGATATTTCACAACGCAACTCTGCTATGAAACTTGACTGCATTTTTGAAAATTTTTTAGAGTCTTCTATTAGTAGAGTTATTAGGTCTTTTGGAGGTTGTGGAGTCGCTAGGTGGAAGATTTGAACTATGTTGTCCACCAACAATATGGTTGGGTTTGCTCAATGCATTCCCAGGGGAGTTTACAAGGAATAGTAAATTAATAGACCTACTGGAGGCCAGTGTAGTTTCCAGGTGGAAATTTTTAGCTCTTTTGGAGGAAAAATATTCTATGGTCTACCACCAATGTTTATTATGAAACCAATCTGAAACTGTTTTTGGGTTTTCTGAGTTTCTATGTTTGTTGAAGGACTAATGAGTCTATAAGAGCTTGCTAGGCAACTATGAACTCATAAGTCCCACCGTGATCACTAGAATGTTGGTATCCTGTGATTTAGAAAATTGGCATACTAAATGACAAGGCACCACAAAAACTAGTCTTTAGAGCTCTAGGATCTAGCCCTCCTAGTCTCAGAGAGGGATCTCTCAAGATGTTTTGTATGGATATAGCTTGATTTCTTGTAAAATGTTGATTTTAGGCTAGTTATTAAGCATGAGTTTGTTTTTTTGTTTGATGGGACATGATGATCTAGGCAGCATAGATAGAAAAGGGAAATATAAGTAATTGGGAAATGGAGCCAAATGGAAGTTTGTAACAAGTTTATAGATGAATTAGGGGTATCAAAGGGAAAATCTAACTTGGTTGTTGGATCTACAAAGTTTTTAGGTGAAATGAAATGAACATCAAGGTTTCTAGAATGAAAATTAGAACTAAGGGCAGTTAAGAATCCTTAATTATATGTACTCTTCAAAAAATGGTTTTAAAGCATCATTTGAACATGAAGAAGTATTTTATAGACAAGGCTGACCATGATTTCTACAATTTTACACTTCAGGAAATAATAATTTCAAGACAAACTTTCAAAATGAAATCTAAGAGTCGAGGAATGCTCTATTTCATCAAATATTTCACTCTCAAGGATAAGAAAACAGTTAAGATTCACAAATAACTGCATTCATAAAAGAGTGAACTCCTAAACATCTAGGACTACAATTATAAAGGCTTTCAAAACAATTATTTGAGCAAGTACAAAGGGTATGATCAAAACATACCTCTTTAGCAAACTTTGGACAATGGTACTTGGAAAGGAGACTTTAGAAATAGTTTTTTTTTAAGTGTCAACAAGAAGCAGAGAAAACCATAAATCATCTTGAGGCCAACTATATTGAATTACTTCTAAAATAAACAAGCTTAAAGGTTGAAAAGCAGTTAAACTACTCAATCAAACATTCAGTAGATGAAAAACATAAAGACAGTGAAGAGTAAATAGGTCTTAGGTGCTTCCAAGAGACATTTCCTAGCCTAAAAAGTTTACTCTACTGTAAGCAAGAGATGATGAAAATAGAATGAAAACAAGGAAAAAATTAAACAGTTTAGAATACTTCACCAATAGCCAAGCTCAAGGATCCAATGACAGAGCTTTCTCCATCCACAAACAATTCAAAACATCCACAAGTTCCAGTACATCCATTTCTCTTCAATCTCAGGAGAACTATTTATTACTTCAAAGAGTTATCAAATGCCAGCAACCAACCCCTACAAATGAGTTCCACAACAGTATTTATACTATAATTGAGGAGTTGGAACTCTTCTAGGGTTCAAAATATTATTAATTACAGAGTAAACACATTCCTAGCCTTGAAAACTATGTAAGGCCTAAGGTAGGAATGACTTGCACTACTTCTATGTTTAATAACTCTATCTTTACTTCCCGAGGATAAAGTAGGTGAAAATAATGGGTTTTAAGGCTTTCCCATGTCTTAAAATAATTGCTCTAACAGCTAAAAGATGTTTTGTCAGTGTGATAACTGTCAAAGTGGCTTTGTAGGTGAAAATCAAGCTACAGGTGGCTTTAGATATTTCGATTAATTAACTACTCTACCGTGATGTGCTCGGGGCTCCCTGCCTTGTTGATTTGTCCTTGTCAATTGATTTAAATTTAATTACTTGTCTTTACGCTACTTTATCCATTTAACTATGTTAAGGCTTGATCTCACTTTTTGCCTTCATAATCCTTCATGTTGTCTTTATCTCTGATCTACAAGTTAAGCCTTTGATTTTATTGCTTTACGCTTAACCTTTATCCCTTGATCTCTAATATGTGATCTTCACTGTTTGCTATATTGTACAAGTCTTTGGCACGTTGGGGGGTTTCATTAATTATCCAATGTTCATGAGGCATTGGTTTAAACATTGAATTAAAACCCTGAGTCTCACATTTCTTCATTGTGCTGGCCTCTGGATCGTCATCCTCTGCCCTTTGCCATTGAAATTTGGATGTGAGATGGCCTTGTATATTTGACCTCAATTAAACCTGTGCAACAAAGAAATAATTAAATAAAACCTGTGCTTTGGGTTGAGAACTGCTAACAAAGGCTTGGCAATGGCAGAGGAGCAGTGCGGAAGAAGGTGGATGTAGCGGAGAGGATTCCATGGAGGAAACCATGAAAAACAAGGTTTAAACTTGGTTTATGGAGCGAGAGTAGAAAGGCGGTTTTGTAGAAAACCATAGGTGGTTTTCGTGTATAGATTAGGTGGTAAGTGGTTTTCTATAAATCGAATGTAATATGCGTCAACGCTTGACACGTATTCCCCTTAAAACTGCCTATTTCACACGGAATATGCATGTTGAGGAGTTTTTGGCAGATCGAGCATGAAAATGATTTAGGGTCGTTCGATCTGGGCAATCTAGATCAACGGTCATGTTTGCGTGCAGTGATTGAAAAGATATGCAAGATAAGAACGATGGGGCCTGACGGTGATGCTAGCAAAATCATTAGGTAGAGGACGGGTTTATATGTGAGGTTAAACGATTTAAAGAAATGGGGGTCATTGGATTTGGGAAATGGACGACTGAGATTGACTGCAGGGGGACTGGGGGTATGGAAGGATCTCGTCGGCGGGGTGCCTCTGCAGTGAACAGGGAGATACTAGCCGTCGGATCAGGAGAAGATCAACACTGGAGTTTAACTGCGGGGGGACTAGGGAGTACGAGATATCTTGAACGGGTGCCCCGTAATGAAACTGTGTCGTCCGATCTGGGAGATCGATGGCTGTTATTGAATTGGGAAATGAGAGTTTAAAATATGGTGGATGAGGGGTTAGGGAGTAGTGATGATGTGATAGAGCTCTAACCATTGGATTAAATGAAATCAACGGTCGAGATCAGTTGGAAGAAAGTGAATATGAGGAAATGATCATGGGTGGAATTAAATGGGCAATGCAACGATGGTCGTTGGATTAGAGAGATCAACGGTCTGGATAAAATTAGTGGAGATGGGATGAGAAAGGAATTTAGGAACGAGGGAAAGGGTAGTTGCGAAGTGCGATTTATCAAGGGCCGTTGGATCTGGGAAAGATCAACAGTGGATATTAAACAATGAAGGAGAATGAACAGGGTGTGGTCGACATGCAGGAGTGATGTGGGCCGTCGAATTGGGTAAATGGACGGTCAGGATTTCGTCACGGGGGAATGAGAATGGACAGCAGAACGAAAGATTTCTATGTGCTGATGGAGTGCGGGCTGACTGATTTGGAGGATCAACGACGAATATCTTATCGGTGGGGGACCATTGGCAGAGAATGAAAAAGGGTTGTCGACGAAATGTCGAAGTGCGATGCAGTGCGGACGATCGGATCTGAGGAAGATCGATGGTCGAGATTTTATCGGCAGGGAAATCCATAGGTGAAAGGGAAAGGGGAACTCACTGATGCGATGGAGTGATAGTCGTTGGATCTAGGAGAATGGATGACTTAGATCTAATTGATGGATCAGCCATCGGAAGAAAAAGGGAAAAGGGAAGCGGAACTTTAGAAAGTGCGATGACCTGAACGCCGATGGGCTTAACACTCGGTCACGAAGCGGGTCATATGGAGGAAAAGGGGTTACGACCTAAGCTTAAAAGCACTTAAGTCCTTATATGTAAAAATGAATTTTTTAGGCTGAAAATCGAGGTTTTGAAGGGATTTTGGAGGTTCCGATAGGATAAAAGGGGGATTTAAACTAGAATAAATGGATTTCATCGGGTTTAAAGGGGATTTTGAAGTAAACAAAGGATAAATGAGGGGAAAAATGAGTGATATGAAGGGAATTGTGAAGATAAAATGGAGGAATGAAATCATGGAGATGAGGCTTTGAAAATTAATTTTCTCTTTGGAAACAACAGGATTTTGAAGTGAAATTAGCATCAGTGAAGGTAGGTTTCTTTGGACAGAGAGAACAACTAGGCTTCAAGAACTAACATGTTAACTTGAAATTGTTTCTTGAAGGCTGCCAACAGATTCTAGCCATCATCAAGTACAACAGAAATTATAGATGGCTAACACTATCTATGTTGAGGCACCATTTCAGCAGTGGGGGCTAGATTTTATTGGTGAAATTTATCCATCATCATCAAGTCAGCATCACTGGATTCTGACAACAACTGACTATTTCACCAAATGGATTGAAGCAATCCCAACTAGGCAAGAAAATGATTTTGTTATCATTTCATTTTTGGAAAATAATATTTGGTCTAGATTTTGCTATCCTATGAAGATTATCACTGATAATGCACATGCATTTAAGTCTAATAAGTTGATTAATTTTTGTCACAATATCATATTTCTCTTGGGAATTCTACTACATATTATCCACAAGGGAATGGTCTTGATGAATCTTCTAACAAGAGAATTATGAGGATTATAAATAAGGTGTTGTGGGAAAATAAGAAGTCATGGCATTTGAAACTGAAGTATGCTATGTTGGCTAATAGAGTGTGCACAAATAGGTCAATTGGAACTTTAGCTTATGAGCTAGTATATGGAGCTGAAGCTATCTTTCCTACAACCTTAGGAGTGATTTTCATGAAGCTTCTGTAAGGATTGGAGGAGGAAACAAATGAAATTCAGAGAAGAATCAATCAGTTGATAGCTTTGCAAGAGAAGAGGGAGGAAGTCTATAATAGTAATCAACAATCTAAAAACAGAATCAAGAAGACATTTTAAAAGAAGGTCAAGGAAGAGAATTTTCAAATCCAAGATGTGGTTTTGAAATGGGAGGCCAGGATTGAAGAGAAGGGAAAACATGGTAAGTTTGAGAACATCTGGAAGGGTCCATTCAAAGTAGCTTCATTCCATGGTGTTACACATCATTTTTTCACTGTCCCTGTAATCCCCATCTCGCCCATTGGAGGGTCATTTCTGTGACCAATAAGAAATGTCATGCCTTGAAAACACCATCACTGTGTCCCTTTACATGAGACTAACATTCCTCTTGTTGAAAATTCCCTGAGCAGAGACTCAAAAATCTTGTTTTTTCCTTGGCACGGGTGATCAGTTATGCCCTCATGTCGAAGAGGAAAATTAACACCGGGCTCGCGCTAGTTGGCACTCTGTCCTCATTTGCCACCCACACCAAGTTGTTTATGGAATTGTTTTTTAAAATAGAGGTGGAGATTCCACTCCAACCACGTCAAGGATGAGTCATTGGGAGTGGTTGAATTGATAAACCACATACTGCCTCCTTTAGTTGTATGGTTTCCACCTCTTATGGGAACTCCCTAAAGGATAGGCCTCCCTCCCACCTTTGTAGGGATCCTAACCTCCTCCTTTTCCTCTATAAAAGAAGCTATCTCTCTTAGTACAAGCTAGCTAAACTTGGAGAATTAGAAATATTATAGCTAAATGAATAGAGAAGATAAAAGGAATTACGCTGAGGAGAGCTTGAGTCCACGCCTTCATCCCGTCTGAATTCCTTGACGAGCAACTGAGACACGCTTCGCCTGAACCTCGCTGGAGGAGACTGCGACATCAAAGCATCGGTTGTAATTCTTCCTTCTATTCATTTATATACACGACTACTGTTTGGTTCCATTATTTTTTTATGATGTCTGCCGCCTTGTAACCATGATACACCGAACATAGCATTCAGGGAGACTACCTGCACGTACATCAAGTCCTTAGTGATTTCTGTTTCATTTGATCACCAAGGTGTATATGGCAGTTCACGGAAACTTGGTATACCCTCTTGCTTAGTATTCCAGAGTAGTCATTTTGATCTTTTCTTGACTCTTTAAAAAGAGAAGAGATCTTCAAGCACTTGTCCTTTAACGCTCATTTAAAATTGAAAGCAAGTAGAGTCACCTTTGGCCTATTTCTCGACTTTTTAAAAATGAAACAACAAAATATGGTTTCATTGTTATAAAATTAATCACCTATGATCACACGCCCATTAAAGTTTTATTACTTGGCCTGTTGTTTTTTCCTTGGTTTTGATCTTGGAGTCCTCAATTGGTTTTATTTTTCCCTTTTTGTTTTGATATACGGTCAAGGTGGCAGAACCATCGATTTCGTCATCCTCACTGCCTCCTAGTGGTAGTTCTCTCCTGGACGTTTCTTTCAAAACTCCTCAGCCCACTAGGTATGCCAAGATCTCGTAGCCTATTCTCCCGTCTATCCTACCTCTTGCTACTCGATCTCCTCCTGAAGAGCTAGTTGAGTACAATTGGCCTCCTTCTGGTGCTTTGTCTGGTTTTGGGGAAGAAGGAGATTTTCCTCCTCTTATGTCGGGCTCCCCATTTTTTGCTACTGCTGTACCTCCTAGTCCCCATAGTATTTTTGAATATCTTACGACGGAGTCAGATATGGAATCATCTAGTCCTATTGGTAATGAAAGAATGCCTGTTTCCACAGGAAAATATCAATTTTTTTCGGAATATGTCCCTCATGTTTCTACTTAGTCTTCTCCACCATCGGTGCCACTTCCGCTTGGCTATTGGTCCTTGAGTCAGATTATGTCTAGTGTTGCCTCCATTATGCAATCCAATACAGTAACTCCTTCTTAGAGTTCGGTCTTACCTTCATTAGGACTATCTCCTTCGACACCTGGTTTGTCAATTACTGTTACATCTGTTCCAGTTCGACCGACAGTTTGTGTGGCTTCATCCACACCTGTTGATATCCTTCAGTCATTAGGATCTTTTCACACTTGCAGGCATATGGTTTCTACCTATGCGTTTGATGAGAATATGTTGGATATTCACCGAAGTTATGATTCTTTGACGGAGGCCATGCCTACTTCTAGTGTTATTTCCACTACTCCCATGATTCCTAGCAGTCTTACTTTTGAAGAGTATCTGTTAGTTGTTCAGCAACAGAGCTCTTAGGGTTCTCAGCAGCCTTAGGCTCCTAGTAATCCTCTTTTTAATCATTATGATGTTGTTGGTAACCATGTTTATTCATATCTGCTTCATTATGATTAGCATGGTAATCTGGTTTATTTTCCTCCTACTGATCCTTATCAGACCATTTCTCGTTTCAGGCCTAGCTTGCCTGTGCAACCCTCTGGCTTGCAAGGACAACCCCCTATGGGACAACCTTTGGCTCAACAGGGCCCTGCTTCTGGTCCACAGGGACAACCATACTGTCCACAAGGCCAACCTTTACAAGGGAAACCTTTGGCCCAACATGGACAACCCTTCTGTCTTTTTGGTCAATATTTGAATAAACTAGGACTATCTTATGCTCCTGGGGAGAAAATCTACCCACCAGAGGGACAACCTATTGCACCACAACTGCAGCCACATGCTCAATATGGCCCGAATGTTGTGCAACCAGGAAAACCCTACGGTCCATCTCCGGGTCAACCTGGTTATCAGGGACAACCTAGTCCATCGCAACCATCAGGACAACCTTTTCCACAAGGCCAACCTGCTGGCCCTCAGCAACCGATTAAACCTGCTCCTTAGCCAATTCCTTTGTTTCAGTAGACTTTTCTACTCGCTCAGAAACCTACTTAGCTGGGTCTGCCTGCTCAACCGTAAGGTGCTTACTACCCTCAAGGTTCATATCAACCAGTATATATTGCACCTCAGGTTCCTTACCCTCAAAATCAACCTGTCTATCATCAACCTCAAATTCATGCTTACATTCCATACAAGACTCCATACGCTGCTTAGGAAGGACCTTAGTGGTCTACTCCGACCTAATATCCTGGCCGTCAACCCCAATATCCACCGACTTATCCTACTTCTAATCCCTATGATCCGAATCCTCCAGGACAGAATGTATGGGGATAGAATCCTACTCGGACTGGATGGAATGTACATGCAGGTCCTTATCAAAGACCTCTGATGACTTTCAATACCCAATTACTATTTCTTGCTACGTTGGAATTACCTGATGTGTCAAAATTGACGAACAATCCCATTCTTCATAACCCGTATTGGCCTCCGATTCCAATCAAGATTCTTGATGACTGTCCTAAATTTGAGGGCAAGTATGGTGAAGACCCCCAAGCGCATGTTATGACTTACCATTTTTGGTGTTCCTCTAACTCTTGGGTGATGATTCTATTAGACTCCATATTTTCCAGCGAACTCTTGCTGGTGCCGCTTCAAAGTGGTACATTGAGCTATCTCGTGGCATCTTCCAAGATTTAAATTCTTTAGCTATGGTGTTCCTTACACATTTTCAGTTACTAGTCTGTTATGAGACCGGGACACACCTCCTCACTTCACTGAAATAGGACCAAAATACTCATGTCTTGGACAATATTCATGAGTGGCAACGTCGTCGTCGCATGATCAAATTTGAAGTTCTTGATCAGCTTCTAACTCATTGGTTACCACCTCCTTTGTCAATCATATTTCCAAAGACATAGATATGGGGGCATGTGTAACTGAGGAACAAGCCATTGCTTATGCCCAATACCTTGATCTTGTGTGCTCTAACTCTGGCATATTATATGATATCTTACCTGATGCTCCCCGACCTAAAACTTCTAAACCACCAGTGACTCCATCCGTCGATGGTATTATTGGTTCTGTGTCTCAAACCTCTCAAAAGTCTTCATCTTCAAACACTGGGAAGCCGAAGTATGCTTCTTCCAATAATTTTTCTTCTCAGTCTACTTTGAATTCTGGTAAACCCGCAGAAGTTAATGCCTTTCAAGCCAATCCTATGGATAATACTTCTAAAGGTAAAAAAAGGGTAAAGTTAAATCCAAAGCCGATACCCCAAAATAGGATTCTTAGAAACCTCGTGTTGGCGATGGTTCTCAATGCAAAATGAAGTACCCTTGTTTGATCTATGACGAAGAGCACTTCACCAAGGATTGTCCTTGACGGTCTGAAGTGAGATGATTACTCAAAGTCACCTAGGGAACTCTGGCCATTCTTAAGGAACCTTTACCATCTCATTAGACTCATATGGTAGAGCAACCTTAGTCCTTTTCCCCATTTGGCTCTAAGGTGTTCATGATGAACGGTTCGAGCATCGTTTCTATTGCTACTCGGTCGAAAGATTATACTGGATCCTGTTAGGCCACGGGGAGGGAGCACACTGATGTTCCTCCTCCTCTGCCTGTTACTGGCCCTCTTGAGATTGAAAGGCCCAATGTTGAATCCGTTGTGCGACCACCTTCCTAAGGTGTCCTCCATAAGTCTTCTTATAATCCCAACACCCATGCCGCTCACCATTACAATATTGTTGAGGATTTGGCTCAAGCGCCATCTGCGATGTCTGCGTTAGAAGTAATTTAGAGCTATCCATCATAGCGAAGAGCTTTGTTATCTGTGATTGGCGAGATTGATCTTGCCGATACTAACCTTCTTGCTTTTGATCTAGAGAATTTCATTCCATGACTTCAACATCATATTGTGCTCATTATTCAAGTTGCTATTAATGGTCTTGATATTCGTCGAGTAGTTGTAGATGAAGGTGCATCAACCTGTATCATGCCATATTTGTGTTGGAAAGCCATTGGTTCTCCAGCTCTGAATTCATCACCAAATTCCCTAGAAGCATTTGATGGAAGAGAACCAAAAACTTTAGGTTTTCTCGCTAGTTTACCGATTACTTTGAAAGGGAAGACCGTCAATGTCGAGGTCAAAGTCGTTGATGCTAAGCTCAATTAAAATCTTCTCCTCGGTCGCAGTTCGACTCATGCCATGTTGTGTGTTTCATCTACTCTCTTTCATGTTTTGAAATTTCCACATGAAGGAAATATTTTTACTGTTGATCAATTTTATTTCTTAACCTCTTCTTCCAAGAACAACGTTCCATATGTGGATAAGGTTCCCACTCCCTACGAGAGCGTAGGGTTAGGTCTTTTCAAAGATCCTTCCCTCATGGGTATTTTTCCTCTTCCTCCTCCAAATACTGTTTAGATTCATATGATCTCTCGTTCTGATGACCCATGGATTATTCCTTCGCCTGAACAGATTTATTACTTTAGAGATTCGATGCCTTTGATTCCATTGAGATTGATTATTGTAAACTCGTTGTTGTTTTGGAACCTCCATCTTCTGATTGTGCTCCTTTGAGCATGTCTCTTGACATTTATTCTCAATCCCCCTGGCTTGATGATTTAAATTCACCTGATCCTTTGAAAGAAGTGTTTCCCTCCAATGAGGCCATCATGGAAACCATGTCTCTTCAGGATCTGTCATGGGATGATGGTCATCATCTTTCCTCGTTTATGCCTGGCCTCGGGGCCATGTCTACTTGTCTCAAGCGTTTTGTAACTCAGGTTCCTTTGCCTCCAATTCAACTTCCTATTTTGACACATGACGTCTTTATGGAAGGTAACTTGAGTAACATTACATAGACGATGCCTATTGACATTTCCATTAAACCGGGAATTGTCGAGAACATCCATATTGGGGTTACTTGTTCTTTTGATGAAGTTTGAGTTTATACTAGCCTTTTTCATGAGTTTCATGATGTCTTTTCATGGTCCTACAAAGAAATGTCTAGCATTGATCCTAGTATAGTGGTGCATGAAATTCCTACTTATCCCGGTTCGAAACCTATTTGCCAGCGTCTTCGTCCGGTGCATCCTAAAAAATCTTCCGCCATTAAGGCTAAACTTGAAAAAATTCTCTGAGCTGGTTTTATTTATCTAATTCCTTTGATAGAATGGGTCTCTAATATTGTTCCTGTAGATAATAAGCAGGGAAATATTCATGTCTATGCTGATTATAGTGATATTAATCGGGCTTGTCCTAAGGATAATTATCCGACTCCCTTTATTGATCAGATCATTGATGACTGTGCCGGGAGTGAGATATTTTCCTTAATGGATGGTTTTTCTGGTTAGAATTAGATTAACATTCTTCCAACTAATCAACATAAGACTGCCTTTATCTGTCCTTGGGGTACTTTTTCATATAATAAGATCCCTTTTGGCTTAAAGAATGATGGGGCTACATTTCAGCGAGAAATGTCGTATGCTTTTCATAATATTCGATACATCATTTAGCCTTATCTGGATGACTTTCCCGCTCATTCAGCTAAGCGTCTGGACCATCCTGACCATCTTTGTCATATTTTTCTTCGTTGTTGACGTTACAATATTCGGCTTAATCCGCATAAGTGCATCTTTTGCGTTGATTCTGGTAGACTCTTAGGGGTTTATCATATCCAAAGACGGAATTCACCCTGATCCTCTAAAGGTTGAGGCTATTATTAATCTCCCCTCTCCATCCTCATTACATTAGTTGCATAGTTTTCAAGTTAAGGCTAATTTTTTACGCCATTTTATACCTAACTATGCATAAGTGGCTCGGGGATACATGCGCTTATTAAAGCAGGGCATCCCATTCTGTTGGGATGAGATTGCTCAAAATTATTTTGAGGCCTTGAAGACGTTTCTTGGAAATGCTCCTCTGTTGCGTCCTCCTAACTATCATTGTGATTTTTCCCTTTAGTTAGCCGTTGCTTTCAGTATGATTGCCATGGTTCTAGTACAAGATGATGATGACAATAACGAGCATGTTATTTATTACTTGTCTCGTAACCTTCTCGACCCTAATACGTGCTATGCACATGTCGAGAAGTTAGTGTTAGCTGCGTTCCAATTCATTTAGGGATTTTGTCATTATATTATTTTGTGTATGGTAGCTGTGATTTCCGATTTCAACCCCATGACCTATAAATTGTCTCGAAAATTTCTAGGGGAAAAATACTCAAAGTGGATTGTTATCCTCCAAGAGTTCAATTTGGAATTTACTGCAGCCAAGTCAAAGAAGTCATTAGTCTTTGCTGATTCGATTTGTTCCCTACCTTCAAATCTCCTCCATCTCGTCCTGAGGAATATATACCAAACGATATGCTTTTCTTGATTAGCACCCTCAATCCGTGGTACGGTGATATCATCATTTATCTCCAGACTTCTATTTTTAGATCTGAGTTGAAGAAGGATGCTTGTCGATGCATCCGTCATCAGTCGCAACCTTATCGTATAGTCGGGGATACCCTCTATTGTGTCGGAGTGGATTCCATTCTTCGTCGATGTTTGACCCTCGAGGAAGCTAAGAAAGTCCTAAATGATTGTCACAGTGGCACCTGTGGTGGTCACATGTCTGGTTATGCTACTGCACAGAAGATTCTTTATGCTTGTTATTTCTGGCCTTCTATTGTCGCAGTTCGTAGATGTCATGATTGCCAGGTTTATCAATGCAAGATGCGTGCACTTCCTGTACCTCTTCATCCTGTCATTACCTTTGGTCCCTTTGCGAAGTGGGGCATCGATTTTATGACGTGTAACCCTCATTCGGCTAAGGGGCATGCTTATATTATCGTAGCCATGGACTACTTCACCAAATGTGCTGAAACAATGCCTACATTTGTCGCTGACGGTAAGAAAACTGCTCAATTCATATTCAATCACATCATTGCTAGGTTTGGTGTCCCTCAAGCCATCGTCACCGATCATGGTACCCATTTTCGGCATTACATAGTGGCTGATTTGACTTCTAACTTGGGTCTACATCACAAAAACTCAACGCTATACTATCCTCAGGCCAATGGCCAGGCTAAATCCTTGAACAAATTTCTTGTTACCATGCTTCAATGTACGATTGGGATCCATAAATCCAATTGGAATCTCATGTTATTTTCAGCTCTTTGGGCATAGCGAACCTTAGTTAAGAGTGTAACTGGATTCCCCCTATTCAGTTGGTTTATGAGCTAGAAGCCACTCTTTCGATTGAATGTGAAATACCTTTGCTTAAGTGGGTTGTTGAATTACTGCAGAACACTTCACCCGAAGAAGAGAATCTCCTTTATCTCAAAATTTTACATGAAACCCAAGCTCATGATAAGATGGGGGTAGGTAAATTTCAACCCATGTGGCATGGGCCTTAAATTGTTAAATGCGTATTCCAAAATGGGGCCTATGAGCTCATTGATTATGAAGGTCATCCATTAGAACAACCCATAAATGGGTTGTATCTCAAAACATATTATGCATAAGTCATTCATGCATGATTGGTGTACATAGGTGTTTGTTTTCATTTTTGTACATGATTTGATTTGGTGTGCTTTGCGAGCATTTTTCTACTTATTTGGGTCTTGCTTATTTTTGCAGATGTCTATTACCCCTTATGTCAGTTTCGCGGATGGTGCTTCATGCAGTACCAAGAATTTGTCTTCAGCAGCCTGGGTAATCTATGATCCTCCTGGTGAATTGATAGAACTACAAGGTATTTGTCTAGGATGAACTACAAAAAATGTCGCTGAATATAGTGTTGTTCTTGAGCTATTAACTGAGGAAATTAATGTAGCATACGCATATTGCTTGTAAATCTAGATTCATATCTTGTTGTTCTACAACTCAATGGTCATTATTCAGTTAGAAACCCGTACATTTTGAGATTGTATTTACGTATTCGTTTGTTAGAAAGACATTTTTACTTTATCACATATCAACATATTCATAGATGAATGAATGCATTAACTGATACAGTGGCTAACATTGTATTAGATAGACATTTGCATAATTTTTAAAATCATCATCATGTGAAAATATCCATATATGAAAATAGTTGTATATATATATATATATATATATATATATATATATATATATATATATATATATATATATATATATATATATATATATATATATATATATATATATATATATATATATATATATATATATATATATATATATATATATATATATCGCGTGTTTGCATCAGTGTGCATCATACATTCAAAAAATATATGTGTTTTTCTGTTACATCCTGAGACCCCATGTCTCTCAAAAATTCAGATATAAAGCCTAGGTGTCTAATCGGCGTGATGCTCATGATATCACATCACTGCCCATACAAGCCGCCTCAGCAAGTGGTGAATACAGCTTGACACCCCGATGGTATGTCTCTAGTAGGCGCGAGGAACATTGTCGAGTCGTGCATAATCTGAGACTCCATGTGTGATCCCTTCTAAATTGTGCACGAGCTCCTATTCCTCGCTTCCCTCAGCATGAGGGTCGAAATCACAAGGAATTCGCCTCGCTATTAGAGACATACCCGCGGGTCTCTCTGGGCCGAAATCTGCAAAATACATGGATTTAAAGTCAGAACGTACATAAACAAAACAAAAAAAATCATAATACTCATGAAAATTAAAAATGAGTCTTACCCAAATCTTCATCCCAATCCTCTCCCTCTAGGAGTGGGAGGTACGGATCACCAGTAAAATATGTACCATAGTAGGGCCAGTCCTCCACGACGATCAACTGTCAGCAGAGCCAATCAAAGAACTCCGGTCTCTAGGACATTTGTTGAACACCCTCTACCCTTGGCATCAGAGCCGCCCATCGGGCCATCCATGGTTCTCTTGCTGGTGGTGTCAGGACTATGACCTCCTGACGCTGAAAGATTGGTAATCGTTCCAGGAAGAATGATACCAGGATCGACCCATAACCAAACTGCTTCAATTTGGTGTTCTTGCACTTTTTTAGTTGGAATTTCATGTTTATTGTCATGGCCTCTACCCAGCTGTAGATGGTCGGTGCCAAGCAGTCTACAGCAAGAAGCAACTGTGTTTTTTTTCTTCGTGCGGTGCTTGCAATCCCACTCTCGTGTGATGGTATGTAGCACTACTTCTAGTGCTAGGTCTGGGATAGTTTGGATATCAAATTTCCTACTTCATGTTCCCTTCTGTGCCCCTCGACATACTTTGTCCATCACCATGGACATACTCTACATGCAAGGCTAGGTACCGTTTAGGATCAGTGTTGCTCCCCTCTGTGATAATCCTGTGATAAATTAGATGTCAGAAACATCAATCTCAAGTTCCTGATCTCGAAGGATGAACTTTTCCAGGTCCTAATCCCATATGCTGATCAAATATTGTAACAGCTCTGGTTGAGCACGGAGACACAGTGTCAAGAAGAACTTCTTCAGTCCACAGACCTTGAGAGCTTCCATGCATCTCTCATTTTCCATGGCAAGCTCGTCTTCTTCGCTGTGTTCCCGTTCTTTCCATTCTATGACCATTTTGCCGCTTTTTACCTGTAAACACATTCATATGAATGATATTAGCCTTTTTGGAACTTGGATTTGTAAATAACTGGGGTTTGTGACTTAAATTTTATACAAAAAATGGTTAGTGTTGTTGGCGCGTCTGTTTCCCAAACAATCGCGCCAATGGGTGCGCCTTAGTATAAAAAAAGGGGCGGTTGGCGCAACTACGTGCCCGAAATCTGCGCCAACCACCGTGCCCTAATTTTCATACTTCCTCCCCTAGATTTCAAAATTAGAAGTTGCAGGTAGTAAGAAATGACTCAAAATGAAGAAAAGATCTCGGCTCTTACCTGGAACTGACGGATTTGAGATTGGTCTGTTGGATTGTCCACTATTGTCGCCGCAAAATCACACAGTAAAATGGGTAACTATTTTCTCCACAAGAGGTAAAAAGTGAAAGTAATTGTTTTTTACCATTTTTGGCATTTTATAACTTTTTACAACCCTAATTAGGTTTTAGGACATGTTTTTTCGATTATTTTATTATATTATTTTTCGAAAAATGGGTTTTACACGTGTCTCTTGTCCAACAACAGGTTTTTCAAGACATAGTGATGAAGTAACAAGTTAAATTTTATACTTTTTCAGACTCGGTAAAAACACGAAAAAAATTCACTACTGGAGTCATCTTTCAGCTCTTTTCTGACTATCTAAAATTGAAAAGATTTCCGAGACTCTTGTCATTTCGAACTCGTTAAATGGCTATGAAGTGATATCTACCGAGTATACATTTACCCCTTTTTGAGGCTGGGATAGATTATCTATGAAAAAATAATACCTTAGCCTATCGCGACTAGGAGGTTCTTTCAGATATTGTTTTCTACCTTTTCGGATCTGAGAGACTATTTACAAAAAGGGCCATGATGGAGTTTTCTTTTCTACCTTCCTTTCAAATTCTCTAAACATGAAAATATGTTGAGTTCTCCCTTTTTCAGACTCGTTAAACCCTGATGACATCGGATTTCGTCGCCATGATGTTACTCGAGTTCCTCCTTCCTAGGGCTCGTAAAATGTACTAGGATGGATTTTTCTGAAGGACAAACTTACAGCACAAACATCTGCTATCCCCTTCAAGCTTTTTTAAAAAAATAATTGGGGTACTCTCTAGAAATGGTGGGGGAAAATGTAACCAAGTTTTAGTTATGTTGGCAGTATGTCACTCTTGAACATGGCACTTGTATGCATTCGTGTTGGGTTGGGGACATCTCATTTCGTCATTTTTTCTTCCATGGGTTTGGGTAATATCTTTTGACCTCTCATCTTTTCTTTGCCACATCATCATGACCTCAGATCCTCTGATGTTAAATACTTCCAAATCCAGTGTCGTGTTGCTGATATGTTCAAGAGAAGTTTGCCTCTGCATTTTTCAACCTCCCTTTGCTTCTTTGTTGGTCCTCTTTCACTACTATCATGCTACTCTGTCTCATATCGATGATGTGGGAAACATTATGGCCCACCTTTGATCAGGTCACTTCCTGTCAACTTCAGCTCATTATCCAGGAATTTGATCTAGAGACTCTATTCTAGTACCTTGGAGCCTGCATGTCTTAATGGCAGGTTTTTCGCATTTGACACAAGGTCCACATCATTGGCCTTCAATTGAGTGATTCTATGGATTTTCGATGCCAGATCATTGTTCAAATTCCGTGGATTGTATCAGTTGTACCTTGAGAGCCATTGTCATCATTGGTGGTTTTTGATTAGATGGTTGCGACCATACTTGAGTCTATTTTTTTATCCTTACTGCTGGATGGCTGCATCCATACCTCGGATCTCAGTTTTTATATATACTCTATTATGGATGGTTGTGCCAATACCACATGTTCATGTATCAGAGATATCATTTGTATTTGTAATTGCAGGTTTTCTGACAGCGGTGTTTGGTTTGAACGCGTTCTCATAAAGCATTTCACCCCTCCCTCTCCCTTGGACCTCATGCTTTACGGGGCATATGTTACACATCATTTTTTCACTATCCCTACAATCCCCATCTCTCCCATTGGAGGGTCATTTCTATGACCAATAAGTAGCTTCATGCCTTGCAAACACCATCATTGTGTCCCTTTACATGAGAGTAACGTTCCTCTTGTTGACAATTCCCTGAGTAGAGACTCAAAAACCCTTGTTTTTGCCTTGGCACGGGTAATCAGTTATGCCCTCACATTGAGGAGGAAAATTAACATTGGGCTCGTGCCAGCTGGCACCCTATCCTTGTTTTCCACCCGCGCCAAGCTATTTATGGATTTTTTTTTAAAAATAGAGGCAGAGATTCCACTCCAACTGCCTCCTTTAGGTTTTTGGTTTCCACTGCTTATGGGAACTCCCTAGAGGATAGGCCTCCCTCCCACCTTTGTAGGGATCCTAACCTCCTCCTTTTCCTCTATAAAATAAGCTATCTCTCTTAGTAAAATCTAGCTGAACTTGGAGAATTATACATACTTTAGCTAAATGACTAGAGAAGAAAGAAGGAATTATGTTGAGGAGAGATTGAGTCCATGCCTTCATCCCGTCTGAATTCCCTAATGAGCATCTGAGACATGCTTCGTCTGAACCCCATTAGAGGAGACTGTGACATCAAAGCATCGGTTGTAACTCTTCCTTCTATTCATTTATATAAATGACTACTGTTTGGTTCCATTGTTTTGTTATGATGTTTGTTTAACGTAATATGTTTAGCCCTCTTTGACTGGTTAATATTTATGAATGAAATGTTTTCATCTTGTATGATATTCTTGTTTTCTTGTTCTTTGTGCAGGTTACAAGCGTAATGGTGAACGGATTGTGACTTGCCGAAGCAGGAGCGAGAGGCCACCACTACTACAGTAACAACGACAACGTTAGATTCTAGGTAGGTCGATCTACCATTTCTCTTGTTCATTCAATAATATGAAGCAACACTTTAGTGTGTGCCTTTGTTTCTATACCCACTCTAGTGCTAAAGGGATCGTCTCTTTCCGAAGTGATGATTTACCTACATAACACATGGGAACAACACTTACATTTTTCGGGAGATGGACAGACAACCATGTGTTGGAGGGCCTGTCAATGGCAGGTTTTTGAAGCACTACTCTTCTTAAAATATACTGATCATTAATTCCATTGTAAATATTCCATTTTAATGTGTTTTTCTGCTAATAATGACAAGAAGAATCATCAATATTGAGCCTGAGGTGAAGGCCATTATAATTTGAGGAGAAAGATTGGAAATTTCAAAGTTTTTTTGTTTTTTCCAAGAAGATGGATAGCAGCACTGAAACTACTGGTTCTTTTGTGTATGACTGGGGCACACCATCCCAAGTGGAGCCACTATTATCACCCAAGAAACATGAAGCTTCATTTTGACAAGCTTAAATAGGCTCCTGTGTCCAAAATAGGGTTGTAAGATTCATTTTTAAGTTTAGTCAAGGGAAACATTAAATTTTTATTATTGAAGTTTACCCTAAGGTCTAAACCCACTAATTTTTAAACTCCCTCATGTCAAATCATTCATCATTTTCTGAATTATTTCAATTTCCAAGGTTTTTGTACCAAAAGTGTCAAATTATCCAAGAAACCATAGTTTCGTAGCGAAATAAATTGTGAAAAAGTCACTTTTTGCTATGAAACTGCTAATAGTTTTGTAACAAAAACAATCAAAATTACACTAAAAACACTACAAAAGTGCAGTTTTCTATCTGTCTTGTTAGTCTAGCTGTTAGATGTTAGAAATTCGTTGGGAATAAGTAGGTTAGATGCCATTCAATTCATGGAGGGATAAATCCAAGGTACATGCTCAGTTATGTAATCATCATGATCAGTTTAGGTAAGTATGAGTCATCATAAGGTCATGAAGAGACATCAAAACTTCAAATTCTTTCCCAATTCAGTAATTTCTTATTTCTCATTTTTTCTTGCATGATATTGAGCTTTGGAGAGCTAGTGCACTAAGCCAAATCTTTGGTTGGTGTTTTCAAAGTATTACAGTGAGCATCATCAAGCGAGGCTGAAAATTTATCAAGCGAGGAAGTAAATCATCAAGCGAGGTTGTGAAGACATTGAAGAAACTATGGAAGAGAAAAGGAGGACTAACAAGGCTGGTCAATGCCTGAGATATGAACCTGCAGACATGAATTTGATCAATGAAGACCCAACAATAGTAGAATATTTTAGAAGAGAAGGTTTCCTACAGTTTTGTGAGAAATTACAGGGCTTTCATACATAGGTGTCCAAGGAGTTTTCTTTGAATTTCAGTGGAACAACCACTAAAGTGGGAATGCTCAATTTATCTATCACACCAGAGGTTATTTTTGCTGCTACATAGATTCCAAGAGGTTAGGAGAACAGGCTCAAAGGTTTCAAGTTTAACATGGAGCAGTACAAAGAGTTCATGAAGCCTGAGTATACTGAAATGGATCTCACCAATGCTATTCCAAGAAGTTACATAAAATACAACTATTCAAAATTGTTTCCCATCATCCAAAAGTACTTTACCTGTGAAGGGAGATACCACAAAGTGTACTCATATCATTTGAAATTACTTCTGCACTTTACTGGTAAGATTTCCCTTGATCTTCCTTTTTATTTGCATATAATTTTGTCATAAATGGCAGATAAGGTTCAAGAAAAGTCCCAGGGGAGTGAGACTTCTTTATTTCATCATGGTTTAATGAAATTATTGGTCTTAGATGAACTTCAAAGGTTAGGTAGAGATTGGTCTTCATTCTTTTTTTTTAGTGGTTTTGAGTTGGATGTGTTAGAGTCAGCCTTTGCAGCCTTCCTTCAGTGATCAAACATGCTCTTACAAAGTGATTTTAAGGTGTCAAGGTCAAATTTTGTCATTTCAAAGAGTCTTCAAGCAAAATTTGGTCACTAGGCATTAGGTCTAGGGTTTTCTTTCATTCCTTCCAAAGTTGTCCAAATGTCAGTCCATGTCACCATTCAGCTGAGTGTATGATCATTCAGAGGGTTTTCATCATCATTTCAAGTTCCATTGGGTCATTTTACACATTGTTCATGCTTCAGTTGTGCCTTGGTAAGGTCCATTTCCCTCTCCTAGGGTTTTGGAGGTAATTTCTCTTGGATGGTCAAATCATCGAAAAAAATTGTATCCTGATGTTCACACACCTTCCCCTATACTTAATTCACCTTATTAAACACTTCCCATCACTGAGATCCCCCAAATTCCTCATTTTTGCACAAACCCTAGTTTCTAGCTACAACTTGGCAATTTTCTAGGCTAGGCCTGTGTTTTGCCCTTTTGGACCCCTTCCCCTCACTCAATCTCTGTGATTCCACTTTCCCCTGCTTCCTAACATCCCTCCCTACTTCCCAAAATTTTCCCAAGAATTTAGAAGCCCTTTATCCCCTTCATTTCGCTTCATTTCGACAAAATCCCTTGTTTCACACATCGGGATAAGTGTTACTCAAAAGATGTTTCAGAGCAATCAAAGATGAATTTTGGAAAACTGAGAGAGGTTTTTGTCCAAAACATGTCAAGGAAGAAAAACCTCCTTCACTTTTTACACAGGTGTCATGGTTTTAGAGAAATGTCAAAAATACCGTTGCCCCAAGAGAATTGATGCACTTGCTGGGAGTAGTGTTGGGAGATTTGATTTTTGACAGGGTAAATTAAATCAAAATTGCATAATTCCACTTGTTTTGGAAAGTAGACTCCAATATATTTCCAACGAGCTATCACACGCTCAATTTGGACACCGGGAATGCCTCCAAAAGCTTCCTGCAAAATGCACTATGTGGCAAGAGGCATGCGACCCACTTGAAGTGGATGCGACCCACTTGAAGTGGTTGCGACCCACTTAAATCAGAACCCAGAAAATTCATTTTTTGCGCCCAGATTCGATTCAAATTAACTCCGGCAGCGTACAAACAGTTTATGAAGAATTTGGAATCTTTTGAATGGTTCACACCCTAGCGCATTGTATATGTCACCCTCACGCCGTCAGTCATCATTTTATCATTGCCATTATACCCTTTCATGTTTTGCACAGTTTTCATGTTGACTTGTATTTAACCTCCATCACTATATCATTGTTGTCATCATCATTCGACTACCACTGTCATGTTCATTTTGTCTTTCATATGGTCTTTGCAAAGATGGTCCTATTCTACATTACATAAAACACAATCCTTTGACAGATTTTTGGCCATTATTAAGCTTGACTACACATTTGCATTTGGTAGTCATTTGTCAAACCTACTTGCAATCTGAACACAGAGATAGTGTTTATACCATTAAAACAAAGCCATCCCTATGATGATTTTGGTTTTCCCTTGCTATTTGGGTATATGGGTGATACCTGTTGGGTTTTGAAAATACATTAAAACTTGATTTTCACTGCACCTCTATCAGCAGCTATATTACAACTATCTTGTTCACAGCTAAGGTTTGAGATTTGATAATACTATGAGCAAGGATATGAGCAGGACAGTGACTCAACCGTTGAGATTGATGTACTGAGATGAAGCATAGCAGTGCACCAGTAGTGGTAACATATCAGAGAGGCCACAGAGCTTTTTTTTCAGCATCACGACGAGTACTATCTCCACCCGGGGTGGAAGGGGTCTCGTTGACTTCATCAGCAGCGCAAGTACTATCTCCACATGGCGTGGAAGGGGTCTCGCCTTCTACATCAGCGCAGGTACATTCACGTGATAATGATAGAGACAAAGACATGCTTCGTCACATGAAAGGCCATTATTGGGCTCGCATGCATGTCTGCAAAGCGAGAATGAAGATTCTGGAGATGGAGGTTGAGCGAAGCACTAAGACGGCGGAAAAGGCCTAATCCACTTTGGATTTTGGCCGAGGCTTCGTTGACTGGGCAAGATACATGATGGAGGACCTTCGCTCTGAATTTGAGCAAATTCGGAGAAAATTTTGTCATTTTGAAATTTTTTGGTCTAAAAACAGGTTTTTCAGTTAATTGGGTCTCGCACTCATATGCTCACTTTTTTTCGGGACACTTGCTGAAGGAAATTTTTACATTTTTGGATTTTTCATGGTAAGTTACACATCCTCAGACATTACCTAAGCATTTCATCATATTCTGGATGGTCAAAGAGCTCAAAAACACCATGAAAACCACCTTGCTGCCACCTTTTGCACCAGCAGGAAGTACTTATGGGAGAAAGAAGTCTTCGAGGGTCAAATGAGCTCCAAATTGGGAAATTCCACTTGGGCTGGATAGTCAACATCCAGGGCTTTCCAACGAGATATCATGAGCTCAATTTGGATGCCGGGAAGTACTTCAAAATCAGGCTGAAAGTTATGCGACCCACTTGGCTCAAATGCGACCCACTTAAATTTTTGCAGAATTTTCAACTGCCAGCTCAGATTTTCGGCTAGTTTGGACCAGTTTTGCTTGTGGATGAAATTTTTGGGTTTTCATGATGTAAATTTATGTTTGGCATGTAACTTTGGCTTATTTTTACCTATTCTAGAAGATTCACTCTCAAAAAAGTGAAAATCATGTAAATGAATCAGTTTCCACTCTTTTAGAGGCAAGTTGTTAGCTGCCTAGATTGTAGTTCCATGATTAGAATTAGTTGAAACTGATCCCTGAAGAGGGAATTCGACCCCTAGAGGTGGGGAAAGGGGTTAGGATGATCTATATGATGTAATTTCTCAATCATTTTCAGAGGTTGGAGAGGTTTGACTCTTGGGAGACTTTTGATATCATTGTACATATTTTTCATATTTTGGCTAAGGAAAGATCAGGGGTTTTGCGGCACTTGTTGGGATCCTTGTGGTGTTCTGTTCTTGATGGTGTTTCTTCTTTGTTTACTGTAAGTTTCTTCATGTTTAATGCATGCCATCCTTTCATTATGCTTCTGAACTAAATTGGATGAGTGAATAAGGTTGAATCCATTGTTTACAGTGCTTAGCCTTTGAATTCAGTTAGTTCTATATGTTTTCAGCTGTTTGGAGAGGATCCAAGTTTCTTCTCTTTCCTCACCAATGGTCTGATCTGTCCGTATATCCAATCCAAAGCATCAAGACAGTCACCTACCTCGCCCCAACTTGAAATCTGCAAAGGTCTGACCTTATCCCCGGACCCCAAAATTTGTTTTCCCATTTCTCCAGCGAAAACCCAAAAATCAAAAATAAAAAATACCCATCTCTTTACTAGCCTAAGATCAGTTCCCATTGTAAGTCATCTCGCACTCTATTGTTCATTTTATCGAGATTGACGGAGAGAGCCCTCTCCTGCCCTCGTAGGGCTAGCTACGAGGCTGAGCGTGGTTTGATGTGGCCTCGAGTTTTACCTCATTTCAGCCTGAGGTAGATTTGAGCGCTAACATAGTGGCGACCATAGTGGGGAAGAATTGGTTTGCTTGTTGACGTCATTTGTTTCATGAGCTACGGTAATTAGCCCTGTCACGCCTGTAGGGCTTTCAACTGGCACATTGCTCACAGTAATAGTAGATAACGCGTTGGTCCATCTCCTGGCCTAGCTGGGGACGTGACGCTCGATCAGAGATTGTCTTGCCTCAAACACACTTGGAGAGTTCAGATCGACATAAGAGGATGTTGACAGATCGATTGTGAAGGCTGAAACTTTTCACCTGGCGAAATTCAAAGTCCTGAGGATTCACTTTTTCTTCCAGAAATGGAAGGATGAAAGTCCAAGTTCGTGATCTAAAGTCGAATAGTATTCAGGATCTAATCTGCTTTCTTGTAAATTACTTCTTTGCTGGTCTTGAAGCTATCCTGAAAGTTTTTCAAAGTTTGTTGTATGAGAAAGGTCATCAAAATCTTCACTCGACCCATGCAAAAAGTGTAAATGCTAAGTTTCCCTTTGATCCTGGTCTCCTTACTTTTCCCACATCTTATGATGACTCTCTACAGAGTGATGAGCCTAAAGAAAAGAAAACTGATTTCACAGCTCTTGTACATGCCCCTACACCTTGTAAAATTCTAGATCGGTACAAACCTCTTGTTTTGCCTTCTGTTCTCCATGCTTTTCCTGCAAATTATGATCTATATCTACCAAGATTTGATGGTGAACGTAACAATGTCAACGCCGAGAAACATGTGCAGAATGTTGAGACTTTTCTAGATCTTTTTGAAGTTGATGATGAAGATGTTAGTATTAGGCTTTTTGCTCTTTCTTTGCAAGGCCAAGTGAAGGGTTGGTTTAAAGCCCTGCCTGATGCGAGCATTTCAGATTTCCAACAATTTGTCAAAGTTTTCCTTGACAGGTGGATGATCGGACAGAACTTTTTGTTGATTATAGAGGAGTATAACCAAATTAAAAGAGACTCACAAGAGAGACAAGACAACAATTTTCTGCTAGATTTAACCAAGTTTATTATTCGATGCCAGTTAATATAAGACCTCCTCTTGGATCCGCTCTCTTACACTGCCTAGGTGCTTTTGATCCGGAAATGGAGTTTCAGCTGAGAGAAAAGAATCTTGCAACACTTGAAGAGATGCAGAACAATGCAGTAGATGTAGAGGATCATTTTTTGATTCGAAGGGAAAATTTGAAAGAAGAAAAGATGAATGTTTGAGCAATTACATTAACGCAGGAAAAGCCGATCTTTTCATAAATGTGTGAAAGTTGTAGAGAAAGGAAAATGACTCAAAGAAAAAAATGAAAATGACATTCAAGAACAAGTTGCTGATCCAAAACATTTTGTTTCTGATCCCAGTTGTCATAGTGATTGTTTTATATATCATTGTGAAGAAGAGAGAGCTGTTGATATGATGTGTATGTTTGATGATGTGTCTTATACCGATGAATTGCCTCAGTTTGATCAGTATGATGATGATTATGTTCTCCAAACAGAAGCTAATCTTGCAGACGAATCAGCAGCTAGTTTGTGCGAGGAGGAAGTTCACTTTTAGCAGCTCGAGTACAGTGATCAATCGATGCATATCAGCTATGACAATGATGAGGAAAGTGCAACAAATTTTGAAGTAAGTGAAGGATCTTTGCCTTTTTGTTTTGATTCATTTCAGTTCATCAGAGACAACTTCCATGCAAGAAAAATCAAACGCTAACAAGTCTTGATTTAAATCATCTTGAGGCATGAAACCTTGTTCAAGACGCCTCATATTCGCATTTTCAAATTTCGAAAGCTACGATTTTCAAGTTGCGTATGAGGACATGGAAGTTTGCATGGATCAAATGATGCTGCTGTGACTCCATCATTCTGCTTTTGAATCATTTCACAGGGAGAGAAATTGTGATGAAAATCTTCAAATGAGCAAATTTCTTTTGTAGCATCAAATTTACAAAATTTAACAAATGAAATTGAAGGTTAGATTATAGATGAAGGTGTGGAAGATGAAATACATGATTTGATGATGCAGGAAAATTCTATACCCTTTTGTTTTGAAGCATTTCAGTTTATAAGGCATAATCTTCGTAAAATCTCTCAAGAAAAAGATGAAAAGCCAGTAGGATGTCAGGTAGTTTCAATGGATACATTGCAGCAGTCTTCTCAAGTTTTTGATGATCCCATTTCTCGTGTGCTGGATGAGGTTTGCTGTAAAAGTTCTTCTCCATTAGCTAACCATGTGCCGGGAAAGAATATTGATGATAATCTTATTCAAAGGTCGCCTTCATTGTCTTGTTTAACAGATTGTTCATTGAAAAGTCCATGTCAAGATTTGCAGTCATATGAGGAGATTGATAAAGGAGACTTTTGTTCTGTCTGGAATCAGCAACGGAGTTTGGTTTTTCATGAATTTCAGGATCCTTTTGACAGCTTGCTGCAATCACCAAAGAAAGACAATATAGAGGTGAGGAAAATTTTAAGATCAAGGTATGGAGATTTCCTAGATCAGAGCTATGTGTATGAAGATCCTTTTGCAGTATTCTTGCAATCCTCTAGTCAATTTGTGCTTTGCAAGTTTATCAGCAGTCCACTTGGTTCAAAGTTTCCATGGGAGTTTCCTTTCAGTAGTTATTTCTCATTTTTCATAAGCAAGCATGTGAGAAGAAATCAAACAGCAGCCATCATGCTTAAATGGTTGCATTGGCTGTTCCATTACAGTTGATCGGGTGGTGTAAAGCACAATTAGAGTAGGTGAATAAGCTCTACTTTGAGCATCTTTTCTAGTTTGTCGGTTGTGTTTAAGTATCGAGTCGCTTTTTAGTTGAGGAGAGTCAATTTGTGTCACGCTGTTATCAATTTTCCTCATTGCTGCATTTCAGCTTCTTTAGCTTTGATTCCATCCCAATGGATGAAGGCATGGTCTGCTCTCCCAAAGATCTGCCGTTCTTGGCACCTCCAAGGAGCTACCATCCCCATTGGAGCCAATGCTAGAGTCAACATTTGCAGCTTTCCTTCAGTGATCAAACATGCTCTTACAAAGTGATTTTAAGGTGTCAAGGTCAAATTTTGTCATTTCAATGAGTCTTCAAGCAAAATTTGGTCACTAGGCATTAGGTCTAGGGTTTGTTTTCACTCTTTTCAAATTTGTCCAAATGTCAGTCCATGTCACCATTCAGCTGAGTGTTCCATCATTCATAGGGTTTTCATCATCATTTCAAGTTCCATTGGGTCATTTTACATCTTGTTCATGCTTCAGTTGTGCCTAGGTAAGGTCCATTTCCCTCTCTTAGGGTTTTGGAGGTAATTTCTCTTGGATGGTCAAATCATCGAAAAAACTTGTATCCTGATGTTCACACACCTTCCCCTATCCTTAATATACCTTATTAAACACTTTCCATCACTGAGATCCCCCAAATTCCTCATTTTTCCACAAACCCTAGTTTCTTGCCACAACTTGGCAATTTTCTAGGCTAGGCCTGTGTTTTGCCCTTTTGGACCCCTTCCCCTCACTCAATCTCTGTGATTCCACTTTCCCCTGCTTCCTAACATCCCTCCCTACTTCCCAAAATTTCCCCAAGAATTTAGAAGCTCACTATCCCCTTCATTTCGCTTCATTTCGACAAGATCCCTTGTTTCACACATCGGGATAAGTTTCACTCAAAAGATGTTTCAGAGCAATCAAAGATGAATTTTGGAAAACTGAGAGAGGTTTTTGTCCAAAACATGCCAAGGAAGAAAAACCTCCTTCACGTTTAACACAGGTATCATGGTTTTGGAGAAATGTCAAAAATACCGTTGCCTCAAGAGGATTGATGCACCTGGTGGGAGTAGTGTTGGGAGATTTGATTTTTGACAGGGTAAATGAAATCCAAATTGCATAATTCCACTTGTGTTGGAAAGTAGACTCCAAGAGCTTTCCAACGACCTATCACATGCCCGATTTGGACACCGGGAAGGCCTCCAAAAGCTTCCTGCAAAATGCACTATGTGGCAAGAGGAATGCGACCCACTTGAAACGGGTGAGACCCACTTGAAGTGGATGCGACCCACTTGAAGTGGATGCGACCCACTTGAATCAGAACCCAGAAAATTCATTTTTTGCACCCAGATTCGATTCTAATCGACTCCAATTGGCGTACAAACGGTTTATGAAGAATTTGGAAGCTTTTGAATGGTTCACACCCTAGCGCATTTCATATGTCACCCTCACGCCGTCAGTCATCATTTTATCATTGCCATTATACCCTTTCATGTTTTGCACAGTTTTCATGTTGACTTGTATTTAACCTCCATCACTATATCACTATTGTCATCATCATTCGACTACCATTGTCATGTTCATTTTGTCTTTCATATGGTCTTTGCAACGATGGTCATATTCTACATTACATAAAACACAATCCTTTGACAGATTTTTGGCCATTATTAAAACTTGACTACACATTTGCATTTGGTAGTCATTTGTCAAACCTACTTGCAATCTGAACACAGAGATAGTGTTTATGCCATTAAAACAAAGCCATCCCTATGATTATTTTGGTTTTCCCTTGCTACTTGGGTATATGGGTGATATCTGTTGGGTTTTGAAAATACATTAAGACTTTGCCTTCACTGCACCTATATGAGCATCCATATTGCAAATATCTTGTTCAAAGCCATGTCAGAGACGGATTCAGTTTATGAGCAAGGATATGAGCAGGACAGTGACTCAACCATTGAGGTTGATGTACTGAGATGGAGCATAGCAGTGCGCCAGTAGTGTTAACATATCAGAGAGGCCACAGAGCTGTTTTTGCAGCATCATGACGAGTACTATCTCCACATGGGGTGGAAGGGGTCTCGTTGACTTCATCAGCAGCGCAAGTACTATCTCCACATGGCGTGGAAGGGGTCTCGCCTTCTTCATCAGTGTAGGTACATTCATAGGATAATGATAGAGACAAAGACATGCTTTGTCTCATGAAAGGCCATTATTGGGCTCGCATGCATGTTTGCAAAGCGAGAATGAAGATTCTGAAGAGGAGGTTGAGCGAAGCACTAAAACGGCGGAAAAGGCCTGATCCACTCTGGATTTTGGCCGAGGCTTCGTTGGCTGGGCAAGATACATGATGGAGGGTCTTCGCTCCGAATTTGAGCAAATTCGGAGAAATTTTTGTCATTTTGAAATATTTTGGTCTAAAAACAGGTTTTTCAGTTAAGCGGGTAGCGCACTCATATGCTCACTTTTTTTTGGGACACTTGCTGAAGGAAATTTTTGCATTTTTGGATTTTTCATGGTAAGTTATGCATCCTCAGGCATTACCGAAGCATTTCATCAGATTCTGGATGGTCAAAAAGCTAAAAAACACCATAAAAACCACCTTGCTGCCACCTTTTGCACCAGCAGGAAGTACTTCTGGGAGAAAGAAGTTTTGGAGGGTCAAATGAGCTCCAAATTGGGAAATTCCACTTGGGTTGGATAGTCAACATCCAGTTATTTCCAACGAGCTATCATGAGCTCAATTTGGATGTCGGGAAGTACTTCAAAATCAGGCTGAACGTTATGCGACCCACTTGGCTCAGGCATGCGACCCACTTAAATTTTTGGCTGAATTTTCAACTTCCAGCTCAGATTTTCGGCCAGTTTGGACCAGTTTGCTTGTGGATGAAATT
This sequence comes from Pinus albicaulis, assembly GCA_034641835.2. Lineage (NCBI taxonomy): Eukaryota > Viridiplantae > Streptophyta > Pinopsida > Pinales > Pinaceae > Pinus > Pinus albicaulis. The sequence continues at coordinate 964,213 of JAXQQM020076304.1, read as the reverse complement.
TTTGGGTTTTCATGATGTAAATTTATGTTTGGCATGTAACTTTGGTTCATTTTTACCTATTCTAGAAGATTCACTCTTAAAAAAGTGAAAATCATGTAAATGAATCAGTTTCCATTCTTTTAGAGGCAAGTTGTTAGCTGCCTAGATTTTAGTTCCTTGATTAGAATTTGGTTGAAACTGACCCCTGAAGGAGGAATTCGACCCCTATAGGTGTGGGAAGGGGTTAGGATGATCTATATGATGTAATTTCTCAATCATTTTCAGAGGTTGGAGAGGTTGGACTCTTGGGAAATTTTTGGCACCATTGTACATATTTTTTCATATTTTGGCTAAGAAAACATTAGAGGTTTTGCGGCACCTGTTGGGATCCTTGTGGTGTTCTGTTCTTGATGGTTTTTTCTCTTTGTTTACTGTAATTTTCTTCATGTTTAATGTATGCCATCCTTTCATATGCTTCTGAACTAAATTGAATGAGTAGATGAGGTTGAATCCATTGTTTACAGTGCTCTGCCTTTGAATTCATTTAGTTCTATATGTTTTCGACTATTTGAAGAGGATCCAAGTTTCTTCTTTTCCCTCTTTAGCTCCTCGTCGGTCTGATCTGTCCGTATATCCAATTAAAAGCATCAAGACAACCACCTACCTCGCCCCAACTCGAAATCTGCAAAGGTCTAACCTTATCCCCGGACCCAAAATTTGTTTTTCCCATTTCTCCAAAGAAAACCCAAAAATAAAAATCAAACATACCTATCTCTTTACTAGCCTAAAATCAGTTCCCTTTTATCGGTCATCTCGCACCTTATTGTTCATTTTATCGAGATTGACGAAGAGAGCCCTCTCCTGTCCTCGTAGGGCTAGCTACGAGGCTGAGCTTGGTTTGATGTAGCCTTGAGTTCTGCCTCATTTCAGCCTGAGGTAGATTTGAGCGCTAACAGGATGCTCTTACTCCTTCAATAAATCCTAAGCCTAAGAGAATTCCATCACCATTAACAGCAGAACAGAGGGAATCATTGGTAGTAGAGCAAAGTGAACCTACAAGAGCAGAAACAAGTGAACAAATTATAAAGGAGCTAGAGCAAATGCAGAGTCTTGATACACCAAGTGTCCCACCTACAAAACATAAGTCAAAGGTGATCAAACTTGCAAAACATAAACAAGATGTGTAGTATCCCAAAATAGGGAAAATCAACAATACTGGGAATATCTTATAATATCCCAAATTGGAGATATAGAAATACATAAACACAAAACTGGAGTAGCAGTGAAAAATAAACACATAGAGTAGAAGAAGATCCATATAGCCATCATATTAATCTTATAGCAGAAAATTCATACAAATCCTTGAGGAATTAATCACTCAAGTCAGGCAAACAAGCCTCAATAGAACATGTACATGAGAATTGAAGAACACTGCTACACAGAAAATTTCCAAGGCTATGACAACATAGTTTTATTAGAGACAGTTGTTGCTGGAGTATGTCAATACATATATATGGAAATATACAACTCATACAATGTGGGGAGCAAGATCTAAACCCCTAAATACAATTCCAAGACAATCCTAGAAGGATTTCTTGAAATATGCAAATTGGAAAAATGGTGGAGTTGCAGTCTCAAGACTGAATAGCAGCTGCAACTCAAGAACTTGATGGAGATGGCTGTAGATGATGCACAAGCTGAAAAAACCTCCTCCAATGGAAAGACTGATCCTAACACTGAAGATCTCACCCTCCAAACAATCACTGCAACCCTCACTGCAGATGCTCACTAAAAATAATGTAGTCAAGGAGAGGGACTGCATTGTGGATGATAGAAAATGGTTGGCCTGATGCCAAGGATGGTGAAATAAGCTCAAATGCTTCCTCATTGATCCTCCAAAGGAAATAAGGCTTCCTCCTCTGAAAAATAAGCTCTGGAAGTGGTGTTGTAGAACCTCCACTGCAACACCCTGCAACACAACATTATACTTCAGCAGAAGTAACGTTGTAGCTAAAGGAGGTGGCTTGTCCTTCAGCATGAATGTGGAGAAATGAAGAGCAAGCTCCCTCAAGAGGCCTCTCTTGAAAGGAGAAGTAATTCCTAAATAGGAATTCCTTGTGCTAAGCAACACAACAACTCTGCTAAACAACAAGATAATGCACAAGAATCTAACCAAACCATAAAATCAATAATCCATAACATATCCTCCTACAGCTGCCTTGCCCTCCTTTTAAACAAATGGAAGCCCTCTCACCATGGGTCCCACTCATTAGGTTTTCCTCCACCAAGGAATATTCCTCCTACTACCTCTGCATTTTCTCCCAATATGATCTCCACCTCCTATCCCAGCACTGTTGACTTGGTCAAACTTAACCTTGCCCACATGCAAATGCACCTTTTCACACATGAGGGTGTGAAATCCAGCTCTTATGACTATCCATTTTAACACTATGGGGGATTTTATTCATATTTATGAAATGTATGGGCCTCCTTGCCCATTTATTTATCTCCTAAGTGACATAAGAAAAAATCAATATTCCAATTAGCTGCATGCTAATTTTGAAATATTACAAACTTCTAGTAAACAAGGAACCAAAAGAATGACTAGGAGTCAAACAATGGTTTTGAAAGAGAAGACAGTGGCTGTAGAAGACAGAGCAGAAGCTAAGGGAAATATAGAGGATATTTTAAATGCCATTTACATAGAGGAAACTCCTATTGTCCAAGCTGAGTTTATAGAGGAAGGTGGGAAGAAGTTAAAGAAGGCTAAATATGCAAAGAAATTAGAATTTGAGGGAGAAGATGCCGGTTTCATGTTCCAAGAAAGAAATCCTATGACAAGGCATGCTAGGAATCTATTAGAGAGCAGTAAAGAATTTCAACCACTCACTGACACAGCTCAGCCACCTCAAGAGGTTATTGACCTTTCATCACCTCCAGAGAAGAATATGGTCAGCAAATCAAAGTAGGGAAAAGAGAAGGTGATGGAACAAAAAAGTTGCAGCTCCTTGAAGAAAAATTGAAGGTGGCTAATCATGAAATTGCTGTTATGAAAATGGAAGCAAGGAAACACGGTGTAGATAAGGCTCAATTTGAAAAAATGATGGACAGTGTTGTCCAAAGTCTCTAAGACTTTGGACAACACACAACAGCTCGTCAAATGGACTATTCCAGCAAGGAAATAGGCCAAACATGTCAGTAGGATGAACACATAGTTGAAAGCCACCAACAGAAGATTGAAATACCATGTTAAATACCTTCAAGAGCAACTTGAACTGATTCAAGAAGAGTTAGAGAAAAAAGGGCTTAAAATGACAGTCCTTGAAGAGCCAATAGCTCAACCAATTGTAACTAAGGAAGAAATGCCTCAAGGATCATAAGGTGAGATGGTTTATGGTTTTTTAAGGCTAATGACATGTTATTGATAATATTTTGGCACTTTCAGAGTTCAATTATCAAAAATTACACAAAAATTTGCATTTTCAGCACTTTTCAGAAGTTTCGTAGTGTGCCCAGACTTGAAGGGTGGAAAAATGCTACGAAACTACTGTAGCTACTCTTTTTAATTTTTAAACTAGTTCTGGATGCTATCACGGGTTGGAATTAGTGTGGGAGATGTGTTTAATGATTATGAACACTATGCCAAAGGAAATAATCAAGAATTTTGAGGTTAAATGGCATGTTTTGTAGCGCTACGAAACTGCCTTACTTTCGTAGTGTACTGTATTTCAGCCTTTTTAGTAGGTTTTGGAGCATATTTGGACATCTGGAGATAATTGAAGGGTTAAATACCATGAAAAGAAATTATTCAGCACTCAAGGAATACGATTTGAAGATAAACTAATAGCCAAATTATTCATGGAAGAAGAACACTATTTACCTAAAAAACAGGGTTTGTTTCCTAGTTTTGAGGAGGTCAGTTAAGTGGTCATAAAGTGATGAATTCCATCATCTCAATTCGAACATGTAAAATCATACTTGTCAAAGAATGTAATTTCTTTGGTAGATAAGGTTGTTAAAGGAAATAATGAGTAGTTTGAGTCTGTAATGTTCCTAATTAGCGCAAGCTAATAGGAACATTTCATTTTGTTTTAATTTTACTTATTGATGAATAAAATGTAAAGGAGGACATGAAAAACTCCTAAAACATGAGAATAAATCAATGCCCCATGTGAATAGAGTCAAATTAGGGCTTGCTCAATAAAATCCACTTGTATGTGAAATACGGTCAAGCTATTTGACCAGGTCAACAAGACCAAATCATAAAGCAATCCAGATGTAATGAACCTCCTAGATGATCAGCACAGTCCTATGAGGAGGTCTTCCATGTGAAAAGGGACAAATGGATGAAGGTGGTTTAGGGTTTTTCAAACCCTAATCTTATAAAAGGAAGGAGAAGGCTCTTGTAAAGGTTGTTGATCACATTTGTAATTTCAAGTTTGCTTCAGCAACTCCTTTCTCTGTGTTCTTTAGCAAGAGAAAGAGAGGATTTCTTGTTTATGAATCCTCCCTCCTTCCTTGAGAAGCTCTTAGAGGGAATTGTACTTCATTTCCCACTATCCAAAATTTTTGGCCAAGCTCTACCTCTATTAGAAGCGCTGATCCTGTTGAGGGTTTTGCAGTTGCTTAAGTTGCAGCAAGTGGTGAACTAGATCTGCAAAGATCTAGTGGTTTGTGGAGTCTCCTCTCAGGGAGGTGTCTTGTGACCACCCGGAAGAGGATATCCATTGTACTTTTACTTCAGATATGTAATTTATATCTTCTGATACATTCTAATCTGGCTACTACGCAGTCTCCTTGACGAACTGTGTTATTTTCATGCAAGGGTTTACTGTATTTAAAATCACTTCTTTGCAATAGATCTTTGGTGATTGAGGCTTGCCTCTCACCTTGAAGTTTCATAAAGTATCTCATTGTTCCATTCTTGTTTATATCTGATATTTATTTTAATACAAATTATCTTTAGCAATTCCTAGAATTTTCTGCAGTTCTATATGTAAAAAGTCAGATCTACATCTTCTTGTGCAATATTTTGTTAAAACCCCAAGGGGAACTTGTAAAAGAGGCTGAGTAGTTCCCATATATGGTATGGATCTAAGGTCACAGCCATAGATATTCCATATATTTGAGTTCCATTTTTTAACTACTGAAGCACACTTAGAGGGACGCAGCTCATTCATTTCTGTAATTTTATAAATGCCGAAGATGTCATTTTGAAGGATTTATGCACTATTATTTCATGTGATTTGTTGTAGGTTGATGGGAGAATATTTTATAATGCTTATATAATGTCCTGTAGCTGAATCCTAAGCCTTATGTCTGGTTTCCAGTGATTATCGGGAAAAACTGCGCAATTCTTATGAGAGAATTTACATGTTGTATCAACCCTCCTCTTTAGATGATTTTCAGCTAGTGTTGATTGTGGGAGATTTTTTTAAGGCCCTTGAACTTATTTTTTTTTGCTAAAATTCAGCATAGAGTTCCCACACAGCCTAGGATAGGGGAACCCAGCCTTTTTCTATGTTATTTTATCACTTATTTGCTTATACAGCGTTTCCCTTGAGCCTATTGCAGATTTTCCTGAAGTGGAATTTCCTGCTCCTTGCTTGTTTGGTTTTTGCTCATATTTTGGATCCTTTCTTTAGATATGTAGATACAAGGATCCCAAGGGCTGAAAAATCTAGGATGAGTGTTCTATTCCTATACTTGATATGTTTCTCCAACTTTCTTTAGATAGAGTCTGGAATGGGCGAGGAAGCCTCTGGTTCTCACCCTCTCTTTAGAGGTGACACAACCAGTAAATGCCCAACCAGTCTATCTCTGGTTTAGATCTGTTGATATTATTCCATTATTCTATAAACCCATAATTTAATATCTCAAGATATTCCCTACTGAGCTTATTCTTCCCCATTTGGAACATTACAATGGTATCATAGCATGATCTATGGCGCAGCCTGTGAGATCAAGCTATTAGAGAAGTGCTGAGGAGAAGCAGCAAGCAGAAAGAAAAAAGTATGGAGAGGATGAGATTACTCTCATAAATATTCAGATCCAAGAAGAGCCACTCAAAGGGGGTTGAGCAGTTGGAGGCAGAAAGATGCAGTGAAACTCCAAGAGGGTTTCAAGGAGAAGAGGACTGTAGTGAAACCTTTATGAGGTTTCAAGAAAAATAAGCACACATGGGAATCCCTCCTTCAAGAGAAGACCAAGATCTAAGGTCTCCTATTGAGGATGAGGCATTTTCAATCTCTGAATAAGAGGCTGGGGGTGACAACGTAGTCATAGCAAAAGGACCTCTAGCACTTCATGAAGAAGAAGAAGGAGCAACTGCTCCAAGGAGAGAAGCTTCTGAAATTTTGCAAGGAGCTCCTAAGAATATCACATATAGATATTATGGCACAATCCATGTACAGCATGTGCCATCATTTGGTGAGGTCCTAAACATTGCAGAATGTAAGGGGAGGCCAAGTTTCATATGGTAAGCGGTATTTACCCCTCTTTATTTCAGAATATTGATGCACCAAGAAGGCAAGAAGGTCTATGCAAGAAAAGCAAGGACACATCAGTCCACACACCTTTCTACTATGATCTATGCCTTGATGTCTCCTCATTTGGAAGAATTCCATTAGGGAAATTCCCTGATGAAAGGAAGAGCAAAGTGTTCTCTCAACTTGGTACATTGAAGACACCGTGGGTCAAGGGAGAAACTATCACAGCGCTGGAGACTTTGGGAAAGAAGCATGCTTATGGGAATCACATTTCACTTTATGATTGCATGTATTCTTTTACTCTATACTTGCAGGCCATGGCTCCTGAAATTAGTGTCTTACCTTACAAGCTTCATGGCCAACTATGGGCCAAGAATATTTTCAAATTTGGCCACTCCCTTGATGGAATAAGGGAGGTTTCACAACATGATGGGTGCTTCCCTAAGGCACCAAATTTACATTCCACTCTCAGCCATGGTAGGATGATTAGGGTAGCAAGTAAGTGGCATGAAAACCACTTACCACATCTAGATCTGAAGCAAGGAGGAGATGACCTGTGTTGGTTTCTGCTGGGTGAGTGTGGGAACTCTCAAAAATTCTTGATTTTCTTGTCTCATGCCTTGTATTTCAATAAGAAGATGCATAAGAGGAAGGCATGGCTGCTTGCGTTGACAAGGAGAAAGTATGGACACCCCATGGTGAATTCCATGTCCATACATTTACCTTTGCCTACAGTTTATGTACATATATTTTTGTTTAGAATGCATCTCAAAATCATGTATGTACTTGGGCTTGGGAGAAATTGTAACCTTCTCATGGGTTGGCATAAGGAGAGTTGTTCATATCATGATATTGATGTTCCAAACATGAGAGGAGGGATGGCACATTGGGTGAATGTGTTGATGGTGAATGAAATCTCCCATATCTATTCATACTTCAAGAAGAGGATAGAATACTACATGGTCACTTCATTTTGTAACTTGATTATTTTTACAAGGGGCCATGTATTTAATTTATGTCATGAAAGAGAGACCCTCACATGGAAGAAGTTAGAGTATGACATGTGTTGTTTGGATCATATTCAACCAACACCTACTATCCTCCACTATTTTCGAGCTTTGGAGAAGCTCATTGTAGCAAGTGCATGGTGGGATGGCCACCTATCATACTATGGCTTGGAGCAGCATGGGGAGGGGAACCTTCCGACATACACCTTGGGGAGCCATTGTTGGGAGAGATTTGAAAGAGGGATACTTCAGCATTGTCAAAGAGACATGAGAAATGTAGAGGAGGATCAGCAACATGACTCCTTGGGAGGGTTGAATCAGCCGACTCTTTCTTCTCTTGAGGAAGAGAATAGAACCATGCACCTCTCCCTTAATTGGAGAAATATTATTGGTGAAGAGCATGATCATGTTACACATTTTTTTATTTCCGATTCCATGCATTCTGACACCATGTTTTTGCAAGCCAAAATTCCAAGGAGAAATGATATATCATGTGAGCCTCTTGGCTTATATGAGGCCCCAGAAATTATGGATTGGGCCACTCCCTTGAGAGGAAGAGGGAGATTTTGCAAAATGATGGGTGCTGCCCCAAAGCTCCAAACATATATTACACTTTCAGCCATGGTGATATTGCATGGGCAGCGAGTAAGTGGTGGGAAAAAAAATTACCATATCTACATTTGATGCAAGCAGGGGATGCCTTGTGTTGGTTCCACAATGGGACAATGACCCACCTCCATATGTACAATTTTATGTGTTGAAATACATTATCTTGATCTCCTATATTGATGATGTACTTATTATTTTATGGGATTGTATGGAGGAAGGAATGAAGGATGGCATGTGCCTCATGAGAGGACTACTCTCCATGTATTGTATGTCTCATATTCCAGAGATAGCATGGGGAAAACCATGTTTGTTTCATATGATCTATTGTCTTCTTATGGGATGAGCTAATTGAATCTCATGAGAACATTGGAGGAGAAGGACATGGATGATTTTTTTAGAACATGGCTTATGGAGGAAGCTTATCCTATTTTGGTGTCACCAAGGAGGAAATCTTGCATGCACTCACCTTGCAATTGCTTGAGCGCAAGCAACAATTTTGGAGGGGAGGACTGTAATGTTCCTAATTAGCCCAAGCTAATAGGAACATTTCATTTTGTTTTAATTTTACTTATTGATGAATAACATGTAAAAGAGGACATGAAAAACTCCTAAAACATGAGAATAAATCAATGCCCAATGTGAACAGAGTCAAATCAGGGCTTGCTCAATAAAATCCACTTGTATGTGAAACAGGGTCAAGCTATTTGATCAGGTCAACAGAACCAAATCATAAAGCAGTCTAGATGTAATGAACCTCCTAGATGATCATCGCAGTCCTATGAGGAGGTCCTCCATGTGAAAAGGGTCAAATGGATGAAGGTGGTTTAGGGTTTTTCAAACCCTAATCTTATAAAAGGAAGGAGAAGGCTCTTGTAAACGTTGTTGATCACATTTGTAATTTCAATTTTTCTTGAACAACTCCTTTCTCTACGTTGTTTAGTAAGAGAAAGAGGGGATTTCATGTTTAGGAATCCTCCCTCCTTCCTTGAGAAGATCTTGGAGGGAATTGTACTGCATTTCCCACTATCTGGCATTGTTGGCCAAGCTCTACCTCTATTAGCAGCACTGATCCTGTTGAGGGTTTTGCAATTGCTTGAGTTGTAGCAAGTGGTGAACTAGATCTGCAAAGATCTAGTGGTTTGTGGAGTCTCCTCTCAAGGAGGGTGTCTTGTGACCACCTGGAAGAGGATTTCCATTGTAATTTTACTTCAGATCTATAATTTATATCTGCTGATACATTCTGATCTAGCTACTGCACAGTCTCCTTGAGGAACTGCGTTATTTTCATGCAAGGGTTTACTGTATTTAAAATCACTTCTTTGCAATAGATCTTTGGTGATTGAGGCTTGCCTCTCACCTTGAAGTTTCATAAAGTAGCTTTTTGTTCCATTCTTGTTCAGATCTAATATTTATTTTAATACAAATCATCTTCAGCAATTCCTGGAAGTTTCTACAGTTCTATATGTAAAAAGTCAGATCTACATCTTCTTCTGCAATATTTTGTTAAAACCCCAAGGGGAACTTGTAAAAGAGGCTGAGTAGTTTCCAGATCTGGTATGGATCTGAGGTTACAGCCATAGATCTTCCATATATCTGAGTTCCATTTTTTAATTGCTGAAGCACACTTAGAGGGACACAATTCATTCATTTCTGTAATTTTATAAATGTCGGAGATGTCATTTTGCAGGATTTCTGCACTATTATTTCATGTTATTTGTTCTGGGTTGATGGGATAATATTTCATAATGCTGATATGATGTCCTGTGGATGAAGCCTAATCCTTATGGCTGGTTTCCAATGATTATTGGGCAAAACTGTGCAATTCTTATGGGAGAATTTACATGTTGTATCAGCCCTCCTCTTTAGGTAATTTTCAACTAGTGTTGATTGTGGGAGATCTGTTTAAGGCCCTTGAACTTTTTTTTTTTTGCTAAAATTCAGCATGGAGGTCCAAAAATCCTAGGCTAGGGGAACCCATCCTTGGTCTGCATTATTTTAGCACTGATTTTCTTATACAACGTTTCTCTTGAGCCTATTGCAGATTTTCTTGAAGTGGAATTCCCCGCTCCTTGCTTGTTTGGGTTTTGCTCCTATTTTGGATTTTTTATTTAGATCTGTATATATAATGATCCCAAGGGCTGCCAGCTCCAAGAATATTTTTCCATTCCCATGCATGCTATGTTTCACCAACTTTCTTTAAACAGAGTCTGGAACGGGCCAGGAAGCCTCTGGTTCTCACCCTCTCTTTAGAGGTGACATAACCAGTAAATTCCCAACCACTCTATCTCTAGTTTAGATCCATTGATATTATTCCATCTTGCTATGAAACCATAATGGAATATCTCAATATATTCCCTACTGAGCTTATTCTTCCCCATTTGGAACATTACAGAGTCCTATTAGGAAAAGGACGGTTAAGTAGGATAGGTGTCTGTTTGTCATTAAGTTGATGTTTTATGGTTATGCAACATGTCATTAGGAAAAAAATCAATGAATCTAACCAGGAGGTAGATCATCTCATGATGTAAAAAGTCTATTAAAGGCCATTGGGTCGAATTTGTTAAGGGTTGGAGATTTTTGGCAAAATTGCAGCTTATTGTAAATTGACTATTTCACCAATACAAAGATTTGTTACTTGACCAACCTGAGATTCTGAATGAGCTTTTAGTGCTTTCCTATCTTATCTATAACTTTTATGTATCTCATTTGCAGTGGTTTTCATTTATAATACTTAGAATTCATTATTGAAATGCTCTGACTTCCTTTATGTATGAATTTCCTGTGTAGTTTCTGGTTTCATGTGTGTGTGTCCTGCTACTAGAAACTCTGACATGCCTCAGCTTCCATGTCAAGTGAACTCACTGAGTCACTAAATATTTTGAATCCATAAGCCCAATGTTTACATACTAATATTATTTTCAACCTACGTTCATCATAAGCAAGTTATTTCCTAAATAGGGTTAGCCATCTACATCTTTATTCAATATCATTAACCCTTGAGAGAGCCCTCTCATACTGAGGAGGCTAAGCCTTAGTCACAAGATTGGTTTGAAAAAATTACATGAGATTCTTTGATTAGCAGCCTATCAGAATAAATTTTGTGATAACACTTGGTATGATGATGAGGTGGTGTGGTAGCAAGAGGCATTGTTGCAGTGGCTGCTATTGGGAGAGTATGGTTCAGCATTTGACATGTCAATCCATATGTCTTTATTTCCTACTTTGCACTGTGTTGAGATGATGCTTAGAGCAAGTAAGGCCACCAAGGCCAAGGATTGGAGCATGGAGAGACACAACCTACTCCATGTAGCATGGGTTGGAGAGATAGTTTATGAGTTGGGACTTTCCACTTGGGGGAGGAACCACTACACTTCACATATCTCATGCAGAGAAGAGGCTCTTGGACATCAGATGGTTGCCACTTGGGGTCTTATTTATGAGGGGAGGCATATATCTACATATTTTTAGTCCATTATATACATTATAGAGAGGAAAATATGGAGCTGGGAATTCATAATACATTGGAGCATATGGGGAAACCTTCCACATGAGGATGCCACTTGGGAGGGAGATGGATTTCTACAGCATCCACTTTTGCAATTGCTTGAGGACAAGAAATATTTTGGTGGGGAGGACTGTAATATTCCAAATTTTCCATTAGCTAATTGGAATATTAAATTTCTTAATTTTATTATTTAGTTAAGTAAATAAAAGGGTGGAGGTACCCATAAACCCAGTAGATGAATAAAATCCACTTCTATATCGTGAATGTGGGTTAGTTGAGTAGTGGAGTAGCATAATGGAGTAGTGGAGTAGCATAATAATGAAGAAAGAGTGGAGGTCATGGAGAAATAATGAGGAAGATGATGGAGATAGTGATGATAGTGGAGGAGTGATTGCGGAGATGATGGAGATAATGGAGAAATAATGATGAAGTGATGGAGGAAGTGGTGCACTAAATGCACACATGATGGAGGTAGTGGAGAGTAATTGTAGCAGTGATAGAGATCATGGAGGAAAGTGTGGTCCTTATGGAGGCTAGTGGCCACATGTGAAGTGTAGTAATGAGGTGGATCAAGGCTAGAGAAGGCTCACAACCATAAAAGGAAGATGAGGGAAACAAAGAAAAGGGAGTTTGGATTTTTATTATTGAGTGTCGTAAGAAATTTCTTTGCACGCTTCAACTGTTTAGCTAAGTCTGTTGTGTTGTTTAGCACCGGGTGTCTCTGAGTGGTGATCCCACCCTTACCCACGGGGGACTTTGATTTCCTACTATGCGAAGGTTTTCTTGGGAAAAATTCATCATCCAGAAATCAGTGCCACTTTTAGCCACTCTCATCCGCACTTCCAGCTACAAGAATTATGCATTCCTAAACTTGGGTTTGAGAGTTAGGAGGTTGTTCTCAGTACTTCAGCTGAGAAAATTGTGAAGGGATCAAACCTTCACACTGTGGATCCATTGCAGTCTTCTAAGATTTTCATTGACATATATGGCATCAGGCCATCCATCTATTCTCCTCTGTAACAACATTTCCTGCAGGAATTGTGTAATTCTGAAGTGAGGGTTTGAGGAGAAGAGGAAGTTCCAAGCAACTCATATTGGAATCCTGTGAGGGATTAACCTTCAATCTAGGGATCACTTTAGTAGCCTAGGATTAGAATTTTATTATATATCAATAGGATACATCATCATCCCTCCTATACATCATAGTATTTTCCAGATGTTATGCATGCAACAACTGCATATTTAGGGGAAAACCTAGATCTTAAGTTTCTCAGCTTGGGATCGGGAGAAGGTACCAACCCTTTAGTTAGTGAGTTGAGTGGGTGTTATTGCAATAGATAGATCATTTTTTCAGCCCCAAATCAACAACTGTCTCCAGTGAGTGTGTAACTCAACTAGCAGGGGTGCAATGTGCAGCCAAAAAAGGGTCGAAATTCTAAACTCAAAATCTTGCCAAACAATTTCTGGGTTTTTATGGTTATTCAAGTAGATTCCATGGTTAAAATGCTCAAATTTCTGAGCACTCTAGTAGCCTCTTGCACATAGATGGTCTTCCCAGCAGCAACAGTTTCCAGTAGCAACAAAAATTTATACTTTCCAATGATATTTTTGAGTAGTTTATTTCATCCATCTTGTGGCTTGAGTGCATTCATTTTGGAGCACAGTGTACATTAATTTTTTGTGATAATAATGATATGTCTCAGTTGTTTCTGCTCATATGTATGATGTTTTGATGTATTCCAGCATTTTTCTAGTTCTATATGTTTTATTCTTATTTGGAATTTTTCAGATGTTCTATATTCCTGTCTTTCCCATTTTGGGATATTACACTCACCCATATCTCTCATAAAGTGATATTGAACATCAATGTGCTTTTTCTTTGATTGATAAGTAGGGTTCTTAGCCAATATAATTACACTTTTGCTATCACAGTCTATCCTTATAGATCGTTGCACCAACCCCATACTTGAACACAATATTTGCAACCAAACTGTTTCCTTGCTTGCATGAGAGGCTACCATGTATTCTACCTCGATAGTTGAAAGAGCCACTACAGAATTTCTTTTACTCATCCAACTAAATTCACCTCAAAATATGCTAAACACATACCCAATTGTAGATCTTCTTTGGTCTATATCTCCATCCCAGTTTGCATAAACAAAAGCACAGATGTCCAAAACTCTATCCAATCCTAGTCTTCCATGGTAGAAAAACCAAATCACTAGTGCCACGCAAATATCTGAAAACCCACTTCACTATTTTTCCAATACTCCTTCCCTGGTTTTGAAATAAACGTGCTCAATACTCCCACTTCATGTGCAATGGATGATCTAGCATAAACCATTACATGCATTAGGCTACCCACTACACTTTCATATGGAACACGGGACATATCCTCCTCTTCTTGTTGTGTCTTGGGACGCTCTTCAACAAATAGTTTTACACCTACATGAATAGGAACCTTCACCGGTTTACTATCTTGCATATTGAACCTCTGCAATATTGTCTCGACATAATTCCTCTAGTTTAACCAAAGCTTCCTCTTTGCCCTATCTCTCTTAATTTCCTTTCCCAAAATATAGTTTGCAGCACCAAGATCCTTCATGTCGAATTTGGAGAACAACTGGGTCTTCAAATATTGGACAATTTCTTTCTCATTTCCAATCAAAAACATGCCATCCACATACAATACCAAATTAATAACACAGTGTTGAGGCGGTAAATCCCTTCTATGGATATAGGCAATCCCACTAGCCCAGATCAGGTCTAGCAACAATCAAATCATGCAATGACGTTGGTTCCTAGTTACGAGAAAGACAAAGATTGCGATAAGTAACCTACCTCGAATCCCACGCTGTTGTGGTCGATGAAGAAGGGATGCTCCTTGTCCCTAGCCTGACAAATCACAATCCTTCTGTTTGTCATATCTGAACACCTGTACACATGTAGAGAAATGATGGCATACAACGTAACATCTAAATCATGTAACTATATATCAGTCAGAGAGGATATAATTCACTGCATTTCATAAAAGAGATGAACACATGAATGGAACCAAAATCAGAGTCACTTATATCAATGATGAAAAAAAGGGAGATTACAGCCAAATTCTCTGATGCTATGATCTTCCTTCGGTGGGGCTTGTAGCGGAGCATGTCTCAACGAAGCCTGTCGGGAATTTGGACAAAGCTCTCTCTTATGGGAGTCTTCTCGGCTCTGCTTCAATAGTTACCCGGCTATAGTTTTCCTCCTACAAGTTTCGCTAGCTTGCTAATGGAGAGGGAAAGATTTTATAGATGGAGGAAGGGAAGTTGGGATCCCTATAATCATGGGATAGGCCCTATCTCTTAGGAAGCTTCCATGAAAGGTGGAAAACCACTTCCTATACATGGAGATCCGGAGCCAAACCACTCAACTTCTTCTGATGATTCATTCTGGAGTTTGTTAGAACCAAACTTCCGACATTTTTTTTTTTTTTTAAATCCTTAATGGGCTTGGTGTGAGTGATACACAGGGACAGTGTGCCAATTGGTGTGCCCTCTAGTGTGGATTTCCCCCATTGGCATGAGGGATGAACTAACTAGTCGCGTGAAGGCTAAAACATCTATTTTTAGGGTTTTTCAGAGGAAATGTTCTTCAGGAGAATGTTTTTCCTTATGCAAGCAGATGCCATGAAGGTGGTTTCAGGACATTTTACTATTCACAGCTCATGGGAATAGCCCTCCAATGTGCGGGATGAGGGATTGCAGGGATGGTGACAAAATACTGTGTAACACATGGTCACCAATTCATTTAAAATACACACAGTGACGCTCTTTGATCCTAGTGAAGCCAAGTCCCCATATATAGGTATCAAATTTATTATATCATATCCTTGGTGACTATTTTAACCCATACATAGACTTTTTTAACCTAAATACCAATTTTTTCTTACCATTCACTGTAAAGCCTTTGGGTTGCTTCATGTATATCTCCTCTTCTAGATCCCCATGAAGAAATGGTGTCTTCACATCCATCTGTTCTACTTCAAAATCAAATGTAATAGAAACAGATAAAAGGAATCTAATAGAAGTAACTTTGGCAGTAGGAGAAAAAATATCACCAAATAAATTCCTGACACCTAGGAATAACCTTTTTATACCAGTTGAGCTTTGTATTTCTCCACCTTTCCTTCTACATTCATCTTCTTCTTAAACACCCATTTTCTCCCAATGGGCTTCCTTCTAGCTGGAAACTCCACCAGGTCCCATGCCTCATTTTTGTGCAAGGATGACATTTAATCAACCATGGCCTCCTTCCAGAGTTTTCTATCCTCTGAATCCACTACCTCCCTAACAGTCTTGGGATCATCATAGGTGATGGTTAAAGAAAAAATTGAACATAAAGTAGATGGGCTATACCTTTCTAGCTCCCTTCTTTCTCGAATCGATCTTCTCACAACTGGAGTTTGTGGCTTTTCATCTTCTGAATCTTGTTTTTTTGTAGAGTATGATTCATCCTCCTTTAGCTCAAACTCTATCTTCTCATGTTCCTTTGGTAGGAATTTGTGCTTAACAATATCTTTCACCTCTTTAAACACCACATCTCAGTTGTACACAACCTTCCTTGTTTCTGGGTTCCAAATCTTGTAACCTTTTAAGCTGTCCTTATACCTAATTAAAATGATCAACCTTTCATATTTATTGTCCAACTTGGTCCTTTTATCCTTTGGAACATGTACATATGCATCACATACAAATACCCTCATATGTGAAAAAAATAGTTCCTTACCAGTCCATACCTCATGTGGAGTATTATCCTCCAACGTCGATGAAGGTATTTTGTTAACTAGGTAACATGCAGTCTCCATTGCCTCTGCCCAAAATTCTTGTCCTAACTCGGTACCACTGAGCATGCTTCTTGCCTTTTCCATCAATGTTCTGGTCATTCTTTTTGAAACTCCACTTTGCTGAGGTGTGTATGGAGTATTCTTCTACCATGATATATCACACTTCTTACAAAAATCTTCAAATTCCTTCTTGCATAACTCTCCATCATTATCGGTCCTCAGCACCTTTATCTTCTTCTCTGTCTGGTTTTCCACCAGAGCCATAAATTCTTTAAATTTTTCAAAGACTTCATATTTATTCCTCAATAAATATATCCATGTATTCCTTGATAATTCATCTATGAATGAAACATAGTAAACAGACTTTCCCATTGATGAAACCAACGCAAGTCCAAAAAAATCACTGTGCACAAGCTCTAATATCTTATTTGCCCTCTTAGCACTAGAAGGAAAACTCACCCGATTTTGCTTCCCATATACACAATGTTCAGAGAAATAGAAATCCAAAGAGAAATTAGACATACCTTCTACCATACCATTACCATGCAATATGTGAAAGCCCTTCTCTCCAATATGTCCAAGCCTTTTATTCCATAGCATGGTCTTTTCTCCAAATATCACTAGGATTTTTGCTCCACTTTCAAGAACCACAAAACCTTTTCACCCATCAATAAAAGTGCTACCTTGAAGCTTGTACAAAGTTCCAATACAAACTCCCCACATTAATACCAGTGCTCCCTGAACCATCTTGTAGGCATATTTCTCTAACACTATTTTTACACGTGCATCATCCATATTGCTTAAAGAAAATAGATTTCTAGCCAATGCAAAAATATGCAGAACATCGGGAAGTGTTCTAATCCTTCCACCTTGCAGCTTCAGTTACATGTTTGAAAATTTTGGCCTTCTTATCATCTCTTAAGAATACATCACCATCATGATACTTTTCATACTTGCGGAACCACTCCCTATGGGGAGTCAAGTGAAAGGATGCACCTGAGTCAATCAACCATACCTCATGATCTACATGTGTATTTGAAGAATAAAATAAATACACATCCCCACCTTCATCTAAGGTGGTTTTTTCCTCTATAGAAGGGGAATCATTAGATTCCTTTCCTTTCTCATGAGCTTTAGATATGCAATCATTTTTGTAGTGCCCTTCCTTTCCGTAATTTCAGCACATCTTTACAGGCTTTCCTAGAGATTTAGATCCCCCTCTAGATTTAGATCTCCCACTTAGAAACTTATTTTTATTTCTATTATGGGACCTTCCTCATACAGATAAGGCATCTCCATTCTGGCCCTCCATATTTCTCCGTCTCATTTCCTCTGACAGCAAGACTGAGACAATTTCATCAAAATTCAAGGTAGTTGTATTGCTACCTATTGTAATAACCATATTGTCCCACAAATCTGGTAGAGAACACAACAAACTGATGCAATTATTTTCATATGAGATTTTAATATCAACAAATGGCAACTGACTTACCATAGTATTGAAGGCATTCATATGCTCTATCATTGATTTTCCATCCTTCATCCTCAGGTTATACATCGTTTTTTGCAGGAACAATATATTGACCAAAGACTTAGATTGGTACAAATTCCCTAACTTAACCCACAAAGTATTTGTTGTAGCCTCCCTAGACACATTCAAGGATACCGAATCTGAGATACAAAACTATATTGTTCTCTTTTCCTTCTAATCTAACTTTTCACAATCTTCATCTAATGTTTTCGTTGCTTTAGTACCTAGATCTAAAGTGATACACTAATCTTTATCCGCCAGTAGATCCTCCATCTTGAGCTTCCACAACTCAAAACTCTAACCATTATATTTCTTGATCTCTATATTTCCACTACTCACCATTTTCTTTCATTGCAAGAATCGATCTCGCAGATCTCCCACTGAATAGGGTCTACCACAGACCCGAGGAAAAAACCCCTCAGTGGAAAAAGTGTCCCCTTGAAGCTGAAACAACTCTGATGCCAAATATAGGTTTTAACCCTGTACATAAATTATCTGTAAAAGAAAAAAATAACAATAGTGAGAGCATAAAACATAAAACATATATACACAAAGATTTTCCCCTGGATCCCAAATCGGTAATACCAGCTTGATTTTTCACTATATTAATTTTAGTGTTACAACACACATATATACATGTCGAAGCATTCATAAACCCTAATCCATTAACCCTATATTAGAACATAATTATAGTTCCCTTGAATGGATCTACAAAATACCAAGGGCCGAAAACCATCATGCCCCAAAACCATGTGCAAACCCATGCACAAAACCATAGGCAGGTCCACCCATAGAAAAATAAGGAAAAAAAATTCCTGGGGCACTGCCTCGAACCTCGCACAGGGGGTTGCCCGCCCCTTGTGACCCCCTCGATGCGCCCAAAATAACGTACAGGGGAGGCTTACGCTCCCCTTGTGAACCCCCCATGCATGTGACTAATCGTGGAAAGAATATAACACATACCCAACAAAGGGTTTCCACATAAAACCTTTGCATCATATTCGTGTTTCTCATGATGTGTATGCTTGTGTTGATTCATATGGATGTTGTTATTGTTAAAGACCATGTTGAACACACACATGGTGTATGAAAAAGATGAAGACACACACACAAGAGACTCAACACACAATGAATGATAAGCGTGTAGCTCACTTATTTTCCATTATACAAAGATGTACATTTATAGTACAATGGTGTGACTCTTGGTTTCAGATTCCAAGGTCACTTGGACTCCATTGTGACTTTTCGCATTCCACACCTACCCATGTACGATTAGGTGTTCCAACATCCCCCCTTAATCCGAAGGGGTATGTGTGAGTCCAAGAAAAGAGTTGTAATACAAATCTGCAAAGTATACATGGCAGCACTTGGGCTGAATCAACTCTCTGAAATGATGGAAAAAAGAGGTGGTTTTAGGATGACCACAAACACTGGAACGCAAAACTTGTTGCAGTTCCCAGAACTCTTCCAAAACTAGCAAGAAGCTGAAGGCTTCCGCTAGAGGAATTGTCCCTCATAAAAAAGGGAGACCTTCAACCTAAAATAAGGGAGGTCTACTACCTGTGATGGTTTTAGGATTACCAACAACTCTGGAATGCTTGAAGCATTTCCTGGAACTCAACCGAAGTTGGCAAGAAGCTGAAGGCTTCTACTAGAGGAAGTGTTCCTCATATATGAAAGGGAGACCTTCGACCTAAAAGAAGGGAGGTCTACTACCTGTTGTGGTTTTAGGTTGTCCACCAACCAAAGATGATGGTTTAAGGTTTTCCACCAACCGAAGGCATGCTCATGGGCATCCGTGTCTCTGGCTACATCTCTGAATCTGGAATGATGAATTGTGGCTCAAGCTCGCTTGAACTATTGTGTCTCTGGCTACAACTCTGAACATGGAATGAGAGATTGTGGCTCAGGCTCGCTTGATCTGTCGTCGAAGCTTGTACATGACCACCATTTTCCCCCCTATCAGGGACAAGGTGAGATGATGGCGAAAAATCAACTAAAAGTTTGCTCAATATCCGTGAACATGTTCTAACGTGCGACTTAAACATCTTCTTGGCTGCTGATTCCCATTGCCAAGAAGCAATCCATCCAAGATGAATCTTGGTTCTTGCAGGAGGCTTGTTTCTGAAGCATCTGTCTAAAGAATGAGTGTTCTAACCACAGTGCTTGCATGGATGAAGATCAAAACAATGATCTTTCATATGGCCAACTCGATCACAGTATTGGCATTTTAAAATCTGTTGTGGAAGTGGAGCATGATATGGAACAACTGCAGGTGAACTGTCATATAGGAATCCGGCACTCTGAAATATGATGGGCTTGGTGTAGTCTGGAATATGAAAGGACACATCCTTGTCATATCCAAGACTAGTTATGTGCTTGTTGTGGACAAGCTCTTCCCAAGGTCTGATGATGGGCTTAGGAAGTGCAGGCTAAGCTGCTGCAGTTGCATAAAAATCTGCTCTTGTGCAATGAACTGAATGGGAATCGACTTCAAAATTACTGACTTGCTGCTGATGGGAGTCCTTCTCAATGTTATGAATAGAAACAGGTTCATAATGGTGACTCTTTTGCTGAAGTTCATCTTGCTGAAGCTGAGATTCCAACTGAAAAAACTCAATCTTTTCTTGTGCATCTTGTAAACAAGTCTGAATATTACAAAGAGCATTCTTGCTCATTTTTACCATATCATGAACATTTGAATGAATGAGGTTATTCAACAACTCTAATACCTCATTGATTTTAGCCATTTTTCAACAACTTAGGCTCAAAAAATGAAACGATGTCGGCTTCAACCGAAAATGCACCCGTTTACAATGTGATTCAACAAATGAAAATGAATCCAAGGAATTCTCAAAGTACAAAAATATGTTTCTCAAATGATGGAGAACAATCAACAATGACTTACATCAACAGCTCAAATTCACTGATTCCAACTATGAATGAAGAGGCAAATTCCACTCATAATACAATGTCAATATCTCTACAAAAATATTTTGTAAATGTGCAGCTGAAACACTATGCAAAAAGCCTTTAAGGCAGTTGAATTTTTTCTTCAAAGAGTTATTTTCAATGATGGCAAACTTGTCTTCAAATGTCAATTCTTCATAAAATCACCCTTATGCCACAAATCACACAATGTCAAATTCACTTTTCTCTAAATATAGTCCATGTTCTTGATATGCCCTTTCCTTCATTTCTGCTGTTCATATCTCTTCCTTTCTCTCTGTCTGCTGTTTTTTTTTTTTTTAATTAATTAAAAATGAGAATTAATTAAAAATAGGAGGGGAAAGCAAACTCAAAGGAATTTTTTTTTTTAAATTTTTAAAGGGAATTTAATAAATTAAAAATGAGGGATTTAAAAATGCATGTGAGAAAAAGGCAAAAGAAAAAAGGAATTAAATAAAATATATATATATATATATATATATATGTATATTAAAAAAAAATGGGTAAGAAAAGGGAATTTTATTAAAAAGGAATTCATTAAAATAAGGGGGGGATTAATTAAAATGGGGAGGAAAGTTTATTTTAAAAAAAGGTTAATTAAAAGGGATGTGAGAGCGTATGAAGGAGGGGGAGGAGAGTATATTAAAAGGAGAGGGAATGATAAGGGTGAGAGGAGGCGTAGAGCGCAAGCGGTGAGGATCTATGTGTTGAAGGAGTGATAAGGGGCTCGAGTGCAGAGAGTGGGGAGCGTATATGAGTTTGTGAAGGCGCAGGGCGTATGAGGGGAGGGGTCGTAAGTTTAGGGAGAGGGGTGTCGTTTATTGCAGAGGATGGATGTTGGAGAGTAGGGACGTGTATTGAGTGATGGAGTATTGCAGGGGAAGGGGCCGAGTTGCAGAAATAAAATATTTTTTTATTTTTTATTTTTTATTTTTTATTTTTAAAACAACAGAGTAGAATAGCAGAGGATTTTTCCTTCCAGTAGCAGAATATCAGATAAATGCAGAATTAGAGATTTGCAAAAAACTTAGAAATCTTTCAGTGCAAACTTAGAAATATTTCCAATAGCCCAGCAACAGGAAAATGGACTTTAAAAACGCAGAATTTTCCAGAGAATTTTAGAAGTAAAAATCCAGAAACTTCTTCAGAAACCCTCTTTAAACTATTTCAACAGCTTTTCAAAATGCAGAATTTAAAAGTGGGCAGCAGAAATTGCATGGAAGTTCAGAATGAAAACCTTCAAATGCACAATGTTGCTCTTTTTTTTTTCAAAACCAATGCCAGAATGCTGCCAATTTCTGAATGATGCTACTTCTCCAAAACCACTTTCTGAATGCGGAAAAATGTCTGTTGCAGAAACTCTAAGTGCTGCAAAAATGTCAAGAATTTTTGTAGATATGCACAGGCCATAAACACAAATGGCTCACTCAATTTGGAGCAAGGCCAGCAATCGCCCACTCTGATACCATGTTAAAGACCATGTTGAACACACACATGGTGTATGAGAAAGATGAAGACACACACACGAGAGACTCAACACACAATGAATGATAAGCATGTAGCTCACTTATTTTCCATTATACAAAGATGTACATTTATAGTACAATGGTGTGACTCTTGGTTTCATATTCCAAGGTCACTTGGACTCCATTGTGACTTTTCGCATTCCACACCTACCCATGTAGGAATAGGTGTTCCAACGGTTATGGTTTGTTGATGGTTCCTCTCATGTCATGGATTGCAAGTTTGAATGAGTAAAGATAAATTGGCATAAATGTTTAAATAAGTCTTAATAATGATTCATCCCCCCCCACTCTTAGTATTAACATTGTTTCCAACAATTGGTATCAGAGTGAAATTTCTTTAGGAACAACTTAACCGCTTGAAGGTAAATCAAAGTGAAACAATAGCTAATCAAACTTGGGTTACATCATGAGTTCCATTTTTAAATGGATCAAATTATGTACTTTGGAAGTTTAGAATGGAAGCATATTTGATGGCTTTGGATGTTGATGTATGGCGCTCTGTATTGAATAGAGAAAAGAGTGAGCATGCTGAAGAAGTCAAGGAGATTATAATGAAATTTTTGTCTAATCTAGATGTTGAGAAAGTAAGGCACTATGAGATATCAAAGTAAAATTAGACATATTATAATCTCTGTATGGAAAGGATTTCAATGTGGCTCAAGAGAATATGAAGAACCTTGCTACTCAAGTAGTGAACCAAAACATGTAGATCCTAGTGATAAGAATAAAAGGAAGAAAAAAGGAGAAGGCATCTAAAATTAAATATGCTCAAAATATTGGTTATATTTATTCCCATGAGAAAATTGTTGATCTTCACTCCAAGGATGGTGAGGAAGAAGACCTCAATGAGAGGCCATGCGAATTTGAAGGTAATCTATTATTCTATGATAACTATGAAGATATAGGTCACTTAGACATTATATGTACATATTTATTTTCTGAAGATAAAGATATTCATACATCTTGTGGGTGTGAAGAGAGGTCTACACTTGTAGAAATATCCAATGAGGGTATCTTAGAGGAAGATAGATCCCAGATGTGCTCTTCCGTAGGAGAAAATAAGATTACCCATGGTAGTGATGAAGACTCCATGGACATAGATATGATTTTAGATATTTTTGGTGGCCCATCCAACACCTCTAATAGTAAATAAAAGGATATAGATGAAAGGATATATTTGAGGAAGAAGTTGATCTTTGCTCTAAAGGATATCAAGGACCGATCAAAGGAAAATATCAAAAAAGAGGAGTGATTGAAAATTTATGAGCTTGAGAATGAAAATTTGAGAAAAAAAATAGTTGATCTTAATGCTAAACAAGAAGAGGCTAGCAGACTAAATGGGATGTTAACTAATCAGTTGAGTGAGAAGTAATGTTACTATGAGAGACTACAAACTGAAGTATTCGCATTAAGACATGACTTAGAAAATTCTGGTAAAGAGTTGTCTGAGTATCATAAGCAACAACAAGGAGAGCAGAAGAAGAGAGTCAAGCAACAACTAGAATGAGTGTAAGGAAGTAACGAAAACTGCCATGGAAGGCACATATAGAACCAACAAAAGTCCTTTCCCCCCTCAAAAACAAATCCTTTAAAGAAAAGGTAACTTCTTTCATCAAAAGCCTTTTCATGGTTATTGTTTTTCTTGCAATAATTTTGGACACAAATCCATAAAATATAGATAGCATGCAAGAAAAAAATATGTGTTTGGTAGCAGCAACCTAATAATGCACAAAGTGGCCTAGAAAAGGTATGTTGGAAATAGTAGAGGTTTTGAACAGATTGTTGGAAGATATGGATAGATCCTTTATTTCTCTTCCATAAAGCAAAATACTAGCCTCAAGAGAGGCCGAATAAGTTAAATTCAGGAAGCTAGAAGGAAAAAACAGAGGGGTGTGTTATCACTCAGTAATTTCTCAAGGTTAAAGAAAGAACTCACCGAGGTAGCCACAAACCTACTTTTAAGCTTTAGGATCTACCCTTCCTAATGCTCAGAGAGGGCTCTCTCTATGTGATTTAACTTTTTTTATTATATTTGATTTTAGGCTAGTTATATAAGGAAAATTGGTTTTGTGTTTTGATTTGATTTAGTGAGTAAATTACTTACTTAGATGGATAGTTATAGATCTGTATCCTATTGGGAAAATGGAGTCAATGTGTCAAGCAGACAGATCAGGATCAAGGTCTAAAGGAAAATATTCATGGGGCAAGATAGCAGAGTCACTTCAGATCTTCAAAGGCTGATGGTGAAATGGTTTTAATCTGTATAAAGAGCAATTAAGGGTTCTTTAATCGAAATAAGGAGTGAAAAGGTATAGGTTAATCGAAATCAGGGAGCAATTAAGGGTTCCCTTGTTTGGATATCAGCAGAAAACATTTAAATGAAAATTAGTCAAAACATAGTGCTTTTAACAAATTCTGAAATGTAACTTCTGATTTATCATTCAAATTCATAAAAAATTCATGAATTGATGGAAAACATAAGAAAATTGAAAAAATGATAAGTGAAATACTTCACTACAATGGCCCAACACATGAATCCTGTAATATGATGCTTTATTTCCTGTGATCTAGTCTCCTGACTTGAAATTGATTAAAAAACCCTTTAGGTTCAAAAAATTATAACTACAAAAATGTTCAGCAATTAATCCACCCTCAATACTTCAAATGATGAAGTATTTATACAAATTCTAAACTAGAATATCTTGAAAAAATATCAAGATTGGTTTACAAATATCTCAAACTGTATTACATAAATAGAAATTAAATAAAGGACACTAAAAAATAATGAATATATTTGGCACTATATTTATGGATTGATGGTGACAAAAAAGAGAAATTTGAATTTGATAGCAACTCTTAGTTGATGATGAGGCTTCCAAGTCACTAACTATCTCCTTTCTTTGTGCATTTTGCTCCAGAAATTATGCAAAATTTGGGTCCAGTGATACCTTTTTATATCTCAATCCAAGCTAGATATATAAAAATTGAAAGAGGTTATTGTATATAAACATGTTATTGAGATAAACCTCTCTCCATTTCCCAAAATTAATTTCCAATGGCTCAAAATATACTCTACAAATATATGTCTAAAATAGAACTTTGCACAGTCTAAAAATTAGGCTATGAAGATGTGCATGTATCTCTCATTCTGTAATATCTATGCATAAAATGAGATAGGTTTTGTAGTTTGGCATCTTGGGAACATAAATCTTCTCCATTTTTTCAAAATTCATCTTGGATTAGTCACAATAGTTTCTGCAAAACTATGACTTAAATAGAAAATTTCTGGAAAATGTCCCTTCATGTTATGTTTTCATTTTTTAACCTTATTGTTCTTTTAACTATTTTTACTTTTACTTTGGATAAACTTCATTGTTGTTGGTAAAAAGTTTTTCATATTAGTTTAACCATTACTGCCTCCATGTTTACTTTTACTGTTTTACCTTGACTTCTCTATTTTCTTTGATTTGACTTTCACTCTGACTTTTATCTAATACACTTTAACTCTGATGCTCTTTGATTGTTCTATTTTCACTATCACTGTGAATTCTTATTTCACTTTTACCATTCACTGTGAAAATATATCTCTCTCTATGTAAATGACTTCTTTATGTTCTGCTACCTGGAATATTTTGTTAAGGAACATCATTAAAATTCATTTCCTTGTAAGTTTTTTAGGAGTAAACAGTTTTAACTAGTGTTAAATTTTTTATCCCAATTCTCCTTTTGCCATTAACCTCGGAAAACTGGAGTTTTGATGTGTAGGAGGGTTTCTGGGGTTGCGGAAATCTTTCAGAAGCTTTTGTTGGTCATTATAGTGCTTGGATTTCTTCTTCAATGTTTGTAACAGTCGAGTTGGTTGGCTTTCTATTTGATTTAGGCTTTAAATCAGAGTTGGTAGCGTTTTTGGGGTTGAAATGTTCTTTATATGTAGAATTATAACAGAAAACAGTGTAAAATGTTGTAAAAGGGTGACTTATATATGTTTTTATTTAACATTGAATGCAATTGAATGGCAGTCTTATCAAATGAATGAGTAGTTTTGGTGCATGGAGGGAGAAACCGTCAAGTGGTTTTCGCATGGCTTATTGGTGGTAAGCGGTATTAGTCAATTGGTGTGATCAAATAGAAATAGGCCGCGTGCGGAGAGAGAAACTTTGAAAACAACGTTTTTCACAAGGTTTGGGGTTGGTTATCCATTGTGCATTTGGATGTGCGATAATGAATAGCCACCGTTAGATCTGACTCATGGAGATCGGACGGAGCGGATGATGCAATGGAGTTGCTAGTAAAAAAGGCGTGGGGCCCGAGATTTCCATGGTGCGGGGGTTGATTTATGTATTAAAGTTAAATTTTTAATACATATTCGGGGTATATTATTGGCGGAGGTTAATGTATTAAAATTTTTAACCTATGGGATGAGGGATTTATATAACACGTGAGGAATTACAACAATGGGTTAAAATTAAAATATGGGTTGGGATATGTAATATATGCGGGAATTTAATAAATATACACTAAAGGTATATATTAAGGAGTTAATATATTAGGTTAGCATGTTAATAATGAAATGAATCTGCGGCAATGAAAAAATACACTAAGCATATTGTAAAACTATTTTTGGGTTTTTTGGTTATTTTGGAATAAAGTGGAATTAGTTAATGGGTTTTTACCTTTCTTAAGTAAAATGTGTTTTAACTTAGGAAAAGGGGTTTTAGTAGGGTAAAATGAGTGATGTTAAGGGAAAAGGGTTTTTTTTATGAAGGGGAAGGGTTTCAATGAGGTGGAATCCAATACCTTGGTGCTAATAAGTCATTAAGACGTGGGTCTGGTCGCACCAAAAGTCAGAGAAATGCTCTGAGTCTTTATGACTGAAGGATTTAGTACTGGAACACATTGTGGGGAGGGAAATTAGTAATGTGCCAAATCATGCTTATCCATGCCCTGTGAAACTGCTTTCTTCCTACCCATCATTTATTCTACCATTTTTTCCTTTATTTGCATGGGTGCATTTGAGCTTGCAAACCCTTATTCATTTTTCTTTTAAAATAGGAAACTATCTAATTCTAACCTTATTTCATCCAAAGGATTAGATTAAACTATTGAGCTCCTTATTATTCTCTATTTTAACTGTTGATCTGCTAAGATTAGACTGTTTGGCTATATCTTTATTCTTTATCTAACAACATGAAATTTAAAGCTTGAGAGGTCAAGTTTACACTGTTTGACCCTCATGGATTGTGGCATTTAGGACAAGCTGCACATAATATTATTTGCAAAAGTAAACTAATAGTAGTGGAATTTAAATGTGTAACACTTTCATGATCTATTTTGGTGGGGTTCATATTTAATATTATTTTGATCTTCATTTTTTTTTGTCCTTTGATTGTTCTTTTAGGACTTTTACCCTCTTTACATTTTTTATTTTTTTGATATGGGAAAAAAAATTGCAAAAAGAAAATTATGTACATATTTACAAGACTAATCAAAGTCAATTCAAAATTATGAATCCTATTTCTATAGGACCCTAACAGTGGCTTCACATGGGGATGGCATCTCCTTGTGAGATGTCAAGAACATTGTCGACTATTAGCCTTATCCATTGGGCCAATCCCAAACATGCATATGATGTGATTGAAAACTCTTGAACTAAATTTACACCTTTTTCTACAAATTGAAATATGATCTGAGACTAAAAGGTGTTGCAACCTTCAAACCAAACTACTAAATCATCAATGTCTTAGGGCGTTTTCCTTGGCTTCAAATCTTAATGAATTATTTCAAAACTAGCTAAAAACTGAAAACTGAAATAAGCTGAAATCCTACCTACTTACTCTAATATGTTGTCCAACTGCTGGTTAGGTAAAATGAAACATCCAATGCAACCATTCAAGAATTATAAACATTGAGGTATTTTGTTGCATGTGCTTGTTTATTGTCAAAACTGTAATTCTACAAACCATTAGAAACTTGTCAATAGATGAAAAGATAATGAAATTCTCAATTTCCTTTGTTGACTCTAGAAATTGTACAAAAGGATCTTCCAAGGTATATACACAAATGTTGAACTGATCCAAGCAACTGTACATCTCTTCTGGATTGCCTCCATGCCATGGAACTAAAATGTTATTTTCATCTTTATCTCCCTGCAAAATTTTAGATAAGATTTGCGATGATATTCCTACTGATTGTAATTTTTGACTATTGAAACCTTTATCATCTTGATTCTGAAACTCATAGATACTTAATGGAGGCAGGCTTTGAATGCATTCAATACCCAACATATCTACTATTGGGTCATGAAAAACTTGGGAAAATTGTTGCAACCTATGGAATATAAAATTCCATGGGACTTCATAAACTTCAACAAGTTTCTCATCCTTTTCTTTAAAGATGTTATACCACATTTCCTTTAAAATCTGAAATGATTCAAAACATAGTGGTATATAACTTTTTTGTGTCATTTGATCAGATGTTTCAATAAAATTTGATAATTGTAATTGTGAAACTGAAAAATCTTGATCAAGAGTTTCATTATCTTCTTTTTTGTCAATCACAATACCTAAAGATTTCTGATTATTTATGGATTTAAATTTGTTTCTAATAAACTAAAATGAAGAAAAACAAAGAGGTAAAGATCCATGATTACTTTCCAATTTTCTGCACTTTCTTCTTCACTCTCATGGCTGATCTATATTGGTTGATCACTGTATTCTGGCTGCTGAAACTGAGTTTCCTCATCCCACAAACTAGCTTCTGATTGCTCTGTAAAGTTAGCTTGAGTTTGGAGAACATAACTATCATCATAATGATCATACTTAGGAAAATCATCAAAAGAAGGAATTTCATCAAACATACACATTAGATCAGTAGATTTCTTCTCCTCATATTGATCTGTAAATCCATTTCCTAATCTATGATGATTGGAATTAGCAGGAATTTGTTCATGGCTATCAACCTCTTCTATTTATTCATGGTGATTTTGAAGAAAAAAATCATCTTTCATAGTGATCTTATGTATGATTTAATCTAGTTTTATTACCAAAAGGCTGAGTTTTACCTTTGCAATGTTGTTCTTATCTCCTTCTGCTTTCAAATTTTCCTTTCTTATTTGAAAATTAACTTCTACATCAATAGCAATATTTTGCATCTGTACAAGTGTTTCTGAATCTCTTTCTCTTAACTAAAATTCTATTTTTGGATCAAAGGCACTTGGATAATGAAATAGAGTTGAACCATGAGGAGGTCTTATATTTCTAGGCATTGAACAATAAACTTGATTAAATCTGTCAGAACATTTTTGTATTGTTTCATTTGGATGTATTTTTAACTGATTATATTCTTTTATGGTCACAAAAAGATTGAATTTAATTATCCATCTGTTAAGAAAAAGTTTGACAAACTGCTGGAAATTTGAGATGCTTGCATTAGAAAAATTATTGAACCAATTGTTTATTCTATTTTGCAAATAAAGGGCAAAAAGTTTGATTCCAACATCATCTTCATCAATCTCAAATAGGTCCAGATAATTCTCAAAACCTTGAATATGTTTTTAGGTAGTGATGTTATTATTTTCTCCATCAAACCTAAGAAGAAATTTGTAATAGTTATCAGGGAAATCATGGAGTATAGGAGGTAAAATGAGGGGCTTATATCTATCAGGAACTTTACAAGGTACAAGAATATGCATAGGGATTGTAAGATCATTCTTGATTATTTGAGGCTTCTTAATTGGAAAATGATCATAATAAGATTCAGAAGAAAGTTGCTTGAAGGGATTAAGAGAATTACTATTTACAATATTTAAAGGAAAATAATTAAAAACTAATCTAAGATACTCTCTAAAATACAATATATATTGAAAACATTCTTAATGAGAAAGAACATGATGTATTGGATTTTAATCCAATTTAAAAGCCTTATCTTTCCATATTTTTCTTTCAGGTTCATTCCTCCAGTGGAGTATTGATTTTGAAATTGATTTGGAGTCGCCAGGTGGATGATTTTAACCTTTGTGTGTCTGATCATTGTCCACCACCATAGATCAGATCTGAACTTGTAAAATATTTCTGAAGAAAATGTTAGTGTCCCAAGCGGAGCCGCTAATATGTTATCACTCAGTAATTTCTCAAGGCTAAAGAAACAACTCACCGAGGTAACCAAAAACCTACTTTTAAGCTTTAGGATCTAGCCTTCCTAATGCTCAGGGAGGGCTCTCTCTATGTGATTTAACTTTGTTGATTATATTTGATTTTAGGCTATTTATATAAGGAAAATTGGTTTTGTGTTTTGATTTGATTTGGTGAGTAAATTTCTTACTTAGATGGATAGCTATAGACCTGTATCCCATTTGGGAAATGGAGTCAATGTGTCAAGCAGATAGATCAGGATCAAGGTCTAAAGGAAAATATTCACAGGGAAAGATAACAGAGACACTTCAGATGTTCAAAGGCTAATGGTGAAACGGTTTTAACCGAGATAAAGAGCAATTAAGGGTTCTTTAATTCAGATAAGGAGTGAAAAGGTAGAGGTTAATCAAAATCAGGGAGCAATTACAGGTTCCCTAGTCTAGATATCAGCAGAAAAAATTTAAATGAAAATCAGTCAAAATAGAGTGCTTTTAACAAATTATGAAATATAACTCCTGATTTATCATTTAGATTTAGAAAACATTCATGAATAGATGGAAAACATAAGAAAATTGACAAAATTACAAGTGAAATACTTCACTGCAGTGGCCCAACACATGAATACTATAAGATGATGCTTTATTTCCTGTGATCCAGTCTGCTGACTTGAAATTGATGCAAAAATTCTTCAGGTTCATAAAAGTATAACTATATAAATTTTCAGCAATTAATCCACTATCAATACTTCAAATGATGATACAAATTCTAAACTAGAATATCTTGAAAAAATATCAAGATTGGTTTACAAATATCTCAAAATGTATTACATAATTAGAACTTAAGTAAAGGACACTCAAAACTAATGAATCTATTTGGAACTATATTTATGGATTGATGGTGAAAAATAAGAGAAAGTTGAATTTGATAGCAACTCTTAGTTGATGATAAGGCTTCCAAGTCACTAACTATCTCCTTCCTTTGTGCATTTTGCTCCAAACATTCTGCAAAATTTGGGTCCAATGATACCTTTTTATATCTCAATCCGAGATAGATATGTAAAAATTGAAAGATTTTATTGTATGTAAATATGTTATTGAGATATACCTCTCTTAGTTTTCCAAAATTCAGTTCCAGCTATTCACAATATACTCTGAAAAAATATGTCTAAAACAGAACTTTGCACAGTCTAAAAAATAGGCTATGAATATGTGCATGTATCTCTCATTATGTAATATCTGTCCATAAAGTGAGATAGGTTTTTGTAGGTTGACATCTTAGGAACATAAATCTCCTCCAGTTTTGAAAAATTTATTTTGGATTGGTCACAATAGTTTCTACAGAACTATGACTTAAACAGGAAATTTCTGGAAAATGTCCCTTCATGCTCTGTTTTCATCATTTAACCTTATTGTTCTTTTAACTATTTTTACTTTTACTTTGGATAAAATTCATTGTTGCTGGTAAAAGTGTTTTCATATTATTTTAACCATTACTTCCTCCATGTTTACTTTTACTTTTTTACCTTGACTGCTATGTTTTCTCTGATTTGACTTTCACTCTGACTTTTATCAGATACACTTTAACTTTGATGCTCTTTGACTTTTTTGTTTACTGTAATATTCCCAAATGGGAAAAGCAGCAATACAGCTCATAAAATGATAGCAATGGAAATTATTTAACACATGAAACCATGAGACTAATATAGGGCCATATTATTGATCATATATGCAGCAAATAAGTACAAAACAATGAGGCACAAACCCTAGAATGTGGTCACAAAAGCCTCCAATACATAAACACTCTCAAAAGTGAGATGATGCTGCAATACAAAATGCCGGAGAGCTGCTAGAGCATATTCATATTATGCATATCTATAGCTGGAGATGATAAAATGATATAAAAATATTGATATATGTCCCAATAGAGTCTAAACCTACAGATCTGGGCACTAGATTAGCTTTCCAAGAAAACCCAAGAGGGTTTCCGGAAAATGCACACAATGTGCCAATGTAAGTTGTAGCCCTAAGGCTGAAGATATGCTAAAAAAACTTAATGAGAAGATATGGCTGAAGTTGATGTATATAAATATATATCTTCTGCAATAAATCCTCCGAATGAAATAATGGCTCCTCCACTAAAGAAATCACCTCTCAAAACAACCACTGCAACTACCGCTGTAGCTCCTCCCTAAAATAACGTACATATGGGCTGAAACTGCGTTGTAGGGGATAAATTCTCCTTATCCTTTTTATAATTGTGTCAATAAAGCTCAAGGGGCTTCTTTATAGGCTTTCCAATGGATGGAAACCTTCCTCCACTGCAAAACTAGCTCTGAAGACACCCGATCTAATCCTCCACTGTTGCACCCTGCAACAAAACACAATATCTTGTAAAAACTGCGCTGATGAAGAAATTTGTAGCTTGTTCTGAAACCTGAATGTGAAAATGAAATGAAATTCTCTTCTGAGACGCCTCTCAAGGAAAGAGGTGGGATTCTCACTCGGGAACACCCAGTGCTAAACAACACATCAATCTCAACTAAACAGTTGAAAAATGCAAGAAGAATAAATAGACCACATACAAAATAATAATCAAAACATAAGCCCATATGGCCACCATCCTCTTCCTTATATATATTATGATCTTCCTTGCCTTTGGCCCCACTCAATTAGGTAATTTCCTCCATGCAATCCATTTCCCTCCAAAACTTCATTATTCCTCGTTTAATCTCCACTCCTCCATAACAACGTTGTTGACTTGGTCAAATTTGACTGGTTCAACATGATACAACCCCTTTTCACACTTAGAGGTGCTTTATTTACTTCTTAGAGGGTCTCCTTTCACACTTGAAGATTTTTAATTACTGCTAAGGATATCTATGGGCCTCCCCACACATTTATTCACCTACCTAGTGACAAAATGATCTATAATATTCCATTTAGCTAAAATCTAAATTTTAGGAATATTATAGTCCTCCCCTCCAAAATTTTGCTTGTAATCAAGCAACTGTAAAGGTGGAGTGAAATCCCCCCCTCCTCCTCTTGTGTCCTCCTCATCAGTAGTCCCCACCACTGCTCAAAATAATCTGAAATAAACATTCCCTCCAATGGTTCCTCCCAAGTATGCAAAAACAAATGGCTCACATCATGAGAAAGTGGAAGGTGTAAGTGGAAACCTTCTTGTTGTCCAATGGCCTCCTTAAGGTAGGAATGATGACAAACATAGGGGATCTCATTCCCAATGCGAGACTCCCATACCCATGCTATCATCCAAATGAAATGAGCCATTCTAGGTAGCTCATCAAAGAAACCCTCAAACCCTTGTTCCTGTAATGTATTGGGGTTGTATTGAGAGAGTAGAGTTGCCCACCCATGTTGTTTCTCTCTTTATTTATGATATGTATGGGGCTACTTCTAATCTTGGGCTAAAATAATATGGTCTCCAAGGATGTCACAAGTTACCCCATTAATCAAATCATCCATGAAGTGCCTCTCCCAAGAACTCAAGTTCTTCAAATGGCTCCTCCCACATGAAGAAAAAAGGGGTAGTGTGACAATCATGGTTTTCCCATTGTTTCTCCGAAAACATGAAACATATAAAGTAGGGAGAATCATACTCCCAATGGGCACCTCCAAATCTTGTGTCATCCTCCCAACAAAGCTTCTCATGAAAATAAGAGCATCATCAATATATGGAAGCAAAAAAAACTAGAAAAAAGTTTCCATATGACAACCAGGACGTGGATCATAGTTCCACATATTAAACCAGCATAGTGCATCCCTTTCCTGCCCCAAAAAAAAGAATAACAAGTGTCTTTTAAGCCACTTGTTTTCTGCCACAATCATCCTACAAGATGGGATCATAAAAGTGAAATTTGGTGCCAATGGTGCACGCCAAGAATCATGTGGCATCCCCCAAAAACCACCAATAGAATGGCCAACATCAATGTTGAAAATGGCCTCAAGTACATCACAATACAATATACAAGAAGGAATGGTCCTCCTTGGTACAACATGATGCTCACAAAAAGTAAAGAAGTACAAATCATGATGCATAAATGTACATCCTCTACTATGTACCTTGGTCATTGAGCTGAAATGGCTCAACTGAGATTTATCCCTCACTTTCAATGAGTAGGGAAGTCATTGTGACAACCTCTCCATCATCATCCAGGATATGCATCTCTCCATATGCTGATATACATCATGCTGAATGCCCTCCCAAGTGAACTCCTCCATCAAGGAATGATATGCATCAAGGTGTATGGAAAGAAAGTCCACAAGTGCTACATGTAACAACTGCTCCTTGAGCTTAGAAGCTCTAGTCAAGAAGATTCTGTCATAAGAATATATGACCCAATCATCTACCATGTATCTATCATCTCTTTCCGAGTCATCAAGAATCATGCAAGCACCAAGATCCTTGGAGTACTCTACCAAAAGTTGAGACCTCCAATATGGATCAATCCTCCTAAGAGACAAGATTGAAGATCTAAAATGTGAAGATATCCACATATTTTTGTCTTCTCCTTTGACATCCCTCATGCCAAATTCATCCTCCCAAGTGCTACCATTCCCATCATGCAGTTGCTCATGCTCAAGTAGAAGTGGTGACCTTTGGAAGTTGGCCTCCCATGAGAAGCTACCATCCAAAAAGAACCTCCTAATCTTGGCCCATGTGAGCATGAGTGGCCTCCATATACTCCAATATATGGAGGATTCCTTCCGAAAATTAAGTACCCTCTGTTTCTCCAAGTCCATCGAGTAGCTCCCTTGCGCTATGGTGGTGCCATCCTCCATCACTGCAACATCTTCTGTCAGCACAAAATATGTAGTGAGAGTGGGTAATGCTGAAAATGGGAGAGTGTATCTCCCCTCCTTGAGTCTAACACAGACTCTCTGCACTGTATCAAGTCCTCCCAAGGTTGTCACCCCTCTGGAATCAATGAGTCGTGCAACCAAATGTGAAGTATCTCTCATCATCCCCAGATCTGGTGGTCTCCCCAGTGGAATGCCTCCATGCAATGAGACATCAATATCAAGGGTAGACTACATATAAGAATGGAAAAATTTGTCCCTGTCCTCACTACGCAAATCAGTCTGCCTCTTCCATGCATTAATCTTCAGAAATATATAGGGGTGTGTGCTTCTAATCATATGATGTTGGCCTTCCTCCCTACCTTCTCCTTTCATCTGCAAGGTTTCACAATATATCAATAGTGGCACATGTTGTTCATGTATTGTGCCTTGATCTCGACATATGAAATCCTTAGGAACTTCTTGCAATGATATAATAATTCCTCTTGTTGGAGAAAATGCTCTATATACCTCTGCATGAGGTGCTAGATATGCCATGGATTTGACAGCGTTGTTGCCTTCAACGTCCTCTTCCTCCTCAATATGAATGGGCAAATTTTCAATAAGAGGATCCTCTTTTGAGAAAGGGATATCCATGCCCTCTTGTCCAAGAATATGAGATAGAGATCTTGCCTCTAGAAAAGTATTATGCAAGATGTTAGCCCCTTCAACAATTTTCTGAAGTGGAGTTGAGTTTATAGGTCCTTCCAACCCATGCAAAGGTTTTGTTTGTTTTGGTTTGTTTAGCTCCACCAAAAGTGTTTCAGAATGTTTTTCAACAAACCTTTCCACTAGTCTCCTAGTGAACTCTGCATAAGTAGATGTGTTTTCATTTTTTAATGAAAAAGACTCAAATATCCATGAAGCATAGGCCTTACCTTCAAAATGTGGTGCTACAACTTTAATGGCTTCATTCTCTAAAACTTGGTGTTGCTACAAATAGGTGTCTAGATCCTCCACCCAAGCCCTAGCTGAACATTTAGGTGAACCATCAAAAGTAGATAGAAATAATCTACCCACATCATGCTTCTTACTCCTTTCCTCCTTGATCTTGCAAAACTCTTGGAAGTTGATGTGATCTTTGAACCTCTTAGTTTTAGATTCATATTCTTGCAGATAATCACTAAGAGTCTCCATCTTTGGCATTTCTTCTTCTTTCATCTCCCACATAGTGAATTTGGGCATAAGACTGTGTTGTGAATCATAATGTGTGGCTGCATTCTCACAAACGTCATGCAAAAATCTAGGGCTTGCTTCATATCCAAACCCCTTTGGAGATTCCTCACACATCTCCCTTCTCATATCC
The DNA here is from genome assembly GCA_034641835.2 of Pinus albicaulis. Taxonomy (NCBI): domain Eukaryota; kingdom Viridiplantae; phylum Streptophyta; class Pinopsida; order Pinales; family Pinaceae; genus Pinus; species Pinus albicaulis. The sequence continues at coordinate 927,500 of JAXQQM020076304.1, read as the reverse complement.
TTGATATATCCATGAATGCTCTGCATAGTTTGAAAAAGAAGCTTTGAGAGCCTCTCTTCCTTCCTTCCTTTCTCCAAATAATGAAGTCATGTTTTTTTTTTTTTTTTTTTTCTGTACATATCCTCTCTTTGTGAGAAGCTTCTCCTTATGGTGACATATTGGCTGAATGCACAGGCTAAGCCAAGATTATGCTCTGATACCACTGTAATATTCCCAAATGGGAAAAGCAGCAATATAGCTCATAAAATGAAAGCAACAACAATTATTTAACACATGAAACTATGAGACCAATATAGGGCCATATTATTGATTATATATGCAGAAAATAAGTACAAAACAATGAGGCGCAAACCATAGAATGTGATCACACAAGCCTCCAACACATAAATACTCTCAAAAGTGAGACGATGTTGTAATACAAAATGCCGGAGAGCTACTACAGCGCAGTCATATTATGCATATCTATAGCTAGAGATGATACAATGATATAAAAATACTGATATAGGCCCCAATATATTCTAAACCTACAAATCTGGGCACTAGATCAGCTTTCCAAGAAAACCCAAGAGGGTTTCCAAAAAATGCACACAATGTGCCAATGTAAGCTACAACCCTAAGGCTAAAGATATGTTGCAACAACTGAAATGAGAATATATGGCTGAAGCTGATGTATATAAATACATATATTCTCCAATAAATCCTTTGGATGAAAGAATGGCTCCTCCATTGAAGAAATCACCTCTCAAAACAACCACTGCAACTACCCTTGCAACTCCTTCCTAAAATAACGTAGATCTAGGCTGAAAATGTGTTGTAGGGGATAAATTCTCCTTAGCCTACTACTAATTGTGTCAATAAAGCTCAAGGGGATTCTTTACAAGCCTTCCAATGGATGGAAACCTTCCTCCATTGCAAAACTAGCTCTGAAGACACTCGATCTAATCCTCCACTGTTGAACCCTGCAACACATCATAATATCTTGCAGAAACTATGCTAATGAAGAAATTTATGAAACCTAAATGTGGAAATGAAATGAAATTCTCTTCCAAGAGGCCTCTCAAGGAAAGATTTTCAATTCCCACTCGGGAACACCCAGTGCTAAACAACATAGAAATCTCAACTAAACAACTGAAGAATACAAGAAGCCTAAACAGACCACATACAAAATTATAATCAAAACATAACCCCATATGGCTGTCATCCTCTTCCTTATATAGATTATGAGCTTCCTTGCCTTTGGCCCCACTCAATTAGGTCATTTCCTCCATGCAATCCATCTCCCTCCAAAATTGCGTTATTCCTCATTTAATCTCCACTCCTCCATAACAACGTTGTTGACTTGGTCAAAGTTGACTAGTTCAACATGATCCAACCCTGTTCACACTTAGAGGTGCTTTATTTAGCTGCTTAGAGGGTCTTCTTTCACACTTGAAGTGTTTTTATTGCTGCTAAGGATATCTATGGGCCTCCCCACCCATTTATTCACCTACCGAGTGACAAAATGATCTATAATATTCCATTTAGATAAAAGCTAAATTTTAGGAATATAACATTTTCAATGTCACTGTGAATTATTATTTCACTTTTACCATTCATTGTAAAATTTTATCTCTCTCTGCGTAAATGAATTCTTTTTGTTCTGCTGCTGGAATCATTTGTTAAGGAACATCATTAAAATTCATTTCCTTGTAAGTTTTTTAGGAGTAAACAGTTTTAACTAGTATTAAACTGTTTATCCCAATTCTCCTTTTGCTACTAACTTGGGAAAATTGGAGTTTTGATGTGCAGGAGGGTTTCTGGGGTTGCAAAAAGATTTTAGAAACTTTTGTTGGTCCTTGTAGTGCTCAGATGTCTTATTCAATGTTTGTAGCTATCGAATTGGTTGGATTTCTATTTGATTTAGGCTTTAGGCTTTAAATCAGAGTTGGTAGCATTTTTGGGGCTGAAATGTTCGTTATATGAAGAATTATAACAGAAAATGGTGTAAAATTTTGTGAAAGGGTGACTTATATATGTTTTTATTTAACATTGAATTCAATTGAATGACGGTCTTATCAAATGAATGAGTAGTTTTGGCGTGGGGGAGGGATAAACCTCCAGGCGATTTTCACATGGCTTATTGGTGGTAAGCAGTATTAGTTCAATTGGTGCGATCAAATAGAAATAGGCCACGTAGCGGGGAGAGAAACTTTGAAAACAACGTTTTTCACAAGCTTTGGGGTTGGTTAACCATTGCGCTTTTGGATGTGCAATAATGAATAGTCGTCGCTAGATCTGACTCATGGAGATCGAACGGAGCGGATGATGCGATGGAGTTGCTGGTCAAAAAGGCATGGTGCATGGGATTTCAATGGTGCAAGGGTTGATTTATGTATTAAATTTAAATTTTTAATATATAGTCGGGGTATATTATTGGCAGAGTTTAATGTATTAACATTTTTAACCTATGGGATGAGGGATTTATATAACACGTGAGGAATTACAACAATGGGTTAAAATTAAAATATGGGTTGGGATATGTAATATATGCAGGAATTTTATAAATACAGGCTAAAGGTATATATTAAGGAGTTAATAGATTAGGTTAGCATGTTAATAATTAAATGAATCTACGGGAATGAAAAAATACACTAAGCATATTGTAAAATATGATGTCGGGGGTATATTTCTTCATTAGGATTCCCGATACATAATCATTTTAGCATTTATACTTAGGATAAAACTATTTTTGGGTTTTTTGGGTATTTTTGAATAAAGGGGAATTAGTTAAGGGGTTTTTACTTTTCTTACGTAAAATGTGTTTTAGCTTTGGAAAAGGGGTTTTAGTAGGGTAAAATGAGTGATCTTAAGGGAAAAGGGTTTTTTATGAAGGGGAAGGGTTTCAATGAGGTGGAATCCAATACCTTGGTTCTAATCAGTCATTAAGACATGGGTCTAATCCCACCAAAAGTTAGAGAAACGCTTCAAGTCTTTATGACTGAAGGATTTAGTACTGGAACACATTGTGGGGAGGGAAATTAATAATGTGCCAAATGATGTTTTTCCATGCCTTGTGAAACTTCTTTCTTCGTACCCATCATTTATTCTATCATTTTTTCCTTTATTTGCATGGGTGCATTTGAGCTTGCAAACCCTTATTCATTTTTATTTTAAAACATGAAAATATCTAATTTTAACCTTATTTCATCCAAGGGCTCAGATTAAACTGTTGAGCTCCTTATTATTCTCTATTTTAACTATTGATCTGCCAATATTAGACTATTTGGCTAGATCTTTATTCTTTATCTAACAACATGAAATTTAAAGCTTGAGAGGTCAAGTTTATGTTGTTTGACACTCATGGATTGTGGCATTTAGGACAAGTTTCACACAATCTTATTTACAAAAGTAAACTAATAGTAGTGGCATTTAAATGTGCAACACTTTCATGATCTATTTTGGTGGGGTTCATATTTAATATTCTTTTGGTCTTCGTTTCTTTTTTTCCTTTGATTGTTCTTTTAGGACTTTTACCCTCTTTACATTTTTTGTTTTTCTGATATAGGAAAACAATTTGCAGAAAGAAAAGTATGCACATATTTACAAGACTAATCAAATTCAATTCAAAATTATGAATCCTATTGTTATAGGACCCTAACAGGGTGCATCTGATTTTTGAAGGTATGGTCATGTCCCCTTGCTAATAATAGTAATGTATTTTTTTATTTCAAATGTATCAACATTGAAAGAGAGAGGAGTGCAATCAACATTATTTCGGGGGTGTTAGCCCCCCTATAAATTTTTGACAAAGCAAAGTAGGGGGCTAAATTGTTTTTTGAGCCTTCAAGGAATGCATCTCCCCTGAAGACACATCATCCTTGAAGTCTCCTGTGCCTTTTCCTTTGATAAATTTCCCTCTGTTGACTCCCTTTATAAGGTCTCATTGTTTACAGAAATTGTGCTCCAAAAGGTCTATATTTATCCCCTGTATCCCTACAAAGTGTCCCTTTTCAAACCTTTTTCCCTTTGTTAAAGTCCCCCTTTTCATCCCAAAAATCCCCTCTAAAATATCCCTACACCCTTTGGTTAGCCAAATTTCCCCTTCTTCCCTCTATCATTTCCCATTTTCGGCCTCAAATTTCACTAAAAAGGGCTGAAAAAACCATACTCTACACATTGGGTCTTAGCCCCCTTCAGGCTAGCCCCCTTACGGTTGCCCTCTACATGACCCAGCGCCATTACCAGGCGCCTGGGCAGAGGGCGCTTATCGCATATGATATCAGGGGCAACATCGACCGTTGATCTTCGCAGATCGGATGGTCCCCGTTAACTCCGCAAGCGCCTGTCGTTCTTCACGTTCACCTCTCCAACCACATCCGTCGTTCGTTTAAACCATAGATCAACGGATAGATCTTCATTCCTGCCTGGTGGTCCCCGCGCCCACAGACACTATTCAGAAATAGCCCATTTTTCATCGCACCACTATTGGGGGTCGGGCAGTATTTTTCCATTGCACATTGATTCCACTCATCGATAGATGCGTGTCAGGCACACTATTTCAAAACCGCTACCTCATCATGCCTTATCGTTTGACTGAGGTTACGTAGCGATATCGCTGTGCGTCGTTAGATCTGGGGCAGCCCATCCAACAGTTATCACTCCCCGAAGCTGTGCGGAGGTTAGCACAGGGAATCCGTACCCCTGGCCCACTGTCCATCGCCCTCCGACGCATCCTCAGTCGTCGATCTCCTCCTGAGATCGGACGGTCCAGATTTGATTTCCCCCACCAGTTGACCCCGTACTGCCACGTCGCCCTTTCCATGGAATTTTGTCGTATTCGCCCGTCCCTCTTATATAATCAGTCAAAGGTCGATTTTAAAGGTTTTTTACTTTATTTTACATCTCCGCCAACCTTCGCCAGAGCATTTCTCCACCATTCCTCTGCATTTTTTAGCCATTTCTCTGCAGTCTCACTATCATCCTCGCAGTCGTCCACATCATCCGACTCCCCACGCATGGTTTTCTTAGCCAGTTTTCATATTTTGCAAGGTTACAGAGAGGCAGAAAACCACCATGATCCACAATCCCGTTACAGTGACAGAAAAAGTAGAAAGGATTGTTTTCACAGGCCGAAATTATGGAGAAAAGCCTGGAGAGTGTTATGACATGACTGCCATTAAAGAAACAGGGTTTAGATTCTACAAAACCTCTTCGGTGCCATTAAAGCACAGATTCTGCAGACAAAGATTTAAATTAAGCAGCAGAGAGCTTAAAGCATGCAAATGAAGATATTTAAGCCTTATGTTCAGAGTTTTAAAGGTAAAGCATCAGATTGAAGACCCATGGATCACACAAAAGGTACAACACGAAGAAATCAGTGTATCAGGGTTTCTACATTAGAAAAATGTTTTTCCCTAAGAAAGGATGAAGCACCCATGTGTTCTTTATTCTATGCCATGTCCTAGAAGATTTGTTGCCTTGACAATAGTCCAGATACTATCAAAAGCATTTGTTTCATAGTATGGAGACCCTAACATCGTTGTTTGACCCTTTTTTAAGTCACTAGAAGTATCACAGAGTCCTGTAGGCCAGTGTGCATCAGGGTCAATATCATATTAATTGGAAGCCTGAAGAAGATCATTCATTCACCCAAAAGAGTGCCAGAGATAAATGCACAGAATTTATACAGAGTGGGCTTCAGCTTTCTACCTTGTCTGAGTGTTAATGCTGCATTTAGTTTTTCACCTACATTCTCTGCTCCACTGGAGCTATAAATTCATGAAGAAACTCATTATAAAGGTTGTTGATGAGATATCATATAACTACATGCCATTTCTGTGAGATATAGTTCTGTGTAAAGTTGTAACATAGGCTGAAGAAAGATGTATTCAGGCTGAATGTTCAAGCTGTGGGCAATGTTGTACATGATTGGTGTTGTTTTTTAATATGACAAGCACATTTATTTGGATCCTGATCTAAAGCATCTGGTGATGTTTTTCTATCTCTATGTTTTATTTAATTTCATTACACTTCTTCTGGCTTTCATTAGAACTCTGGCATAGGATTTTCCCTTGTTAGGCACCCTATGTTTCTGCTCTCCTTGCCTTTATGTTTTCTACTAAATGTGTTATCTAAGGATTGATTTCAATTAATTTAACCAGTGTAGTGGTCTGATATATTGCTAGCTGATGTATGAATTAATGGAATCTGTCTTTAGATGTTCTTTTTTAGATTTAATTAAATGAGTTGAGAACACTGGGGGGTTTAGAACTTTGTCTCTGCCTCACTAGGATCTTTCCATTTCAATTAAACTTTCCAAGTTCCCTCAAGTTGCCTCTGATTATGTCCAAGTAGGTCTGGAGTTAAATGACCTCTGACCTGATCTATAGACAGAATTGGATGGTTTTCCTCGTTTCACTTTCAATCCTTAATGTTCCATGCCACACAATCATTTTAGGATCCAATGCTTTAGATGACTAGCCCAACTGAAAGCTTGCACATTGAAAAAAAAGTAAACCCTTTCCTGACTCCATTGCGCAATGGCCCTGATGTTCTCTGAGTTATCTACCTTAGCCTAAAATCCTCTCTGCTCATTGCCTTGTCTTATATTGAACCCTTCATTCTTGATTCCCAACAAACAAACTCTGAGCCTTATAACTAGCCTAACATCTTAACATTTGAGCTTTCAAAGACATAAAACTTTTCTCACATAGAGAGATCCCTCTCTGTACCCAAGAAGGCTAGATCCTGAGGTCTGAAAGTGGTTTTGATGTTGTCTCATCTTTTGGTATTGCCAACCTTTCCAAAACATGGGAACTCCAATAGGGGGTAGTACAAAACAACATTTTATTTTGTGAAAATAAGATGAGCTTCAACATAAGTTTGGAATGAAGAGGCCCACAGTCAAGTTGGGTCCACAAGGTCAGTCCCCACTCAATAGAAATGAAGCAGCTATGGGAGATCAGAGAGAATTGGCTCAGGGGGATTTGATTTATTAACCAATAACAGACAACAATTGTCATCCTCATGAAGCAAGATTGTTGAGTAAATGAAAGGTTTGAATCTTGGGTGAAATACCCTTATTTCATTTAAGTTTCGAGTTTTATTATGCTTAACATTATTGTGTTCATGAAACACAATTGGTACAATATTTTCATGTCCCTTAACCTTCAATTGATATCGCTATGTAAATTGGTAGTATTGGGTTCCCTTGGAGAAACCTTTTGTGAGAAATGGGATTTTATTTCTGAAGGGAAGTATTAGAGTTTTCTTGGTACAATATCCAATTTGTATCATTTTTTGGTGAAATTGGTATTATTTAAGCAACAATCCATATTTGGAGTAGCTCGATCTCGGGGGGAGAATAAATGTTTAATATACTCAAGAGAAGCAAACGCAGTCTCAGCAACAACATAAACAGTGAATAGCAAGCCAAAATGCATCACCATTGGCTGGTATTTGCATGCAACATCAATACCATGAGTAGTTTTAGTTGGTATCAATTCATTTTTATTGATACAAAAGATGCATTAGTGGAGAGAGTACTTCATCAACATCCTAAAGCATTCATAACTAGAGAAATTCAAAGAAAAGGAAGTATATGTTCAGGTGGAGAATATCACATATGTCCAGTTTATAGAGGAGCAACAACTACCAATCCTTGAAGATATGTCTGCAGAGAAGAATGCACAGAAACAACAAGACCTTCATCATCAACGGTCGATGATTTCATGGGGGAGAAGAAGAAACTTGTATCCATTTTCCATTGATGTCAAAGGGGGAGAGAAGCTTATTGGAAAAGTTGTGATGGCCCATGTAGAGGAGAGAAAGCCATTGGTGGCTCATGTTAGGAGAAGTGTGGAAGAAACATGAGGATTTTCCATCAAAGTGAAGAAGTGTTGAGGTGTTTCCATCAATTCCATAGGAGGATATTGTTGGAAAAATGGAATTGTATGGATGGATAGTGTTGGATAACTTTTTATGCTTTTCAAGAGCCTCCCACTAAGTTAAACAAATAAAAGATCTAGCTTGTACTTGACTTTCATAGAATTTTATACTTGAAACAAGTGTATGTTATTTAATTGTTTAAGTGATTTACGTCCATTTTTTTTTCTTCTGAAATTAAACATGTGAAACAACCATATAATGCAGCAAATAAACATCAACACATAACAACAAATTTAATATAGGATTTCACCCAAATATTGTGGGCTATGTCTCCTTGAGCTCTTGTCATCTTAACTTGGCTCTTTGGGATTATGGAAAAATTATTTTACAAGTTACAAAACTCAACTCCAATGGTTAACTGAACTGAACCAATGATTTATAATACCATATATATCCCTGTCATGGTTGTCATCACTCTGCAAACAGATCTAGGCTTCCTTAGACTTGATTCCTTCTGTTGGTGCTCTTGAGCTACCCTGAGCTTCTCCATGGCACTAACTCCTTCAGAATTTTTTTTTTGTCCCTAAAACCTCACCTACTATCTCCAACACATATCAAACCTCCAAAATGGATCTATCATTTGCTCCAAAAGAGAACTGCATCCCAAATCTAGAACTCCCTCCACGGTTGGCACTAGGCTGCCCAAAACTTCCTTGTAGGTTATCTACCTTCATAAGTCTTCAAATGACTCTGAAAATCATTTCATTGGATTAAAAATGGCCAAAATAGTCAGAATAGACTATTCACTTACAAAAAATGGCCTCTGGCTGCTCCGGTTTCGCTTCCAACATCTAATGGCACCCTCTGGCTCTAGGGTCACTGAAAACTTCTCTGTTGGGTTCTCGACCTCTATAATTCTTCAAAAGCTTCTACAAAATCCTCCAATTGATTCAAAAGTGTCAAAAAAGTTAGAAATGACTATTGGTTCATTGAATAAGGGCTCTAGCTTCCCTGGCTAGGCCCCAAACTATTGCTGGCACTTGTTAGCCCTAGTGGCCCCTAGAACTTCACCGACACATCTCGGCCTTCAAAATTCCTCTACAGGCTCTGAAAACCACACCATTAGCTCTAGAACATATTAAATATCCAAAATTTACTATTGTATTTCTGAATAAGGTCTCTAGCTCCCCTGGCTAGGCTTCAAACTACTACTAGCCCATGGTGGCCCTAGTGGCTCCTAGAACTTCACTGAAGAAAAAACCTACTCAAAAGTCCTATGATGACTCTTCAAACCTCACCAATGAGTCTGGAATGTCTAATATAGTGTAAATTGACTATTAGCACTCCAAAATTGGTTGAATCTCACTCAAGATAGAACCTAAACTCATTTTTCCCAATGACCCCTAAAAATCCTCCACCAAACCTGGAGAAACTGGACTTAACTCTAGTAAAAATGGCATAATGCAAAAATTAGTGTGCCCACTCCAAATTTTCCGCCAAGCACTAACCATGCATTAAAGGCTTACCATGCATGTGACAAGCTTATGGCGAAAACTTGAAGGTTTAAAATGCAAAGGTTACAGTTGGGGAAAACCGTCAGCATAAACTATGCGTTAAACGACATGAGACAGTTTTAACAGTTAAAAGGAACTATCGTGGTTTTGGGGCTTAGCCCGCAGGCTTTGCATGACGATCATATGGGAGAGGGGTTGGCCCCTCTCCAAACCCCAAACAGAAATCTATTAAACAATAAATATTAACTGCAATACTATATGGTCAAGAAACCTAGTTAGGAGAGTTGGTAAAGCATTGTGTGGGTGGGCAGCAGGTCTCGAGGTCGAGCCCCATGGACCCCAAAAAATTTTATTATACCATTTCTAGGCCACGTGGCAGCCTTCGGGCCTGCCATGTGGCAGATCCTAATTGGCCCAAATTAAAACACGCGCACGCAACTACGAATAACATGGTGACATTTGTCACAACCTGATTGGTCCAAATGGAATATTCCTTGGAATATTATTTTTTTTAATTATCCTAATCCAGTCAAACTTGGTCAAAGTCCAAAAATTGCAGTTTACTAGACTTTTCAAACTGTGATAACTTCCTCATACGGTGTCAGTTTTTAGAACTGTTCATAGCACCAGAATCAAGAAGACAAGATCTATTCAGCCGCTCAGTTTTAGCACACTTCCTAACACTTTAAATTTTGAGCTGTCACTTAGTTCCATGATCCAAATATGATTAATTGATGTCAAAAATCATGCTGGGAGATGTGTTGGGAAGTTGGCATTACCTGACAGTTATCAAGTGCGTTGGAATTGAATTCAATCATATCAACATGGATGTATCCACTAGCTTAGCGAGAGTCCTATGGTTGTTGCAGTCTCTGGAAGAGAATCACCATAATAGTATGCCTATTATAATAGCCATAAAATGATGACTATGGTGGTTTGGATCCCAATAATTTGGAGGAGATTCTACCTAAAGAGATTAGCTTAGATACTCTTGGAGTTAACACAGTTGGTTAGTGCTCAAAAATAGATTTCCAATGATATGTCAAATTCAATAAATGGATCTTAGGATCAAGAGTTATTGATAGTCGAAGTAAGGACCTTGAGTTCCTTAGCAGGAGGCCGAATTTCGGAACTAGGGAAACAGGATGAATTTCAAAATTTTCGAACAGGCAAGCAGGCCAAATTTTGGAGTCTCAGCCAATCAGAAGCAGGCCAAATTTTGGATCCTGAATTTCGAAACTTCGGGACCTCAGAGAGTTGGAGGCTTGGGACATTGGAAGTTTATAATAGCGGGCCTCGAAGGTCATTTAAAATAAACCTGAGATAGCATGGAACTAGGGAAAAACACCGAATTTTGGACCCCTGGGAATTTTGAGACCTCATAACCTTGGATTATCATAATCCTGAATTTCAGAAGGTAGAAACTTCGGGAGGTTATAATATCAGAGGTTTGGATTTCGTAACTCCTTTCTAACTATTGTGTGAGAAATTTTTGATCTGGTACCAGGGAGCCGATTATCAGAACATTTAAACTTGGAGATTTTGTGATTTCTTAGTTAATGAATCCTTTGAAAGCACCAAGGGTTGCAGGGAGTAGGGATTTCGAAGGAAATGACTTGCAAAACCAAGGACCAAGGGACCCTTTTTCTCTCTTTGGATAGGACACATGACAATCGTTGATTTTTCCTAAGGAGCTGACAGTGGTAGATGAAATTAACATGACATGAATATATAGAGGACATGTGGCAGCCAAATTCAGAAATATTGGGTGAACTAATTGGGAAAATCTCGGTGACATGTCTCACCTCGATGGCGAATCCATGTGGGGTTGATGATGATAACATGACATCATTCAAGAAGTACATTTCAGAGGTCAATATTTTGTAACTCCATTCTAATTTAAAGTATGCAAGTCTCAATATTAAGGCACCCTGATGTGTTGGAATTCGGTTGTGGAAGCTGGAAGAACCAAGGGCGAAGAGAAAATACACAAGGATATAGGCCCTCGGTAGGATGCTGAAGGGCTTAGAACATAAGTGTTATATCGTCGGTCAGAACACTTATTCCTATGTAGGAAAAAAATAGATGGTGAAGAAAAAGGGGCTCAAGGCCAATCAAAATCTTACGATTTCTTAACATCACCATTGATAAAATTTACAAAATGAGGGGCTCCAATATTGGAGCACAGAGGTGTTGAAGGATGAATGAGTCTGCAGCTAAGAGTACATGTTCACAGAAGAGTTGGTCACTGGAGTAAATAGTGACTGTCAATATTGTAGAGTCAAGGCGATGAGGACCACGATTTGTAGAGAAGAGTTTTGGGCTTGTCTTGAGTTGAAGTAAGCCACCTTTAATATTTCCTACATGATTCAGCGGATTGAATGAATATCAAAGCCTCAGGTACAAGAGATTGATTACAGAAAGAATAGAGCAATGTTGGAGTACATTCTAAGAATTTTGATCAAATGAATAAGCATGGAGAGCCTCGTTAGACTATGCATGTGGACTGATAATTAATTCTCAGTATGGATAAATTCCCAAGAGTCCATTCCTAGTGCTAAAAGAGAAGCGTAAGTGGAATGGAGAGCTATGATGTATGTGCAGACATAGTTTATTGGAAAAACTCCTTAGTTATGCAGTTTGACTCAAATTTAATTCTCAATATGGGAGATCACTCAAAATCCTATGCCTTGAATTAATTCAGTTGTAGTGGCCAAATTTTTGACGCAAAAATAGAATGGAGGGCCATGCTAGGAGTAGACACTCGGGTAGTGTGGATGGCAGAAAATACAACATCGACCAGTGTGTAACAAAGGAACAAATCCCATGATTGCAGTTGAGCAATGGGGGGGAAAGGAGCATCATGGCCAATGAGTTGTGTGGAGAGATTTGTGGGTGGGTGTGAGCTACTATATGAAAGGCCAAGTGATCCTATGCTACAAAGAAGAGGTCGAGTGTGCCTATGCATAGGGAAGGGGCTGAAAGTACATGTGCAGAAGAATAAGGTCGAGTACTGAATGTATGTTGTTGAGAGAAGAGGGTCAAGAAAAGTATGATGATGTGGTGTGGACAAAGTGTTGCGTGGGTTGTGATGAGTGAATTTTTTTTAGTAGAACACCAGGCTACTACAGAGAGTTCAAAGTGAGCAGAGGACATAGAATGTTGCATGGGCCAAGGGCCGAGGAGAAAAAAGATTTGAAAACATGCAAAGAGGCTTCCAATTAAAATAAGTATTAATTTATCTTATTGAGTGTGGGTTGGAGCATGCATACAGGAAGTTGCTGCTTCCATCTCTAGTGGGTGTCTAATAAGGATTTTGGGTTGGTGCCTCCTGCAAGTTAGTGCTCACATAAATACAAGGAGCTGAAAGTTGGTTCTTGTAACCAATCCATAAAGTCGGTGTTTCATAAGGTGCTTCTAGTAGGATGATCAAGTGTCTGCAAAAGGAGCGAGTTGGTGCTTCTTGTTAGTGGGTGATAACAAACAATCAAGGGGATTTGGTGCTTCTTGCGAGTGGTGGCTCACAAATAGATTAATGTAATAGATTAGGTTCTATTATTTTTTACAACAATAAAAAAAAAATTATTTGGTGGTTTTTTCCCAAAAAGGTTTCCACGTAAAACCTCAGTTTCATATATGTGTTTCTCATGATGCGTATACTTGTTTTGATTCATATGGTTTTTGTTATGGTTTGTTAATGGTTGCCCTCATGTAAGGGATTTCAAGTTTGAATGAGTAAATATAAATTGGCATAAAATTTTAAATTAGCCTTAATACTAATTCACACCCCCCCCTCTCATTATTAACATTGTCACCAAAAAAATCATTTGCATTGATCTAGGAATTCATGTCTAGGGTCCAATTCTCAAGTTGATCGTGATCTTGGGATACATCATAAATCGGGACCTTGCACTTGGATTGTTGGGAAATCAACCAGGTGATAGAGATGGCATTAAATTTTGCAACTAATGAGGTAGTGATGTTGGCCAATTCTTCCATTTTTTCAACAATCTCCTATATTTTTCTGGCTTGTGTGGTCATCATTCTACATGCAAATAAAAACATACAAAAATAAATTTGCTACAATATTGAAATAAAGAACTAATAATCATAAACCATGGATAAATAACAATTTCACATTATCTTAGTCCAATGAAAACTAATGAAAGAATAAATGCAACATTTCTTACAAAAGTTAAGTGCTCATTAAAAAATGAAGGAATTTTGCAAACCTAGAGTAGAGAGTTAATATCTATGTGTCACCAATTTCAATGAAATTCCATTAATTAAGCAGAAATGTTAAGAAATAAAGGTTGTATGGGAGCCAATTTTGAGAAATTAAGTTTAATTGTTGGCAATTGGGTAATAATTACAAAAAATTGAAGTTTATTTATGGAAATTGGGGACAAATCTCAAAATATTGAACCTAATCACTCACAAATTTCAAGAAATTAAATAGTGGAGGCATGATTTTGTCGAAGAAGAGGGCATAAAAATTTTCTATGCTACAATTCCTACTAATTTCACATGTGGATTTGTCATACAACCGTACAATATAAATTAACAATTTCACTCTCTTGTCATGGCCATACCCTATAATTTATTATTGATTTTACATGTGGAATATTGTACACTACAACTTGTTGTTGATTTGAAACACTGTATGAGATATATGGCCTTTATATGCCTATATTGATGGATACTCACATGTGTAGTGGTCATATGTTGAAATTTGTCATGAAAGAACCAAACTTTCCTTGAGAAATGTTGTTTTACAACCACCAATGGATGAATTAAATGTTGTATCAGTGAATTTGGATGTAATGTCACTAGTTGAGGATACATTTTTTATAGATGAACAATTTAATAGACTTGTATTGGAACACTTACACCAAATTCCTCACTATCTAAATATAATTATGATAAAACATTAACAAATTGCATGCAAGTTATACCTTAACAATAGCTAAATTAATCATTGGCTAGTCTGTATGACCAATAAGAAAGCTTGAACCTAGATTTGATGAAGTAAAAAGGAGTAGAACCCAAATCCTAGAATAGAATAGAGAGGCTCTAATACTAATGATCTGAAATATCCTACTCAAATAGAGTTCAACACTAGAGGTACATAATAATTTTTTTTGACTATTTTCTACTAATAATAAACCAACCTTATATAGTTATACATCAAGAAAGAAAACTTCATATATTAGAGATGTGTCTTTAACACTATGGAGACAAAATCACATAAAGTTAACATAACAATAGAGAGAGTTTTATATATTCTCTCAAGTGCTTAATGAGACTAGGAGCTACTAGAAATCTACTTTGTTGTCACACTCAAATTACAATATAAATGATAAAATTATAATTCTCACACCCATATTATAAAAACACAAACTCAAACTATGTATTAGGGACTTTATTCCTTGTCAAGATTAACCTTATTGAAGACTTTTCTACATTAAGGGTCCCTACAATGGTACTTTTGACCTTCTCTATTCCAAAATGAATATATGATTTTCTATCTTACATGTGGCATATGACATTGCTTCCTCCACCCATCGATATTGTTCTAATTACTTCCAAGTCATAGGCATCATCCACACTAGTCTTTCACAACTTGAGTTTCTAGACATTCTATTTCACTAAATTTGAAGTTGATGTAGCATACAGGGAGGTAAAGAACACATTCCAAAGAGGATCTTTGGATCCCACTTCAGTACATCAAGCTTCTCCTAAGTGTATGCATATGTTATTTCCTTTGATTTTGGGTAATGATAAAAATGTTTCTATTCTCTCCCCATTTTTTAATGCCAAAGGTTTATTTTTAAGTAGTTATTTCCTTTGTACACATTATCTAGATTTTATGATTGCATTGCATTAATTTAGTTTGTTTCCATTGTTTCTTTCAAATTTATTTGTTGATTTTATGTAGTAACACGACATTTTAGAATATCATTTTGGTGCACCCTTGTAGAAAAATTCATCATCTTTAACACTTCTTGAGAACATTCCTACACTAAAGGTCCCTATAATGATACTTTATTTTTCTATCTTCACCCTTCTTTTGATATTCTCCATTGATAACTGAATAAATAATTTTATACCTTGCATAGGGCTTATGAAGTTGCTTCCTCCACCGATTTGGATCCCTCTAATTATTTCCAATTCCTAGTCATTATGTATGCTACCTTTATACTAGAATAAATGAGATTGATACTCCAATAGCTTCTTTAATAGTACATTTAGGATTTTCATCTCTTTATTTATGAAATCTCTCTCTCTCTCTCTCTCTCTCTCTCTCTCTCTCTCTTTATATATATATATATATATATATATATATATATATATATATTATTTCAAGGTAGAATTCATCACACAATGTTTAGTTCTAAGAAAAGATAGGTGAAAAGCCAACAACATAAATGGATCATGCATTTTCTTGCTATACTAAGTTTCAATATTTATATTAAATAAGTAGTGTACTAATTTATTTCTACTTTACTGGAAACACCGTGTTTTGATGCTTTGGTTCTAGTGTGTGGTTGATATGAGAAACTAATCATAGATTAGAGAGAAATAGAGTATAAATCAACTTCAAAGCCTTAGAAATACACTCAAAGAGTGGGTATCCTCTTAATGAAATTATTTTCTAGGTTCAATATATGTTTCACTAGTTACATAGGTTTAATTTCAAAACCATGGTTTGATGAATATTCTAGAAAATCTATTGCTAAAATATTTTAAAATAGAGGAATCGAAACTTGTGCAAAAGGATTCTTTCATGTATAGATGAGAAGAAATTACTTAAATTAATAATATTCTTGTAGCGAAGTACATTTTATAATGTCAGATATTTGGGCCCAAGCTTTTATACCTTAGTCATTGTTGCAAACATCCATACTGCTACCAATGGAAAATCGGGCAAGCAAAAGACATCATGAAATGTCAAGCAGAAAGGATTTACAGGGCTGAGAAACATTAGAGAATCAGGAAAATTTAAAAATCTCTAAGGTCAAGAGGAAAAATATCAAATTGCGTACAAAAAACATGTTACACCATATTTTGGTCATCTAACCTATTATCATTAGATGGACCCAAGTACACCATGTAAGACCAATTTTACCCTAAGTAAAATTGCCTTCACTATGTTAAAATAGGAAACCCCAAAAGGAAATATTAAACAAACCTATATTTGTTTGATTTTCCTCATGGAATAATTAATTAAACCATAATTTAATTATTATTCCGAGTCATGTTTAACCCAAAATCAAAGAAATTAATTAGATAAACCTTTATTTATCTTATTATTTTCTAGGAATAATTATTTAAACCTTATTTAGACAATATTCCTTGTTAAATATGACCAAATCACCCACAAATAATTAAATAAATCATTATTTGTTTAATTATCTTTCAACCACTTCCTTAAATAATTAAATAAATCATTATTTATTTGATTATCTTCTAACCGCTTCCTTAAAAAGATAAATAAATCATTTATTTATTTATTTTTAACAAATTAAGGGATTTGACCCAAGTCAAATACCTTTTCCCTCCAACAAATATAATAGAATATTCCATAAAAAGTGGATCTAGATCTGGTTAACCCATGCACCAAGATCTAGAATGACCCAATATTTTGTTATAAATAGGAGGGTTTTTCCTACCATTATTCACCTTTTTTTGCCTATTAGATCACTCTGGATCTATACACTTGGTCCCATTTTTCTACCATTTGTTGTGTGAGCTCCCTTTGAGTTCCATTCTTTGTGTGGGTTTTCTACACCAACAAGAGAGAGAAATCTTAGATCTGAAGTGCTGAGGACTTCCAAGAACCCATCCCACTGAGGAGAATTGGATACACCTTCTTGTTTTCCTCCCAGGTGCCCAATTAATATAAAAATTCTTTCAAAAATTGTTCTTGTCTTGTCTATTGGTATATGGAGTAAACCCTTGTTTTTTCTGCTTAATGTCTTTCCATGCATAGATCTGGTTTTTGCAGCTCTTTTATGTTCAACTAACCGCAGATCTGAAGATATTGGCAGCCACTTTTGTTGTTAGGGCTATTAGTCATGTGTAGCTAAAGTGGTCCTTTTTCGTACGCTTCGACAAGGGATTCATACTAAAAAATGGCGACTCCACATGGGTTTTAATTTACGACCGCTGTCGTTTTTCATATTCCTGCATATCCAGCTACTTCAGACCCTAGGGTTTCTTTTCAGCTGTTTATTTTTCCTAATTTTATGTTGTTTTTCTCACATAAAACCCTAAAACATTAAAATTTCTAACTTCCGTGTGTTTCTGGCCCTATTGCGCAGGTAAGCGACACCAGCCGCAACTGAGACGACAACTTTTCTGAAAATCTGCCGCCAAGACAACCGGAACAGGGGGTCGCACTTTTTGGCCCATAAACTGTGACCTGGACCTCCAGGTCGCACTTTTCTGCCCCTTTTCTGCGACCTGCACTGAAAACAGGTCAAAACCTGCGACCTGCCATTTTTTCAGTGATTTTTCTGCAATTTTTCTGGGTTCTGCTGAAGCTTCTATCAGGGTCTTCCAACCTCTGTTTCAGCCCGCTTTGACCTGGTTTTCATCTGTTTTAGCTCATCTAAGTGGGAACCTAGCCCCATAGGGCTTCAGTACCCTCCACTTTTTGTGGAAGAGTTTTTAGCCGTTTCAACCTCTGTTTTTTTGAGTTTCAGCTCCCCCTTGTCCAGATCTGTTACCTCCTTTTTAGATCCCTTTAATTCAGCCTCTCTTCCTGTCAAATCACCTCTTTTTGTTTTTTTGGGACCTCTCTTTAGGACCTCCTCCCTGTCCTTTCCGCTTTTTGCTGATTTCCTCCCTTTTTTCAGCCACCTTGCCTCTGTCTCTTGGCTATGATCTGCACCTCTTTTCAGCAGCCTTATCCTCTAGATCCCTGTCCCTTTTTGACCTTAGATCTATTGGCCTCTTGTCTGTGTGTTTTGCCTAGATTGTTTCCCTTTTTTAGCTGAGTTTTGAGATACCCGCCTTCTTGGGTTAGATAGATGCACAGGTAACTGTTAATTTTCTATTATTTCAACATTATATACTGTTCTCTGTAGGTTTATTTTCAGTTACACAGCACACTTTTTTCTTTCTCTCAAAACGGAAAGGGTTTAAAAATTAAAATTAACGCACGCCACACACTGACCCTAAGTGAAGAAGCGCCTGGTTAACACCGCCTGGCAAAGACTCTAAAATCAATTGTCACTACACCTTTTCTGCCCTTGACCTCACTTGATTCTGTCCCTTTCTGCCCCTGTCAGTTTCCTTCTTCCTGTCGTCATTGCGCCCCCAAGGCGCCTTTCCCGGACACTTCTTGGCCTTCACCCTCAGCTTCTGGTCGATCGACCTGCTCCGACCCGCCGTCGTCGAGCCAGTCCTCCTCCGAGTCCGCACTCCGACTCCTCTCCTAATTCATCGGGTTCCCTTTCTCCTCCTATTTCTCCCCCTGTCACCTTCACCATGTCTGGTCCAAGGCCTAACGCTGGTGGTGCTCCAGGCCCTAATTCCAGACCTGCCACTAGCGGAACCGCCACAGGAACTACCTCAGCCACACCCTTGCTGCCGTACATTGCAGGCCTCAGCCTCCCCGATTTCAATCAATTGATCAATGACCCTATCCGCCACGATGTTGGTTGGCCTGCTATGCCAACCAAGCTCCCCTCCGACATCCCTAAATTCGAAGGCCTTGCTGGAGAAGATCCAATCAATCATGTCCGATCTTTCCACATGTGGTGTTCCTCCAATTCCATTACCGACGACTCCATCCGTCTTCATTTGTTCCAACGCACGCTTATCGACGAAGCTTCTAAATGGTATGTTGAACAAGCCACCTCTTCCCATACCACTTTTGCGACCCTTGCCCAAGCCTTTTTATCTTATTTCCAGCTCCCTCTCCGATACAATACTGGCACGGAGCTCTTGACTTCATTCAAGCAAACCTCTTCGACCCGCCTTTCTGCCCATGTTCAGGAATGGTGATGAAGACGAAGCTTATGTCGAGCCCCCCCCTTCGAAGATCGGGTTTACATGGACTGGTTCCTTCGCACCCTCTTAGCTCCTATAGGCAAAGATGTTGCCTCTCACTTTCCTCAAACCGAAGAAGCCGCCCTCCAAATCGCCTTGAAATATGACCTGATCTACGCTCAATCTGGTTATGTTTATACCGTTCTTCCTGACCTCCCCAGGCCTGGCGGTGCTAACGCCCCGGGGGCATCTCATTTCGCCGACGGTATCGTTGGAGCCCTTTCCCATCCGTACGCTCAACCTTCTATGGGCTATGGTCTCCCTCAGGGAAGGGCCAGCACCTCTATTACTCTTCCCCCTCCTGGTAGCATGTATCCAGGATACGGCATGCCTCCCCCTTTTGCCCAACCTCCTGCTTACCTCAATGTTGCCCAACCTCACCATTACCCTTATCCGCAGCCTGGTGCGCCAGCTCCTCCAGCATACGCGCTTCCATCTCCCTTGCCTCCTCAAAACCCGCAACAGCACTTACAGCCCCCTCTAGGGCAAGTATTTGCATAGCAGGGCGTGACTAATCCCCCTTCTTCTCAAAGAAGGCAGAGAGGCAATCAAAACCAATCTGCCCCTGGTACCCGTGGACCCAATCCTGGTGTGGACCCCAACACTGCCAACCAGCAACAGGGCACTCAACCCAAGCCGGACAGGCCGCTTCGCACAAATAAGCCTTGTTCATGTTGCAGTGTTTATGGTCATTACACCCACGATTGTCCCCTCTTACCCCAGATGCGGCAGATGTGGGAGTCTCAAGCCACATTGTGCGGACAACACGCTTCCCCTCATGCTCCTCCTAATGTGGCCACTACCCAACCGACTGTGTTTACTGATCCTTTCCCTCAACAAGGATTCGTGGCTACCCAACCGCCTGACAGCCAGGTCGCCACTCCCCCTTCCCTTTCTGGTTCCTCTGATTACCAGATCCTTATGATGCACTCCGATCCTTCCCCGACCATCGACCTTCACCTTCAAACTCGGTCTCGCCAGTACCCCAAGCTTCCTGCTCAGTCTGCCCCCGAGCCTCCTTCTTCAGGTTCTACAGAGCCTCTTTCGACATCCAGTGGCCCCTTACATATCCCTCAACCCAAAGTTGAGGTCCATACCAAGATTCCTAAGAGACCCCTACGTCGAAATGCTGCTTCCAGTCGAGCTGCCCATTCGTATAGTATAGTAGATGATTTGGCGCAATCTCCTATTGCCATTTCCACACTGGAACTCCTCCAGTCATGCCCTTCCCAAAACAAGGCTCTACTATCTGCCGTCAGCACTGTAGATCCTGCTGATGACCAAATGATTGTTTTCAACGCCACTCAATCGAACCATCCCCCTCTTCCTGCTTCCGTCGCCTTCCAAATCCCAGTCAAAATCCAGAACGCCAACGTTTCGCGGTGCATAATTGATGAGGGGGCATCCACCTGTGTGATGTCTGCTTCGGTTTGGAAGCAACTCGGATCCCCTGAGCTGGCCCCTTACACGATCACGCTTCGAGCGTGGGATGGCCATGCCTCCCAGCCCATTGGCCTTTTCCGTAATTGTCCTATCACCCTCGCCGGTAAGACTGTTTGCGTTGACGTCGAATTCATAGACGCCCCGCTAGACTACAACATTCTATTGGGGCAAAGCTACACCTATGCTATGTCTGCTGTCCCATCCGCGGTTTTCCGCAAGATGTCTTTCCCCCATAATGGAAAGATAGTCACCATCGACTAGTTGACATATCATGAGCCAAAATCTCAGACCTCACTTGAGATGACCATCTCTTCTGTAGCCAACAAGCAAACCGTCGATTCCTTGACCAGTGTCTCCCCCAGCGTTTACAAAGATTCCTCCCTGCTTGGAACTTTTCCTAATCTCCCTCCTCCTCCCATCACTGATCCCAGCTCATCGAATGTTTGCATGATGCAATCGTCTCAGGCTGCCCGTAAGCGGCATGCCTCAGCTAGTCAGCAACCTCCCCCTTGCCCTCTGCAACCTGCTCCTAGCCCTTCATCTCAACCATCCGGACCTCCTCCTTCTGGCCCTCCCCCTACAGCTGGTATCCCTAAACCCCTTTATCCCCCTGGATCAGTTCCCCCAGGCCTTAACCATCTCGGAGCCATCCCTCCTGGTCATTTCCTTGCTGGGCAGATACCTTTCCTGGCTCCCCCTCCCAGAGTATATTTTGTCCCCGTCATGGCCACCCTCTCTCTCCCTAACCTGACCTTGGGCATACCGGTCTGGTACCTTGATCCCCCAGCCGCCACCCCTCTTGGTCAGCCCAAACCCTACATGGCTTTGACACCAGTTCAACTGGTCCCCCTCGCTTCCTCCATTGCCACTGTGCCCCCGGCACCTCCACAGGACCCTTCTCCTATCGTGACAGCTCCCGGGAAGAAAGGAAAAGCCCGCAAGGGGGCACCCAAAGACAAGACCACCACGACTGACCCGGCCCCTCCTCCGCCCGCAAATCCTTGTGCCTTATGTGATTTCACCGGTCATGCCACCCATGCTTGTCCCGAGTTGCCCCATATTCAGCCCATGGTTAAAGTCGCGTTCCCCGAGTCTACGGTCCTTGAAGCCTCCATTCCTTCTTCGTCCGTAACCAAGAACCCCAAGACTCTCCGCACCAAAAAACCCTGTGCTTTGTGCGGCATTCATGGCCATTACTCCCACCATTGTCCTCACCTGACGCATTACCGCACCTCTTTAGAGGTGGTCCGAGAGTATGAGGTTGTAAAAAATCAATCCGCCTCTCCCATCCTCGCGCAGTATGCTTTAGGTCAGCATGAGGATCCCCCCGCTCCCATCGACATTCCCCCCCCTGATGTCCAAATGACGGAGTCTACTGTAAACATTCTTTACCTATCCTCCTCTGCGAGACACTTGGAGCCTAGCCCCCCTGCATCCTCCCCTGTTGTGTCCCCTGACCACCCCTTTTCTACCCATACACGAGATCACTCCACCCGTGTCTCTGTTGACCTCCGCAGCCCGAGTCCTCACCATACTTCCGATAGCCCTCATATACCACCCTCTAGTTTGTATATGAGTCATAGTCATCCTTCTCCTTGCACTCCCTCCCGCAGTTGCCGCTCAATGTCTTCTGCCCACTCACGCTGCCGTCATTGTTTCTCCTCCCCTCATTTGTTGTCTTGTAACACCATTCCGCAGGACCCCCCGTCCACACCCTTTATCGGTTATGCCGATGGTGCAAGTCGTTACTCCCGGAATCTAGCCTCGGCAGGTTGGGCCATTTTCACCCCCTTGCATACCCTTGTTCTCTCTAACGGGGTCTGCATTGGTTCTGCCACCAACAATCAGGCCGAATATGATGCAGTGCGCGGTCTCTTAGCCGATGCCCTCTTTCATCGCATCCTCCATCTGCACGTTCGTTTGGATTCCCTACTTCTTGTAATGCAACTAAATGGTGTTTATCGTGTGCATAACCCTGTGCTGTTTAGATGCTATTTATGAGTGAAACTCTTGATACGTGCATTTGAAACCATAACTTTCAACCATGTACCTCGAGAACAGAATCACTATGTAGATAGTATTGCAAACCATGTTCTAGATTGGCATTTATCACACGCATTTCATACAAGACAATAACATTCATAATCATTAAAGACGATGCATATCCATAATATGTGTCGCAAAAACATGTGTTTAGAGTCCATCTACTCTGATACATATGACATGCCCATAGCATGTTATAAAAAACTCAAAACTGGGGGCACCACCTGCCCCTACATACACACTAGGGGGCACCACATGCCCCACACCTAATCACTATCTGGCAGATCTCGAGCCAATGGCTCTGCCCCTATAGCCTGTAGATCATGTATCCCTTGACCAGCCATCGCTATGCGCTGCATGACCCCTCGCCATTCCGAGGGTAGACCAATACATGGCTCTATGTACTGGTCATCTAAGTCCTACCACCCGCGCTCTGATACTCCGGTCAGCAACCTTTCGCATCTACAACGGATGTCCTCCAGAAGGGCGGCTGCATCCTCATTTTGCGCTGCTCTCGACCCACTCGGACCTCCAGCTCCAGTTGCTGCCGGTCGTCCCATATATCCGGCCGGTTTTACCGGCGCTATATCTGCATACCAAAAGTACATGAATCAATACCCTAGCGACTATTCAAAAAAATTTAACATGCCCATACAAGAATAGCAATCTGTTACTTACCATCGGGCCCCCAGACTCGACCAGGCAGAAGTGGTAGGTCCGGATCTCCACAATAACTCATCCCACTATAGGGATAGTCGTCTATGTATAACGTCATCTGATCCCAATGGGCAAAGAACTCAGGTCGAAACACTCGCCCGAACACCCCTCCTCCTCCTCTGCACAGTAGCCGCCCCCACTGGTGCATCCTGGGCTCTCTTAAGCTCCCATCTGGAAGTTGTACGCGAGGCCGCAAGGTCAGGATCTTCTCAAAGAAGAAGGTGCACAATAAAGTCCCATACGAGAAATCGTGGTTCACTTGCCGCTTGCAGAGTGACAACTGTCGTTTTAACGACACCAGCATCATTTGGGCCCACCCATAGTAGGTCCCACTCAACACACTCTCTACCAGCATCATCTGCCCCCCGGTGATGTGATGGAACGCCTGGTTGCCCAGGATACGCAGCACAGCTGCGGCCACTGCACGAGTTTCTAGCCTCTCTAGATCCCCGATCGGTATCCGAGTCCCCTTGACTTGGAGACCCGGTCGACAATGTCGTTCCACAAACTCCATGATATGCCGCCCCCGCGGTAATATTGGCTGCGTGTTTCCCACCATCCCCAGTGGTGGGAGACCCATCAAGAAATATACATCCTGGACCGTCAGTTCGATCCTGTGCCCCTGCACTACAAAGACCTCATGCTCTGGATCCCAATAACTGATGATCCGGGCCAATAAGGGCTCTCCTGCACTCATCAACGGGTTCCCCAAAAACTTTAGAACCCCAAACCTGGCCAACACATGACGGACACCCTGATCCGCCTGGATCTCTGCCCGTAATGTACCCAGGTCTCTCTCTCTGCAGTTAACCTGTAAATCTGCCATACCTACACAAAAACATCGTCTTTGTCAGCATACAAATCGGGAATACCATAACCAAACACAAAAACCCAACTCCCAGCCATAAAACAGCACCAAAACCCCCTCATCTCCCAGGTCGCAGTTTTCTGCCCAGTTCAGGACCAGGTCTCAGTTTTTGCCCTGAAATCTGCGTCCCAGGTCGCACTTTTTGGCCCAAAAAGTGCGACATGGCCATACAGATGAAGGAGGGTCTGTTTCTGGGATTTTGGGCCCTAAACTGAACTTTCAATCCATCAAAATGAAAGAGTAAGGTTAGGCCTCTTACCTGCAACTGACGGATCTCGATTCCAACGGTCGGTTTGTCTGCTACGCTTGCCGCAAGATTTAGGGCCTTCTCTCCTCTCTACATTCACCACAGCAACAATAGCAAATGAGTGAATTTGGAGGGAAAATTGCCTCATTAAAAGAGAACCCCTGTTTCTTCTTTCGACTGTTGCGACCACACCGTAGCCCCATTTGATAAACTGTCTACACCGTTGGAAAGCTCTCACCGAGCCCTCAAATGGGTATCTATTAGTTTTTTATGATCTAATACTTCACCAGGACACATTTTTTCCATGAAGGGTCACTTCACCTCTCCTTAAAATCGAATTTCCTCACTTACGACACTTGTACTTGGGGCACCATTTTTCCTCCTTACTTGTCTTTGTTCGTGAAGATTTTCGTCATGAGTTACCATCTTGTACTCATGTTTTCATGGTCCCCCATTGGGCCTTTACTATGTGGCAGCACCATCGAGTCGCCCTTGTTTAGAGCATCCAAGTTGAGTCATCATCGCATTCATGGAGTCTATATCGAGTCCCTTTGTACCGCGCTATGGCCCTCCATCCTTCATTGCTTGGTCTCTCTCTTGTGTCGCACTTTATGACCTTCAGTCCCATTGTCCCCTATCCCTTATGATATTGTGTCAGTCGCTGCCAGGTCATTTATGCCCTTTATTCTCTAACAAGGGAAGTCATCCATTCGCTACTCAGTCCTTTCCATTTCCCTATCATCATTAGTGTCAGTCTGTCCGTCGCTCCACTTCTTTCTCTCGTGCCTTAGTTGAGGATGTCTCATTGCCTCACCTATGGCGGACCTCCTTCTGTCGACATCAGCTCATTCCTTCTAGAAGCCAGGTAAAGAGGGTGGTATACCTTGGTTCCAGCTTCCACTCTTGTTCGATGCCTCGGATCAGGCAAAGGGATCTCTCGTTTCCCTTTGACTTGATTGTTTCTCCAGCTCCTTTCAGCATGATCGAGATCCGTACACTTGATGGTCCAGTGATCCAGCAGCAGCTCTTGATGATTCCCGGGTGTGTGTGAGATGTCTCAACCCTCATGAGGGGGTGGCCCTGCAGGTAGCCCCCCACATGCCCGAATGACCTCTTCCTTGCAGCCTTCGATGCAGCTCCAGATATTTGATGATGTTGGCCGTAGCCACTTGCAGCACCTCTTTGATTTGCATGTATCAGTCGGATTTTGTGAGCCCTTCCCCATTTACAGGGGGCATTTGGGTTGTATTTGTATCTCATGTACTCAGATATTATTGTACAAGTCTTGGCTGTTATCCCAGGCACAACATGTATATGGGATTCCTCATTGTATTTTTATCTGGCTCATGATTATGCCAGTTGTACTCTATGGTCCGGTCCCTTGTTTACTGGACACACTATTCTTTTGTACTTTGTCTCAGCGGGCATTGGTATGCCTCCCCCGCCGCCTTCAACACAGGTACCCTCTCATAAAAAGAGACTTGTTGCACCTGCGAGTCTCGTCTCCTCAGGGTCTATTCCTTCAGCACACTATCTACCTTGCATTTCTCTCTCTGACTCCCCTTTTGTTGTCTAGTGATTGAGTTCTTACAATGTACTTCGGTCATACGATTTTCTCCCGACACTCGCACGCTGGGGGGCAATCTGTTACACCATTTTTTGGTCATCTAACCTATTATCATTAGATGGACCCAAGTACACCATGTAGAACCAATTTTACCCTAAGTAAAATTTCCTTCACTCTATTAAAACAGGAAACCCCAAAAGGAAATATTAAACAAACCTATATTTGTTTGATTTTCCTCATGGAGTAATTAATTAAACCATAATTTAATTATTATTCCCAGTCATGTTTAACCCAAAATCAAAGAAATTAATTAGATAAACCTTTATTTATCTTATTATTTTCTAGGAATAATTATTTAAACCTTATTTTGATAATATTCCTTGTTAAATATGACCAAATCACCCACAAATAATTAAATAAATCATTATTTGTTTAATTATCTTTCAACCACTTCCTTAAATAATTAAATAAATAATTATTTATTTTATTATCTTCTAACCGCTTCCTTAAAAAGATAAATAAATCATTTATTTATTTATTTTTGACAAATTAAGGGATTTGACCCAAGTCAAATACCTTTTCCCTCCAACAAATATAATAAAATATTCCATAAAAAGTGGATCTAGATCTGGTTAACCCATGCACCAAGATCTAGAATGACCCGATATTTTGTTATAAATAGGAGGGTTTTTCCTACCATTCTTCACCTTTTGTTGCCTATTAGATCACTCTGGATCTATACACTTGGTCCCATTTTTCTACCATTTTGCTGTGTGAGCTCCCTTTGAGTTCCATTCTTTGTGTGGGTTTTCTACACCAACAAGAGAGGGAAATCTTAGATCTGAAGTGCTGAGGACTTCCAAGAACCCATCCCACTGAGGAGAATTGGATACGCCTTCTTGTTTTCCTCCCAGGTGCCCAATTAATATAAAAATTCTTTCAAAAATTGTTCTTGTCTTGTCTATTGGTATATGGAGCAAACCCTTGTTTTTTCTACTTAATGTATTTCCATGCATAGATCTGGTTTTTGCAGCTCTTTTATGTTCAACTAACCACAGATCTGAAGATATTGGCAGCCACTTTTGTTGTTAGGGCTATTAGTTATGCGTAGCTAAAGTGGTCCTTTTTCGTACGCTTCGACAAAGGATTCATACTAACAAAACACATGCAAAGTGCGCTCCGCACGCATATTTCTTCGATAGTTGCATTGGTATACGCGAGTTTCCATCAATAAGCCGCACGGTCCTGAGCATGGCGGAAGGTCACCATCTGGGACCACTTGACACACTTTAGGAGAAGATTCTCCACTTGAGGCTGCCCAAGAACAACTGCCTAGAGCCACCTTGAGACCTCAAGTGAGCACACGAAGGAATCAACCCCCACTCTTGGGTCACTATCCAAAATTGTACCAAGAGTGGGAAGAAGGAATTGAATTTTCCTATAAAATGCCACCATGAGAAGAAAAAAATGAGAACGCATTGTTATGCTAGCCCAAATTACCCATGAGCAAACCAACAATGTGTTGTTTGTAGCAGCAATAGAGTTAGAGGGTTCAGTTGTTGGCCACCCAACAACTCAAATCCCTTAGGAGAAGAGAGAGGCCTTGCAGAACCAACTCAAGGGTAAACCCCTCTTTGCATTGGGTATTAGAGCTCCATAGCTCTAAGGATCCACTGCAAGTGTGTAATGTTCTACCGCTTCTTTACTAATAGCGGCTAATAAGAGGGGATTAATTCTCCATTCAGATTATTGGCTCATTTGACTCGATTGAGCTTGTGTTTATGTTTTATTGTAGTTTTGTTTCTTCTTCTTTCTTGTAGCATACTATGTTCCATAGACTAGTTTGTTTTACATGTTAGTATGTTTCCACTAACTAGTTAACAAATATTTCTACCTGTGACCATTGCTTGTAGGTTGCAACCATTCCTACCAAGCACCAGTGTTTTAATACTCTCATGCACTAAACACACCATAACACATACATCTCAACATTTGCAAAACTTAATTTACATCGAAGTAAGATGGTGTAGGATTCAAGATATTTCATGAAGGAAGTGCATGTAAATAGGGTAATGGAGGTTGTACTTTCCCTCTAAATATTAGAGAAAAAGAAAGGATTTTGCAAGCATTTAAAGTGAAATTTAAGGCTAGGCTAATTTCTAGCATTACTTGATATGAGAAAAAAAATACTCAACAATGTCTAAATTAACCTTAAATTTTCATGAAAAATGTAGCACTACACCTCAATATGAATTCAAATAAGAGGAAAAAATACTTAATTAATAAATATAAAATAAACCTAATTTTGATTAATCTACGTAGAATGATTGATACATATTTAAGTAAAAAATAAAGTTAGTGATACCCAATCAGGGTGCCTAGCCACTTAGAAAAGGTGACAGAGGGACACCCCCTAACCCACCAACTCACAAAGTAATTAAGAGGGCGGAACGTGGAAAGGTTTATTTCTTTAGTGTTATCGCTACCCATGGTTTGGTTCATTCCTCTATTGTTCATCTATAGTGTTACACCCCCACTAATGGTGGGATTTTCTTTCCCTTTGTTGGTGTGATCATTTGAGTTGCTACGTTGGCCAACTAGCGAAATGGGATGAGAATTGGGTATTTATGAAATTGGATTAGCATGCCAAAAAGTATATTGCGGTTACGTTCCACAAAGGTATCAATTCTCTATTGCACTCAACGGTGGTGGGATCTAGATATCAGAGAGGGGACATGGGTGATGACACGACTTCAGGGTTGAAGGTAGAATATGGTAATCATGTCGATACTCCTTACGACTAGCGGAGCTATAAATGGACAATTTCAAGCTCTGGTCCTTTGAATTTTTTTCCCTTGGCACTCATGCACCACTGTAAATGGGTAAAATCATTCTCATGGCTCAATGCATTAATTTTATTGGCTTATGTATGGTGTTGGAACATTGTAGGTGTCATTTCAGGGACCTTGCAGGTGAATTATGCTATTCTTCATCTTATGAGATTGAGAGCCTTGTTGCCTTCGTGTTGGCCTATATCTCTGATCATTTTGCCCTTCGGTGTGTTTTTTGGTTGATATCTCCAGGTGGCATGCTTGTTGGGTTGGTACCCTCTAACTCTTATTTTTATCATCATTCCTAAACCTTGTTTGGTCAATTTAGATGTAATTTGTGGGTTTTAAATTATGTTTGGTATTTGGTTGTCTTAGGGAAAGTATACATTCTCAAAATTTTTACTGTATTGTTTTTTTCTGGGGGCGATGCATGGTTGGCGATTTTAGAGCTAGTGGGTTCTTCATTCTTGGAAATATGTTATTTTATTGCTTGTTATGGCCCTTATGTCACATCAACAAATCAGAGGTTGTCGTTGGGCTAGTGGTCGTGGCTAACAAGGATGGTCACATGACGAGTCATTGGCCTAAGAGACAATGACCACTTATCACTCAATGACCTCTTCTAGTACTCAAAAGGAGATTCAACAGCTTGAGAATTATGTTACTCAAGATCGTCAGGCATATTCAGACTCAAAATTATTAGACGAGTTTTCTCATTTACTTCTTGACCTTGGTCACACCGTGAGAAGAAGGAATTAGTATATGCATTTTATTACACTACATTGGTAGTTCAAAACCTTGATAGGAAGTGTTTTAAAGGAGAAACATGAGGAAATGAATGACATAATATCCTTTCTAAATGATATTCACCAAAACCAATGGAAACAATAGGCATGTCTTGATAGACTGAAGGCTCGCTTAGCTCACATGGAGAGTCACATCCAATGTGATTTTAAGCTCTCAACACCCTCTGGTACTAGCAAGGAGGACCCGGTTCCAGTGACATCATGAGATACATGACTTGGATGATATGAGATACCTAGCTTGGATGATATGTTGTTTTTGTCATATAGCAATTTAGTTTATGTCATATCGATTTTCATATTCGGCTATTGTCCCTTGCCTTTTTCTGAAACTTAGTATTCTCGTATATTGGCCAACAAATTTGGTTTTGCATTTGGCAAAGTAAGACTAATATAATTTTTATACAATAATTTATCAGCGATATAATTTGATTCCCGAAAATAACACAATTAACTTATCAAATAAATAAAAAAACTAAAATTAACAAATTAAAAAATATTTCATTATTTTTTATATAAAAAACGAAATGATAATAGACCATACAAAAAGTCTCTACAACCTTGAAAAAATAGAAATAAATCCATTATTAATATTAAAAATCTATTGGTATACATTTTAATGACATGGAAAAGCAGTGCAGTGCATGGTAAAGAAAACCAATTTCAATATTACGCTTTAAGAATTCGTAGCCTACTTAATAATCCCAATAGATAATTTTAATAACATGGGAAACCAGTGCACGGCAAAGAAAACCAATTTCAATATTATGCTTTAAGAGTTCGTACCCTATTTAATAATCCCAAAAGATATAAAAATATGGATTTAGTTCCCTTTTTCATCTTATTTCAGTGATATTCAACTCCAAAACATTATTTTCCTTTCAATTGTATTATGAATATCAACGAATCTTTTTAACTTATATTGATTAATCATTCAATAAAATAAATAATACTATTTTATAATAAATTAAATCATATAAATTATTTCATATATTAAAGTATAAATTATTTTTTTCCCATACTAATATAATTTATATTGCAAATATAAATATAGTTTATATTTCAATACAATTAAGTTAGTGGAAAAACTACGAATTATTTCATATATTTAAGTATAAATTATTTCTTTCTACTTTAATGTAATTTATATTGCAATATAATTTAGTTAGTTTCGAAGTTTGTAGAAAAACTGTAAACTCTATAATAGAAAAAGTTTTCACCACTCTCAGCTTTTTGATGTCGAGTCATCTAATAATTTTCTTCCACTCTATTCAGGTTTTAAATTAAGATATTATAATAATATAATATATTATTTATAGAGGAAATGATATTTTTTATTGGAATTCATTAAAATATGATAGTATAATTTCAAGATCTTTTTATTTAAAATATATTTTTGAATTTATAAATTATGAAGATTAAATAATTTAAATTCAACTTTTAAATATTTTAAATTAAAAAGTTATAATAATATAATATATTATTTATAGAAAAATTGATATTTTTTTATTGGAATTCTCTAAAATATGATAATATAATTTCAATATTTTTTGTTATTTAAAATATATTTTTGAATACATAAATTATAAAGATTAAATCATTTAAACTCAATTTTTTAAAAATATATATCTAATTTTGTTTCAAATTAATTTAAAAAATGATCATGAAAAAAACATTTCGTCTATAAATTACACTAAGCCATAACATATTTATTATTTTTATCCTATCTATTTATTCTAGAAATAAATATTTTTATCTTAATAAATAAATAAATAAATAAATATATATATATATATATATATATATATATATATATATATATATATATATATATATATATATATATAAAATGAAGATTAAATAATTTAAACTCAAATTTTTAAAATATATATCTGATTTTACTTAAAATTATTTAAAAAATAATCGTGAAAAAAAACATTTCGTCTATAAATTACACTACATCATAACATATTTATTATTTCTATCCTATGTATTTATTCTAGAAATAAATATTTAAATATTTGTATTTTTTATATATATATATATATATATATATATATATATATATATATATATATATATATATATATATATATATCAAATTTAATTTATGCAATTTTTTAAAAAATGTAATAAACTACATTTACAAACCAATACATAAAACAACGTATTAAAATATACATCATTAATTATAATAAATAATAAATATGCAAATTTAAAAAAAAAAAAAATTAATTTATAAATATATAAAATGATAATAATAATAATAATTAAATTTATATATACATAAAATATTATTTACATTATATAATTAAAAAAATTATTGTAAAATAATAAATATAAATAAATTAACAATATTATTAAAAAAATAATTAATTAACCATAATAAAAAATATTAATAATTTAATTTAATTTAATTTTCTTACTTATCAACTACTACTTATAATATAATATGATATAATAAACATCATCAAAATATAATATAATAATAAAATGTCTCTATATAATCTGACAAGATCAAGGTTATAATCTGATTCATTAACTAATACTTTATAGACATCCCCATCAATCCTATCTCGGAGGACCTCAATTATTGATAGATCTCAATAATTCATACACTGGTGCTCACAAACAAGAGATACCTTATCATATTGGTAATATTTCACATTTCCCGTGACATTGTATTATTAGGTTTTGTTTGTATATTGTGAAAAGGACAATTTTAATAATTATTAAAACTTTTCAAGGTAAAGGTTCATGTACCTCAGCTATTCATTTTATTGAAAATTTTCTCCTCGAGGCATATAATTATTTAAATTTTGAAATAAAATTAAAGTTGTTATCATTACAGACTTTGATTAATAGAAACTATATCATTAAATCATTTTCAATTTTCCATATTTTTTCATTTTCTAGCAAGTGTTCCCTACATATTTTCTAGTTCATTTTCTTGGTTCAGGTTTCTGATTAAGTTGCGTCACATTAAAATGCGTATTTTTATTCTTTTAACTAAGATTGAAATATCATTTTTAATGTTTGTAATTTTTTTCATAATTGTAATTTTTTTTATAATTATAAATATAAGCTATTATAATTAGTGCTCTATAGTAATTACTTTAAGGAAAAAGTTAGAAAATATATAATAAATAATTAAATTTAATATATTTTAAAAGATAAATAAAATAAAACAAAATATTAATAAAATAAAATAAAACATTAGTAAAGGGAGATTTAAATTTTTAAAGAGTGAATTTTTATTAGGTAACAACATCATCTTAATAAAATATACATATCATCGTATATCATATATATATAAGTAAAATGTAAAATGAATATATATCATATATTATGTTAATAATAAACATATAATAATCTTGAGGGTTGGTTTAATTGGTTAAGTCTTCGTCATTAAAGCAAAATTGTTATTAAGAGGTCATGGGTTTAGTTTTCATTACACTCTTGAAGTTGGATTAGTGGTTGCTAAGCTGATTGATTTTTCATTTCGTGGACATAGTGGTCACCAATCTTCAGAGACTAATGGTTGTTGAGCTATTTGATTTTGCATTTCGTAGACATAGTGGTCACCAATCTTCAAGGACTATGAACCACATAGAAAAAATAATATGTACGTATTTATATTAATTTTGCATTTCGTGGACATAATGGTCACCAATCTTCGAGGACTAGTAATTGATTTTTTTATTTCACATTTCGTGGATTGATTTTTCATTTCGTGGACATAGTGGTCACAAATCTTCGAGTACTAGTGGTTGTTGAGCTAATTGATTTTGCATTTCGTGGACATAGCAGTCACCAATCTTTAGGGACTATGAACCACATAGAAAAAATAATATGTATATAGTTATATTATATTTATTAACGTTGTTAAAAAAATAATTGAAACAACTTTTTGTTTGTTCTATTAGTTACACGAGCGGTCACTCAATCTTCGGGGACTATGAACCACATAGAAAAAATAATATGTATATATTTCTATTATATTCATTGAAGTTATTAAAAAAATAATTGAAACACCTTTTAGCTTTTTCTATTAGTTACACTAGCGGTCACTCAATCTTCGGGGACTATGAACCACATAGAAAAAATAATATGTATATTTTTCTATTATATTCATTGAAGTTATTAAAAAAATAATTGAAACAAATTTTAGCTTTTTCTATTAGTCACACTAGCAGTCACTCAATCTTTGGGACTATGAACCACATAGAAAAAATAAAAAGTATATATTTATATTATATTCATTAACATTGTTAAAAAATATTCACAAGATTAGGAGTTTCAAGTAAACAAATAATTGGAATAAATTTTAGCTTTTTCTATTAGTCATAAGTTTTTTTCTTACATTTTCTACACTTTATTATCTTTTAATTTTTACTTTTCTTATAAATAAATAAATAAAATGGGTTTTCATCTTTTTTTTTAATATTTTCAATTCAATATGACTTCAATTATTTTCACTACTAGAATGATACAAAAATAAAAATTAATATTTACCTAATGTTTTATATCAACAAATAGGTAAATATTTATAGTCAAATAATATGTAGTGGAGATTCAATGATGAATCTATCATTATATTCCATGCCTTCAAGATAGAATAATAGTACTTGTTAAAATGGTATAGTGTTAAGGGTTATTGGATAGTTTTGTCCTTGGGTTATATGGTTGTAAAATATATATTTTATTGTTATAATAAGATTAAGTTTAAGTATTACAAGTGGCATGCATTTTGAACTTGTTAGGTCTGTATATTACTAGTGTAGTCCCTTATTGTTGTTAGGGTAGCCCCCTTATTATTATTGTTGTACCCCTGTAACCCCAATATTGTTATTATTGTGCCCTTACATTATTATTGTTAGGTCGGCTAGGATTATATTGTGATCCCATGGGCTCCTATATATAGAAGGAGGTTTTGTCATTTGTATCATCCAAGAATTCTTCATTTATGTAATGTAAAGGAGGTTTTCCCCTTGAAGTAGCTTATTTCTAAGGCGTCGATCTCTCTTTTCTTCTATTTTTGGAGCTGGTTTCATAACATTTGGTATCAGAGCTTTGGATTATAGGGTTTTGCTGCTCCAAACAAGTCATCATGGCATTTTCCATATAACATTTTTTATATGAAGGTTGAGAAGCTGAAATTTTTATCGCGCGAAGACGAAAGCCTGAGGAACATCGCGTACAAATCTCAGATCTTGGTTCACAACATTTTCGGAGATATGATCTGTGGAAGTTATGGTTTTGTAGGCTCTCGAATTTCATCTAAAAGAGGTGATCTTGGTAACATCATCATAACTCTCTCTCTCTGAGCATCGGATTGGAATTATGTAAAAAGTGGTTGAAAGTACACAAACTGTATATTCCTGTGTATCAATTTCAGAGTCGAAGGAGGAAACAATGACATGTGGCACACCATATAAGTTCTCTCTACTGAACCATTCCATAATTAGGTCATTGTGGGAGATTGGGCATAACTTTGTCATAAAACATCCAAATAAGGTAAGACATGTGGCATTCGAACGAAGATTCAGAGGGCTACTACAGGATCAAATTTCAGATATTTAAGATCTGAAATTACAAAGATACATTAGTATCAATATCGAGCTCCTCAAAAGCAAGAAAAATGTGTGTATTTTTTTTCAAATTGCATAAGTATTGTTTGAAAAATCAGTTTGAAGTGATTCCAAGGGAATATTGAAACATAGATATCAGTATTGGGTTCTAAAATGCCACCTAAAAATAATTCAACACCCATTAAGCCTTCAGAAGGTTGTACTATATATGACTCATGAAGAGGAAGAAGTCCAACATGACATATCAAAATTACAAGAGCAAGTGCACCAAATTTCTCTATCGCAAAGAAAAACAAAAAATGAAATGGAAGTTTTGAAGAAAGGTGTGGAACCTAATATGGATGGTTTGAAGAAAGTCATGGAAGCTATGATGGATGGTGTGAAGAATGGCATGGAAGCTAAGATGGATGGCATGGAAGCTGACATGGAAGCTAGTATGGATGACATGGAAGCTAAGATCGATGAAAAAATGGAAGACATGCAGAATGATCTAAAAGCAGACATGGAAGGTTTGAAGGAAGGTTTGACAAGGTTGATATAAGAAATTATTCCTAATGGCGGAAAGATAGTAGAGAAAACTCATGATGAGAAAAAAATAAATGCTAATCGTGATTTCATAAACTCTAATGTTGGATTGAAAACCCACCATATTCCAAAGATATATATGATAATTTTTTATGGAAAGGATCCTGTAACATGGATACTATAGAAGGAGAAATATTTTGATCTCAATAATGAAAAATAGACAAAAGGTACGCACTGCAACTTTATATTTAGAACAAAATACATTTGTATGGTATCGATGGCTTTGTAAAAAAATTGTCACTTGGTCAATTTTTACGGAGGAAATGATAACACATTATGAAGATAGAAAGAGAAACACCTTCTTTAACCAATTGATAAATCTCAAACAAAATGGTTCAGTGGTGGAGCACATTGAGGACTTCCAAAAATTGAATATAAGGGTAGTTTATATTCCAGAGGAACACAGGATTGATGTCTTCATAGGGAATTTAAAGGATAAAATCCAACATGAGGTTCGAAGTTGGGAACCTGATTCATTGGAGAAGGCATTCAAGTTGGCAAGAAAAATTGAATGTAAAATTATGGCAACAAGGAAGTCTACCCCTCACATCTGTAAAGATGGAAGTGTTGCTACTCCTAGACTTCCACAACCTACAAGGTTGACACTGCAAAAAATTGGAAGAAAAAGGAGAAAAAGGGCTTTGCTATAGTTGTGATAGAAAACACACTAAAGGTCATAAGTGTGCTGAGAAGAAACTATTTTACATAGATTGTGAAGAGGAGGAAGACAATGAATAAGAAACTTCAAAAGAAGATGATATACACCAGGAACCAACCCTAGAGAAAGAAGAAATGAGTTTGACCATATTGTGTAATGCATTGACATGAATAACCACTCCTTAAACTCTCAAGATAGAAGGAAATATCAAGAAGAAAAAGGTAATAGTGTTGATTGATTCGGGTCTTAACATAATTTTATTCATTGTAAGGTAGCCAAGGAATTGAATTTCTTTCTAAACCTAGAACCAAAATGTCAAGTGATGAATGCAAATGGAGGAACTATAAATTGCTCTGGAAAATGCCATAATATCAAGCTAGCCATGGGGGAATATGTATTGAATAGTACAATGCTTTCCAATCCAATGGGAGGTGGTGATGTTGTACTAGGAGTAAAATGGTTACAATATTTGGAGACGATAGCTTTTAATTTTCAAGAACTTTTCTTGAAATTTTTTTCAAAAGGAAAGGAAGTCGAATTACAGGGTATCGCAGGAAAGCCAGGAAAAATAATAAGCTCTAATTTCATGACAAATATTCTAAATAAAGAACAACGAGGCGTAATTTCACAATGATGCTCACTAGAAGTTCTAACATCAAATAGTCTTGGACAA
The DNA here is from genome assembly GCA_034641835.2 of Pinus albicaulis. Taxonomy (NCBI): domain Eukaryota; kingdom Viridiplantae; phylum Streptophyta; class Pinopsida; order Pinales; family Pinaceae; genus Pinus; species Pinus albicaulis. The sequence goes on along the minus strand of JAXQQM020076304.1, from coordinate 890,035 downwards.
TCATTCCAAGGTGTTTGAAAATCCCAAAGGACTCCCACCTATTCGTGATCATGATCATGTTGTTCATTTGATTCCAGGAAGTGTTCCTCCAAACATCAAGCCTTACATATATCCTTATGTCCAAAAGAGCGAAATTGAACATATGATTGTAGAAATGTTAGAGGATGGTATAGTTCAACCTAGTCAAATTTTTTTCTCTGCTCCAGTAGTATTGGTGCACAAGAAGGATGGATCATGGTGCATGTGTCTAGATTATGGGGAGCTCAAAAAGCTCACTATTAAAGATAAATTTCCCATTCCTGTGATTGATGAATTATTGGATGAAATACATGGAGCAATTTATTTTACTAAGTTGGATCTTCATTCAGGATATTGTTAGGATATTTCGACACATAGGAAATAGTTAAGAATAACTTAGTCTAGTGTAGAGTTAGGTAAAGTGTGTTTCTTTACCATGTACATTTGTAACTTATAATCCGACGGTCACGATTTGTAGTGATCGGACAGTTATCTCTCACCTTGGTATTAACGTCACTTGATATGTGGCTTAACACCCAATTGGTCCATGATCTCTATTTAAGGAGCATGGAGGGTCATTTTTCTGGTAACCATTTATGAGAGAAACATATGTAAATTTTCTTTTTATATTAATAAATTGCCTAAAGTGGCTGCATTGGCTCAAGCCATGGACTGTTTCCCTCTTTGAGGGTTTTAACCACTTGATTATATTGGTGTACTAATTTGTGATCTGTTTGTGAGCAGTGACCTTTGGTTCTTAATCTACGAAACTTACCCTGTAAATTCCTACAGATATCATCAAATTAGAATGAAGATTGAAGATATTCTAGAAACAACATTTCAAACTCATGAGGGTCATTATGAATTTTTGGTCATGCCTTTTGGCCTTACCAATGCGCCTTCTACATTTCAAGGGTTGATGAATTCCATTTTCAAACCCTTCCTTAGAAAATTTGTGCTAGTATTTTTTGATGATATACTAATCTACAACAGGTCTTGGAAGGATCATGTTCAACATGTTGAGAGGATGCTCAAACTATAGGAGGAGAAATAATTACATGCAAAAACCGCCAAATGTTTCTTTGGAGTACAGGATGTGGAATATTTGGGTCATATTGTATCTCACGAGGGTGTTAAGGTAGACCCTAAAAAAATGAAAGACATTAAGGAATGGAAATTCCCCACAACCATAAACTAATTGCGAGGATTTCTTGGGTTAACAGGGTATTATCGAATTTTTTTTAAGAATTATGGGAGAATAGAAGCACCTCTAACAACATTATTGAAGAAAGATGTATTTTCATGGAATCCTGAAGCAACTAAGGCCTTTGAACATCTTAAAGAGGAAATATTCCTAGCACCGGTCTTATCTATGCCAGACTTCACAAAAACCTTTATTGTGGAATTTGATGCCTCAGGAAATGTAATTTGTGTTGCTTTAATGCAATAAGGAAGACCCATTTCTTTTGAAAGTCGTCCAATCAAAGGAAATTATTTACATAAATCTATTTATGAGAAGGAAATGTTGGCAATACTACATGCACTAAAGAAATGGCGACCTTACCTAATGGCAAGACACTTCAAGGTAAAAATTGATCATGATAGTCTTAAACATTTTTTGGAACAAATAATATCTTCAAATTAAAGGAAAAAATGAGTCACAAAGATGTTGGGTTATGACTATGAAATCATCTACAAAAAAGGGAAGCTAAATGTTGTTGCAGATGCACTCTCAAGAAAGGATGAAGAGGTGGAAGCATTGCTTTGTGCCATTTCTATTATCCAACTAGATTGGATAACTGAAGCAAGGGATGAATGGAAGAAGGACGAAGAAGCGTGGACACTCATTCAAAAGTTGCAACAAGATCCTAGTACATCTGATACATTTAGTTGGAAAAATGATTCCTTATGGTACAAATATTGCTTATATATTTCTAAGAATTCCCAACTAAAACAAAATATTATTTTGGAATTGCACACTTCTCCTTTAGGACGACACTCAGAATTTTTTTTAAAATTACCATAGGGTGAAGAAAGAATTTTTTTGGGATGGCCTAAAATCTGATATTAAAAAGTTTGTGGTGGAATGTTTGGTTTTCCAGCAAAATAAAGTTAAGACAATTAAGACCTTAGGTCTTCTACAACCTTTATCCATTCCCAGTCAACGTTGGGAGGAGAATTCAATGGATTTTATCATAGGTTTACCTATGTCTGAAGGAAAGAGTGTTATCATGGTGGTAGTTGATAGACTTAGCAAGTATGCACAATTTTGTGCATTATCTCATCCATTTAAACCAAGTACAGTTGCTATTGCATTTATGGAAACAATTAAAATCTACATGGAAACCCAAATATTATTTTAAGCGACAGAGATCCAATTTTTACTAGAAATTTTTGGTGAAATTTTTTTCTTGTTTGGGTACTCAACTAGCTCATAGCTCATCTTATCATCCTCAATACAATGGTCAAACTGAGATAGTGAATAAATGTTTGGAAGGATATCATCGTTGTTTTGTATCAGATAAACAAACACAATGGTTCAAGTGGTTACCTCTATTTGAATGGTTGTATAACACTTCCTTCCATACTACAGCAAAAATGACCCAATTTATGGTACTTTATGGATATCATCCACCTTCCATCACATCATATTTAAGAGAAAATTCTAAGGTTCAAGCAGTGGAAGATCAAATCAAGTATCAAAAAGAAGCTCTCCAACTCTTAACGGATAACCTAAATTTGGCACAAAATCGAATGAAACAACAGGTAGATCAACATCATAGGAAGATAAGTTTTGATGTAGGAGGCTGGGTATTTTTACGCCTAAAACCATACAAAAAAATGTTCCTCAAGCAAGCTAAGAAGGATAATAGATTATCACCAAAGTATTATGGTCCTTACAAGGTGTTGCAAAAGATTGGTACTATGTCATACAAATTGGAGCTTCCTGCTTCTTCATGAGTGCATCCATTTTCCAATGTTTCATGCTTAAAGAAGGTTATAGGTGAAAAACTTCCAATTCAAAAAATATTTCCAGAACTTGATGACAAAGGAAAAATCATATTGGAACCTGAAGCAGTCACATAAAGAATCTCATTAAGTGGAATGACTCATGAGAGCAATTTCAAAGTATCTCATCAAGTGGAATAACTTACCCACTGAAGATTCTACATGGGAGGATGAGAATTTTATACAGAAGCATACAGAGCTACTCAATCATTGGGGACAACAATTTTTTGAAGGAGAGGGGCATGTTAGGTCCCTATATTACTAGTTTCGTTCCTTATTTTTGTTAGTGTAGCCCCCATATTGTTATTGTTGTACCCTTATAACCCCAATATTGTTATTATTGTGCCCTTACATTGTTATTGTTAGTTCAGCTAGGATTATATTGTGATCCCATGGACTCCTATATATAGAAGGAGGTTTTGTCATTTGTATCATCCAATAATTATTCATTTATGTAATGTAAAGGAGGTTTCCCCCTCGAAGTGGCTTATTTCTAAGGCATTGATCTCTCTTTTCTTCTATTTTTGGAGTTGTTTCATAATAGAACTAGGATTTGTTACTACTTTGAGGGTTTAAAGGACTTCTTCATGGCCACTCTAGGAGGAGGGAGAACCACCCCTTCCTACTGCAATGTTGTAGCTAGATGAGGGGGTCCTTCAAGCCCATAAAAAAATATTAGGTAGATTGGATATAATCTTTATACAAATCCCATGTATAAAATTAAGAATAGAAAACAATAGTAGAAAATGGTGTCAATATTAGTCTAAAAGGTTCAAATGCTAATAAAAATCGAAATACTAGTTTATACATCTTGTAAGAAATCATCATACTCAAATATGAGAGAGTATCCTAAAGAATCATTAAAAATATCTAATACATATAAGTCATTCTTCATTGGAAAATGTAAGGGGATATAGCCAACTAAATAGGATTTGGAGGGATGAATCTAGAAATTTTGGCCACCAAAAGGTACCATGGACGTTAAACTAGGTCGTAAAGGTTTCTTTATGTTGAAATTTTCAATACCCTGGAGGATAGAGAAATATTCCCTATTTTTTCAACCCTTTTGGTTTGTATCTCCTCTTCTTGGTAGAGTGATTGTGTCTCAAAAAAGAATATTTCTCAGCAATACACATCTGGTTACTTATTTACTCACTACCTTAGGTGTTTTAGACTAATTAATTTTGGAGGGCATAAGTAACACCTTAGGTTCATTTTTGATGATATTAGAATCCATAAAACAAGGCATAAGTATCTCCTATGCCTAAATCAGTGTCTACATGGATATCTTAAAACCCCTACCCACCACCTCCATCTACCTCAGTTACCAAGATAGTAATTAGATCCAACCACTAATTATGAGCACATCCATTTCCACTATCACAAATTGCATGGAACTGGCCATATTTTTAATTATTTCCCATTAAATATAACTATGATCCTCCCAAATCCTAAAATGAAGTAAACTATGGTGGCTTCCAAAGAGTTCTCAATAGAAGGAGACCCATAAAAAGATCAAAATATTTACTTCCACTTCCATTCCAATAAAAATTAATATATTTTATGCCATGTATTGGATCACAATGTTATTTTCCATCCATCTCAATTCTTTTAGAGTGGAAAAAGTGGAGGTATTAGTTTACAGGACCATTTTACCAACGGAACCTAGTTTGGTAGATTGCAGTCTGAAACCTTCTAAGAGCATTTTGAGGTATTGAATAGAGTTTTTTGGAGGGTAAAACTTTCCTTATTTAATACTACACCATTTTTTTTCTATTATACACATATATACCTTTCCAATGGTGCAATAATCCCCTCAATTTGAGTTCGTATGCAAAAGTGACACCGCTCGGAATTTTATCTTCGTGTTTTGACCACCATAATTCAAGAGGATGCCACGTTAGTTCCCACTATTCATGAAAAAGGGGAAAACCACATGATCATGATGAGAAAACTCTAGAAGTTTTAATATTGTAACTCTAGTTAATATTTTAAGGAGTCAAACCTAACTGCTAGCAAGTTATAAGGATGTGTTATAACCATGCCACTAAGAGGAAGAGGGCTTCCATTATTTTTTAGTGCATTTTGTTCCATAGATGAATAGAGTAGTGGAGAGGGATAGGGAGAGAACACATAGAGAGTGTTTTTCCATTGTAATTTCCCATGGGCCATAGGCCTTACTTATTTGTACTTGCATCCATGTGCTATTCAAAGAAAGAGAGTGGAGTGGCCCTGCCTTCCAGCTAGATTTTCTCTTGAAAGGGTTTCCCACAATATACCATGTTTCAATTGTGAATTGTTAGTTTTTATTTTGTTGTTCTCAATTTTCTACAAAATTTTAATTTTCATGCATACTCAATAAACATTAATTTATAGATCTAGAGATCTAGAGAGAAAAAACACCTCATAGTCTAGATTTCATATTTTTTAATTACAATTTTATCAAATTTGTTGTGACAAACTATCCAATGGAATATCCACAGTAGTTTACAGATCATATTAGTATCAAAGAAGGTTTATATTGATATATTGTGGGGAGTTTCATAGGATATTGTTGGTTAATAAAAAAGTCACAAAACCCCAATCATGGGTGACAAATTGGTGAATACCCTCCTAATCTCGTAGATGAGAGGTTTCTAAGGCTAGAAGCACAAGTTGAATATATAAACCGTAATTTGATACTCCTCGTGGTATTCCTAACCTAGAAGTTGGGGCTATTTGAAGAAGATGGGGTTTCTAATGTAGAGGTCCAATCAGAGGGGAGATTAGGAGATCTGGAGGAAAGAGAGGAGCAGAAGAAATAACCTGAAAAATATCAACCTAGTTTGAGTGTCATGACCCAATCATATTCCCTATTCAAAATGGAAGTGAAGGTAAATATTAAGCCATGTCAAGGTGAGATTAATGTTGTGAAGCTAAATCACTAGTTGCAGCTATTAATATTTTATTTCAGTATTCATCATATAGAGAAAGAACATAAGATTTCATTTGCATGGATAAAATTAGAGGGACATGCATTGACCTAGTGGGAAATCCCCACAGAGGCCTTGAGTTTGGAGGGAGATCCTCCAATGACTAAGTGGTAGGTCTTTAAAACCATCATAAAGTCATAATTTTACCCTATCGGGTATGTAGAGGACTAATGGATTCGATGGCACTACTTCATGTATAAGAAGTGGTAGAGTGTATAAGAGTACACTGTTAGTCATCATTATTTTTCACCTATTGATGATGACTAGTTTCTTAAGCTAAATTTTCTAGAAGCTGATCTCCAAATTGTCAAATTTGTCATCTAGAAAACACCCCAAAACAATTTTTTCCTCCTACTCCTTCTAGTCAGCCTATGATGAGAAAAAACCATTTGTCAAGACCTATCTGGTTTCATTCAAATAATCCTGTCCATAGTTGCCATAGCTAAAAGTTATCTGCTGTCATTTACCCTTATTCCCCAATCCATTCATTATCCAACTGTTGACAAAATGTCTGAAACCCTATCTCTGGTCATCTGTCATTTGAAAATCTAATCATACCTAAGGAAACACTCAGAATGTGTCAAGATCGCCCCTAAGTTAGATAGTGGTGTGTTAGGGAGTCCTTTCCTTGGCAAAACATCCTAAGCCAAAAGCCTTTGTTCAGTACCAACTAGCCCTGAATTAGCACCTAATCTGCAAAAACAAATCTTGTCTCATCCATAGGTCGCACACCACTAAGAGGTTATTGTGTCTCATGTCAGAAGAAGTTCAAAAAAGATCCAAAATAGAAGAAGATAAGTATGTTCACTGTCTAAAAGAACATGCTTAGGTCAGGAAAAATCTCCATAAGACCCCAAGGACAAATCACAGGTTACAATTTTGACTAAACAAGCATCTTATGGATGGTTAAATTGAAGGACCTGAAGCTCAAGTTCTAATCTTATCTGAAAAATGGACAAACCGCCTATATGAATGATGAGAAAAGGGCATCATAGCTTTTGAATAAATTCATTATGTTATCAAAGCTAAGCTCCCTCCAGTTTATGAATGAAAAGAAAAACTTGAGAAGTTACCTATTCAGATCAGTCAAAGACAGAGGGCATGCTGTTAAAACAGATTATGTTTACATTAAAAGAGGGCCTTTTCATTACAAAGGTAATGAGATAGAAACATCATCTACATCAAAGGCCAAAGGTGACATAATGGTCAAAAGGCTTCTATTGTTCTGTTTATTAAAGATCCCCTTCAAACTAAAAATCTAAGGGTGAATTTCTGGCTAGAAACAACCTCATGAGAAAGGCCTCAATAAAGAAAATAAAAGGTAGTTTTTTGAACAACTTACAGAATTATCTTTAAGTTAAAAGGGGCCTCCACAAGAATATTATGAAAAAGCACAGTTTACAAAGGGCAAAAAGGGTTTTCAAATTTTAAAAGGAGGAAAGGGCCTTTAAAAATGCCCTCATCAAAGTTTAAAAAATAAAAACAAATATTCCTTAGCCTCCTCACTAAAGAAAGAAGCTTTTCCGGGCGATTTTGAAGAGTTTAGGCTCAAAATATCTGCGCGGCGCACCCATGAGTGCTCGAATGAAGAAAATACACTGAGGCATAGTGCGCCTGTAGCCTCACATGGCACGCCTGTGCCGGCGGTCACTGGGCACCTGAGGTCGACCTGACATCCTTCTGCGTGACGCGTTCAACGCTAAATGCCCGCCCAATCAACTCGGTCAGAACGTGTTCTTGCCCGTTGAACCAATGCTCCAAGGACACCTCAAATGCATTTTTTAAGGCCTATTACTCAGTAACAAGGGGGGTGCCTTTATGTTTTAGAAAAAAAATAATCATCCACAGAGGGGCAGTTTTATTCAAAAGCATAACATAGTGTTTTCTAAAGGGTACAGTCTATGCTTAAAATCAGTACCTTGAAACAATGATACCAAAGGAGACAGTGATTTTAAAGGGACCTCTTTCTTGCTTCAAAAAAACACAGAAAAAAGTAAATCAAAGGAAAGGAGTTCATATTTTCAAGGTCAAAGAAATCTAATTCTGTGTAAACAAATTTGTTGGCTAACTAAAAACAGACTTAGTGTTTCAAAGAGTAACAGTGTTTGATTAAGAGCCTGTTTCAAAAACATTTGAAAAATTTTGCTTGGGTAAATCAGCCAAGGATCTCAGAAGCAAAATTCCTCCTAAGCCAGATAACAAGAGTGGTCCTCACAAAAGGTATGAACCATTTTCAACTGAGGAAGTGAATGCCTCTCCTTCAGTGCTCTTTAACTTTCATGAAGTAGGATGTTTGGAATTTGTCAAAAGTTTCAGGAGGTGAAAAGTTATCTTCCCTTAACACATTTGTTTGCTTTAAGGCTGCAAGGGAAGCATGTTCATCTGGCAGGTTTAGACTTCAAGCTCTCTCCTAGAACTATCTCCAAAGCTACCAAAATTCCATATATCGGAGAAAAATGGTTTAAGCAAACCTACCTAGATTCAGATCAATACAAATCCTTCTTGAAACCAGAACATCGGGATGCATGCCCATCTATTTTTCCTTTTTCCTATTTCTTGACCAGCTATGCTCCTCTCATGAAAATCATCATGAATTATCTCACATGCGAAGGGAGGTTTTCCCAGGTTTATTCTTATCATATCAAGCTACTCATGCACTTCATAAGAACCCAATTGCTAAACCTACCCTTTTTCCTCTATAGAAGCATTGACAAGATGGCTTCTAATGTTCAAAAGAAGCCTTCCTCTCAGCAGCAAGCTTGTATTTTTCATCATTCCCTTATCAAGATCATCATCCTCCATCAACTTGAGAAAAAGGGAGTTTCTTGGGACTCTTTCATTTCACATCCCGATTTCACCACTGCTTCTTCATCCCATGCGCCTCCCTCACCATCCACTCATCATGTTTCTCCTTCTTCTAGTAAAACCACTCCTAAGAAGAAAAAATATCCTATGATTGAAAGTGAAAACGAGCAAAGTGAGAAAGAGAAAAACAGTGAAGAAGAGAAAAGTGAAAGGAGGCAAACAAGTGATGAGGAGGCACAAAAGGAAGAATCCAAGCACAGCAGTGAGCATAAAGAAGGAAATGATGAAGAGATGGAATAAGTTGATGAGGAACATAACAGTCACAAAGAGGAAACTATTGGCAACCCACACATTAGTGAGCATGATGATGATGAGGCACAAAACATTGAGGATACAGAGCCTAACAGTCCTGAAGAAAGCAAGGAAAAAAGTGAACAAGGCAGTCCTCAAGGAGACATACAGGGTGACAACCAAGACACTTATGAGGAGGGTCAAGACAGTCCTCAAAGGGACAATTTTGATGAAAAACAAGAAATCCCACCAGCCAACAAGGATAATGAAAAGAAAACTTCAAGCAATGAGCATTCTAAAGAAGGAAACATAAAGAAAAAAGGCCAAATCAGTGACTATGAGCCTATCAGTGATAAATACCAACAAATTAGTCTGCAAAAGGAGGAAAACAATGACAAAGATGATGATGGGAGCAGTAAGGGAAAAGACCAAATAGAGCATGTGCTAGCTGCCTCTCCTAGGCAAGGGGCCATGCTTTCTTCTCCAAAGGTAACAAAGCCCCAAACATCAAGAAATAAAGTGGCTCAAATTGCAACTCCAAATGTTACTAGAGCACTCCAAAGCAAAGGAAATATTCCCAAGAAATCCATTGTTGAATTACCAAAGAAGAGGAGAACCAAGAAGGCCGCCCAAAGCAAGGGAAAAGAGAAGGAGGAAAGTAGCCATGAGAAAGAAACAGATTTTGATATAATTCAGATAAACATTGATGACAGTGATAATGAGGCTAGAATCTTTGAGTCCCTCTTGCGAAATAGAGAAGAACAAATTCATGACCTAAGAGCTGATCTAGAGAGGTCTAAAGACCTCATGCATTTTCTGCAGACACAAAACAAGCAAATGAATGTCCACATGGCAGTTTATGAGGCACGATCTATCAAGTACCAAAGGGAAGCCTCCAAAGCGCAAGTCAAGTTGGAAGAAATTATGGGAGAATTCAATGACACTGAAGAAGAAGAACAACCAAGGAGGAAGAGGCCTAGGACTACGAGACTCAAAAGAGCTTTGGAGAAATAGAAAGAGGAAGAGGCAGCCCTTTTCCGATCTTTTCCTCTTACTACTTTATTCACCCAAGAGATAGAAAAAAATAGAAAAGCATGGCTTGAAAGGGTAAATAAACACTTGGAGGATAAGTTAGAAAGAGCTAATAGAGACTTAAGCCTTCAAAGGAAAATGACCAAGCATTATAAGAAGCTAAGTCAATTTGCCCGAAGGAAATTGAAGGTTACATAAGAAAAGCTCAAGGTGGCCAGAAAGAGGTGCCCGGTAAAAAAGGTGAAGAAAGGCATATCAAGGCTTGAAATTTTGGCCTTCGCTTCTCAGCATGCTTCTGAAAACCCATGGGGGTCATGCTCACCAAAATTGGGCATAATTTGACAAGTTTTTGTTTTTTGACATTTTTGGGATTTTTGCAGAAAATCATGGGCATCTCCATTTTAGTTTGAAGCATCCTCAAAGGTTGAAAGTGGTATCATTGGATGCATTAAATTTAGGGTCATCTAATCAGAAAATTTTAGATCAATTGAAGATGTTTTGGTCCCCCAAAGAGGCGAAAAATAGTCACTTTTTCAACACTCTGCCTCGCATATCAGCAAAGACTAATTTCTAGGTTTTTCCACACAGGTAAGTTTTTCATAGGCTTCTAGTGATCATTTTGGGGGAAAAAAAGTATTTTCAGAAACTAGACATCCAGGGATTTCCAATGAGCCATCATAGGCCTCATTTCGACTTAGGGAGGTCCTCCAAAAGTTGCCCACAAGACAGGGAATTTTCTGCTGCTATATTTCTGAAGCATTTTTGTGAAAAATGCAGTTTTCTGAAGTGGCTTTTCCAAATGTGCATTTAGCCTTTTTTGGCCATTGTCAGTTGGGAAGAGTCAATTTAATTTCCTTTTTTAGCATTTTAAGGATATTTTTATAGATATTTTGTGCCTTGGGCTTTGCAAATTCTCAAGGACAAATTCAAATATTTTTTATGGGCCAATGAGCTTGCTAGTTGCACTAGGAGGTTATCCTTCACTTTGGCCTATATATTCCAAGAGATTTCATTGTAAACAAGGCTGAAATTGATAATATAGAGCAATATATGGTTATACAAGCTTGGAAGAAATACTTTGTCTCATGCATTGGATAGTTTCTTGAATGTTTTGGATGATGAAAGAGGACTGCTATTAGATTCCTTGACTTGGTAAAATGGTATAGTGTTCCTCTCTGTTATGTTTCCTTAGTTTTCATACATATTTCATGTTCTTTTCTTGTGGTAAGACAATAGAGAATAGATTTGAGACATGCCCATGGAGGAACCTCAGATTTCCTGATTCATTACAGCTTATATGTTTGTCTTCTTTCTTAGTTATGTCAAATGAATTCTTAAATGCTCTTTGATACCCTAAGAACTTGTTTTCAGTTTCATTTATGGTTGTTATGCATGCTAAGTATGATTCTCGGTACGCCCTGCTTACTCATGGCTAGTCAAAGCTCCATCTCTGAAACCTTTCTTTGAATGTTTGATTGTCCTAGTTGAACCAAAGAGGTCTTGTATCGATCTTGCCCTTTGCCTAAAGCTCTGTAATTTTAGTTCAAAGTGCCTGATAGCTCAAAATACTATGTCTAGGAGTTCCCTCTTAGTAGCTTGAGTTATTTGTTTATCTTAATTATTTTTCCCAAAGTCTAATAGCGATTTTCCTAAAGTTAGAGAGTCATATACCTCTATGTATCGTTTGAATGTTTATTTTTATGCATCTATCAGTTTGAATTTACATTTATTGTGATTAATGGTTAGCCCTACCACATAGATGTCTGTTGTTGAACTATTTCTGTCTAAAAGTCTTTGTCCTTCACAAAACCTAGTGTCCATCCCATTTCATTCCACCTAAAGATCCATTTTACCTTGATCAAATCGGCCCTTCAATATACCTTGTCTGTCATCTGAGGCTTTCTCGACCTTTTTGACCCCATAGCCCAGTTAATCTAACAATATTTTTATCTATTTAAAACTTTGATCAGTTCCTCCCTCAAAAACCTTAAAACAAACTAAAAACACACTTCACAACTAGCCTAAAATCTAAAAAAAAACTAATCAAACAACTATACATCCCTTGCACAAATATAGAGAGCCCTCTCTGAGTCCAGGAAGGCTAGGTCCTTGGGCTCCAAAGTTGGTTTGATGTACCCTATCACTTGGCTTGCCAATCAGCCAATTCACGGGACCTTAACATACACTACATAATTTAAAAATATGGCGATAATATTGGGCATCTCCCTAAATAAACCATATGTACTCCTCAAGTATCTATGGGGTCTACACATCCATCTGCAGAAGCAAGTGATGTTGTTCAAGTCCAAATTAATGGAAGAGGCTTGTGTACAAGAATAGCACCTGGAGAACATAGGCCAAAAGAAAGGGAAGTCAAGTGACTCAAAAAAAAAGTAGCATCAAATTGCTTCTAAGGAGGAGAAGAAGAAGTGGAAATGGGTACAAAACAAAAATATGGCATCCATAACACACTAATACAAAAATACTAGTACAAAATACAACCATTGTAATAGTGAAAGTCATACAAAGTGTTGGAAATGATGTGTGGTTGATTTTCATTAATGTTAAAATGGTTTCTTGGATTGTAGGTGTGTTGGATATGCAGTGATTGTTGTTGTTGTTGTTGATATGGATGATGGCATGTTTCATTAGCTTGGAGGATGGATGATGGTGTGTTGCACTAGCTTGGAGGCCTTCCCATAATTATTGTCTTCATGATCATGTTGCTACATACAGATATTGGTGGCTACTACAAAGTTTAGATTTGAGGAGCCTTGTTGATTAGGTATCCTTGGTATCCATGTCCCAGACTAGGTCTCCACATGTTGATGATGTTATATATTGGGATTGGATAGGATATTCATGTGTTTGTGGATGTTTTATATGGTTGTGCAGGTGTTAGAGGATGTTTGACAGGTTCTGGATTTGCATATTGATAGAAGAGATGTTGTGGAGAAGTTTGATGGCTCAGATGTTTAGTTTGGTTGTTGGTTGGCATCCTACTCAATCTAGTTTTACTTGGGATGATGTTGGCGATATTGAAGTGTTTCTATGAGGTGTTTTAGAGGTTTTAGAGAATTCTAAAGGACCTATAGAGGTTTTTCAAGCTCTGGAGGAAGTTTGAGCAGTTTCTGAGTTGAATTGACTAAGCTTTGACAATCCTTACACTAGTACATTTGGCGGAAATTCCGACACTTTTGACCAAATGTCGGAAATTTCCCCAAATGTTTTTAACTTTTTCAAATCCTGCTCGAAAACGTCACTATACCGATGTTTAGAGACAAGTGTCGCAATACCGACACTATGCCCTAAAGCATCGCTATTGCGACGGCTTCCTCCAAACGTCGCAATTGCGACACTTAGTCTGAGTGTCACAATTGCAACATTTTGAGGAAGCCATCGCAATAGCAACGCTTTGGGGCATGGTGTCGATATTGCGACGAATTCCTCCAAACGTCGCAATTGTGACACTATGCCCCAAAGCATCGCTATTGCAACGACTTCCTCTAAATAAAAATGATTTGAAATGAAAAAATCAAATGTAAAAATCAAATGCGCACTCATTTGAAATGCGTGCTCATTTGAAATGAAAAAATCAAATGTAACTGAGCAATGAAACTGCTTGCTATAAAGACAAGTTGAGGAATCAGCATCGAAAGCTAAGGTCCTGGTCTCGCTAAGCTAAGGGGTGAAATAAGCACAGGTCTGAGGTAGAAATCAAACACAAGGTCACTTCATTGTCCGGGACTAGAGGAGTCAGAAGGATATATTCAATGACATGGGTTGTGTTTTGCAACGTACCTGATGATTGTCCCTGCTCGGTGGAAACAGAGTTACCATAGAAAAGGGTATGGTTTGTGTAATAAATAGTCGAGGTGATGGAAAACTTGGTAGCATCATGGATGCGTGGCTTATAAACAGCTCAAAATAACTGATCACGTCTTGACTGTAACCTCAATTTCTTCTTCCTATAAAGGTTGGGCAAAGCAATTCGTCAATGGAGCTCATGGTACCCATGATATGATGAGGGAGCTCTTAAGTCGGGTTAGATTCTCTCTAAAACTACTAGGGATTGTTCATTCATCTACTGTCACCAAGCAGCGGGTGAGGACATAAAAATGATTTTATTAAAAACTACATGTGCATTCGCCCTCAGCTCTTGCAGAATAGCATTCGCCCTTAGATCTTGCAAAATGGTAAGTTCTTATTGTAGGCCCTTCCTCCTATAGTAGGGTTGACCCTATTTGGGTTTTTTTTGGTCAATTCCATTGGATTGTGTTAGGCTATAGGGTTCTCTCTAGATGTCTTCCAGTGTTCTTTCGAATTAGTTTCAAAGAGGATGTGTAAGATGTGTTTTTTTTGCATGATTTGACTCCACTAGTTTCATGAAGTTTAAGCTATGGATTTTAGTTTGAAAAACTCATGCAAGTGCACAAGTTTGGAGTATCAAGAAATTTGAGGCTGAGGTATTAAGTAAAATAAGAAACACATTGATATGAGTTCATCCAATTGAAGATGGGATAGATCAACGGTTTCACACTGTGAAATGTACTACAGATGCAAATCCAAAAAAATCTACAACTTTATAATTTGTATTACAGGTGCAGATCCAAAAAAATTGCAATTTTATAACTCGAGAATTTCCAGATCTACAAAGATTTGGGAAATTTTAAAATAGAATCAACAACTAGTCGATTATATGGCTCGATTACTACCAGCAAAGAACAAATATTCAAAACTAGATCCATAATGGTTGAAAGAAACTATATGTGCACTTGTATGGCTCAAATAAAACTCCAAATTTATATGGTTATCTGGGCAATTTTACATTGAAGAGCCCTTTTAAATCCAAAATTGAAAACTCATTTTGTTTAAGATCTACAAACATCTGTAGAATTTACAACAAATGTTTCATACATCTACAAAGATTTTCAATGAATTTTAGATCTAGAGTATATTACAACAGATCTAGGGTTCTTTCGGGTATCTTCCAGTGTTGAATTGTTTTCCCACAAAACAATCCATGTAGGGATAACAAGGCAACTTATGAAACAATCTACGTGGATAAATGTGTCTTATCTCCTTCACCAGTCATGCATGATTTATTTACCACAAACATCTCTGATTTGATATTCATTTGCTGCTTCATCCATTTCACTTAGAAAAAGGATAAGGCTATCCCATGAGGTGCACCTTTTGGTGTCTAAAACTAACCCAAAGTCCGCCCTTATAACCTACTAGCAGGTGCTCTATATGATGTTGTCCAGCAACTACAGACACATTAGATAAGGGATAAGGATAAGGGATCTGTATACCTTTTCTTCACTGTTTTCCAAATGATATATCTGTACACTTCTCAAGTTTGTTTACTGGCGGAATGATAGATCTGTATACCTTTTCTTCAATAGGTTAGTAAAGATAAGGGATAAGGATAAGGGATCCAATTGTCGCTACCAGTATTGGTCACTAATTCATCAAATGCTTGCTCAAGGACTGAGAAATCCCTTCTGAGAAAGCTCTATCTAGATTCTAAAGAAACTAAATTCCCCATTTGACAACTTCCAAAAGAATAAAAATTTTATATTTTGAAACTTTCCAGCATGAAGCTCCAAATTCCAATGTAAAAAAATATGCCTAAAACCGACAACTCTAACACCTGAGACTACATCACTTGAAATTTAGAAAAAAAAAGAACTATAGGAAAAAGCAATCCCATGAGATGTGGTTATCAGCTTGACTATCTCACAAACAAGCATAGCAGAACTGTTACTTGACTCATGCCATACTTTCTAGGTTACCTTTACTTGATTTTGGTCAAAATTGCCAAAGAATCAAGGGGTGGAAAGATTTCAGTTGTATCACCTAAAATCACCGTTACACCTACATTTGACACAATAAAATCAAATGTATGACATATTCCCAGTCAAAAGTCAAATTTTTTGGGTTTGTAAATGTTGTGTTTAATGCCCATGTGAGTGAAGATATACCTGAGAAAACTCTAATATATTTTGAATTCACTATTGATCTGTTTCCCATGGAAGCAGATAACAGTTTGAACTGCTTGTAATTCATACTATATACTATTAAAATTATTATTTTTCTAGTTTAAATAAAAAAGATGAAGTTTTCACTAAGGAAACTACTTGCCACCAGAAAAAGGCAGCTATAAAAAAATATACATATACAAAGAGAAAAAGGAACCATCAAAGAGGAGATGAATGGTCACATAAAACTACACCAGTGAAAAACACTCAAATCCCGCCCTCTGTAGTCAATGCCCACAAGCACAACAATATTTTTCAGCGGAATTCACAATCGTAGGTGCAACCAAGGTTTCTTTCTCCCAAGTTATATGTCCAGATGCATACAAAGCTTTCATTGCAGAGTGATATGCATGAAGTTCTAATTTATGTACTTTTGCTGATCCTTTCTCTTCAGTCAAAGATTTATCTTGCCTCCGATTTTGACATTCACATGAAGACATAGCATCATCGAAAGAGCTATATACTACAGGTCGTAATGAATGCTTTTGATTTGAACATAAAATATCATTTGACATATAGCTACTACTACTACTAGCAATAGAACAATGACAACTCTCAGCTTCCTCAATTGAACGATTTAATCTGTCTTCAAATGAATACATGCATACACATTCCTCACCCACATGTTTTCTAGGGAAAGGAAAGGTATCTACCTTTTCTAACAGAGGACATGATGACTCTCTCACTGCCTCATGGTTCCTAGATTTCTGGATTGCTCTCCTTTTCTGAGGAGCAGCCTCCATGTTGAAGAAATCTTCCTTGTATGCAGATTGCATTTGAATGGTTGGTTTTCTCTTTGTAGCCTTTAAAGAGACATGAGATGTCAAAGGGTTACACAAATAGGAATCTTGTTTTTCTTACTGTAGCACTTAGAAGGCCTCTAACAACAGTTACATACAATATCAACTGTGTAACAGAGGCAGTGTCACCCATCAAGACTGTAAAAATGCTAGGCTTCAGTTGAATTGGAATTTGTACTTTAATATCTTGCATTTGACATAAAGGTACTAATTCCTTCCAACCATGGTCCAATTGTCGCTACCAGTCCTGGTCACTAATTCATCAACTTCTTGCTCAAGGACTGCAAAAATATTAGCTGTGAATATGACATTAATCTTACGAGCTTTTGCTAGGGGATGAAATGTGTGTAACTGACAAATATCCATTGCTACCAAAGATCCTGTATTTGGTTCTTGGTTGCTCGAACCATATACTTTGGCTCCATAATAGAGGATAGATTAGTTGAGCTTGTTGGCTTACTGTTATTAGGGTGATGAAAATTAGTTCTAGCTTGCAAAATGCTAGGTTGCATCGAACCAATATCTGTATTAATATCTAGCATTTGACATCATGTGTAGTAATTCTATCGACTCCCCTCAGGGTTTGGCCTTGTTTACTTTTCTTTCCTCCAACTGTAGTAGATGTAGCTGAAGTCATGTAAGATCAGTTTCAAATTTCAATAATACACATGCATTAGGTCTTGTATATTGGGCATTTCTTCTATCCCCAAGCATTAGTTGACTAAGGGTTATAAGCATTTATTATATCCCCAACAATAGTTGACCAAGGGTTTCACGATTTTTTTAGTACATGCCCGACGGTGTTTTAGCAGCCTTGGAAATTCACTCCATAGAGGGCATCAATCTGTGAGGCAAAATTCATCTTGTCAGGATTGCACACAAGTTGTGACCTTTGTATTCATCTACTTGTAATTTAGGAGTACCCCATGAGCTGCTTGTTTAGAACCAAAGAGAATGCAAATATAATGTTTAAAAACTCTGCAAAATGTTTAAAAATGGCAACAACTAGACTCCAAATTCTCATCATACTATTTATGTGTCTTGACATGGCAACAACTAGACTCTGAATTCTCATCATACTATTTCAAGGTTGGTTTCTATATTGATACCTAATAAATTTAAGATCATTATGTGTTGTAACACTATGTTCTTTCCTAAATATACATTCTTGACAGAAGTAGCCACTAGTTCCTTTCAGTGAGTTTTCTACTAGCGTCAATCTCAAATTGTATATTGGTAACCTTGATAGCTCCACCTTTTGGTAGCTCCAAGATGGAGTATTTTCTGGAGGAGACCTTTTCCCTTTTGGAAATATTGAACTAAGCCCGTTAGCTGGTGTCTTGAATTATGGATAGGTTTGTGGAACTCTGTTTTATTTATTTTGCATAACATATTTTATTTTGGGCATTAAAATTGTTTCCTAACATTTTCCTTTTTCCTGTTTCAAATCCAACACTTCATGCCTGTAATTTTTTTTCAAAAGTATCTTGAATTTTAGAATGTTATTTTCAAATTTGACCAATACAGTTTGCAAGGTTTCCCTTGAATGAGCACATTAGCATATTGCATATGGTTATTTTTTGGTGTATATGCATTGACCCATTTAAAATGAAGTGGATTCTTTTTCTGAAGTGCCACCCTTCAGTGAGTGGGAAAAACCTATTTGGTTGGATCATATGGGAATGCCTATTAGTGGACAGAAAACATGCAGGTATGTTGGAAACTACTGAGGTGTATTCAATATCCATATTATCATTCTTTGCAGGCCAAGATCATTAATATTTTATTTCCTAGTACAAAGGTTTTCTTTCTGATATTCTATTATCCAGTATGAGGTAATATTGTGAGGTGCTTCACTTCGAGTAGAGTATTCTCAGTTGTCAATTGGGTCTTGTCTGAGGGGCTGAGAGGACATTTGTTATCATTCAAAACCCAGGTTCAAATCCCACTATGTGACATGTCCACTCTTTGTGAGCTAATTTTTGATTGAGGCTCTTTGTGGGCTAATTGTTGATTGAGGCTGGAAAGGTACCACAATCACATCCTTTCCCATGTGATGGAGGGTGGGAGCTTGGCAATATGGATAGAAAAAAGGAGAATGGATCTTCTTGAGCGGCTAATTTATGGCTCATTAACCTCTTACTTGTAGCTTATATGTGGCTACAGTCACATCAGGCCAGAAAAATTTCCAATACTAAGTCAGTCAGATAGTGCGGAATCTAGATCACCCAACCAATGGATGGTAGGAATCTTGTCACCAACTTCATTTCGGTCTTCAGTGTTAGGATAGTTGATGGTTGGTAGCATTTTTGATTTAGGGATTCTTCCCTAGTGCCCTTTGGATCCTCACCTATTTTGTTCTTTTGGGATTCCTAGTGTTACCGTATCTCTTTAAGACTTTTTTCTTCACTTTCACTCTACCCTTATTTTTTCTAGATTTGATTGGTAAATGACAAGGATTTGCTTCCAAAATTCTTCCCTAAAATGAGATGGTCTATTAACACTTTTGTTAAGACTGGATATGTGGGAAAAACTACATTGTTATCACTAGATTTCTATCAGGGCTAGAGATATAGAGGAAAAAGATGGTTGTTAAAAGAAATTTATATTAAAATTTACAGGATATATATGCCAAATATAAAATATAGTCAAAATAAGTCAATATAACGAATTCATTTTATATCTCTCGTAAATTTTAAGGGAAAACTGAAAATTTTCATTAACTATGTTGCTCAAGGGAGGAGATATGCTAAAGAAAAAGGGCCAGAGAACAACTCCAAGATTCCTCATGTATAATTTTATGAATATAATATATTGAAAAAATGAATGACAATGTACATGCTAGCATGGACAGGTGTAGAGTATCTAAAATATGTGTAATTTCCGAACTTACTAATTGGTTGTTGTGGCTCTTCAGGCATGCTTTTCTTGTCAAATTGCAAACCTGCCCTTGCATGTGTTCTCTGGATTGGAATTTATTTCTTTGCATGTATTGCTCTAAACTTTTGTACAACCCATGACTTGTAAGTTACTTGTGACAAACTGTAATGATGATGTTTTAGATCCCCACTGCATTGTGTTTTGGTATGTCACCATGGTTTATGATATGGGACAAGGATTCAACATTAGTTGTATCGATTGCGTGTTCTCCTATAGTCATGCTACTGTTTGAAGCCTCATGCTACTATGATGCTTTGAATTTAATGGAAAATAATTAACAATCTGAAGTTTTTTTTAGAGAAAATGTTACATGGAGTTTACAACTACACATCTTTTACGTTTATCAGTATTTTGAAGTTGTCTAACAGTATATTTCTGTTGGTATTTTAGGGTTTATTTGAAGGCTTAAAAGCCTATAGGAGAGCTGATGGACGGATTGTGATCTTTCGTCCAGAACAGAATGCATTGTGACTCACAATGGATGCAGAGCGCATGTGTTTTCTAGCTCCATCAGTAGAACAATTTGTGGAGGTTGTAAAACAAATAGTGTTGGAAAACAAGCGCTGGGTAAGATTGTGCTTCTGTTTGAACGAATTTAAAGGATTTTGCTTTTCCATACCCCAAATGTTTCATTTATAATAGAGTGGATTTGGATTATTTATGCATGTTATTTGGTTGTAGATACCACCCTTTGGCAAAGGCTCTCTTTATATACACCCACTACTTCTTGGTAGTGGAGCCGTTTCAGGACTTGCTCCAGCTCCAGAGGTTACTTTTATTATATATGTTTCCCCTATTGGAAACTATTTCAATGTTGGTTTCTGTATTGATACCTAATAAATTTAAGATCATTATGTGTTGTCACACTATGTTCTTTCCTGAATATACATTCTTGACAGAAGTAGCCACTAGTACCTTTCAGTGAGTTTTCTACTAGCTTCAATCTCAAATTGTATATTGGTAACCTTGATAGCTCCACCTTGATAAAATATCCCTTTATCTTGTTGGTTTTCTCTTGCCCCAATTATTCCTTTTGTGTCAATGGCATTATTGGATGAGATGTCGTTTAATTGGACAGGTTTCATCAGTGCAATGTCATCGCATATTTATTTTACCTACAGAAGTATATATTTGAAGAGTTTCACAATGATGCTACCAGGAATATGAAAATATCTAGAAATATTGTCGATGGTTTGAAAGAGTATTGCTACAGGTTCCATGATGACGAAATACCTCTTAGTACCATTTTTGAGAATTTACAAGAAAAATGTTTGGAGGATAGTAATAAGCTCTGTAATTTGTCTTGTATTGCATCTGCATTTGCATTGCCATTGCTGATAAGGCATTTTGAAGTCTAGGAACCACATCAACATCCATACTAGGCTTTATCGATTACAACTTTGTGGTAGAGGCTTCTACAAGTAGATGAACCTTCTCACTATAGCATATATGTAGAAACATAAAAAACAAATTATCCAGTAATAATGGAATGCACCCATATTTATTTTAAATGAATATAGTATTCATGACAGTTGAATGGAGCTTAGTTAGTGTTGGATCTTTTTAACAACCTTGTCTTTCATTATCCGAGGGAACTTTCATTATAGTTTCATTACAGTTTCCAATTCCTATTGTCGTTTCATTACAGTTTCTTTCATTATCCGAGGTAACTTTCAATTACAGTTTCATTATAGTTTCCAATTCATTAGAGTCTTTTATTACAGTTTCGAATTCCTTTTGTCGTTTATCGAATAATCCATACTGCAATGACCATGGGCTATTTCATTTTTTTTATAAAAATTTAACCTGTCGTCGCTCGAACGATGTAGTTTACAAATGTAGATCTGAGCCCTGTTCAAGATTTGCATCGAAATAAAATTATTGATGATGCAAGACAAGCCCTCCCAGCAACATCTGCTAACGGGCATTCAGAATATTTTCATTTTTTTTTTTTAAATTGAACCCGTTGTTGCTCTTCCGACGACCTATAAGCGTCGGTCTTCCGAAGCCTTGAAATTTTTCCATTTCCATCGGTCTCGTGACGCTTTTGAAAGTGTGGTTAGCCATAGATTGTTGCGACGCTTTGGAAGTGTCGGGATTGTGATGCTTTGTGAGCGTCGGTATTGCGACACTTTGTAAGTGTCGCAATCACAACGCTTTGTGAGCCTTGCAATTGCGATGCTTACAATGTGTCGCAATACCGACACTTGTGGAAAACATCGGAACAAGCGTCGAAATACCAATGCTTTATGGAGGTGTCGGAATTGCAACTCTAAGGCTAACCATGCTTTGTCTGGCCTCAAACTGTCACTCTTGCGATGACTAGGTGTCGCAATTACGACACTTTGGTCGTCGGAATTTGGGCCAAATTTACTAGTGTTAGCTATAGTCGCATGCATGGCAGGACTGTGGGAGCGGTTTTAGGCTCCAATCTTATGGAGAGTAGCCTATGGGAGTGACTATAACCCAGTTATGCTAAAGTCGCAAGGAAGTAGTGTTGTGGGAGAAACTAAGTAATTTTATCAATTTTTTCTATGCATTCCTCACGTTGCTCAACCTATTTTGGTGTTGTGGCAACTTTTTATTTGGATTTTCAACATATGGTCAAAAAAAATTTGTGGGTCCTCCATAATGTGATTAAAATTGAAATAATGAAAAGGTTAGTAGAGAGAGTGGCGTGATCAAGTTAAGGGGCTAGATCCAAGAAAATCCAAATGTGCGAATGGATTTTTTGAGTATTTCAAATCCTGTTGCATTTACTGAGTTAATAATCTCATAAAAATGATAAATAGAGGGAGTATTTGAGTTCATTTGGTTGGTTTATTGGAGGGAAAGTGAGTATGCCATTGTGAGAGCATTGTGAGTGAGTAGAGTATGCAAAAAATTCTCACATATTTTATGCAGAGATATATCAAATATGTGTGGGAAAATTAGAAATAGAAGATTCTGAATTTGTGTGTTGCTTGTGGCAGCAATTTGGAAGCCTTGTTTTACATTTTGGAGAGCATTTTTTTGTGAGTTGGAGTGAATAAATTCCCCCCTCTGGGTCAGATTTTGATTCAGTTTTTATGTGAAGAGTGATGGTGTTGTTGGGTTGCTCATGTTGAGAAATTTAAGAACCCAATTTGAAAAAATATGAAATGTGGTTCGCATGGAGGAAGTAAAGGTGTGGAGGCTTCATTGTAGATAGTGATTTGGTCTATTCATAGTAGGAAGCATTTTCTGCATCCAATAGGATTTGGACACTCCAATGGTGGTTGGGTGAGAATCGTTGCTCATGGGAATTTCGAGCAGATGGTAGTCTGTAGATCCATGAGAGAAAAAAATTTATGAATTGATAGATGACAACATAAGGTAGAGGAAGCCAAGTATTTCAGCTTATGGTTGTAAGATAATCCATGTAAATTTGTTCAACATGTTGATAGAAGAGTTGAGAAGCGATGTTAGCTACCCATAAATTCTGTTATATCAGGTGGTGGCTAAAATAATGTTGGATAGCCTTCAAGAAACAATTTTATTACTAAAATTGTTGATGCTTAAATTATTTTGATAAAATCCTATCCTTTGGGTAATCGTCACTGATGTTTCCCTTCAGAACTCAGAAATCCTGCTGATTTCCAAGCCAGATTATTTCTGCAAAGGCATTTTTTCCCTCCTCCCACTTCAAAACTAACCTTCATTTTCCTCCCTATTTCTCCATAAAATTCCTCTATTTTTCATGAGTTCCCTTCTTCCATTCATGAAAATCCATTTTTATAAGGTTTAAAACCCACTTTTAAGCCTTATTGGAGCCCTCAATTTCCCTTGAAAACCATTGGAAAACCATAAAAACCCACATTTTGTACATATATGGGTCTTAGCCCCTTCTCGCATAAATCCCTGGTCGTATTACCCTTCATATGAATCTCGGCCCCGCAATCGGGCACCGAGCCATTTTAAATATTAAACGCACCCACCCAAAGTTTTAAAACCTTTGGTTTTGTTAAAATTTAGATTTTTATTATATTACAAAGTTTCCGTCGGTCCTAATTTCAAATTAATCTCCACCGTCGATCTGATCTGTAGATCGACGGTGCTGACTCTATCGCCCTGTGGTCCCCGCCATCCATAAGCCGATTGCCCAAAACCGGCGGTATCCATCGCACCGCCTTTGGGCGGAAGCTGTTTTCCCCCGATCGGCAGCGATTCCATACATCACATGACACGTGTCCCCTGTACTTTTTCAAAACCACTTGCTCATCGCACATTATCGTTCGTACGGGGATGCCTAGCGATATTTCCGTGCGTCTTCCAATCTAGGGTGGGCCATCCAACGGCTATCGCTCGCCGAAGATGCTCGATGCTTAACGTGGTCCCGGCGCATCATCCAGTTAATCTCCACCGTCGATCTAATTTGCAGATCGATGGTCCATATTCCATCGCCCTGATTCCATCGCCCAGTCAACGATTTTCCATTTTGACTTTCCCCCTCACTCTCGACCGTCGATCTCTGCGCGATCGACGACTCAGATTTAATCTTCTTCCGCCCATTTTACGATCTCTCCCGATAAATCTCGACTGTTGGATGATGCCATCCAACGGCCACGCTTCCTCCACATGCCTCTGCAACAGTAAACCTGTAAATGCAGGCTTTTATAATAATTTTTCGTATTTTGCAGGGTTTAAATGGTTTTTCGCCATTTTTGAAAAAAAATTCAAAGGCAAAGAATGATGATCCTCCTGCCTTCGACTCACCAAAGAAAATCATCACAGGGAGTTAAAATGCACGTTTCATCGATGTTTCATGAGGCATTGATGCCGTCGAACCTTGCGCAATCCTACACATTTGAAACACACAGCAAGTCAATCACAAATCAAGAGTATCAGTGACGAAGACCAGAATGCACCAAAACAGAGGATTAAAGGACAGATTTGTGGGGATAAATCTAAGATGCTTATCAAAAGCCTAATCCCCGGACTAAAACATAGTTTTAAGGAAAAATCAGAGTGTTTCATCTGACAGAAAGCTCCACCGCCTTAGTTAAAGAAAATCAATTTTTCTCAGCTACTACAAAAGACACCTATGCCTCAAAGAAATCAAATATAGGCCCAAGTTATTGCATGAAATCAAATATCTGCCTCACAACATAGCTAAAGGGTAATTCTGCGAACAAAATTAATGACAAAATATCTACAAAGTTACTCTAACATGACACAGAGCCTCAAAGGTCAAATTAAGCTTCCACAGAGCTTAAAATCTTTATGTAAATCATTTAATACAGAAGACACCTATTGTAAGCTTCTTCGTTGAGCCCCCCAAAGGCCGAGAAGCCATTTAAGTCTGTATTAATTGGTTTTTGAGATATTTTATCAGATCTCACCTCCTCATTCTTTTATATATACTTCTGAAGAAAATGAGTGAGGGGTTGGTTCTTGTTTGATCACAAGCTGTAATATTGAAACTCTGTGAAATAAATACATAGTCCTATGAAGTTGAAGAAAAAATTGAAGTCTTGGAGGTCTTGATGATTTTGTTGCATGCTTGTTCCTGAGAAGGCTCTATCATTGGATCCATGAGCTTGGCTGTTGGTGAAGTATTCTGAACTGTTTTATGTTTTTCCCCTATTTTCATTATGTTCCATAATTTCTTACTACAGTAGGATAGAAAGTATTAGGCTCAGAAATGACTCCTGAAAGCACCTTAGAGCTGTTCATCCTTCACTGTTTTATGTTTTCTTCTGTTGAAGTATTTTATAGGCTTTAAACTTTCTCTTTAGTCTTCATGCTTGTTTATTTCCTTGATAGTTTGAATAGTTTGTTTCCGCATGATTTACGGTTCTCCCTGCTTTTCTGCTGCCACTTAAAAACTGTTATTGAAGTCTCCCTTTAAAGTTCTTTGCTTATAGTGAATCAGAGAGGTATGTTTTGATCTTTCCCTTTGTCCTCACTTAAACAATTGGCTTAAAGGTTGTTATAATTATGATTATAGATGTTTTTAGGTGTTCCCTCTTCTATGAATGTGATTATCAATAAATCTTATATGTTTTCTAAAGTCCTTTAGAATAAAATCTTTGAGGAAATAGGGTGTTCCCCAAATCTTAGATTTTACTTTGAAAGTTGTTTTGAAATCATTGTTTGCTTAAAGGTGTGATTTGTAGAATTTATGGTTAGCCCTGTCTATCAAAGAACTCTTTATTGTTTCAAATTATGCTTTCAAATTCCCTTTTTTGAGAATTAAAACTCTCTTTCCAAATCATTAATGTTCATCCCATTCCAAAAACAAAAGGATCCTGTGGCCAAGTTAGATTTGCCCTCTGATATCCCATATCCTTTGATGAGTGTGTTATGACCTTTTCTTGACTCCATTGCCCAATGAAATAGATATTTTACTGTTCTATATATCTTTCCTAGACCTTTCATGTTCTGTTGTATCAATTCAATCCAACCAAACAAACAAACAAACACCTTCACTCAATAACTAGTCTAAAACCAATACTAAAAGAACACAAGATAAAATTTTGCAAACAAACATTTGAGAGATCCCTCTCTGAGAACAGGAGGACTAGATCCTGTAACTCTAAAGATTGGTTCTGATGTTGCCTTGTCTTTTGATTTTCCAAACTATCAAAACACGGGACACCAACATAATGGCGATCACAGTGGGACCCTCTGAGTCAGTAACAATCTAAGTACCCCTTAGGACTCCAGAAATCCCTTATTTTCAAAGAATATCCAGTGATTATCAGCCACCTTATCGCCACCAACATAATGGCGATCACGGTGGGACACTGAGTAAAATCTTCAGAAAAAAAAACATTCACTGTCTAGCATAACATAAGTAACCTTCTTCAAGCACTACCAAGCATAATGGTAATCATGATAGGACCTTTGAATCAATGACAAATTAAGTAACCCTTAGGATTCTCATAAAGCCTTGTCAAACCTTGAAGATTTCAGTTACCAAGCCATAAGAGTAAACTCTGTACGTTTTGACACCCTAGCTAAGTGTTAGATCAGACTTAGAACACTCTCTTAACCTATAAAACCAAAATAACTCAGAAAACCCAAAACATTTCAGTTTGGCTTCATAATAAACTTGGTGGTGGACCATAAAACCTTTACCTCCAAAAAGCTAAAAACTTCCACCTGGCAACTCCACAATCCTAAAAACAGACCTTAAGACTCCACTGGAAAGACCCCAAGTCTTAATAGCATCATAACAAGCTCAGCTAGAAGGCTTTAAGATTAATAATTTTCCTTCTTCTGAAAAGATCAGTTAGCCTCTTGAAGATTGTCATATTTGGTTAAACTCTCTTTCTAACCAGGTCTGAAAAACATAGCATAGTGGCTCCTAGAAATATTCACACTAGAGCCTATCCTGACCCTAATCCACCTGAAGTAGTTGATAACCCAGAAGGTATCCTTAGGAAGTCTCCTAAGATCAAATTATCAACTGTTTTCAGATCACCCTTGAGAGATAAATCAGTTCCCGAAAATCTTGCAGCTCTAAAACAATCACAACCTGACTTAGTAAATCCATTTAGAACTAGGTCATTTGATGATATAACTCAGCTAGACTCTGAATTTTCAATTTCATCCCCCGAAACAAGTGAGCATCCTGGTAATAGAGAAACAACACCTCCTGACTTACATTTCCTTCACAACTTAGGTGTCTCTCATCTAAGATCAGCTCAGCAATCTATTTCTAGTCTATCCACTTCTGCTCACCCTTCATCCACTGCTCAAACCACTACACCTCAGCCCAATGTTCCTGTTATAAATACGCTCCTTGTAAATCCACCCCCACCACCTATCATGGTAGCATGGTATGCTCTCCTAGTCCTTCCTGTACCATTAGTTAATATTCCACAGGACTATCAGTCCAAAATTCCATTATATGATGCTAACAATGCTATAACTGCATCACAACATGTGGATAAAATGAATGAATACTTTGATAGAAATGAAATTGATGATGATTCTGTCAAGCTTAGGTTATTTGCTCAGAGACTAGGGGGAGAAGTAAGAAAATGGTTCAAAATTTTAGCCCCCCATAGTATTAATGATCTCCAAGGCTTCCATCAAACGTTCTTAAATAAATGGGAAGTAAAGAAAAACCCTCTCCAAGTCATTTCTGACTACAAAAACCTCCATAGAAACACTGGAGAAAGTGTGCAAGCTTACTACACTAGGTTCAATAGTGTGTATAATGCACTTTCCCCATAACTAAAACCTCCACAGGGCTTAGCTTTAAATAAATTTCCTGAAGGGTTTGACTCTGACATGACCTATCAGATAAGAGAAAGAAATTTTGAAACTTTGGAAGATATGCAACAGGGTGCCCTTTCTGTGGAAGTCAACTTGATGGAGAAGAGAGCAAGAATGAAAACTGAGAAGAGAGTGTCTTTTAGAGAAGAGTCCACACCCTCTACTTCCAACTCAAAAATGGAGAAAATGATGGAATAAATGATGAAAGAGATGAACATAATCAAGAGAGCACAAGCCAATCAAAATCAAACTGCTCCTCGAAATAGAAATCAGAATTATAGAAGAGAAAACAATCAAGACAAACAGAATGAAAATGACCAACAGATTAGACCTCCCTTCCAACAAAACTATGTAGATCAATATGAGGAAGATAGGGAGTTGGAAAGGTTGGAAGAATCCCATGTAAACTTGATTGGATCAGATAGTGGGGATGATGTTTTCCTCACTGAGGAAGAACAAAAAATTTTCTCTTCTGATCAAAATAGAAACACCTATGAAGATTCTGATGACTATAGATTAGGTTTTGAAAATGAAATCATGGAGATACACAAACAGTATGATCTTAGGAGTAAGGGAAACGTATATAAGTCAAAAGATAAGAACACTAGCACTGCTTTCAAGAAAAACGTAGAAAACCAACCCAAAAAGACAGTAGAAAAAACCAACATTTCAACTAAAAAACCAGATTCAAACAAAGACAAAGGTGTCCAGCCAAATGTTGAGCAGAGTACCCCTAGCACTTTAGCTAGCGTTCCTAATAAAATTATCCCAATTACCATTCCAAACAAGGTTCAGCAAATCAAAGTTGCTGAAAAGAATTCAATTGAAAAAACAAATGTAAATACAAACAAGTCAATTATTCCTTTCAGCCTTGAGGGAGAGATTGCCAAAATAAAAATCACCATCCCCCTAGCTGAACTAGTAACCCAAGAGGTGTACAAAAACCAAGTTTTGAAAGCTCTGAACTTAGGAAGTGATACAGACACTTTAAACTTGACAGATGACAAACCTGAGTTGTTGTTTGGTCCAGACGTTGAAGGAAAATATCAAGAAGGGGCTGTCCCTCCCTTCTATGTTAGCTTGAACATACATGAGAAAATTTTACACAATGCCATGTCAGATTCGGGAGCTTCGCACAATCTGATGCCCAAGGTGGTAATGGAGATCTTAGGCTTAGAGATTACTAAACCATACAAAGATTTGTATTCTTTTGACTCAAGCCGAGTCAAATGTTTGGGTTTAATCAAAGATTTACGTGTTACTCTAGCTCAGATCCCTGCTAAGAGTCTGGTTATGGATATAGTTGTAGCTGACATTCCCCCTAAATATGGCATGCTCTTATCAAGATCTTGGGGAGCCAAACTTCAGGGAAGCCTTCAAATGGACATGTCTTATCCCACCATCCCTGTTTTTAACCAAAACAGAAAACTATACAGGGAATATCACATGAAGTACATGGTGTGAAACATAGACAAACCAAAAAACTCTCCAATCTATTCTATTCAATCAAGTTTAGATTCCTTTATCTTATATAACGAAGATGACATTACTCAACAAGATAAAGAAAACATAGACCCAATCAGTTCACCACAACAATCCAATCTTCCCTTCGATCAAATTCAAAAAATTGACAATCAACAACAACAAGAAAATGAAAATAAAGATGGCATACTTTGCAAAATAAATTTTGATGGATCTTGTAATAAAACAAGTGCAGGAGCAGGTGTGTGGATTCAAAATAAAAAACATAGTTTTTCATACAAATTGGATTTCCCATGCACTAACAATATTGCTAAGTATGAAGCACTTCTCCTAGGCTTACAACTGCTTAAATAGTTAGAAGCCCAGAGGATATCAATATTTGGAGATTATAAACTTATCATAAAACAAATCAAAGGAGAATACTCAGCTACAAATCCAAGACTTAGGGAATATCGAAACGCTGCCCTTGATCTATTAAAAACCTTTGAGAAGTATGAACTTATTTTCATTCCAAGAGAATTGAATCATTTAGCAAATGAACTTGCGTTTAATGCCAGTAACTGTCAAATACCTAAAATAAATGAACAACTTAGCGTGAAGGTAAAACATAGGCCTGCAGTGCCTGATAACGTAGATCACTCGCAAGTGTTTGATTCTGAAAAACACATAGATGATTTCTTGAAATCAGAAAATGATTTCAGCATACCAATATTAGAAACCAACTATAAAGAAATTTTTTTGTATATTGAACAAATCCCATAAGTTGAAATGACATATACTACTGATATAAATCATTATGAAAATCCTTTTGAAGCAGAGGTAACTGACAACACAGACCAAGAAGACTTGGAAGTTTTACAATGCAAAAATGATAAAATTCCAAGAGGTCTAGCACCTTTAGAACACCTTTTTGATTTTAATGATGTAGCCAAGGAACCAAAAATGGAGACTGTAGAAAAAAACGTAGAAGAACACAACATAGGCTCCCTAATGAAACCCAAGATGATTAAATTGTCCAGCACTCTTCCAACTCACATAAAATCTTGATACATTGATCTGTTTAAAGAATTTAAAGATGTTTTTGCCTGGGCATACACAGATTTGAAATCTTATGATACTAGCATTATTTAGCATAAGATTCCCTTGAAGGAAAATCAAAAGCCCTTCAAACAAAAATTGAGGAGAATAAACCCACTTTTATTACCTTTAATTAGAGCCAAAATTGAAAAGATACATGATGCTGGCATTATAGTACCTGTTAGGTTTTCAGAATGGGTCTCAAACTTAGTTTCTATTAGGAAAAAGACAAGGGAGATCAGGCTCTGTATTGACTTCATAAATTTAAATAGAGCCTCCTTAAAAGAAAACTACCCCTTACCCAAAATGGACCATATACTTCAGAAGGTAGTTGGGTCAAAAAGGATTTCCCTCTTAGATGGGTTCTCAGGTTACAACCAGGTGTTAGTGCTCCCAAGTGATCAAATCAAAACTTCTTTTACCACACCTTGGGGCACCTTCATGTATGTCAAGATGCCTTTCGGGTTAATGAATGCAGGGGCCACCTTCCAAAGGGCCATGGACATAGCCTTTTCTGAAGATATTGGCTATTTCAT
Organism: Pinus albicaulis; assembly: GCA_034641835.2. Taxonomy (NCBI): domain Eukaryota; kingdom Viridiplantae; phylum Streptophyta; class Pinopsida; order Pinales; family Pinaceae; genus Pinus; species Pinus albicaulis. The sequence goes on along the minus strand of JAXQQM020076304.1, from coordinate 858,782 downwards.
AATTATTTACCTTGATGACATAACTGTCTTTTCAAAAACTGATGAAGAACATTTGACTCACTTAAGAAATTTTTTTGAGAAGTGTAGGAAATTTGGCTTGTCATTGAATCCCAAGAAGACACTCTTTGGTCTCCAAGAAGGTAAACTTATTGGACATATAATTTCGGAAGAAGGAATCAAAATCGACCCTACAAGGATAGATGGCATATTGCAAATTAGCCATCCAAGAAGCCTCAAAGAATTACAATCTTTCATCGGAAAGATTAATTTTTTGAGAAGGTTTATCCCCAACCTTGCTGAGCTATTAGAAAATATTACAAACATGCTTAAGAAAGATGTGGATGTAAAATGGACTTTACCATCTAAACAATCATTTGAACTGGTCAAACAAGCTCTTACCCAAACACCAGTCCTGATTAGTCCAGATTTTACCAAAGACTTTTACATCTTTTCCTTTGCATCCGAACATACAATAGCTGCAGTTTTACTTCAGAAGAATGATTTGGGGCAAGAACAACCAATATATTTCTTTAGTAGGGCCTTGAGAGATGCTCCTCTCAAATATAACATCATGGAGAAGCAAGCCTTAGCATTAGTGAAAGCATTAAAAGACTTTAGGGTCTATATTTTACACTCTCACATAATTGCTTTTGTTCCACATACTATTGTCAAGGACATTCTAAGTCAAGACCCTGATGGTAAAAGGGGAAAATGGATTGCAACTATTCTTGAATATGACTTAGAAATTAGGCCCACCAAACTAGTTAAGGGGCAAGGATTAGCAAAACTTATGGCTGAGTCTAACTTCCAAGCACTAGACATCAACATGGTAGATGTGTTGGAAGAAATAGAAGAATCTGATGCTCCTTTTATTGAAGAAAAATTTCTAAATTTTCCTTGGTATGCTAACATTATTTAAGTGCTTTTATATCTAAATTCCCCTCCTTCTTTGTCTAAAACTAAATCTAGATTCTTGAAACAAAAAGCTTTGAGTTTTTACATATTAGATGGAGTATTATATTGGAAAAATGCTGTTCGAATTTTGCTTAAATGTTTACTCGAAGATGATGCAGGAAAAATCATGCATGAGTTGCACGGTGGAGAATGTGGAGGACACCTCTACTGGAAGGCCACAGCAAAAAAAATTCTTAGATCTGGTTACTATTGGCCAACCTTTTCCCAGACACTCAAAAGTTGGTCATGTCTTTCCATAAGTGTCAAATCTTTGATGGCAAAAGAAAACTTCTTCCTTTACCCTTACATCCTATCAGAGTTGAGGCACCTTTTCAACAATGGGGTTTAGACTTCATTGGGGAAATTCACCCATCCTCCTCAGCTCAACATAAATGGATCCTCACAGCCACTGACTTCTTTACCAAATGGATAGAAGATATACCTTCCAGAAATGCTAATTATTCTTACATTATCAAGTTCCTTGAAACAAATATCCTATCTAGATTTGGTTGTCCCAGAAAAATTATAACAGACAATGTTGTTGCTTTTAAATCTAAGAATATGGTTGATTTCTGTTACAAATACCACATAACCTTGGGCCATTCCACTGCTTACTATCCCCAAGGAAATGGATTAGCTGAATCTTCCAACAAAAGCCTCATCAATATCATCAAAAATATGTTGGAACAAAATCAGAAATCATGGCACAGTAAACTGGTTCATGCTTTATGGGCTGATAGGCTAACTACAAAGAAATCAATAAACATGTCCCCCTATCAGCTAGTCTATGGCATGGATGCAGTCTTTCCCACCTCATTGGGAGTGCCAGTCATGAAGCTCCTTTAAGAAGTGCAGATTGAAGAGAATGATATGCAGAGAAGAATCAACCAAACAATCCATTTATAGCAGACCAGAGAGGAAGTCTATGAAAGAACACAGTTAGTCCAAGAAAATATGAAGAAGCTATTTGATAAGAGGACTAAGGCAAACAATTTCCAAGTTGGAGATGTTGTTCTTAAGTGGGATTCAAGAAAAGAAGAGAAGGGAAAACATGGAAAATTTGAGAACTTGTGGAAAGGGCCCTATATTATTCATGCTGAGAGGGGTCACAATGCATTTTTATTGAAAGAATTGAATGGAGAAGACTTATATGGAGGTCCTGTCAATGGCAGGATGCTCAAGCATTAATTCTACCAAGAATATTAAGTTTCAAAGCCTTTTATATTTCATTATAAATATCATAGTCTAACCATTGCATTCAAAGTTATAAAAATCAAAAAATACAAAAACAACAAAAGAAAGAAAAGAGGGCAGATTGTGAAAACAAGAAAGGTATAGCCCCATACCAAAAAAGTGGAACAAATCTGAAAGTGTGCAAGCTCAAATGCCACTCCTAAAAAACACACTTCTAGTTAGTCAAACAGTTTAATCTTGACTAATTAGCTTTAAATTTTTTGCTGATAGGATATTAAATTCGATTTTCCAAACTGTTTAATCTTGGCTTATCAGTAGATAGATTAGGATAGAAATTAAAGGTTCAAACATGTTCAAAATCTGAACCTAAGTTTCCAAAGAGAGATGACTTAGATCTATTTTTTCTCTGAGTCAAAGAAGATGTAAATCTGGTTCTAAATAGCTCAAAATCTGAACTAGAGAACAAAGAAGGACATCTCAAAGCAAAATTTAAAACAAAGCTGTAAAAAGAGAAGGCCATGATGAGAAACTTTCAGATCTTAAGCCTTCAATTTTTGATTTAATTTTCTGTAAAATAAATGTCTATGTGCAGCTTGTTCTTATGCCATAGACCAGCATCAAGTTATATTGTTCAATCCTGACTTGAGTGCTTTTTAATTTATGTTTTAGAATTTAGAGAATTAAAATCTGTTGGATAGTTTAATCCCAATAGACAGTAGATTAGGTAGAGAAGCATATGAACTCAACTGTTTAATCTGAGTTCAGGGAGAAATAAGGAGTAGAATTAGATTAGTTTTATGCTTTCAAAAGAATAAAATGTTGTGAAAAGAGTTTTCCAATCCAAGTGCACTCTAATGAAGAAAAAATGCTAGATCAGTAGGATTGGGTAGGTAGAAAGCTTGTTGATGAAAGAACCATTGTTTTTTATGACTGCTAATATGTTTCAGAGCAAAAGAAGATCATCCACAGAAAGGAAGACAACCCAATGGAGGAGGAAACTGATCAGCCTCCCAGAGAAAGCAAGTCTGAAATTCTTGATGCCTTCAAGAAGGCACCATCCCCAAGTGGAGCCACTGTTAGCCACCCATAAATTCTGTTATATCAGGTGGTGGCTAAAATAATGTTGGATAGCCTTCAAGAAACAATTTTATTACTAAAATTTCTGATTCTTAAAGTATTTTGATAAAATCCTATCCTTTGGGTAATCGTCACTGTTGTTTCCCTTCAGAACTCAGAAATCCCGCTGATTTCCAAGCCAGATTATTGCTACAAAGGCATTTTTTCCCTCCTCCCACTTCAAAACTAACCTTCATTTGCCTCCCTATTTCTCCATAAAATTCCTCTATTTTTCATGAGTTCCCTTCTTCCATTCATGAAAATCCATTTTTATAAGGTTTAAAACCCACTTTTAAGCCTTATCGGAACCCTCAATTTCCCTTTAAAACCATTGGAAAACCATAAAAACCCACATTTTTTACATATATGGGTCTTAGCCCCTTCCCGCATAAATCCCTGGTCGTATGACCCTTCATATGACTCTTGGCCCCACAATCGGGCGCTGAGCCATTTTAAATATTAAACACACCCACCCAAAGTTTTAAAACCTTTGGTTTTGTTAAAATTTCGATTTTTATTATATTACAAAGTTTCCACCGGTCCGAATTTCAAATTAATCTCCACCGCCGATCTGATCTGCAGATCGACAGTGCAGAGTCTGTCTCCCTATGGTCTCCGCCGTCCATAAGTCGATTTCCCAAAACCGGTGGTATCCATCGCACCGCCTTTGGGCGGAAGCTGTTTTCCCCCGATTGCCAGCGATTCCATACATCGCATGACACGCGTCCCCTGTACTTTTTCAAAACCACTTGGTCATTGCGCATTATCGTTCGTACGCGGAAGCCCAGCGATATTGCCATGCACCGTCCGATCTGGGGTGGGCCATCCAATGGCTATCACTCGCCGAAGATGCATGATGGTTAACATGGTCCCGACATGTCATCCAGTTAATCTTTGCCGCCGATCCGATCTGCAGATCGACGGTCCATATTCCATTGCCCTGATTCAGTCGCCCAGTCAATGATTTTCCGTTTTGACTTTCCCCCTTTCTCTCGACCGTCGATCTCTGCATGATCGACGACTCAGATTTAATCTTCTTCCACCCATTTTACGATCTCTCCCAATAAATCCTGACCGTTGGATGATGCCATCCAACGGCCACGCTTCCTCCACATGCCTCTGCAGCAGTAAACCTATAAATGCAGGTTTTTATAATATTTTTTCATATTTTGCAGGGTTTAAATGGTTTTTCGCCATTTTTGAAGAAATATTCAAAGGTGGAGGATGACGATCCTCTTGCCTTCGACTCACCAAAGAAAATAATGACAGGGAGTTAAAATGCACATTTCATCGATGTTTCATGAGGCATTGATGTCGTTCGAACCCTGCGCAATCTTGCACATTTGAAAGACACAGCAAGTCAATCACAAATCAAGAGTATTAGTGACGAAGACCAGAAAGCACCAGAACAGAGGAGTAAAGGACAGATTTGTGGGGATTACATCTAAGATGCTTATCAAAAGCCTAATCCCCGGACTAAAACACAGTTTTAAGGAAAAATCAGAGTGTTTCATCTGACAGAAAGCTCCACCGCCTTAGTTAAAGCAAATCAATTTTTCTCAGCTACTACAAAATAATCAAATCTCACCTCCTCATTATTCTATATATACTTCTGAAGAAGATGAGTGAAGGGTTGGTTGTTGTTTGATCACAAGCTGTAATATTGAAACTCTCTGAAATCAATACATAGTCCTTTGAAGTTGAAGAACAAATTGAAGTCTTGGAGGTCTTGATGATGTTGTTGCATGCTTGTTCCTAAGAAGGCTCTATCATTGGATTCATGAGCTTGGCTGTTGGTGAAGTATTCTGAATTGTTTTATGTTTTCCCCTGTTTTCATTATGTTCCATAATTTCTTACTATAGTAGGTTGAAAGTTTTAGGCTAAGAAATGACTCTTGGAAGCACCTTAGACCTGTTCATCCTTCACTGTTTTATGTTTTCTTCTGCTGAAGTATTTTAGAGGCTTTAATCTTTCTCTTTAGTCTTCATGCTTGTTTATTTCCTTAATATTTTGTGTGGAGCGATAAAAATGTGTCTTTGTAACTCCTAATTACCTCACATTAATTGTCAACCCAGGGACGACTTTTTGTTTCAAGAGTGTACTCAGTCTGAGGCGGTTATTTACTCAAGAGTAATGTTTTGCAGTATAGTGCTTAAAATCAAAAGTAAATGAAAGCTGGAAATAAAATCTACTTACAACAAAGCATTTTAAGACTTAAATCATGCATTCGGAAAAATAAGCAATGTATCAGTCAAGGGTCCAGTAACAATAACTCATCCCTTTGGAAACTGATGTAACCAAAAGTAACCAAGGAGCAGATCATTAATCTGGGGACTAGACAGCAAATGCCAATGCCCACTACAGTTTCAGATCGTTCTTCACACCAAAGCAAAGATAATGCAAATAACAGGAAATGGAAAGTTGCCATTGAAAGTAAACTAGGAAAGCTCTTTAAAAGCAAACTCTTGCAATTAATCAACCAAACTAAACAGCGAAGTAAAGAACATGAAACTGTAAAGCATTATGATTCAAAGAAATAGGAACTAAATCAAACCATCACACGGCGGAAATTGGAAAGATATGATACAACAGCAGCATACTCCACCAGAGGCTGGGCCCTTAGCCGCCAGCGGATGCTGCTGGGCTACTTCAGATCAGGTGAATGAACAACAACCTTTTTATTTATTCATCCTCAAATTGTGAAATCATTACAACATCAAAAGCTTTGAAGATTACAATGGCAATGCAACAATCCCTATCCTATCATGAATAATCCATCTTCATTCTTGAATCTCTAAGTCTGAATCCTCAATTCCATCATTCAAATCCATCCCGAATCATCCTCAAAGTCCTTCTCCCTCTCTGATCTCTGTTCTGATTTAAATACAAAGAGAGCAGAGAGTGGTTACAATAGAGATAATTACAACATGATTCTATTACAAAATTGGTTTGCTTCTAACCATTTGATCAACAAGAACAAGGCGAATTTGGCTTTGCAGCTGAGATTTGGAGGACGGCCGCAACAACAAATCTGAGAAAATCGTTCTCAAAGAACCCTGTTTTTCTCTTAGTACAAGCTGAATTTGGGCAAACCGTTCTTTGTGAAAGTTAATTGGGTCCGTTCTGGACAAAACCCATGTTCCGGATTTTCCAGATTCTTCTTCATTTGCTTAGAATCTCAACCGCAAAATCGTCACTTCTTATTCCATCGAATTTCTGAGTTGGCACTTTTAATGATCAAATCTTCAATCTGAAAATTATCTTGGAGGCTAAAAATGGTGAATAATGTTACAACTGATTTATTAAAACTATCATTGATAAAATCATACATAATCATCAATTTATTAGAAATAAAGGAGAATAAATAATATTCATTCATAAGAGCATAAATCATTATAAAATGGATTTAAATAATAAATTATAATAAATGACGTGATGAGGAATGGTAGAAATGGATGGAATAAGCATTCACAAGTGATAATAATAATGGTATATTAACGGCCCAACATACCCCCACACTCATTATGTTGCATGTCCTCATGCAACGAAAACTGAATATATTGCATGTCCTCATGCAACCCAAAGACAAAAACCCATGTGTTAACCAAGCAATAAAAAATATGTTCATCTCAGCTCATGAAATGGATAGAACAAATGAATTCTTCCTTAATTAATGAATATTCAATTTTAGCAATCTTGATGAAGGCATAACAATTTTTACATTGACATTCAACTATATGTATGAAGTTGCAACAAAATATGATATAAGTAACAGCAAACTTCATTAACCATTTTCTCAAAAACTACAAACCAGCTTTTGTTAAAATTTGGCAAGTAAATTTATAATATATGAATGCCTTTATGATCCAAAAATCAGATCGTTTTGATGCACGGATCATGAGATATAAACAAAATGGTTGTAGGTGAGAGTGCATGATTTCGAAATTTTATGAACCAATTTATCTTGAAATTATCTGGGTTTGTATTAATGATACGTCTGTGTTTTCCAGAAATCACAAGAATTGAATTCATGGTTTTTTTTTTTAAAATATTATGGAAATCAATTTCTGCATTGTGTAAAAATGAAATTGTATGCCTTAAATGAGAAAGAAAATTGAAAACATCCATCATGCGTAGCAATTCCTCCCCCTCTCTGAAAAATTAGCATGCCCTCATGCGATGCTAGAAAAAAAATTGAGGTAGTTGCTACCAGCTGTTGAATTCTATGCTTGGTGTAAAACAACATGGAATAAGGGAGGTGGTGAGAGTGAATAAGAATAGCAATGGATGATAAAGAAGATGAATAACATGGTCATAAGAAAGAAATGAATGAAAGGAACACTCCCCCATACTCGAAAATGATATGCTGCTGAAAAAGGGAAAGTGGTAAAGATGTGGAATGATGGATGATAAATAATGCTCAAAATGGATTTTCATGAAATTCTCCTAAATTCGTAATAAATCAGAAAATTATGCTATTTTACCTCAAGTTTTACCTCCAAAAATGTGGAATGACATATATGGACTGGCAGTTGTTGAAGCTGATGTAGGCAGAGTTGGTGCTGAAAGTGATGCAAAAGGTGGAATCCAAGTAAGCACATCATGTCTGAAGAATTGTTCACGTTCGCGAGTTGCTCGAGCCTCTTCTGTTAGTTGCAATACTGTAGTCATGCTGTGAATAGAATTCTGCCCATACTTGTTGTTTTCCTGTAAACAAAGCACTATTTTGCATACAATATTCTTGAATCCATAGTGTAAGCAATAGATAAGATGCATGCAAAAATTTCAATTAGAAAAACTTATGTATACATGCAATACTAATATTTTGGCAAATCAACAAGTGATGGCAGAGTGCAGTAATCATATCGCATGCAATCCCATAATGCATACATTCCCCCTCCAATTGGAAAAGGAATTCCATGACCATAAAGCGTATGAGAGGTGTTGTGCTGATGGCAAGGCAAGGGAATGAACAATATAGCAGTGAATGAAGCAGAGTACACATATCAATGATAGGACAACGAGAGTTATGATTATAATGAGAGCAGAGTGTGTAAAGATAGTTATGAATAAGAGATAGGATGCTTTGAATTGATGATAGGTGATGAAAAAGAGAAAAAGAACAACAATATGCCAAAAAGATGCTTTACTGATAGTATGCTAGCTGAAAATGATGTGATTGATCATAAAACAATTTCTCATGCATAAAGGTTCAAAATAGGGAAAAAGTTAAGGAAATAACTTCTCTGATAAAAAGAAAAAAATAAGAAAAGGGTATTATGATAATAATTGACGATAAGATATAACTTCAATACCATAAGCAGAGCCGCTGCTGCCAGCAGGCGTCCATAGCCTCGGCAGGGTTGCTTTTTAACCCATATGAGCGAGAATCCTCAATTTATAACTAGAGAGTTACATTGTTGTTCTACAGAAGAGATCAATGTGCTGGCGTGGTAACCAGATAACCACACTGCCATTCACTGGGATGTAGCAAAAGTGATCAGGCCGGCTCGTGATGAGACCTCCTGTTCCAAGGATAATTGGGCTATCCAATGGATCATAGCCCTGGTGTGGTGGCCATAATGGGAATGTCACTTTGTTACAGCCTTATGAACATGGTAGGCTGGCTCGTAATGAGACCCCCTATCCTCCATCTGCGAACAAAATTTTGTTATTATTACACATTTTTATGATAAAAAGAGGGAGGCTCAGTACTCTTTAAGAGCAGGGATGGTGGAAGAAGTTGAACATGTCAATAGAAAAATATACCCATAATCTCATTTATTACAGACAGAGAAGATTATAATCCAGAAGGGTGGAACCAACATGGTATTAAGATGATCAATCAATATCATGTTCAACAGAAAACAATGCGGTAAAGTAGTATATAAATAATTGTGTCCCTTTTGAAAATAATCTATCATCAAGGAGCTGTCCTGTTAAAGATCATAACGTGAATGATATTAACTCGCTTCAATAAAATCCATAATTCTTGTCCTCGTAAAAATAGTGTACTTCATGCCATGAAGGGGAATCAGTAAAATGTGGTTGAGATGAACTAGGAATAGTCCCACAAGAGGAAGGAATGGTTGCTCTCGAAAATAATCCCAAAGTGTTGCTCTTTTGAATGAACAGCAAAAACACTCAAAAAGTGGTGTTCCTTAAAGGAAATGCACACAAAAAAAACAAAAATACACACAAAAAAAGTGTGAAAATGCAAATGTCGATCATAAAATGCAAACATGCAAAAAAACAAATTCGCTGTTCACAGCATTGATGTTGAGGATGAGTTACACTTTGAATGAAGCAACACCTGAAACACAAAATATAAGAGAAATTAGAAAAGAAACAACATTTTATTTAAAAACAATATGTAAATAACTAAATTAAGTTACAACAACTATGATGTTATGTCAAAAAAATGATCTCTTTGAAAAATGTTTTGGCAGCAGGGATAAGACATGAATATTCAAATTGAAATCAATTCTTCATTTGTTCTATTATGAATCCGTTGGGTAATGAGTTGGATGAAATTCCTTTGTTTTATTAAAATTTGTTTCAAGAATCACTCGTCCATAAATTGACCTTCCTTTTTATCCTAGGACCTGCAAAAAACGAGTGTCTACCTGCAATAAAACATTAAATCATGGAGAAAGAGAGGTGATCGGGCTCCCCTAATCCAAGAATTATGCAAAAAAACAACAAGTAGTTACTCTGTAGAACAAATCCATTGAGAAAATAACAAAGTAAAATTTATCTGTCACCTGCGGGAGAGCAGTGGCCAATCATGCTAACCAGCAGTGTTTTAATCACAACTTCTTTGTTTTTCATCGAAATTGAGTGATTCAAAAGCCAAATGAGAGCTAATTCAAAGGTTTATCTCCAGTAGCAACAGGTTTTAAAAATTCAATGCTATGATATGTCAAATTTGTTTAGAACAACCTGCATAATAGAGTCATTTTCGATTACCCAATCTAGACCAACGATTGATATTTCAAGCATAGATTCTTCGTTTGATGTCGGATTCAAATGATTCAAATTGGAACTGAAAGTAGATTCTTCGTTCACTACCTTGTCTTACACACTTAAAAACTGTTATTGAAGTCTCCCTTTGAAGTTCTTTGCTTATAGTGAATCAGAGAGGTTTGTTTTGATCTTGCCCTTTGTCCTCACTTAAACAGTTGGCTTAAAGGTCATTATAATTATGATCATAGATGTTTTTAGGTGTTCCCTCTTCTATGACTGTGATTATCAGTAAATCTTATATGTTTTCTAAAGTCCTTTAGAATAAAATCTTTGAGGAAATAGGGTGTTCCCCGAATCTTAGATTTTACTTTGAAAGTTGTTTTGAAATTATTGTTTGCTTAAAGGTGTGATTTGTAGAATTTATGGTTAGCCCTATCTATCAAAGAACTCTTTATTGTTTCAAATTATTCTTTCAAATTCCCTTTGTTGAGAATTAAAACTCTCTTTCCAAATCATTAATGTTCATCCCATTCCAAAAACAAAAGGATCCTGTGGCCAAGTTATATTTGCCCTCTGATATCCCATATGCTTTGATAAGTGTGTTATGACCTTTTCTTGACTCCATTGCCCAATGAAACAGATATTTTACTATCCTATGTATCTTTCCTAGACCTTTCATGTTCTACTGTATCAATTCAATCCAACCAAAAAAACAAATAAACACCTGCACTTAATAACTAGTCTAAAATCAATATTATAAGCACACAAGATAAACCTTTGCAAACAAACTTTGAGAGATCCCTCTCTGAGAACAGGAGGACTAGATCCGCAACAAGATTGGTTCGATGTTGTATGTCTTTTGATTTCCAAACTATCAAAACACGGGACACCATAAGGAAGAGATGATGCAAAATATCACCACAAGGAATGAGTATAATGTTCAAGCCCATGGCTCACTGATTGAAGAAGAACAAGTCGTTGATCCAAAACATTTTATTTCTTATCCCAGTTGTCATAGATCTGATAATGATTGTTTTGTAGATCATCTTGGAGAAGAGAGATCTGTTGATTTGACATGTATGCTTGATGATGTGTTTTATACTGATGATTTGCCTCAGTTTGATTAGTATGATGATGATTATGTTCTCCAAACAGAAGCTAATCTTGCAGACAAATCAGCAGCTAGTTTGTGGAAGGAAGAAGTTCACTTTCAGCAGTTCGAATACAATGTTCAGCCATCACATATCAGCTATGGAAATGATGAGGAAAGTGCAGCAAATTTTGAAGTAAGTGAAGGATATTTTCCTTTTTGTTTTGATTTGTTTCAGTTCATCAGAGACAACTTCCATGCAATCAGAAATCAACTGTCAACAAGTCTTGATTTGGACCATCTTGAGGGCAATAAAAACCTTGTTCAAGACTTCCCATATCCAGATTTGCAGCCCCCGAATGCCATTGATTGTCAAGTTGCAGATGAAGACATGGAAGCTGGCACATATGATCAAATGATGCAAGATGATTCCGTACCATTTTGTTTTGAATCATTTCAGTTTTTGAAGGGTAAATTGCATAGTAAATCTTCAAATGAGCAGCTTGTAGAAAATCATGTAATCTCATCAGAAACAATAGAAAATGGGTTGCAGCAGTCTTTTCAAGTTTTTCACGATCCAATAGCTGATGTGTTGGATGATGTTTGCAGTCAAAGTCTTTCTCCATTGACTATATGTAAGCTTGAAACGTGTGCTGATATAAACTTGATCTGGCAGCCGGTCTCTTTGTCATTTTTAGCAGGAGTCTCGTCACAAAGCTCAAAACAAAGTTTGCATTCATGGTATGAGGAGAAGAAAAGTAATCCATTGGATGAGCTAAGTCCCAGTGTGCATGAATTTCAAGATCCTTATGCAGTGTTTTTGGAGGCGGATAGAGAATCCATAGTATTCAACGGATCTGTTCACAAGTTTTCATGGGAGTTGACTTTCAGTATTTCTCTCTTGTTGTTCATAAGCGAGCACTTGCGGAGAATTCAAACAGTAGCTGCAATACTTACCTGGTTGCATTGGTTGTTTCATTTCACTTGATCAAGTGATGAATGAAAAACTGTTAGAGTAGGTTTTGATGAATAAGCTTCATATTGAGCATATTTCCAGTTTGTCGGTTGTGTTTAAGTATTGAGTCAATTTTTAGTTGAGTGAGAGTCAATTTGTGTCGTCAATTCATCAGTTTTCAGTCATGCATTTCAGCTTGAGTTTTTGACTCCATTGCCCAATGAATGAAGGCACTGTCTGCTTTCCAAAGATCTGTAGTTCTTGGCACCTCCAAGGAGCTACCATCCCCATTGGAGCGATGTTGAAGTCGGTCTATTCATCCTCAGTAAAAGTCAAAATCTCTTTTGTTGCATTTCATTTTAGGTGTCTCATTCAGTTTAGTCATCCACATTCCATTAGGAGCATCTCGATCTTGTGACGAAGGGGTCTTGTCACTCATATCCCTCATTTTTTGTACCTGTTGGTTCGTGTTTGTTTATCAAATCATTTTACATTCATTCACCGAGTCATGTTTAGTGGTTAGCAAAGGTCATTTTCGTGTTGAGTGTAAGATTTCATCTTCGAATGTCTAATAATAATCGGCCGAGGCACATGAGGAGATTCGAAAAAGTCAAATCATCTTGCAATTGCCATTGAATAGTGTTTGGTGTGGTTTCAAAGATTGGTTTGAGAGTTGTAATGTCAAAATTCAAACCCTATCCTTTGTAAAAATTTCTCCGTTAGGGTTTGAATTGGAGTTTTAAAATTTGATTTTGGTGCCAAAATACTCGAACTCTATTTCCCTATCTGTTGTTCCTTTCCCATCAGTGTTATATTATCATTATAATCCATTTTTCATTTCCCTTACATCCTCAAGGTCGTTCACTCCTAAGCCCATTTCCCTATCCATAAAATCATTGCATTTCCTATCACTTTCCCTTCCCATTTCATTTGTAAACAATTACCACACCCCAAGTCCAAACAACTGTCCCTACACCTCTAATTGCACTTGATTGAGTCACATTGTCCCCACTGTCTTACTTTTCCCACAGTCCCTCCCCTTTGACAATATTTGGCAACCAAGACAAAACAACCAAATTCTCATTTCTCATTTTCAACAAGCCAACATACACCTTGCATGAGTATTATGGAGACAGACACTGATTCATCATATGACATAGATAGTGATTCTACCACTGAGCTACATGCACCGAGAAGGCCTCGTAAAGGTGGCAAACATGTGAGAGAAGAGCCCACCTCAGTGACTCAATTGTAGGCTTGCCCACTTTTCATGGCGTGTTTTCGAGAGCAGTCATGCTATCAGTATTGTGAGATGATTGCTAGGATTCAGCATCATCAGGAGTTGGCTCAGTTGTTTGTATTACATTTGCATGATGGTCAGGTAACTCTTGCTGGTGTAAATTTCACCTTGACACCGGAAACCATTTCTCAAGCAACCGGAATACCGAATGTGGGTGAAAAGTGGAACAAGAGACAGCAGGTGGATAGAGTGCATTATGAACCATACATCAAGCCCAACTATGTGAGACATCTCAGCAGGGTATTCCCATTCCAGTTCCTAAAGGAATCCTATGCGCCTTTGATGAGACTCATTATCAGATACTTCAGTTGTGAGGGCCGGTTCTCACGCCTCTATGCATACCACATCAGGTTATTGATGCATTTCACCAGAGTGAGGATGATTAACATACCTTATTTCATGTGCCGCAACATCGAGCGAATGACCACTCTTGTGCAGAAAAAGACTCCCAAGCAGTAGTACAACAGTATTTATCACTATGCACTCATCAAGATTGTTGTTGTACATCAGCTTGGATTGCAGGGTATTGCATGGGAGGATTTAATTTCCCATGACTTCTTCACAGCCCCTCAGCCTCCTCCGGAGATTTTTCATGATGCAGGTGAACCTTCACATCAGCCTGAAGGTCCCGAGACAGAGCTTATCAGTGTGCCAGTGTTTGTTACTTATCAGAGAGGCACGAGAGGATTATTTGCAGCTTCCCGACGAGTACTATCTCCACCCAGGGTGGAAGGGGTCTCGTTGCCATCATCAGCAGCACAGGTACAGGTACAGGACAAAGATAAGAGGCTGATGTAGGATGAGGGCCCTTCAGGAGGCCAGGATACTGATTTCATACTTATTGATGAGGATTTGAGCTCTCCAAGCTCAAAGTTGAGAGAGATCATTCAAGAGCATAAGGTTGAGATCGACACATTGACTGACAAATTGCAAAGAGCTCAATGGATCGTAAACTATCTGGAGCAGCGGAACAAACAGTTGGAGGATCAGCAGACGATCATGGAGTTGCAAAACATCCGTGAGAACCGACAAGCTGCCCGAAGAAGCCCAACAGAGATGACACCCATTGAGCGGGAGATTGAGGCTGATAGAGAGACTTGGCTTGAGAGGGTCAACACTCATCTTGAGAAGTTTTTGGCGAAAGAAAACAAGGAAAAGAACATGCTCAGACACATGAAGAACCATTATTGGGCGCGACATCATGTTTGCAAAGCAAGGATCAAGATCCTGAAGGTAAGGCTAAGGAGGGCACTAAAGCGTCGCAAAAGGCATGATAGACTCCAAATTTTGGCCGAAGCTTCTTTGGCCCAGCATAATGCTTGATGAGGGACCTTCAGCCCAAACTTCAAGAAATTTGGGAAAAATTTTGTCAATTTTGAATTTTTTGGCCTAAACACAGATTTTTCCGCCCGACGCGTAGCGCCACTTGGCGCGCGCTTATAATTGGCAGCTCTTCTGGAGGAAAAATTTGCATTTCTGGATTTTTCATCAAAATTTATGCATTCCTATGGATTACCTAAGGATTTCATCAAGTTCTGGGTTGCCTAAAGGGTCAAAAACACCTTAAAAATGGCCTTTCTGCCACTTTTTGCACACACAGGAAGCAGTGTTGGGAGATTTGAGTTTTGGAGGGGAAAATGGAAACAAAATTCAGAAATTCCACTTGGGTTGGAAAGTAGAAAGGTAGGGCTTTCCAACGAGCTATCCTACACTCAATTTGGACTTTGGGAAGGCCCTCAAAATCAGCCTCAAACTTGTGCTACGCATAGAGATTTCAGGCGCGACGCATAGGGAAATTTGGCCTATTTTTCACTCAGCAGCTCAGAATTTCGCCTAGTTTTGGCTAGTTTGACTTTTTCATGTAACTCTTGATGTACCTTGATGTAATTTCATGACCATGATGTAATTTTGGCACATTTTTACTCATCTTAGTGAATTCATTCACCAAAAAGTGAAATGTAAGTGAATGAATCAGTTTCCTATCATATAGAGGCAAGTTGTTTCATTGCCTATTTTTTAGTTCTTAGTTTAGATATGGTTGAAACAGCTCCTAGAATGATGAGCTCAACCCCTAGAGGCATGGGAATGAGTTAGGCTTGTCTATATCATGTAGTTCTTCAGTCATTTTCAGGGTTGGACACTTGGGATTGCTTGGCACTTCATTGTACATTTCATCTCAGCAATTTTGGCAAAGGAATAGACCAGGGTTTGCAGCACTCTTTGGGATCCTTGTGGCTCTGTGTTTTGATGGTGTTTTTCTCTATGTATTTTTAAGTTCACTGATGTTTATGTGTACCATTTTCCTTCTCCTTTCTTCTTAAATTGAACAAACAAGTTATAAAGGTGGAATTCATTAGATTGCTTTGCTCTGCCTTGAGTTTTGTTTAATTTTCCATGTTTTCATCTGTTTGAAGAGGATTCTTGAAGCTTCTTTCCCTCTTCAGCTCCTCACCGGTCTGATCTATCCATCCATTCAATCCAAAGCATCAAAACAATTTCCTTCCCTGCCCCATTCAAAACTCTGCAAAAACTAGGCCTCATCCCCGAACCCAAAACTGCCTTTCCCTTTGTTTCCAAAAAAACCCCCAAAATCAAAATCAAACTCCTTCACTTATATACCTAGCCTAAAATCAGCTTTTATTTCAAGTCATCTCAAGCCCTATTGATTATTTTTGCTGAGATTGACCCGGAGAGAGCCCTCTCCTGTTCTGGTAGGGCTAGCTACTAGACTGAGCGTGGTTTGATGTTACTTTCGAAACTCACCTTTTAGCACGAGGTATAGATTTAGGGTAACGAGACTTCTGATAGGGAAGATGTAATAGGCATCACTACATCAATTGGGGTCAATGGCTGAAACCCAAAGCACACATGAAAAGGACTATGGCCTATATATTTGTGGAGGAATTTTTATAACTATCCTAAAAATATGGAAGGATTTTTCCCATGTACATAGATACTAGTAGTTGTACATGCAAAATATACGCACAATCATCCTATTAAATGCTTGTTTTTGTCCATCCGATTGGGGATGAAACAAAATTAATTTGGTCAACTTGGTATCCATGAGAGACCATGGGCTTTAACAAAAAGTGTTAAGGAAATTTCTACCCATATTTGAAATATTCGTCCAAGGTATCCCAAAATGAACCCAAACATGCTCAAAGAATATTTTAATAGTGGCTTTATATGTGATACTCTTATTACATTTGTAAACATGGTCATCTTAGAGGATTGATCGAAAACCACAAACACACAATCATTACCATGCTTAGTTGATGGAAAAATTTACATGTATTCCATGTAGATTGAATCCCTGGTATTTTTTGGAGTAGGTATAGGAGTGCACAACCCCTACTTCTTGATGGTTGGTTTAGCAATGGAATAGGAAGTGCATGATTTGATATACAACTAGACATCATGTCGAAGCTTTGGCCAATATAAATACTTTTTAAGTATCGTTATTATCTTCTCCACACCAAAGTTCCCTACCACCCAACTAAAATATTCCTACTAGATCAACTTGAAACACTCACTTGAAGGAACACAAATATGGTCCAAGTAGAAAAAGAGCACATCCTAGAGGTGGAAGTTTGAAACTTGCTTTCCTGTGATCAACATCTAGTATGTGGTAGAAAATTCAAATTCATTGTTGTATAATTTTGGCCACCTAGAGGTCTCATTCCCATAAGAGTTAATAACTATGGTTAGCACCACAATTGGAGGTCAACTGGGCTGGATATGACATTATTGGTGCTTACCTTCTTATATTTGATTTTTAAGTGGAATTTTTGCAAGTATGTGGACCATTTTTTATGGTGGCCACTATGTTACTTTCCTTGTGTCTACATAAATTGTAAAAAAATGTTATTAAAGTGGATGATTGTTTCCTTCCCTAGAATATAATGCTTCCATTATCAGCAGGATTGAATTATGGAATACATCTCCTTGTCATAGGTGGGGTATATTTATAAAGTAACAAAGAGTGTTTCGCTATGATAGGACACAAAATTTCCTTGTTGAGTTAAGATGGAATTGTTGACATAGTCAGAGTTATCCTTCTCAATCTAAAATGGTTTTTGGAGTTCAACATGATGAGAACTAGTGCAAATAAAAGGCAATGTTTCATATCCTTGAATGCTTTTTGTTGTGACTTGGAGCAAGGAAAATTTTCTTTCGCGCACATAGCTTATGGGTTAAGCGATTTGAGAGAACCCCAACATAGACCTTTGATAGAAGTTAGCAGGGCCCAAGAAGCTATAGAGCTCCCTTACAGTCATCGAGGCTAGAAAATCCCAAATGACTTGGATCTTTGATGGATCCACATGCACCCCATGTTCATCCACAATGTATCTGAACTATTTAATTTTTTTCATGCTAAATGAGTATTTCTCCATATTGGCATACAACTTGTGTTGTCGTAAGGTGCCCAGTACATGGGGAATGTGTTGAAAATGCCCCACCTATGTTTTTTTGAACATGAATATGTCTCCAAATATACAACCAAAAAATAGCTTATGAATGGTCACAGGATACCATCCATAATCATCATGAGAATTTCTAGAGAATTACTCAAGACAAAGGGCATGAACAACCAATACAAAATTCCTTCTTTATATTTGATTGTTGTCTTTCATACCTCAATTTGTTCAATTCAAACATAATGCCAGCCTAACTTCAAATAAATATTATTGAATAACTTGGCACCTTAAGCTGGTAAAGAAGATCATTAATCCTAGGGATCAGGTTTCTATTCTTAACACTGATTTTTTCAAGGCTCTATAATCAATGCAAAGTCTCCATGTCCCATCCTTATTTTTCACCAACATAATTGGACTCTCGTAAGTTGAGGAGTTTGATTTAATGTGGTCCTTTTGTATGAGCTCATAAATATGACATTTTATTTCCTCATTCTCTAAGAGATATTGTTTATAAATTGTGCCTTTAAGGAGCACCAAGTATTATCTAGGTGTTTGAATTGGTAGTGTAGATGTAACACATAAGTGGAGTAAAGATATCCATATATGTCTCTACAATATTTCCCACTTTCTTTTGTTGTCTAGACACATCATGGAGAGATTGTGGTGGTTGTAGTGATCTTACTTTCATATTTTAACTCAGCCATGAAGAGAAAAAACGTTTCACTCTAAGAGATTACCTTTTGGTCATGTTTTTCCTTTTGGAATTGTAATATTGGCATTGATGTCAACATTGTCATGATGCTGGTAGTTGAGCAGAAATTGGGATGATTATGTTGGCATTGATGTCAATCGTATGATGTCACTTATGTTGGTTTGTGTTGGCATGTGTTGGCATTGATCTTGACTAGATGATGGCATTGATGGAGCTTGATGGTAGCATGATGGCCTTGGAGGATTTTTCATGTGCATTGATATACATGTCATGATGTTTTGTTGATTCTAAAAGATAGTTGGAAGGTGATGCTATATGTAGATGATGCGGCTACAGGTTGATCATACAGATCTACATGTGATAGAGATGGTCATGGAAAACTAGTTGATTTTTCAACTAGGTATTCATTAGGCCTTCATTTTTATGCTTATGAGGATGACTTGTTGTAGTGATGTGATGGATTGATGATGGTGCTACAAAGGTGTTGTAGCTTTTTCAGAGGTTTGATGGAGAGTGTAGGACTTGTTGGCACTCTTTCCAACCTTTTTATTGGCCTTCTAGGTCAATTTGGTAGTGACACTTGGGAGAAATTTTTATCCACTTGAACATGTGTCAGAGGATATGTAAAAGGTTTGGAGACTTATACGGATGTTGGAAAAGAGGATCCAACTAGTGGCAGAGGTTTTGAGCTAAAGGATTGATGATTTTCCTCATCCTTAGCCACGGTCGCATGAATCTAATCATATCACTGTGACTGAAAGGCTCCAGTAGTTGGGATATAAGATTGTGCAAGCAACTAAGGCTCCCAATCAATTTTTTCTAGTGTCATCCATGTGATTGAGGGTTTTCGTGAGATTTTATCCACATTCCTCGCGTTGTTTGGAAGGAAATTAGCTTGGAAATTCCTAGAGGCTTTCAAAAAAAGTGAAAAAGGTCGGAAATGGTTTGAAATAGTCCTCCAATGGTGTGAGTTCATTTAGTACACAAGTTGTCATGTTAGTGGATTGATTTGGTCCAATTTGTGCACCTTTGATCTTAGCCCCAAGCTCAATTTCTCCCAACATGTTTTATATACTTGATCTTGGAGCAGGGTATTGATTGATGAAGTTGGTAAGTGAATGAGAATGTTGCAAAGAGGTAGTGTATGCATCAGAACTATTGGAGAGAATAAATGCTTCAATGAGTGTAATGGTAGTTTATGGAGCAGGTTTTTGAAGCAGTGCATCTGTATTCATATAATATATGAGGCTACTGTAATAGACATTGTCTAGAGAGTTTTTTCATGTTTTTGGTGTATATTTATTAGTGAGCTCACACTTTTTTTTGCAGTATTTGCTATTACATTTGGTGCATAGCCATTGTGTTGTATGTTGCTAATTGTGGTATGTAACAATTATATTTTTATGTGAGGTTTTCATATATGTTGGTATCAGTTTCATTGTGGCCACTATTTTTCTATTTTGGAGAGCATACTTCTTGTGGTGTTTATAATTTATTTGATGATGAGATATTTTTGCTGAGAGAACGGTTGCAGAGTTGATTTCTTGTTGATGAGAGAATTTTGGGATCTATTTTGAAAATAGATGAAAGGAGTTCCACATAGTGGTAGAGGAGCAGTAACTTCATGAGAGAGGAGTAGGGATATTGAAGCTTCAACAAAAGGAAAATTTCTCTCAATCCAATGGTAGTTGGATAGTCCAATCGGATTTGGACGAGGATCGATTGATCGTGATGGCTTTAAGAGAATGGATTTCTATAGATCCACATGAGGATAGAGTATTCCAATCTAATCAGTAGAATAGAGTCTCCTAGCCAATGGGTGTTGGCATATTGTATATGAGGTCGAGTCCCCATGCTGATGGGAGTCAACAAGCTACGTAAAATACCAATTTCTTGAATAATAGAAATTCAAAGTAGAGAAACAACAATAAGAGTGGTTTTCTCCCAAAAGGGTTTCCACCGGTATTCTTGTGTCTTATGTGTGATGATTTGATTTTGTGCATTGCTTCTGGTTTATATTGTTGCTTATGGTTTTAAGTTATGCTTATGTGATGCACATGTTTAATGAGTTGTTTCTAATATGTATGTGAAGTTTAAATTGGTAAAAATTGTATCTAGATCACACTACGTATTCATCACCCCCCCCCCCCTCGCCCCCCCCACTCTCAGTAGTGCTTAAAGGTTTCAAAAAATTGGTATCAGAGTAGGGCTCTTGGTTACATCTTGATCATTGGAGGGTAGAGTTGGGTTTTATTGGCAGAAAAGTGAACCTTTTTTAGAATTTTGTCCTCACTGCTGAAAACTACAAGGTATGGCACAAAAATGTAAAATCTCAATTATTATCTTATGGATATAACATTTGGAGATTAGTATGTGAAGGTTATGGCAAAGATCTAATTTCAAATGAATTTTTGCAATAAGATGCCCAAGCACAATGCATAATCTACAAGAATATTCATGATGATGATATGAAGAGACTAGTGGGTTTGAAACGAGCCAAAGACATGTGGGACAAGCTAGAATCCATATTTGGTGATGGTACCAGAAAAAATAATGAAAATGAGAAGAAGAGAAATAAGAAGAAGAAAAAAAAGAAGAGCCTCCATAAACAAGAATCCCAACCACAAGAGTCTCATTCTTCTAGTGCACATTATTCAACAGATGATGAGAAGAGATCAGAAAGTCATCGATTTAAAGGTATAAATATTAATTATTTTCTCTTGAGTTATAATTTTGATTCAGATTTAGATCATGATAAAGCACATAGTAAATATGAGGATAATATTAAGGGTCTTAGATCTGAGATTTCTAGACTAACACTACATGCAAGGTCAAGAAAAATTGTTGCATATCTATGATGATAAGGAGGCCAAGCTCAAGGAAGATATTTTCAGCCTAAATATTAAGCTGGGATAATCTAAAAGAGTTGAAGAATCCATGAGGAAGTAGTACAAAGAGATGGAAAATTAATGTGAGAAATTAGAATATGAAGTGTTTTCCTTGAGAAAGTAGCGAAAGAAGGAGAAGAGTATCGTAGCCTTTCCTAATTTTCTTGAGATCCAAATATTACCATTAGATAAATTTGTTCTTGGATTTCAAAAGGGTGAGTATAGTTTTCATGCAGGAAAACATACCAAAGAAAAACCCAAGAAACTTGTAGCAAATAATACCAATAGAAAATATGATATCCAAGGAAACAAGAAGTAGATCCAATATCAAAATAGTAAACAAAATAACTAGTAGCAAAAAATCAAGAAGAACCAGCAGCAAATCAAGCAATAGAACCAACAACGGAGAAGAAAATCTCAAGGAGAACCTACATTTAGAAGACCTTTTTCTCCTAGAGATGACCGTAGAAACTCCATTATATTTCAAAGGAGACAAAGTCCTTTTATTCCTTTGATGCATGACATACAATGCTATAATTGTCACAAGTTTGGACATTGTTAGCCATCCATATTTTTGATCTTATCCAAAGATGACTAAATTCGAAAATCTCGGATTTCTAGAAACAATATTTGCAGAAACATTGTGACTTCCAGAAATCTCACAGCCTTCATTATCCTAAGTCTATCAATTCACTAAAACCTTCATCTATGCCTTCTAAAATATCACCTTTTCTGACTCAAAAGGAAACTTGTTTCAGGCTATAGTCCCCCTTTTTTATCTCCATCTCCTCTGCCAATTTTCACTCATTTACTCCTATCCCAATATTGATTTTCCCCTTTAAAAAATGACCACTTCCCCTTCATTAAATCTTGATTTCCCCCCATTTTCCATTCTTTCCCCTTCTCATTTACCCTTCATTTCCCTAAAAAACCTCAAAAATCCCTTTAAACCTATAAAAACCCCCTTTTTATGGTTTAAAATATCCTTTTTACCTTATCAAAACCTTTGAAAAAAGTAAGAAAACCCACTTTTTGGCTTGTTTCCAACCTTTTTTATATGTGGGTTTTAAGCCCCCTTGGATTAAGCCCCCTTCCTTTTCTCTGCCATAAAACCCTGCACTCACGACCAAGCGTTAGCCTCCATCGCCATCATGCATCGGCGTTCCCATTTCCTCTTTCCCCTCACCTTTTTCTCTGCCGACTGGCCGATCTCCTGATGCAATCACAATTTTCGATCGTGTTTGATCTGATGGCCAAGCACTTAAACTCTTCGTGCCAATCCCCATCCCTTGTTACTATAAGCTCCCAGTCTTTTCTTCCTCCACAGGACCATGCCCCAGCACCTACCCTTATCCCCCATCAACATCGGAAAATTGTGCTTTTTCTTCATTTCACCTTCTTTTCCCTCCGCCAATGATTCAACCCCCGATAGGATCTGCACTGTTGATCTAACAAGATCAACGAATGTCATCACTCTCCTCTTTTTCCCCGACCCCCGTCATCCACTTTTCTCAGAAACAATATCAACCATGGATCATCTGGATCTGACAATGATCATTTCCCTCCCATTACCCATCCTACCAATGAATCTCTTATCCTTCACCTCCTCGACAGCAGAGCTCCACCATTGATCTAGGAGATCTGACAGTTATCAAGCCCTATTCCTGCATGAATTCATGTTATCCCCAACCCCTTATCTCTCTTCTCTCAGTTCCTTTTTCTTCCACAAAACAATGCCTTCCCCTCTTCCCCTAGCCCCATTCCTTCATTCTTTATTTCTTTGCGCTATGCATTCCCCTTGAGCGATCCCAACCATAGATCTTATTGATCTAATGGCTTCACACTCCACCTCTCATCCTCCAACCACCCGACCATCCCTCCTCATACATCTGCGCAAACACATCCCGACTGTAGATCAAAGGCCTCGGGCCCTGATCCAATGGCCAGCATGCTCCCGACGCATCTCTGATCATTCAACCCACCGATTAACCCAAACCGCTCTGCGAAAATATAGGTGACGTCACCACGGTCCCACTGCCTCACCCACTGCACAATTTCCAACCTTCGCACTCATCCACGACCGTAGATCTTCGGCCCAAAGATCTAACGGTCCCAAACCATTTTCACGTTCATTTCACCAATGAAACTAATCACACATTTTCAACGCAAAAACGACGGTTTTAGCCTGGAGACGTGTCGCTCGATGGGCGATATTACGTTCGTTTCATGCTAAACTGCTTACCACCCTTTGTGTGCGTGAAAACCATTCCTGGTTTTCCAAAACTGCCTCTTACAGTTTCGTACTAAATTCAATTTTAAACCCCGTTTTTGCAGGTTTCGTCCATAGAACCTCCTCCTGCATGCATTTTCCCCTCCTCAATACTCCTCCCGCCCTCACACAACCTCTGTAATGTAGTTTACCTCCCTTACAAGTTTTATATAACGGTTATTGGTCTATTTGCAGGTTTTAAAGGCAGCCTAAGCATTAAAGGTCCTCCACAGCCAGACCAGTAGCGGAAACCCCCACGATGACGATGCTGAGGTTTAAAATGTAAAAAGGGGATTTACGTGGCTTTCAAATGTTTTATCAGTGCCTTATGAACGCTGGTAAACAAATGAAACCCTCAGCGCGCCAAATATACCTGTCCAGAGTAAAAAAGGAAAAGACAGCGAAGATTAGAGATAAAGGATCAAAAGCTATGTCAACGGATTAAGGATAAATACACAGTTTAAACGATAAAATAGTTGAGAAGGGACAAAAAGCAAAAGATGATTATAAAGGCTTAAGGAAAAATCATAGCCTTAAAACAGAGGATTAAAGCCTAATCAAGGTTTTAAAGGCATAAAGGATTAATGAATAAAACAGTTGTTAAATACAAACAGAGATAAAAGCTTAAAACAAAGATTAAGGATAAGGTCAGAAGATAAAGAAATATAACAAATTGTTTAAACAGTGACAAAGCATAGATAGCAAGGAAGATTAATTAAAGAACAAATCAAGGCTAAAGTGCCTAAAGATCAGTTTCATAATTAAATCAAGAAGAGTTAGGCCTAAAGAGCCTCGAATACATCAACAGAAGCAGTTATTCACTTAATAAATCAAACTGACACCTGTGGCCTACTTTATTTCCTAAAGGGAAAATTGATAGTTATTACACAAAAGAATATAATTTAAAACTATCAGGACAGTTATTGTAAAGATAAGGTAGAGCCTTAAAATTCAATCTTTTCCACCTATCTTTATCTCAGAAGTTAAGACAAAGTGATTTAAACAGAGAAGTAGTTGCAGATATTCTTACCTTATGCCCTGCGTGGTTATCAAGGTCAGAAATGTATTTAATCTGTCATAAATGACATTTTAACCCTAAAAATTAGTTCCACCTCCTCATTTGCAGTATAAATACTGCATTGGAACTCATTTTAAATGTTGGATTTTGATGGCTGATGCTGGAATAATACAGTTTCCTTTGAAGCTCCTGAAGAGAAATTGATGTCTTGGAACTCATGCATGATCTGATTTGCTTGTTGATGGAGAATGCTTGTTTGTAGGATCCATAGGCTTGGTTGATGGTGAAGTTTTCTTTTGTTTATGTTTTCTATTTTTCCATTATGTTTTCCATCTTTCTATGTTGTAGTAGGACAAAGAATTTAGATTAAGAAATGTTTCTAATGGCACCTTAAATCTGTTTTTCCTTCACTACCTTAATGTTTTCTTCTGCTTAGATACCTTAGAGAATTCATATTTTTTATTTCTAATTATTTCTTATGCTTGTCTATTTCTTGAATAATTTAGATCAGTTAGCATCAATTATGATTTATGGTTAGCCCTACATATTGTTGCCACTGAAATATTCTGTTCTTGGAATCATCTCTTTAAAGTAGCTTTGTCTAGGTTTGTCAAAGAAATTTTTTTAAAATAATGCTCTTTGCATTTACTTAGCTAAAATTTTTTTAAGGAAACCTTATAGCTGTAACCTTGGATGTTATAATTTTCTCTCCTTCTTCGGTTATAGTTACTTATATATCTTAAATGTTTTTCTGCTCTAGATGATAAAAGCTCTGAAAGTTGGATAAGTTTCTTACCTTTCGGCGTTTTTATCTGAATGTTTGTCTTGGTTAATTATATTTTTTTAGTTTGAAATCAAATGTATTAGGTTCAACTTATGCCTTTGATTCTCTTGTTGTTCTTATCAATTTTCTAACTCTCTCAGTTTACAAGTATATAAAGGATTATGTTTGAGCCCTTTATTAGTTTCTTGTTCTCAATATCTATGTCCATTTCACAAATCCATCATAACCTTAAAATATCCACCAACCAAGTAAACTTGCCCTGCATATGCTCTTAAAAACATTGATGAACTCATCTAGACCTTGTTAGACTCCATTTCCCAATGACTTAACAATATTTCATGTTTCCTATCTAAAATCTATCAAAGTATCATGTCCAACCAAACCCAAACAAACAAACTTGCACTTAATAACTAGCCTAAAATCAAGCTCTTAAAAGCATCAAGCTATATCCTTTCAAACATATTGAGAGATCCCTCTTTGGGACTAGGAGGGATAGATCCTAGAGCTCTAAAGCTTGGTTTGATGTTACCCTTGTCGATTTCTATCTTAATCAATCTAGCAAATTATGGGGAGCTAACATAGTGGAAATCATGGTGGGACCTCTAAGTTCATAGTTTCCTAGCAAGCCCTTATAGACTCATTTGTCCTTCAACAACCATAGAAACTCAGAAAATCCCAAAAAACATTTCAGATTGGTTTCGTAATAAACATTGGTGGTGGACCATAGAATATTTTACCTCCAAAAGAGCTAAACATTTCCACCTGGCGACTCCACTGGCCTCCAGTAGGCCTATTACTTCACTGGTCCTTATAGACTCCCTTAGGAATGAATTGAGAAAACAGAATCATATTGTTGGTGGACAGCAAAGTTCAAATCTTCCACCTGGCCACTCCACAATTCTCAGAAGACTTAATGACTCCACTGGTAGAAGACTCTGAACTGGTTGAATAAATACAGTGACCTCTTTTTCTGATTTACAAACATGGATCCAAGGATACAAAGAAGATATACCCCAATGAGTAGAGATCATATCCCTGGGCTCCCACATAAGATGTCCTAGGTGTTTTGGGATGATAACCTTCCTGTTTTTCAAGGTGAAAAGTTTGATGATCCATGGTTACATCTCATCAAATTTCATATACATATATGGAAGATAAAGACAGAATGGCATGAATACTGCCTTATGAAAATGTTCATGTTAACATTAGAAGGAAAGGCAAGGGATTGGTATGAATGGTTAGAACCTAGGAGCTTGTTTTCTTTAAGAGACATACACCAGGTATTTTATGAAAAATATACAGATAACCCTTCATCTTTATGATGGACTACAAATTGTTGTGATCAATCTTAGAACAATATACAATAGCTGTTAGATATTGATGAGGATTTGGTTAATATGCATCTTGAAGATCTGTTAACATACATTCAATAATTTCATATACATTTTAACTATCACAAGAACCTAGATGAATCAGTTGAGGAAGAAGTCAATCAAGGAATAAAAAAAATTCCTCAAGATATCCCTGCAAGCATAAATAATGATTCATCAGCCCGTCTAAGTGAGGCTCAAGAAGATTTGATCAAGGATGAAATCCATCAAAAAGTAAGAGAGGATCCACAAGAGGTCTTTACAAAGGTTGAAACAAATAACAATCCATCTGCCCCTTTTTGTAAATTACAAGAGGACATTTAGCCACAAGATCAAATTCCACCAAAAAGGGAAATAAATTATTGCCCAATCCAAAGAAAATAGAAAAATCCTCCTCCTTTAATTGAAAAGGAAATAGATCAGATGTTATCCACTATTGCCTTACCTACTAAAGAAAAAAAGGAACATATTGTTGTTAAAATTGGAAAACCTCCTCAAGAAAACATTCCACCTTATGAGCAGTCACAAAAGGAAGAAAAACATCATAATTCTATCTAGATAAAGAGAAAGGCACCTCCCCTTTTAACTGAAGAAGAAAATAATCAGATCCTAAACATACAACCAACTTCCAAAATTTTATGTAAAGAGGATATATCTATATGTTCTACTACTGACCTATTTACTGATGCCTTTTCTCATATAGAAGTTATAAAACATGTTGATGCCGATGCTAGAATACCTTCTCAAGAAAACCTGGTACCAGGAAATTCTCTTACTCATCAGAATTATGGCTCTCAAACATAAAGTAGCTCACTCAATCAAGGCATACCAAGATTGCTTGAAAGTAGTATAACATTTCATTCTGAAGCTGTCAAACCAAATATTCATAAAGAAGGAGAAGAGGTTCTTTATCAAAGGGATCCCAAGGTTATTCAAAAAAAGGAGGAAGTAATCCTAAATGAAGTCTATTTCTCAAATCCCCTACGCCAGTTATTATTCGAGTACCCCTTTGCTGTTTCCTTAGAAACTTTTAAGAAGGGAATAAATCATGCCAAGGATAGTTTGTGGAAAAGCTTAAAGGAAATTTGGAGTGCTAATGTTCATCAGTAGAAAAAGTGGGAGTGGCCTACCAGCATACCTGAGAGGTGGAATAAAAAGCAATTATCTAGTCACTTACTTGATTGGCTATACTGGAAAAAAGAGTTCACCTGATAAAAGGACATCATATGTAAAGTTAGATTAGGTTAGATAGGAAAGAAAATAAGCTCAGCCTGTGAGAATTTAGTTAGTTTTTGTTTTGTTTTGAAAAGGAATAAAAAATACAAAAACAAAAGAAAAAGAAAAGAGGGAAAATTCAAAAAGGTGTAGCCCCATACCCAAAAAAGAGAATTTTCTGAAAGTGAGAAAATATAAGTGCCACTATTGATGGAAAAATGATATATTGTTCAATCATCTAGCCTAATCATGGCTGAACATACTTTAAATTTATGTTGATAATTTAGTAGAAGCACTAATTGATAAGATTATTTCAGACTTGACTTATCGGTGGAATAGGTTAGGATAGAAAGGAAATGGTTCTAAAAATCTCAAAATATGAACCAAGAAAAGGAAAAAGATAGCTCTAAATAGATGAAAACCATAGCTGGAAAAAGAATAGAAGGATGTTTATAGTTTTCAGATCTTAAGCCTTCGCAATTTTGTTTTATTTTTCTGCAAATAAATTCTATGTGCAGCTTGTACATAAAGCCATAGACACCATAGCGAATCAGACTGCTTAATCCTGATTTAGCTATGTTTTAAATTTCTGTTTTAGATTATAGAGATTGAAGATCTGTCAAATAGCTTAATCTTGATAGATAGTAGTATAGGTAGAAATAAAGATTTCAACAGTTTAATCTGGACCCTTGGAAGAAATAAGGATAGGATTAGATATTTTATTTATGTTTTCAAAAATAAAATGTCAAAGAGTTTTCTAGTTCAAATGCACTCAAAGAAGAAGAAGAAAAGAAATGCTAGGACAGGTAGGAATGGGTAGGTAGAAGGACTGTGTGAAAAAGATTATATGTTGCAAATTGATAAAATTTGCCTTTTTTAGAGAAAAATCAGCAAGAAAAGAAGAAATATGCCCAATGGATAAGGCATTGGTCTGCTGAAACTCAGAGATTATTTTTTGAGGTTCTGGACACCTTAAAAAGCACACTGTCCTCCCCAAATGGAGCCACTATTAGTCATCCATATTTTTGATCTTATCCAAAGATGACTAAATTCGAAAAACTCAGATTTCTAGAAACAATATTTGCAGAAACATTGTGACTTCTAAAAATCTCACAGCCTTCATTATCCTAAGTCTATCAATTCACTAAAACCTTCATGTATGCCTTCTAAAAGATCACCTTTTCTGACTCAAAAGGAAACTTGTTTCAGGATATATTCCCCATTTTTTATCTCCATCTCCTCTGCCAATTTTCACTCATTTACTCCTATCCCAACAGTTATTTTCCCCTTTAAAAAAGGACCACTTCCCCTTCATTAACTCTTCATTTCCCCCCATTTTCCCTTCTTTCCCCTTCTCATTTACCCTTCATTTCCCTAAAAAACCTCAAAAATCCCTTTAAACCTATAAAAACCCCTTTTTTATGGTTTAAACTATCCTTTTTACCTTATCAAAACCTTTGAAAAAGGACAAAAAACCCAGTTTTTGGCCTGTTTCTGACCTTTTTTATATGTGGGTTTTAAGCCCCCTTGGCTTAAGCCCCCTTCCTTTTCTCCACCATAAAACCCTAGGCCTGCGACCAGGCATTAGCCGCCATCGCTATCGCGTATCAACGTTCCCATTTCCTCTTTTCCCTCACCTTTTTTGTACCGATTGGCCCATCTCCCGATGCAATCACAACCGTCGATCATGTTTGATCTGACGGCTAAGCACTTAAAATATCTGCTCCAATCCACAACCCTTGTTACTATAAGCTCTTGGCCCTTCTTCCTCCATGGGACCGTGCCCTAGCACCTACCCTTAGCCCCTATCGGCATTGGAAAATCATGTTTTTTCTTCATTTCACTTTATTTTCCCTCCACCGATGATTCAACCCCCGATAGGATCTGCACCGTTGATCTACCAAGATCAACGGTTGTCATCACTCTCCTCCTTTTCCCCGACCCCCATCATCCACTTTTCTCTGAAACAATCTCAAATGTGGATCATATGGATCCGACGGTGATCATTTCCCTCCCATTGCCCATCCTACTGATGAATCTCTTATCCTTCACCTCCTCGACAGCAGATCTCCACCATTGATCTAAGAGATTCGATAGTTATAAAGCTCTGTTCCTGCATGAATTCCCGTTATCCCTAGCCCCTTCTCTCTCCGCTCCTAGTTCCTTTTTCTTCCATAAAACCATGCCTTCCCCTCTTCCCCTATCCCCATTCCTTCATTCTTTACTTCTCTGCGCTATGCATTCCCTTTGAGTGATCCCGACCATAGATCTTATTGATCTAACAGCTTCGCACTCCACCTCCCATCCCCCAACAACCTGACCATCCCTCCTCATACATCTGCGCAAAAACATCTCGACCATACATCAAAGGCTTCGGGCCCTGATCTAATGACCACCATGCTCCCGGTACATCTCTGATCATTCAACCCACCGATTATCCCAACCCGCTCCGCAACAAAATAGGTGACGTCACCACGGTCCCACCGCCTCACCCACCACACAAATTTCCAACCTTCGCACTCATCCATGACCGTAGATCTTTGGCTCGAAGTTCTAACGATCCCAAACCATTTTCATGTTCATTTCACTAATGAAACTAATTGTGCATTTTCAACGCAAAAACGTCGGTTTTCGCCTGGACATGTGTCACCCGACGGGCGCTATTGCGTTCGTTTCACGTTAAACCGCTTACCACCCTTTGCGTGCGTGTAAACCATTCATGGTTTTCCAAAACTGTCTGTTACAATTTCGTGCCAAATTAAGTTTTAAACCCTATTTTTGCTGGTTTCATCCATAGAACCTCCTTCTGAATGCATTTTCCCCTCCTCACTACTCCTCCCGCCCTCACATAGCCTCTATAATGCAGTTTACCTCCCTCGTAGGTTTTATATAACAGTTATTGGTCTGTTTGCAGGTTTTAAAGGCAACCTAAGCGTTAAAAGGTCCTCCACAGCCAGATTAGTGGCGGAAACCCCCCAGGATGACGATCCTGAGGTTTAAAACGCAAAAATGGAATTTACGTGGCTTTCAAATGTTTTATCAGTGCCTTATGAACGCTGGTAAAAAAATGAAACCCTCACCGCGCCAAAGATACCTGTCCACAGCAAAAAACGAAAAGACAATGAAGATTAGAGACAAAGGATCAAAATCTAAGCCAACGGATCAAGGATAAATACACAGTTTAAAGGATAAAACAGTTGAGAAAGGACAAAAAGAAAAAAATTATTATAAAGTCTTAAGGTGAAATCAGAGCCTTAAAACAGAGGATTAAAACCTAATCAAGGTTTTAAAGGCATAAAGGATTAATGAATAAAATAGTTGTTAAACGGAAGTAGAAATAAAATCTTAAAACAAATCTTAAGGATAAGGTCAAAAGATAAATAAATATAACAAATTGTTTAAACAGTGACAAAGCATAGATAGCAAGGAAGATTAATTAAATAACAGATCAAGGCTAAAGTGCCTAAAGAGCAGTTTCATAATTAAATCAAGAAGAGTTAGGCCTAAAGAGCCTCGAATACATCAACATAAGTAGTTATTCACTTAATAAATCAAACTGACACCTATGGCCTACTTTATGTCCTAAAGGGAAAATTGACAGTTATTACAAAAAATAATATAATTTAAAACTGTCAGGAAAGTTACTGTAAAGATAAGGTAGAGCCTTAAAAGAAAATCTTTTCCACCTATGTTTATCTCAAAAGTTAAGACAAAGTGATTTAAATAGAGAAGTAGTTGTAGATATTCTTATCTTATGCCCTGTGTGGTTATCAAGGTTAGGAACGTATTTACTCTGTCATAAATGACATTTGAACCATAAAAAATGGTTCCACCTCCTCATTTGTAGTATAAATACTGCACTGGAACTCATTGTAAATGTTGGAATTTGATGACTGATGCTGGAATAATACATCGTCCTTTGAAGCTCTTGAAGAGAAATTGATGTCTTGGAACTCATGCATGATCTGATTTGCTTGTTGATGGAGAAGGATTATTTGTAGGATCCATAGGCTTGGTTGATGGTGAAGTTTTATTTTGTTTATGTCTTCTAGTTTTCCATTATGTTTTCCATCTTGCTATGTTGCAGTAGGACAAAGAATTTAAATTAAGAAATGTTTCTAATGGCACCTTAAATCTATTTGTCCTTCACTGCCTTAATGTTTTCTTCTGCTTAGATACCTTAGAGAATTCATCTTTTTTCTCTCTAAGTATTTCTTATGCTTGTCTATTTCTTGAATAATTTAGATCAGTTAGCATCAATTATGATTTATGGTTAGCCCTGCATATTGTTGCCACTGAAATATTTTGTTCTTGGAATCATCTCTTTAAAGCAGCTTTGTCTAGGTTTGTCAAAGAAGTCTATTTAAAATCATGCTCTTTGCCTTTACTTAGCTAAAATTGTTTCAAGGAAACCTTATAGATGTAACCTTGGATGTTAGAATTTTCTCTCCTTCTTCGGTTATAGTTACTTATATATCTTAAATGTTTTTCTGCTCTAGATGATAAAAGCTTTGAAATTTGGATAAGTTTTTTACCTTTCTGTGTTTTTATTTGAATGTTTGTCTTGGTTAATTATCTGTTTTCAGTCTGAAATCAAATGTATTAGGTTATTCTTATGCCTTTGATTCTCTTTTTGTTCTTATCAATTTTCTAACTCTCTCAGTTTACAAGTATATAAAGTATTCTGTTTCAGCCCTTTATTAGTTTCTTGTTCTCAATCTTTATGTCCATTTCACAAATCCATCATAACCTTAAAAGATCCACCAACCAAGTAAACTTGCCCTGCATATGCTCTTAAAACCATTGATGAACTCATCTGGACCTTGTTAGACTCCATTTCCCAATTACTTAACAATCTTCCATGTTTCCTATCTAAAATCTATCAAAGTATCATGCCCAACCAAACCCAAACAAACAAAATTTCACTTAATAACTAGCCTAAAATCAACCTCTTAAAATAATCAAGCTATATCCTTACAAACATATTGAGAGATCCCTCTCTGAGACTAGGAGGGATAGATCCTAGAGCTCTAAAGCTTGGTTTGATGTTACCCTTGTCAATTTGTATCTCAATCAATCTAGCAAATTATGGGGAGCTAACAGACATGTTGCAACTAACTATTATAGTAGAATGTATAGATAAAATCAAGAGAGCTTGTAGCAATTTCATCAGTCAAGGAGATTGGCCAATAGGTATAATCATGGTTTTTATGGTTATTGTTACTCATGTAACATGTTTGACCATAAGGAAATAGATTGCAGGTCTAACCAATGGAGGAGAAACACATTGCATGCAAGGTTTAGATATGGCCTGAGCAATAGAATATTTGATCCTATTGGCCATGTGGAGTGCTTTATATGCCCTAGATTTGGCCACATGGCAAGAGATTTTTTGTTTCCCCATTACTCAAGGAATTTTTTTCAAAAGAAACAAAAATAAAGAGGATATAGCACAAAAATAGTGAAGCAAGTGAAGGAGATGTTGTAGCTACTACAACAATACCCAAAATTTTGGGTCCCCCTATGCTGTCCCCAAGCCATTAGAATTTTGATTATTTTTTTGAGATGGTTACTCTTCGCGTGACCCTTCCTATCAAAGCTTTTTGACGTGCACATTCACACTTAACATATTGAATCCACACATAATGTGTTATCTCAGATAATGACCTTATGATTGCATTACGGTTTTGAAGGTTTGTCGCTTCATTGATGTGTTGAGAGTCTCCCATGAGTTTGAAACTTAACATTCCATAATATTCATTGCCAATTAGTGAAGGCTATATGCGTGGATAGACAAGACTTAAATCTAGATTTCGTTATGTTGACCATACTAGGGTTTGGGAGAAACCCTAAAGATACAAAAGAGTGATCCCCTTCCTGTCTTGACCTAATTCGCATGCCTCTAGGGGTGCATTCTCATCAGCTTCGCACAACATCATGGTGAGAGTCATAGCGGAACATATTCCCCTAGGATCTTGAATGGACTGTTAGTATGAATCTTTCGTCGTAAAAGACCACTTTAGCTACGCATAACAAATAGCCCTAACATCGATTATGGCTGCCAAATATCTTTAAATCTGCAATTAGGTGATCCAAATAATGCTGCACAAATCCATATCTAAGCATAAAAGACATTAAGCAGATAAAGTAAAATGTGGCTCCATGCATCCAATAGACAAGACAAGAACAATGTATTTGAAAGAATTTTTATATTATATTAAAAAAGGGGGCACCTAAGAGGAAAACAAGAAAGGTGTTTTCCGGTTCTCCTCAATGGGATGGGTTCTTGAAAGTCCTTAGCGTTTCAGATCTAAAATTCCTCTCTCTTGTTGTTGTAGAAAACCAAGACAAACATAGAACTCAATGGGAGCTCACAAGGAAAAAATGGAGAATGTGACCTAATATAGATCCAAAGTGATCTAATGCAATGGAGGTGCCTAATGAATGGGGAAAACCCTTCTATTTATAACAAAATATTAGGGCGGTCTAGAACTTGGTGCATGAATAAAATATTATTAATCAAATTCTAGAACCACCCTTTAGGAATATTTTATTATATTTGTTGGAGGGAAAAGGATTTTTGACTTGGGTAAATTCCTTTATTTATAAATAATAAATAAATAAATGATTTATTTATTATTTTAAGGAAATGGTGGGAATATAATTAAATAAATAATGATTTATTTAATTATTTATAAATGATTTAGTCAATTTTAACTAGGAATATTATTTAAATAAGGATTTAAATAACTTATTCCTAGAAATAATCAAATAAGGATTTATTTAATTGATTTCCTTGTTTTGGGTTAAACATGAAATATAAACAACATAAGATTTGCTTATTATTTCCCTTTGGGTTTCCGTTTAGACCCATAAACAACTGACAAAGGTGTTTTACAAGTTATTTCACACAGAAAGCAATTTTACTTAGTAAAATTGGTCTTACATGGTGTACTTGTCTATCTAATAATAGATTAGGTGACCAAAAATGGTGTACGTACGTTCCCCCAACGTACGAGTGTTAGGATAAAATCGTATGACCGAAGTATCACAGAGAACTCAATCACTAGACATCAAGAGGGGAAGAAGTCGCAGAGAGAAACAAGTTAGTCTAATGTGCTAAAGGACTAGACTTAGGAGACGAGACTTACAGGTGCAACAAATCTCTAGTTTATGAAGTGGTACCTATGCTAAAGGCGGCGGGGGAGGCATACCTATGCCCGCCGAGACAAAGTACAAAAGAATAGTATGTCTAGTAAACAAGGAACCGAACTATAAAGTACATGTTGGAATAAATATGAGCCAGAAAAATAGAATGATGAATCCCACATACATGTTGTGCCTGGAATAACAGCCAGGACTTATACAATAATATTTTAGTACATGAGATACAAATACAACCCAAATGCCCCCTCTACACGGGGAAGGGCTCGCAAAATTTGACTGATAGATGCAAATCGAAAAGGCACTGCAAGCGGCTGAGGCCGACATCATCAAATGTAAGGAGCTATATCAAAGGATGAAATGGAGAATTCATCCGGGCATGTGGGGGGATACCTGCAGGGCCACCCCCTCATGAGGGTTGAGACATCTCACACACACCCGGGAATCGCCAATAGCTGCTGTTGCATCACTGGACCATCAAGTATATGGATCACGATCATGCTGAAAGGAGCTCGAACCAAGATACATTGCCCTCTAGACCTGGCTTCTGGAGTAAATGAGTTGATGTCGACAGAAGGAGGTCCGCCTTAGGTGAGGCAATAAGGGATCCCCAACTAAGGCACAAGAGAAAATAGCAGAGCAACTAACAGACAAACACTAATGATGATGATCAAATGGGGGATACTGAGTAGCGGATGGACGACTTCCCTTGTTAGAGCATAAAGGGCATGAATGTCTTGGCAGCGACTGACACAATATCATGAGGGATAGGGGACAATGGGACTGAAGGCCATAATGTGCGACACAAGAGAGGGACCAAGCAATGAAGGATGGAGGACTATAGCGGGGTACAAAGGGACTCGGGATAGACTCCATGAATGTGATGATGACTCAACTTGGATGCTCTAAACAAGGGTGACTCGATGGTGCTGCCACACAGTAAAGGTCCAATGGGGGAGCATGAAAACATGAGTACAAGATGGTAACTCACGACGAACATCAACACGAGCATCGACAAGTATGGAGGCCAAGTGGTGCCCCTAGTATGAGTGTTGCAAGTGAAGAAATTCGATTTTGAGGAGGGTTATGGTTGAGGGGCATAAGTGCCCCCAAGCATGTTGTGGTCATGCCAAGATGTATAAAGGGGAATCTAAACACATTTTAATGATGTGGTGCGCCATTTTTTTTCGTTATGGTTATGTAGTATGAGAAAGGAAATGGAGGATTACCAAACTCTTTTAGTACTGCATATATGAATCAAATGGACTTTAAGTTTTTGGGTTGGAATACCTGGTGTCACTATCCCAAAGAGAGGATTTGGAGATAATGAACCGGTGCTCTCCTAGAAAACCTATAGGTTGGTCAATAACAATGTCTAAAATATTGGGTTGCGAATGTAAAATGAAGGAACGATAAGGGGTATCATCCCGAGACTGATCTGAAGTGGTATGGGACTCTAGAGGCTCTTCTAAGTGTGGAAGAATAATGTTACTAGAGTCAACATGACCAGATACACTAGGAGATTTGTGGAGAATTACTTCTCCTGGTCTTTCAAATATGGGCACCCCCTTACCCAAACATTGGGTTGCAATGTAATGGCCACAAGGTGTATGTGGTTCAAAGGCATGGTTTCGATGTAAGGGGGAATAGAGAAAATAAAGGGAGATGATTCCTTCCATAATTTCATCATCGTGATAGAAGATGGGGTGACTGGTGGAAGAAATACCGCCTGACGCGGCGAAGCTACCTAACTCATCATCATGAGAAAAGAGGTTCACATGTGCATCATCACCAGAAGTGACCGAAGAGTAAGTAGATAAAGGATCTACTGATGTTGAGCCCAAGGTGATCGTTGAAGGAAGGTCAAGCGAAAAAATAGGGGAGGATTCGAAGGGAATGTTCCCCAAGGGTCTCATGGATGATGATAGGTAGAAAATGGTGGACGAAGGCTCCATCATCTTGACATCAGGAGGGGGAATTTCAATGGTAGCAGGCATGTCTGGTAGTTCTGCTGAAGCAAAACGCGCAAATAGGGGAGAGGTGGACTCGTTGTGCTTGGCCTCGAATTGGCAGACCGCGGCTAGAGAGGTGCAGAAGTCTTCGAGGTGGGGACAAAGGTGGGTGTAATGGCCATGGAGATCACACAAAGCACAAGGGTGGTTGGTATTGATGAAGGTCCATTGTTTCAATAGCTGCTAAATATATTTTTAGAGAAGATCATCCTAGCAAAGGAAGGGCAGCCCAATGGATTAGGCATAGGCCTACCCGCAGAACACAATGGATGTGGCACAAAAGTTAGCCTCCCCGCAGAATGCAAGTCCTGGTTCTTGAGTTTCTAGTATTACAATTATCCTCATGGAGCCACTATTAAATACCTATAATATTTGTTATAGCAAAAGGTGGCTAAGACTTTTTTGAGCCTTCAAAGAACAAATTTTATTACTAAAAAGTGTTGGCTCTTGAAGACTCTTGAAGGCCTCATGCCTCTGTCCAAAATATTCATTGCTGTTCCCATTTTATACTCAGAAATTCTGCTAATTTCATGAGAAAAGACTGCTAAAAAACCATCATTTTTTCCCTTCTTCCACTAAAAAATAACCTTCATTTGCTCCCATTTTTCTCCATAAAAACTCCCTTGTTTTCATGATTTCTTTTCTTCCCTTCATGAAAATCACTTTTACAAGGTTAAGGACTCACTCTTTAACCTTACCGAAACCCCCAAAACCATTGAAAATCTATGTAAAAACCCATTTTGTATTAAGGGTTTAAGCCCCATCGAGCCAAGTCTCAACCACTTCCCCACCATATAACCATATGGTATACATCTGGCAAGTAAAACCTTTCGGCACTAATCGCATCGCAAAATCCAAAGCATGCAAGTCCTTTGCCATGATTCCGAACTTTTGCCATGATTCCCAAGTTCCTAATTGTGATTGGCTTTGTAATAAAAAAACCCCGATGCGATCGTACCTCGTATTGAAAAACCCCGATGCGATTAGCCCGTGTTTAAAAACCCCTTATCACCTTATTTTGCCATATATATCATGTGCTCGCCTTCGACGCCTAAAACCATTGAATAAACCATGCTCGATCTTTTTTTTCGCTTTGTAAATACCCGAAAACCCATTTATCCAAAGTTTGATCTAAAAACCCAAAACCACATGCTAAATATAAATGGTTAGATCAAAAAGACCGATCGCGCAATCGCAATTGGGGAATACAATGGGTAGATTGAAAAGGCCGCACTTAATTTTCTGCGATTA
Organism: Pinus albicaulis; assembly: GCA_034641835.2. Lineage (NCBI taxonomy): Eukaryota > Viridiplantae > Streptophyta > Pinopsida > Pinales > Pinaceae > Pinus > Pinus albicaulis. Next base: position 820,105 of record JAXQQM020076304.1, on the reverse strand, counting down.
GGCTCATACATATAAACCCCCCTCCCCACCGCCATTTTACATTACATATCGAGACCAAGTGACAAAGTCACGAAGCGCTCAATCGCGTCGCAATATTTCAATGGGTTGATTGAAAGACCAAGCCCGAGGCTCCGATTGCGATTGGCTTCTTTGAATATATAAGCCCCAGGCCCATTGTATTTCATATATCCAACGGCCCCGCAGTCGGGTGCCTCGCCACTTTATATATATATCCTGCCTTGATCCATATAAAACCTTTGTTTTATTTAAAAATTTGGGTTTTATATGTTATAAAGGTTTTTCCACTCATGCGAAAGTTTAGAAAATCTCGACCGTTGATCTAATCCTTTGAGCCAACGGTCCGCGCAAAATCACATCGCAACTTTCAATCACATATATTTGATTTGTCCCCCCAATCGTTCATCCCTCCCCGTTACACCATTTTTTGGTCATCTAACTTATTATCATTAGATGGACCCAAGTACACCATGTAAGACCAGTTTTACCCTAAGTAAAACCGCTTTCACTATGTTAAAACAGGAAACCCCAAAAGGAAATATTAAACAAATCTATATTTGTTTGATTTTCCTCATGGAGTAATTAATTAAACCATAATTTAATTATTATTCCCAGTCATGTTTAACCCAAAATCAAATAAATTAATTAGATAAACCTTTATTTATCTTATTATTTTCTAGGAATAATCATTTAAACCTTTTTTAGATGATATTCCTTGTTAAATATGACCAAATCACCCATAAATAATTAAATAAATCATTATTTATTTGATTATCTTTCAACCACTTCCTTAAATAATTAAATAAATCATTATTTATTTGATTATCTTCTAACCGCTTCCCTTAAAAAGATAAATAAACTACTTACTTATTTATTATGACAAATTAAGTGATTTGACCCAAGTCAAATACCTTTTCCCTCCAACAAACATAATAAAATATTCCATAAAAAGTGGATTCATATCCGGTTAACCCATGCACCGAGTTATAGAAAACCCCGATATTTTGTTATAAATAGGAGGGTTTTTTCTCCTACCATTCTTCACCTTTTTGTTGCCTATTAGATCACCCTGGATCTACACACTTGGTCACACATCTCCATTATTTGCTCCCATTGAGCTCTACCTTTTCGTACTGGGTTTTCTACATCAACTAGAGAGAGAAACTTAGATCTCAAGTGTCGTAGGACTTCCAAGAACCCATCCCACCGAGGAATTGGATACTCCTTCTCAAGCTTCCTCCCAGTGCCCCATTAATACAAAAATTCTTTCAAAAAAATGTTCTTGTCTTGTCTATTGGATGTATGGAGCAAAACCTTATTTTTACTGCTTAATGTCTCTTTATGCATAGATCTGGTTTTTTGCAGCACTTGTCTTGATCAACTAACTGCAGATCTGAAGATATTGGCAGCCATATTTGATGTTAGGGCTATAAGTTATACGTAGCTAAAGTGGTATTTTTTCGTACACTTCGACAAAAGATTCATACTAACACCTCCGTATACTTCTCACCATTGATCTGATCCTCAGATCAACGGTCATCGCTCAATCGGATTCGCCCTCCCGATCGCGCAATCACATCAGAGATTTTCATCACACCCTTATTTTCCTCCCGTCGATTGCGATCCTCTGATTGAATCTGGACCGTCCACGTGTCCAGATCAGACGGCTCGGATCTAATCTCGCTTCATACCATCGCCCTCCACCTTTCACCAAAGGGTTTTCAAAACCGATCTCCACTGTCGATCATCGCGCGATCAACGGTTCTGTTCAATTCTTCTTTTTGCTCCTTTAAACTTCCTCTCGGCTAATCTCCACCATTGGATGATGCCATCCAATGGCCATGCTTGCTCCCCATGCCCTCTGAAGTAGTATACCAAATAACGCAAGATTTATTGAATATTGTTTGTGTTTTGCAGGTGTTTCAATGTTTATCCGTTATATTGAAAGAAAGGCCGTGTTGCCTGTGATGACGATTTCGTGCCTTAGATTCACAAAAAGAACCATTCACGCAGCTCGGCCGTGGTCTCCGCACATCGTAAAGACACCATGATTTAATCAGATTTAAAAAGAGTATCAGTGTTGAAGACGAGCGCAGCAGAATGAAGATTGAAGACAGATTTGGGAATTACGGCTAAGAATGATTATCAAAAGCCTAATTCCCAGAAATAAAACACAATTAAAAGAAAATCATAAGTGTTTAACTGGCAGAAAAGCCTCCACCACCTCAATTGAGGCAAATTGATTCCTCAGCTACCATATGTACCACCTGTGCCTCAAAGCATTCAAAACAGAGGCTGAAGTTATTGATCAAATGAAGATACTCGCCTCAGTGCAGCTAGAGAGTTACTTCTGCAAGGAACTTAAATGCTAAAAATATCTGCAGAGTTACTCCAAACATAACACAGAGCCTTAAAGTCAATAAAATCTCCCACCGAGCTTAATTCATAAATGTAAAACAGTTAATATAGACAGAATGTTTGTTAACTTCTCCATCGAGCCCCTCAAAGGCCGAGAAGTCTTGAATCTGTATTAATTGTCCTAAGAGATCTTTTATCAGATCTCACCTCCTCATTCTTCTATAAATACCTTTGTAGAAGATGAGAAATTGTTGGTTGCATAACTTTGAAATACATTTAAGCTTAAACTTCTGACTGTAAATAGTGTTCACTGGCTCTTGGAGCTCTACTTGTAATAGATAAGTTAGGCTGAGATGAGTAGATGATTGCTGAACTAAAGCATTGGACTTAAAGCTGTAACTGGTTTGGAGCATCAATAAAAGTTGATTTATGGGATCCTGGTCTATGTTGACGGTGATGTTTCTCTATTTGTAACTTGTAATTTTGTTTCTGTTTTCATTGTGTTTCATATTCTCTTATAAAGAACAACATGCATAGAGTTAGGATCTACTGTACTGCAGTAACCTTCTCTGACTGAAAATCTTTATATATATGTTTTCTTCCAATCTGTGTTATTTAGGAATGATTTAATTCAGTTTAAGCATAGGAATGTTGGCGTTCCCTGCCTTATTTCCTTAATGAATATTATTCTCAACGTTAAGGCCCGTACTAGTTACAGAGATAACCATGGAAGATATGGTGCGCCTGTCCTAGTTTTATTTCCAAAGGTTGTCTAAATATTTCTCTGGAATGTGTTAAAAGCTGGCTAGTTTAAAAGTACTTGCCAGATCTTAGGCCATTCTGTGTTGTCTTTGTGTTGGTCTTGAAAGTAACCAAGTAAAGAAGAGCTAGGAGAGGATTTGTGGTGAGCCCGGCTCGCTAGTTTCTACTCCAACAGTTGCCTTCAAGTTTCCCTTTGTTTTAAGATGTTTTCTATTGAAAGTGTATCAAAGGCAGGCTAGTTTAAAAGTACTTACCAAATCCTAGTTTGCTTTTATGTTTTTCTTAAGTGTTTTTCAAAGGCTAGCTAGTTTAAAAGTACTTACCAGATCCTGGGCTACTCTTTTTTCTTCATCTGTTTAATTCTCCTTCTTTTTGTATCATTCCATTCCATAAATCAAACTTTAAAGAGACCCCTAGACATAGAGTGACTTGCCCCATGGACCACTCTTGCCTCTTTCTGTTCCAATTAAACCCTATTATGACTCCATAGCCCAATGGAATAAAACCTGCAATTTTCTGTCTTCTTGACCAAAGTTTGTTCTATTTGCTTGCAACTTCTCACCTTTGAAACTCTTTGCCTTCGGAACTTTCCACCTCAAACAATAATCATGCTCAACCATCCAAAAAGCAAAACAAACCCTTGGCCTTCATAACTAGCCTAATATCATTACCCCAAACTTCAAATACAAATCCATCTTTGCACCTTATTGGAGAGATTCCTCTCCGGATTCAGGAGGGCTAGATCCTAGAATCCCAAAGTGGTTGAAATGATGTTGTTTCTGTGATTGGACTTTGCGAATCTTGTTGATTATAGATTCCTAACAAAGTCAATTTTTTTATTTATAAATAATAAATAAATAAATGATTTATTTATTATTTTAAGGAAATGGTGGAAATATAATTAAATAAATAATGATTTATTTAATTATTTAAATAATGATTTAGTTAAATTTAACTAGGAATATTATTTAAATAAGGATTAAATAACTTATTCCTAGGAAATAATCAAATAAATAAGGATTTATTTAATTGATTTCCTTGTTTTGGGTTAAATATGACCATGAAATATAAACAAATATAGATTTGTTTATTATTTCCTTTTGGGGTTTCCTGTTTAGATCATAAACAACTTAATAAAGGTGTTTTACTAAGTTATTTCACATAGTGAAAGCAATTTTACTTAGGGTAAAATTGGTCTTACATGGTGTACTTGGGTTCATCTAATAATAATAGGTTAGATGACCAAAAAATGGTGTAACATAGAACTGCACCTCAGCATGTGCATTAGGGTTTGGGAGAATTATATATTCCCCTTGCATCATTGTAACGCTAGATGTATGTGATTGAAGACCCAACCCTGTTTTAAATTAATCCTGACTCTCTATGGTGCTTGTCATCTTTACTCTTCTCATCTTATCTCAAAACTTGACCATACTGATGTGTTAGGGTTTGGGGAAATGCCTCTTGTCTATAGCCTCACCTTGCCATGATCCTCATTTCTCCCAACAACATCAGGGTTGTAAGGAATTAAATTGTTTAGTGATGCGTTAGAATTCCTATGCAGCCTTCAACCTTATTCCTCTACCATGTGTAGTATAACAAAACAAGAACATGAAGCTCCCACCTCTCTCCAACATCTTTGAAACCTCACATGGTCGAGACTAAAGATCTAACCTTGGTTTGAACTAATCCTCACTTTCAGGAACTCACATTATAATTTCCTCATCACCATGGGTAGCACACTATGTTGAAGTCTCTTACAATTAATAGGCCCTTTCGCATACCCAAACTTGACTTGGTTCTCAAGTTAAAGCATGTTGTGCTCAACCTGAGTAATTCACAATGATTTAACTAAGATGATCTATTGTTTATGTTTATTGAGGGAGTTATTTGTTATTATATGTTTTCTTTCATAACCTCACATGAAAAATACCACTAATATAAACTAATTTTCCTTTGATTTTCCTCTTTCAGGAAATAAAGTGAAGACAACATGGGTATGCATCAAGTGAGGCAAAACCTATATTAAACTAACCTTGCGCACTCTGGGAAAGGGGAAAGAACGATGCATGGCCTCACCCTGGGACATTATGTTATTCTATTTATAACAGTTTAAACAAAAAGGCCATGGAAATATGATACATGATAACATTAAACCGTGTCTTGGGAAGATACCATCTAGGGAAAAGTTTCATTCAACATAAAGAATTAACACTTTTATTCCATGGAAGAAGGAACGTTCATTAATCCATGGCATGGATACACAATGGTAAAGGTGGCATTGAAATTTTATATTACACACACTTCATGAAAAACCATACCTAAAATATTGAAGGATCATGCAAGGCCTTAATTATAAAGATAGCCTACCACTACAATGAAAAAACATTCAAAGACGTAAAACAACGATTATTATGGAAACAAGATATAAGCAAGAAAATGAAATATGGTGCATCAATTGTATTATGGTAGCATCAAATACCCCTTTAAAGGCAATACGTGGATCACCATAAAAAACAATACGTTGAAGTGTGCCGGAAGGGACATTATCAAAAACTTAAAATGCATTACAGGAAATGGGATATCCCAAGGAGACATGGGTTTATGTTGCATCTGGACAAGTTTATGGTTGCCAGAATCGAATGGCTCCTCAAATAAATAGGTTCCCAAGACTTATGTTCATGGGATTCTTTTCAAAATATTGGAATAAAATGGAGCGGGAATGGATACCCACCATTCAATGCAATGTCTATATTGGAAATAAAACCAATTTAGCTTCATGTCACTATTTCCAAGGATAACGTTTTTTGAAGCTTATACTTGAAGACCTCCACATTCATATGAATGTTACATTGGAATCACATTATTCAAAGGATATTCATGGCATGCGTATATAAGATTGGATGTCCTAGAAGAACCTATGGCAGTCATGAATAGAGTGAGTTTGAACTATCAAAATTGCGCTCAGTGATGTCATATGCTCGAGGACTGCAATGAGCACCCAAAGGCAAGGAGGGCGAAACCCGAGGTTGAATGTATTGTCATATATTCTATCACCTATATACCGAGAAGTGTAGAAGAGTTTCCTTGGTGTTTTCATGTTTATCACCATGCTTTTGTGTCAAAACAAGAGGGTTTGGCAAAAGGGCAGTATATTACAAATATTATTCATGCAAACCACCCATTATAACACCATATTACAAGTATTATTCTTGCAAACCACCCATTATAACACCGAAGTGATGTTTCAAAGGATACACGGGAGCTGGTGCCAAGGATAAAAATTACGTGTTGATGGCCTTAAAGGTCGTAGTCAGGGTAGTATATTACAAGTATTATTCGTGAAAACCACCCATTATAACACCGAAGTGATGTTTCAAAGGATACACGAAAGCTTGTGAAAAGGATCGAATTATGTGTTGATGGCCTTAAAGGTCGTAGTCGGGGCATCGCATTAAAGGTACATCAGGGGCATGAACCCCACGCAGTTTCTGCCACACATCAACACTAGTTGAAGAAAGTTGTAATACGAGTCACATTGTCACTCTTTGCCAAGATCACCATGCCAACTAGAAAGTTGTAATACAAATCCTCATACGAGCGAGCACAAGGTGTGAAACTTTCAGCAGGTTGTGACCATGTGACCTGGCCTCAACAATATTTGTTCTTCCCAAGTCGCAACCCAACGTGACAGATTTTCGACCTCCTTCCAGATCACAAATCAAATATGCCAACTAGGGATGAAACTCTTCTTCCCACCTACTACCTCCTCATCAAATATGCGACCAAAGGTGGAGCCCACTTCCAAACGCATAGTGTCAAGCAACGCATTGGGTTACATCTCGGAGAATGATGAAATCCATTATAAAGGGGCTTGGAAGACCGAACTTTTCTTGACAACATTTCAGGGGCCATGAATTCTTGCATATCATTATTTGTTATATTTTCTACTTATATTATTCAAGTAAATTTATATTGATAATTAATCAATGGTTGTATGTACTTGAAATATTATATGGTGAAGACATCACCCAGTTTCTAAGTGTTATGCAAAACAACATTGCAAAACATGAAGTTGCATTCAACTTCTGTGGACGATAGTCGAGAGCAACAAGCCAAATAGCAAGAGGGCACCTTCGATAGAAGTAGAGGATGAACCTCAAAGCTGGCTGGAAACTTGACAAGATTTGGAAAAATCCACTTACTCTGATAACACCATATCGCATGAGAAAGCATGATCCAGGTGGATATTGGTAGCCACTCGCCTATTCCACTTGGGGCTCCACCATTGTTTCTTTAAGTTTTTTTCACAACTTACTATTTTTAGCAGTTTTTTGGGTCCTGAACTTCCAGAGCCGTTTTGAAGCCCCAAACGGAGATAGTATGCCGAAGTTACGTCCCTGGGAAGTTGAAACACCAATTTATCCAAAAGGGGCCCATTTTTTTGGTACTTCATCTCCTAGGGTTAATTTTTTGGACGTTTAGAGTTCTCCATTGTTTCTCCATAATAAATAGGCCCTAGAGCCTCATTATAACACGGTTCAGAGGTCTGTAGAAGCCACATCTCTTCTCAAAGATTCGCTACAAACACCCTAGATATTTTATTTCCATCATATTTGTAAGAATATTTCTGTGATTTGATAATTAAATGAAGCCTTATTTCAATTGTATTTCTATGTTTATGGTTATTTCTATATTCTGTTGCGTTCCTGCATAAATCCGGATCAGTGGTATCAGAGCGGTCTAGTTTTTCTCGATCCTTCTTTGCATGTCCCCAACGAGGTCGGGGTATAAGGATTTAGGGCTCGATCTAGTGGAACCTTTGCAAGATCAGCCTTGCAAACCTCGACGGACGCCCATAGGGGATGAAAATAAAGATGAGAGAGCAGGAGGTACTATCAAAATATTGCTCGAGGAGGCCCTCAAAAAACAAGGGAATATGATGATGGATAAATTTACCCAGATCCTTCAACGACTGCCCACCTACGGCGCATCTGCATCCAACATCCACTCTGGAGGCGCGACTCCCTTTAAGGTACAAGTAAACTTTGACATTCCCATATTTGAGGGTCAAATAGATGCAGCTACCGTAGATAGATGGTTGAATCTATTAGAAGGATATTTCTTGGTTCATGAATTTTACGACTGGGAGAAGATTATTTTTGCACTCCTTGTTACAGGACAAATGACCTCCTCATCAGCTCAGAGGAGAAGGTAATATGGAAGAAAGAAAGTGACCTAGACAAAACCTATTTTTGCCAAGGTAACGCACCCTAGGAACTGCTAAGCTATGTTATAATGCTTTTGAGCCATGTAAAGGTCGCGTTAGTGACTAGGGCAATGCTCTAGCTTGCCAAGAGGGCAGCATTACCCGTGTTTAAACATGAAACAGGAAAAATCCTGTGGATAATGATTGACAAACCCAAATTTTTCTCATGGAGAGTCAGTACAAAATAGAAACTGAAAGACATTAAACTCTTAATAGGCCTTACCAAAAGCAACTAGACTCTCAAGGAAGGAAAAAACATATAAAGCTAAGGAAACATCTTGGTTTTTTTCCTTTTCAAACTGGTTGAAAGATTTGGGCAAGATTTTCCCTCTCCATCTCCTATAAAATGGAGCTGTGGGTTACTATTCCAAGGTCGAAGGTTTTTTGAATACATGTGGAGCAGAGTTACGTTGTTACTATATGGTGGTTGAGGATTGGTGAAGTGACATTGAGAGCTTATCGCCTTGATCACCATCACATACAAGGAAAGAGAGAGAGAGATTGGAAGACGGAGGAGAGCTTGGTCCAACCGACGGTTGTAATCCTCCCTTTTATAAATCAATAGAATTGTATCTGATTTTTCCATTCGGTGTTTTGATATTATCATTGTTTTCCAATTTTTAATATAGCATGATATGAATGGCTTAGATATGTGTTGTTTTATGTTCATCATATGCTAATTTAAGTTAATAAAAGGTATATTTTTGTACAGATTACACGAGTGCTTTGTTTGATCACAGGACCCGAATTTGGAACTAGTGAAAGAGGATCCCTGTTTCACTACTCAGTGTTTTCCAAAGTATCCGGGATCAGAAAAGAGGTAATCTCCCATCTCTTTTTATTAACTGATATAAATCAGCTTGAACATATGCACAGTATCTTTGTGAATTATATAGCTAATCTGACTATCTTCCTCGGGCACTGGAAAGCCTAGAGAGGGATATTCAATAACCACTACCCAAGCATATTACCCTATAGAAAAATTGGCGACTTCACTGGGGAGAAAACCCCAAGTTTTCGAACTATTACTATCACTCTCCTTTTTTATTTCCTTCTGTTCGCATATCCTTCCGACTAGTTTATATGCTCAGCAGACATATCAAAAGCTCACAGAGTTTATATCAGACCCTTATTAGCCATATGAAAAATTTTACCCTGACTAACACTGCCATTGTTAGTCTTCCAGTGCATTACAACGTAGTCTAGGCTTAGAATCAGTGCGTTAGTCCCTGCATTAACGCGGTCTAGGCTTAGATACAGTGCGTTACCCAGCCAAAAATTTGTTTTTCACACCTGTGTTGTGTTTCCTTTTGGTTGTGAAGTTCTTGGCTATTAGAATAGCTTCTCTTACTAGATCCCTGTGCTTGTTTACCAGCTATCATTTCTGTCTTTTACTCTCATTTAAAAATTTAATTCCAAACGCATCTACTTTTTGAAGAGAACATTTTTTTTAATTTTCCTGAACTTAGTTGAATTAATTCTGATTTTTTTTTTTTTTGGTTAAAAGACTGTTAAGACAAGATAAATAGATGTCTGAATCTTTAAGGTTGAACTTTTTTATTTGAATGTTTGGTGCATGGATGTTGAAAGAAAACCTCTCCTTGTAGAAATACTCTTCATCGAATTGAATATTTAGAGCATATTTTTGCATGGTTTTTTGAGTTAGAGTCTCACCACATTTCATACGTCCACTCCCCCTCCGCAATACTAATAATCAAAGTACACTAAGAATCAAGCGATAATAAAATCAATCATACAACTTTTTCTGAGCTTAGACCAACAGTAGTTCAGGCTAGGATTTTAGGGTAGGAGAAGTGAGAAAATCACCCAAGATCTCCAAACTTGAAACTAGAGTCATTAATGAGCGAAATCCTATTGCACTCATATTATCGGGGCCACTCCATTATTGGAGCTAAGCGCGAGACAACACTCGGGTGCATGAGAAGGTAGCCTGCCTTCAAGTGCATTCAGTGGGCATTTTATATATTGGGGTTCCCTTTGGGGATGTCGAAACTAGATCTGGGATCTAGGTGTTTTTTCCATATAGCGTGTTGTCTAAGACCATGACCCCCCTGATGATTCGTGTGATTTGAGGTATCCTTAGTGACCAAAATTTTTAGGGACTTACAGGAGGTGACTGGGACGGGCTGTTCTAGTACCTAAAATAGATGGACCTACTATGTCTTCGATCTTTAGGAAGGTACTTGTCTCCACGAGAGTACTTACACCTATCGTCTAAGGTTCAGGCGAAGCTCTAGAGTAACCATAACTGTACTTACGACCAACCATCTCTGTATGCTATTGTGATATTGGGTTTCATCTCCAACAAATGGTAGTACTCAGACAAGGCACCCTATTCTGGCTGCTTATTTATTGATCTTTAGAAATTTCATGTTTCTTTTTTCTTTTTTTAGGTGTGTGGTTACTGTCACTGAAACTTTATAATACATCACAAATAATTAAAATTTGCTAAAAATAAACAGGTCACCGTGGCGTCTTCCGACCATCATTGTCTATCTCGATGACATCAAGGTCTCCCTCCTTTGACACTGGAGGAAGAACTGAGTCTTGGTGAACCCGTGCCTTCCACAGAAGAGCAGTCTCCATTGACAAAACCTGATTTTCACATAGCCCTGTATCACACGAAATTTCTAGAGGACCCTTTTACGAAAGGAATCATACCTCCTTACAATCCTCCACTCACTAATCTATCTGCACCTGTGATAGTTCAGATTACACCGCACCAAGAAATGTCTTCGGCCACACCAACATCCATTTCACAACTGGCACCTATGGGGCTGGTACCAATGGCAACCAACCCAGGTTCGCCACCACCCTCCCCGCCAGTAGTAAGTTCTATACCAATAATCGGTAACCCCAGTAGTCAACCTATACCTGGTCCCAACCCTACAATCATCACAACTGTCAGTGGATCCTTGAGTCCTTCGGGATCTACTCCTACGGTGACCAAAATGGGACCCATGGTTCCCCCTCCCATGTGTGGGACTACTTCTGTTCCTTTTAGAAACCCTTTCGGTTGGAATCCTTTACTGAGTTCAAACCCCTTGGCCTCCATACCAGGGGGAAGTGTCACCAACATGGAAAAAATGGGGAACATTTCGCTACCCCTGCAATCATTAGGACAAACCGGACAACCTATTGTTAACACTATTCCCTTAAGTGGTCTAAATCTCAGTGTAGGATCCATGCCGTTTCTTAATTATGCACATAGCAGAATGCCTTCAGCCGGCTCTATTGCGTCCATATGGGCCAATCCACCCCAACATCCATCTGGAAAAGGGGGGCACTTTTATCCTGGGGGCAACCAACCATTCGCCCCACAATACAATATACCCTACGGACAACAACCATATATCTGTACACCTCCATCCATAGGAAATTTTTATCAACAAAGTCCTACTTATCCTACTGGTAACATGTTGATGGGCAAACCCTATGGTCCAAATAGTCAGCCAATACTTCCTAGGCTAGATCAGGGGGAAAACATGGCAATTGCCATTTTTAGCAGCTCTAGACATCCCCGACATCTATAAACTGACTAATGATCCCATCAATCACAACATGCTCTGGCCTCTAATTCCACACAAGATTTACGTCTGACATCCCGAAATTCGATGGGAAACAAGGGGAGGATCCAGCTTCACACATCACCACCTTTCATCTATGGTCTGTATCTAATTCCATGGTGGATGATAGTATCCGGCTTCAGCTGTTCCCACGCACTCTCACTGGCAATGTTGCCAAGTGGTATATTTAATTACCACGTGCCGCCATCAACACTTTTGGCACCTTAGCTATGGAATTTCTAAAAAATTTCCAATTACCTATCAGATATGAAACCGACATGGAAATTTTAACCTCACTTTGCTAATACACCGCCACCAACATCTTTGATCACATTCATGAATGGAGGCGTAGGAGGAGGCTGGTCAAAGTGCAAACCTCAGATCATATCCTAGTTAATTGGTTTTGTAAATCTCTCTTACCAACCCTAGCTAAAGACATTGGCCTATCCAGTGTGGTCACAGAAGATCAATCCATTCATCGTGCCCAACATTTATATTTAATCTATTTTCAATCTAGAACGCTATATGATTTACTCCCCCATGCCCTTGGTAATCCAAATTCTCCCGCTACTCAGAAACCCGGAGTTCATGCCGATGGTCTCGTTGGCACAATATCTGGCGTAGCCACAAAACAGTCTCGAGGGAAAACCTCACAGCCATATTTGGCTACCACCGCCCCTAACCATTCGACTACTCTTCCTACTGCTAAGGTAAATTTTGTGCGAACTTCACAAGAACCTAGCGGAAAGAATAAGAAGAACGAGAAAAAGACATCTTCTTCAGAAGAGCATTCGGACCATCAGAATAATCCCAATCAGAAAAAAACTACTAAAAACAAAAAAGGGAAGGAGAAACCCATGAAATTTCCTTGCAAAATATGTGCGGAGGACCACTTGACATAAAAATTTCCTTGGCTGCAGGAATGCACAGATTTTATTGCAAACAAGGACTCTAGGAGGACACCTGCCGTCCTACATAATCCCTTCCCTAATCCACAGCAGCAAAAACAACACATGGTTGCAAACCTGCCACAACCCCCACAAAGGGGTAATGGTGGTTCACATCCTTCTGGTGAAGGATCGTCCGCCATTTATGGCATAAAAAGTGTTGAAATTCAGACACAAGCCAAACTTTATGAAAATCTTGTCATTGATACTCAAGAACCTGGTACCAGTTCAAATCCACTGCCGCCCAACGATTTGCATATCGAACAGCCTACTGCTGACCCCGTGATTCCTCCCCCCAAAGGGACACTTTGACACACGGCTCATAACACCTCTGCACGTGCCACCCAAAACTACAACATTGTAGAAGATTTGGTGCAGGCACCATTAACCATGTCTTCTCTCGAAGTATTGCAAACTTGTCCAGCACAAAGGAAAGCCTTGCTTTCAGCCATTGGTGGGATTGACCCCCAAGATTCTACACTAGATATTTTTGACATGGTAAATCTAAACCTCGCCTCTCACACCAACTTGCATTCCAGATACAAGTTGTGTCGAAAGGGAGACCAATCCATCGTACTATCATTAAAGAAGGTGCTTCGACCTGCATTATGTCAACTACTTGCTGGCTTGCTTTGGGTTCTCCCACTTTGTCTCTGCCATCGAATTCCCTTAAAGCTTACGATGGCCACACTTTCCTCCCAAAAGGCTACCTTGCTAGATTTCCCATTACACTTAGTGGGAAAACGATAACGGTGGACGTTGAAGTCATAGATCGTCATCTCGACTATAATCTATTGCTGGGTCGCAGTTGGTCATATGCAATGACTACCATTGTTTCTTCCATTTTCCAACTCATCCTCTTTCCATTGGATGGGAAAATAGTCACAGTGGATCAGTTATCCTTTTGCACCCCTGATTATGTCACATTACCAAGTAGCACTGTACCCCTAATAGGAGGCGTTCTTGACTCATACGTCAGTATTGGTACCAATCTTCTGAAGGCATCTTCCCTAATGAGTTGTTTTCCTCTCCTGCTACCTAAGGTTCCAAATACAGTTGCAATGATATCCACCACATTGGATGGCTCTATCAACCCATGGATCCTACCGGCACCTTCAGACATTGATTCCTACGGAGATTAGATTCCGCTCTCACTAGCCGAGTTAGTTTACCAAACCATCCAAATTACATCTGAACCCTCCACAGCTATGGTTTCAACCAATGGTAAAAATCCCCTGCCCATCACAGTTCCTTCTAAATATCTCCTCGATGAAGTCCTACCTACGGACGAAGCTATTCAAGAGATCATGTCTCTAGAAGAACGACCTTGGGGATAATTCCACCATCGCACTTCGATGTTTGATTCGGATGCGATAACATCTTAAATCCCATCCTTTGACCCACCCGAGATGGTCCCCTTTGTTTACATGACTGTTCAAACCATCGATTCGAAAGGGAACATGGGAAATCTTTCTAAGACAATGCTCATAGATATCTCGGTCAAAATGGGTATCATGGAAAACATTCAGATTGGAGCAGATTGCAATCCTGAGGAAATTGCACCCTTCACATCCCTCTTTAAGGAATTCCGCGATGTGTTTTCTTGGTCTTACGACGAAATGCCCAACATAGATCTGTCTATAGTCGAGCACGAAATCAAAGTTTATGACAATGCTAAACCTATTCGACAGCGACTCTGACCTATCCACCCACGCAAAGTAGCCGCCATCAAAACTGAAGTAGAAAAAATTTTGAACGCTGGTTTCATCTATCTCATTCCTTTGACAGAATGGGTTTCCAATCCGGTCCCCGTAGACAAAAAACAAGGCACCTTCTGAGTTTTTGTTGATTATCACGATCTGAACACTGCTTGTCCCAAAGACAATTATCATACGCCGTTCATAGATCAGATCCTTGATGACTGCGCTGGATGTGAGACTTTTTATTTTATGGATGGTTTCTCGGGGTATAACTAGATTGCGATTAAAAAAGATGACCAACATAAAACTACCTTCATCTGTCCTTGGGGCACATTTTCATATCGGAAACTCCCATTCGGTCTGAAGAATGCAGGAGCAACTTTTCAAAGGGCTATGAACAATGCCTTTCACTAAATTAGGCATATTGTGCAAGAGTACTTGGATGACCTCCCAACTCACTCCAAGAAGCGATCCCATCACCTCACACACCTAAAACAAATCTTCGCTCGGTGTAGGTTCTACAATATACGTCTAAATCCACATAAGTGCATATTTTTTGTCTAGTATGGATGTATTCTAGGTTTTATTATCTCCAAGCACGGGATTAGGTTTGATCCCGATAAGGTTAAGGCAATTTTTGAATTACCCACACCACAATCCATACTGCAACTCCAACGTTTGCAAGGGAAGGAAATTTTTTTATGTCATTTCATCGTGAAATATGCCGAGATGACGAAAGGCTTTATGGGATTATTAAATAAGGAAACACTATATTTATGAGATGACCAAGCTCAACAGTCATTTGATGCCTTGAAACGAGCACTCATTTCCGCCCCACTTCTTAGTGCCCCCGATTATTCATGCGACTTTCTCCTCTACCTGGAAGCCTCACCATCCTCACTTGGCATGGTTCTGGTTCAATTTCACAATGACGATAGTGAACATGTGATATATTACTTGATATATTACTTGTCAAAAGGTCTCATCGGACCTGAACTATGATATTCACATGTGGACAAACTCTCCCTCGCGTGGTCTTAGCTGCCACCCGACTCCGACACTATATGTTACTATGTCAGACTATTTTTATTGCTTTTGAGAATCCCATGTGACACATTTTGTCTCGCCAAGTTATCGGAGGAAAATATTCCAAATGCATAGTGATCCTCCAACAATTTGACTTGGTTTTCACTGCTGCCAAAGAAAAGAAATATCTAGTCTTCACCGAATTACTTTCGGATCTTCCTAGAATCGACCCAAGAGATGTAGCTCATGATCCATTTCCTGATGAATCCATATTCTTAGTTGATTCTTTTGATCCTTGGTATGGAGACATTTTGGTCTACCTTCAAACTCAACGCTTTTGCCCAACTCTCACATCAGACGAATGCCGTCGTATTCGCCACCAAGCGAAACACTACCTCGTACTCAATGATACTCTATATCATCATGGTGTCGATACTATTCTTTGGCATTGCCTCACTATTGATGAAGAAAAAAAATTTTTAAATGACTACCACGTAGGGGTGTGCGGTAGTCATATTTCTGGCATAGATACTGCCTAGAAAATCTTGTGTGCAGGATATTATTGACCAACTTTGTTTAAAGACTACATCACAGCAGTCCAGAAGTGTCATCCATGTCAAAGTTTCATGAAGAAAATGCATGCTCACCCCACCCCCCTCCACCCGATTATCTCCATTGGTCCTTTCACTAAATGGGGAATACACTTCATTACATGTAACCCCACTTCGGTCGACGGACACAACTACATTGTCGTAGTAGTAAACTACTTTATGAAATTGGCAGAAGCCATTCCACCTTTTAGATTCGATGGAGAAACCGTCGCTTTGTTCCTGTTTAATCAGGTTATCTGTCGTTTCGACATACTCCTTTCAATTTTCACTGATCATGGATCACATTTTCAGAACCATATGATGACAGAATTAACTTCCATGCTAGGATTTCAAGAAGATTAGTCTTCATCCTACTATCCACAAGCAAATGGTCAAGTTGAAGCTGTAAATGGCATCCTCAAAACCATGATTCATTGGTTATTCAGCAATCATAAAACCACATGGCATCAGAAGTTATATTCTGTGTTATGGGCGTACCGTACGTCAGCCAAAACTGCCATAGGCTTCACATCATTCCAACTCGCATTCGGCTTGGAGGCAGTACTCCCAATCAAGTGTGAGATTCCATCACTCAAACTCGTTGTTGAACTCCTACCCGGCACCATTGCCACAGAAGAGCACTGGCTCTCACTCGATCACTTGGACGAGACTCATCGAGATGCCACACTAGCATTCGAAGCCCACAAATGCCGAGTCAAAGCTCAATATGACAAATTTTTCAAGCCTCGTTCTTTCTAGGAGGGTGATCTCGTACTACTCTACGATCAGAGACACAACCTCTTGGGGGTAGGAACACTTCAACCGTTATGGCTTGGTCCTTATCTAGTCACCAAAGTCCTCTCAAAAGGAGCTTATGAAATTTAGGACTACAATGGAATTCCGCTCGCGGAGCCCCACAATGGGCTCTATCTAAAGAAGTATTTTGCCTAGTTTTCCACTAGGCATATGCTTTGTAATTTTATGTATATAAGTTTTTCCTATTGTTTTGATGTCTCTGGATATTTTTGGGTTTTTGAAGTGTTTTTCCTCATATACTATATTTTTGTTTTGCACAGATGCCATCATCCTCCTTATCATACGTCGGATACACAAACGGTGCTAGTCATCATACTAGACACATTACTTCAGTTGCTTGGGTTCTCTACACACCTGAGTCAGAACTTCTTGGTTCTGGGGGAATTTTCCTAGGCAACGCAACCAATAACATTGCTGAGTACATGTTGGTGATACAACTCCTCACAGAAGCTGCATTTTGTGACATCTCCAATCTAGTGGTCAGGTTATATTCCCAACTCGTAGTTATGAAGTTGAACAATCATTATCACGTTCTTCATATAGTCTTGTTACATTATTTTTTAAGATTAGAAATTTTAGAACATTAGTTTCAAACCATCTCATTTGAGCACATCCCTAGAGAATTTAATGCATTGGCCAATTCATTGGCAAACTATGTATTAGATTGGCATTTGTCACATTTGTTATAAAAATATTTACACGAGTATATATTTTTTTCCATAGAAAATACATAAACATTAAAAAACACATAAGAAACAAAATCGCCAAAAGTATGTATATATATGTGTGTGTGTGTGTGTGTGTGTGTGTGTCATGTCCAGATCAAAATTACATCAAAAAATCTCTTGAAACTTAGGTGTTTTACAAAAATTGGCTACACTAAGCCTCGCTATGACATTTACACATATACTCATCCAGTTATGCCTGATGCTCAAAATAGCAAACAACTACCCTGGCTATCCTCCTAAGAGGACCCAGGTATCTCTCTGGCACACCCACAGTATGTTGCTACAAACGAACTGGAATCTCTCTCATAGGAAGAGGTGGTACAACCATGCTTAAACCCTCTAGGTTCTTGGAAAGCTCATGCAATATCTAGGTATCATCACTCTCTTCGGCGGCTTTCGCATCCTATACTACTGCGCCAGCCCAGGTAGCTATAGTCCTCGCTGTGTATAACGAGGGGCTATGCCTAGATGAACAGGTGCCACATCTATGTCAAGAAAATAAGCTTCATGCAAAACATGTTTTCACCCATTTTTAAACAAAAAAATTGCATAAACATTCAAAATACAAAAAATATTTCCAACTACACTGATCAATCCTTCTTTTACCATCTAGACCCCACTGAGTGCCCGAGGGGAACACTAACTCCGGATCTCCTGTAAAGTTCATCCCTTCATAGGGATAGTCCTCAATCATGATGATATGGTGGTTAAGAAAATAAAATAACCCATCATCAAAGAAATGATGGACGAGACCCTCTCTAGTCTGCAGTGTCAAAGCTGCTCATTAAGCCTGTCTCGGCTCTCCTGGGCCCAATGCATCCATAATCATTCGAGGTCTCATAACCGGCACCCGCTCTAGTAGGAAGGAAACAATTAGTGTACCATAACCAAACTATCTCTGATTCTAGGTATTACACGCTGTTAGGTTTGCACGAACCCGACGGACAACACCTTCGCACCAGTCAAAAACCTGGGGCAACATACAATCTAGTACTAACAAAAACTGGGCCTTGGTGGCCACATGTTGACTCTTGGCCCCGGCCAAGCGAACTATCATCCATAACAGAGACCTCAGCCGTCTCGAGGCCACCTATGCAATGGGTACCCGGTTGCTAACTGCCTCAATATTACGTATTCAATGAGTAAGGATCAGGTCAACAGTAGTACGAGGATCCACCCTAGACCCGGTCAAGTTGGGCCTTGGTCCACGACATGACAAACCAGTCAAAAAATAGATATCATCTTTCTCAATCGAGAGCTCATTGCCCCCGATAGGAAATACGTGCTGACAATCATCACGTCCACTGTTGAATTATCCACCTCAGAAGGTCCTCTTGTCCCCTCATCAGTTCCAATCCAGCATACTTTAGCAAACCACACCTACGGAGAACCAACAAAGTAGCTGCATCGATGAACATCTCACATTCCCTTTCTCGCCAGATACTCATGGTGAATAACTTTATACCTACCAAACCAACATTTTTTATGGATTAGAATTTTTCTGGAGTGCTTCAAAATGATAAACAAGGATTTCTTAAAAACATTACTGCGCCTAACGTGGGCTCTAATGACCAACAGTGCGTTCTAACGCACTGTTTCTTCACGGGAGGTGCGTTTAACGCAGGCAAAGCACTGCTCGCCCGCGTTAGCTACTTAATTTTTTTAGGGCTTGCTAAAATCCTTATTTTGAACCAGCAAAACAAGGAAAAAACTCTATGAACTGATAACAGGAGGTTCCAGCTCTTACCTGGATCTCACGGAAGGAAGAACCATTGCTCGGATCATCTGCAATCTCCAGCAGTAATTTCGCCACTTTTTTACCCCGGAGCTCAATGAAAGCATTCAAAATAGTGAAAATGAGGGTCTCCAACCTTCTTATAGCCATTTCTGGGGGACAGACTCACTCAGTTGGTCTACCAAAATAGTGAATTCCAGCTGCATGTTTGTCGCAACTGTTGTTTTTTATTACTGATGTTCTGATGAGTTTTATAATGTCTATATGCATATATGACCAATAGTCGATCCCGAATCAAGCATTCTTTTCATGGTATTTTTCTAGATCGTTAAATCCAAAAAACCTCGAGCTTTCTTCTTCAGGCTCGTTAAAACTAACATGAAGAAGCAACGAGCTTTCTTTTTAGGAACTTTTTCTACCTCGTAAAACCAAAAACATCCCGAGTTTTTTTTGTCGGGCTCGTTAAACTACCATGACAAAAGACTATGAGCCATTATTTTCATCTTTTTCAAAGCTCTTTAAACAGAAAAAGTAACTGATTTTTTCTCTTCATGACTCCTTAAAACTTCACGGAGAGCACCGAGTTTTTCTCTGCGTGACTCATTAAAACTTCATGGAGAGCATCGAGTTTTTATCTGTTAGACTCGTTAAAATTTTACAAAGAATATTGAGTTTACTTCGTCTCCTCATACTCATAACAAAATGAGGTAAATGCCCATCAAATATAGATTTCTCATTTTTTCGGCTTTGATGGACTAACTCACAGAAAATGAATCACTTCGGCCTTACTATTTTCCCTTTGTCGTGCCCGGTTATCAAGACATGACAAAGGTACCCCCTGGAGTTGTCTTCTACGACATTTTTCAGACTCCTTAAATATGAAAAATTCACCGAGTTTACTCATATGGAATTTTTAAACTTAATCAGACAGGGAAAAATTCGGACAAAATGGATACTACTTCTGCTACATTTAAGAAAGGACAATTTGGCAGAAAAAATCTTGAACATGGCACTTCCTAGACAACTATTTTGCATTTAGCCGAACCCTACCATCTATGAGTTTAGCCTTCGGCTCTCAATATTCCTACACTGGTCAAATCCTAAATACTCTTTGGTGTTCATTAAGCCTTAGCTACCTAATACCCTGTTAGAGTGCCTTCTATTGTTCAAGCAGTTCTCGCTATCTACTGCTCCTCATATCAACCAAAGCAATCATCATGCCAGAAATTATTTGTCGTCAGTTATTCCCATTTACTCTTTATATTCTCCATCAAAAACAACATTATCTCTTCCTATTTCGTGTTGAATGATGTAGGATGCCTTAGTTCCTACCTTTGACAGGTCTCTTCCTATTGACTGCAACATCTTATCTAGGAAGTGGACCCAGAAACACATCAGTACCTAGATACTTGCAGACATCAGTGGCAGTTCATCTTGTATTTTATTGGGGGTCTTCATTATTTTCTCCCGATCAAATGATTCTATGAGTGTTCGACATCAAACTCCTTTTATTCACACTCGCTAAATTGTACTGTGCATATTGGGGACCATCATCGTTATTGGTGGCCACCCTCGCGTCTGTTAAAAATTTTCCTTACTGACTAGTAATTAGACGATTTCCCACATGTTTGACAACAGATCCTCCATTCACATGTAGGTAAATATTATATTTAAGTGAAGCGATGGCCAAGACCTTGGGGAGAAGGTTACACCATTACAATTGTGTTTCCTTCCCCAATTTGTGATATTGTTTATGGAGACAGATTTTCAGTATTGATCATGTTTTGACAGATACTTCCACGTCATGCTTATTAGTGGACACGCTATTCATATCTCTATTTTAGAGAAATCATGTTTATTAGCTACTGAGCATGGGAATTCCCGACTGGGGACATATACTATATTTTCTGACATATGTTGTTGTTTCAGGTTTTCCTCAGTCCTCCAATCTCTCTAGTTCTACTACACATATTATAAATTATTTCGGCCATCGTCTTCGTCTCTGACCTCACACTTTAGGGGGCATCTGTTATAGGAAAAAGGACCTCCTCATCAGCTCAGAGGAGAAGGTAATATGGAAGAAAGAAAGTGACCTAGACAAAACCTATTTCTGCCAAGGTAATGCACCCCAGGAACTACTAAGCTTCCAAAAATTCTCATGTGATTTCCCGGAAGATTTAGAATTTAAAACTACTAAGCTTCGTTATAACACTTTTGAGCCATGTAAAGGTCATGTTAGTGACTAGAGAAATACTCTAGCTTGCCCAGAGGGTAGCGTTACCCGTGTTTAAACATGAAACAGGAAAAATCCCGCGGATAATTATTGCCAAACCTATATTTTTCTCATGGAGATTCAGTACAAAATTGAAACTAAAAGACATTAACCACTTATTAGGCCTTACAAAAAGCAACTAGACTCTCAAGGAAGGAAAAAGCGTATAAAGCTAAGGAAACATCTTGGTTTTTTTCCTTTTCAAACTGGTTGAAAGAGTTGGGCAAGATCTGTCCTCTCCATCTCCTATAAAATGGAGTTCTAGGTTACTAGTCCAAGGTCGAAGGTTTTTTGAATACATGTGGAGAAGAGTTACATTGTTACTATATGGTGGTTGAGGATCGATGAAGTGACATTGAGAGCTTACCGCCTTGATCACCATCACATACAAGGAAAGAGAGAGAGAGATTGGAAGACTGAGGAGAGCTTGGTCCAACCGACGGTTGTAATCCTTCTTTTTATAAATCAATAGAGCTGTATCTTTTTTTTCCATTCGATGTTTTGATATTGTCATTTTTTTCCAATTGTTAATATAGCATGATATGAATGGCTTAGATCTTTATTTTTTTATGTTTATCATATGTTGATTTAAGTTAATAAAAGGTATAATGTTGTATAGATTACATGAGTTCTTTGTTTGATCACAGGACCCAAATTTGGAACTAGTGAAGGAGGATCCCTGCTTCACTACTCAGTGTTTTCCTAAGGATCCGGTATCGGAAAAGAGGTAATCTCCCATGTTGTTTTATTAATTGATATAAATCAGCTTGAACATATGTGCAGTATCTTTGTGAACTATATAGCTAATCTGACTGTCTACCTCGGGCACTGGAAAGCCTATAGAGGGATATTCGATAACCACTACCCAAGCATATTACCCTATAACACTCCTCAAAGCTACCCCCCATGTCAAGGACTGGTGGGAAACCTACTATGAGAAAAAGGACGAGACAAAACCCTCTCTGTTCTCAGTCATACCCACTTGGAATTCTTTCCGAGATGCCATCAAGGAACAATACTATCCCATGGGGAGCTATGAGGACAAGTACATACAATGGACCATGCTGCAGCAACAAAGGGATCAAGATGTGCATGAGCTAACGAATCTGTTCCATACCCTATGCAAAAAGTTGGGTATCAAAGATTCATAAAAACATTTGATGCTAAAGTGTCGCGGTTGTCTGCATAGATACATTCAGGAGGAAATGGAGTTCCTCAACATCTCCTCACTTGGTACGACATACTGGTATGCTGCCAAGATTGAGCAGACATTCAAACAGAAGAAGTGAGACTTTGGATCTACAAATCAAAAGCAAGGGAAAGGTGCCCCCAAACCACAGAACAAAGGACAAAGCCAAGGCATGGAGGCCCAATACAACCTGCCAAAGACACAAGAAAAGAATAACATCGTGAAGCCAAAGAAGGACACAGAAAAGTGGTGTGAGTTCCATAAGAGCTCCACTCACAACACAAGTGAGTGTCAGGGCAAGCAGTCGCTGGTGGCCAAGATGAGGGCTTCTGAATCAGATGCATGCTCTGACTCTGAATCAGAACTTGACAAGGTGAATGACAAAGGGAAGCATATTATTGATGCAGAACCTAATGCCACATTTGCCACTACGAAGATCCAGAAGGAGGAACAAGAAGATCCAGAGGACGCAGAGAGTCTCTTCCACTCATAGATGTGGGTAAAGGGTTCTTCGCTATGGTTCATTGTTGACAATGGGAGCCAAAAGAACCTCATTTTAGCAGATGTCATGAAGCGATTGGGCTTGCCAACCACAACGCACCCACAACCATACACCATCGGGTGGCTTCACCAAGGACGTGATCTCCGCGTCAGCCAGAAGTGCCACCTTCCCTATAGCATCAAGCCCTTCACAGATGAGGTATTGTGTGACATTTCTCCTATTAATGTTTCTGATGTATTATTAGGCCAACCATACTTGTGGAAGTGACATGCTGTGTATGAGTCCCGACTTCGCGCTATTATTGTTACTTTGGGACATAAATTGTACAGGATACCAGAGGTACCACCACCTCCCACTATCTCTTTGGTTACCGCAAAAAAATGTAGTAAGCTCATTTCCCAAACTAGGAATTTTTTTTTCCTGATGATCCGCCCCCAGGGAAAGAAGAAGACTGTGGCCATGACCTCCAGACATGGCACCTCTGCACGACAACATAAAATGGACAAGGTTGTGGAGGAGTACAGGGACATCTTCACCTCACCCACAAGGGTGCCTCTACATTGTCAGGTCAAGCACCCCATTGACCTGACCCCAGGTGTGCCGCTACCCAATGGACTGATCTATAGGTGCTCTGTTCTAGAGAATGATGAAATCAAGAGGAAAATTCAGGAGTTGTTGTAGAAAGGTCACATCCGGCCAAGTTCATCGCCCTATGGGAGCCCAATCATGTTGGTACAGAAGAAGGATGAAACTTGGAGACTCTGTATTGATTATCGGGTGCTAAACAAGATCACTGTCTGGAACAGGTACCCGATCCCAAGGATTGATGACCTTCTGGACCAACTCAAAGGGGAAAAATATTTCAGCAAGATCAACTTGAAGTCTCGATATCACCATGTACCAATCGAACCCTCTGATGTGTGGAAGACTGCCTTCAAAGCCAAGGAGGGTCTTTTCGAATGGCTCGTCATGCCTTTCAGATTGACAAATGCTCCCACAACCTTCATGAGGTTGATGGATGACATCTTGCGTCCATTCACCAGCTCATTTGTGTAGGTTTTAACCCTGAATAGAAATTATCTACACACAAATATTATAATAGAAAATAAAAAATAGCGAGAGCATAAAACATAAAACAGATAAACACAGAG
The DNA here is from genome assembly GCA_034641835.2 of Pinus albicaulis. NCBI lineage: Eukaryota > Viridiplantae > Streptophyta > Pinopsida > Pinales > Pinaceae > Pinus > Pinus albicaulis. The sequence goes on along the minus strand of JAXQQM020076304.1, from coordinate 795,455 downwards.
ATTTTCCCCTGGATCCCAAATTGGGACGACCAACTTGATTTTTCATTATATTCCTTTTAGTGTTACAACACATATATATACATGTCGAAGCATACATGAACCCTAATTCATTAACCCTGGATTAGAACATAACTGTAGTTCCCTTGACCGGATCTACAAAAATACCAGGGGCTGAAAACCATTATACCCCAAAACCATGTGCAAAACCATGCACAAAACCATGGGCACAGGCTACCCACCGGAAATTAAGGACCAAAAAATTTTCGCTGGGGGGCTGCCCTGGACCCCGACAGGGGGGGCTACCGCCCCCCCCATGACCCCCCTGTTGCACCTAGTGCAAAGGGGGGGCTATCGCCCCCCCTCTTACCCCCCTGCGCATGCTTAGTCGTGGAAAGAATATAACACATACCCAACATTCTCCCACTTGTTGTTTTCTTTCCACAGGGGGCCACAGGAGAGCGTAGTCATTGGCCCAATTCTTCAACACCCATTGTTTCTCTACACCAAGAGAACTTCTGAGTGCTCACAGACTTCGTCAATTCATCTGCAACATTCTTCAAAGTGTCCACCTTTACTAGCAACACCCTTTTAGCCTCAACCATATCTCTAACAAAGTGATATTGAACATCAATGTGCTTTGTCTTTGAATGATAAGCAGGGTTCTTAGCAAAGAAAATTTCACTTTAGCTATCACAGTCTATCCTTATAGCTTTTTGTACCAACCCCATACTTGAAAATAATCTCTGCAACCAAACTGCTTCCTTGCTTTCATGAGTGGCCGCTATGTATTCTGCCTCTGTAGTTGAAAGAGCCACTACATACTGTCTTTTACTCATCCAACTGACTGCGCCTCCAAATAGGCTAAACACATACCCACTTGTAGATCTTCTTTGGTCCAGATCTCTAACCCAGTCTGCATTAACAAAACTACGAATGTCCAACATTCTTTCCAATCCTAGTCTTCCCTCGTAGCACAAGCCATAATCACTAGTGCCACGTAAATATCTGAAAACCTACTTCACTACTGTCCAATGCTCCTTCCCTTGGTTTGACATAAGCCTACTCAATACTCCCACTGCATGTGCAATGTCTGCTCTAGTACAGACCATTGCATACATCAGGCTACCCACTACACTTGCATATGGAACACGGGACATATCCTCCTCTTCTTCTTGTGTCTTGCGACACTGTTCAGCAGACATCTTTACACCTACAGGAATAGGAACATTCACCAGTTTACTATCCTACATATTGAACCTCTTCAATATAGTCTCAACATACTTCCTCTGGTTTAACCAGAGCTTCCTCTTCGCCCGATCTCTCTTAATTTCCATGCCCAAAATATAGTTTGGAGCACCAAGATCCTTCATGTCGAATTTGGAGAACAGTTGGGTCTTCAAATATTGGATAATTTCTTTGTCATTACCAATCAATAGCATATCATCCACATACAAGACCAAATAAATAACATGGTCACCAATTAATTTAAAATAAACATAGTGATCCTCCTTGCTTCTGGTGAAGCCAAGTCCCCGTATATAGGTATCAAATTTCTGATACCACATCCTTGGTGACTGTTTTAACCCATACAAAGACTTCTTCAACCTGCATACCAGTTCTTTCTTACCCTTCACCATGAAGCCTTCAGGTTGCTTCATGTAGATCTCCTCTTCTAGATCCCCGTGAAGAAATGTTGTCTTCACATCCATCTGTTCTATCTCAAAATCAAATGCAGCAGCAACAGATAAAAGTAATCTAATAGAAGTAACCTTGGCAACAGGAGAAAAAATATCACCAAAATCAATTCCCGGCACCTCGGAATAACCTTTCGCTACCAACCGAGCTTTGTATTTCTCCACCTTGCCTTCTACATTCATCTTCTTCTTAAACACCCATTTGCTCCCAATGGGCTTCCTTCCAGCCGGCAACTCCACTAGATCCCATGCATCGTTTTTGTGCAAGGATGCCATTTCATCAACCATGGCCTCCTTCCAGAGTTTTCCATCCTCTGAATCTACTGCCTCCCTGACAGTTCTAGGATCATCATCAGTTATAGTTAAGGAAAAATTTGAACAGAAAGCAGATGGAATATACCTTTCTGGTTGTCTTCTTTCCCAAGCTGATCTTCTCACAGCTGGAGTTTGTGGCAATTCCCCTTCTGAGTCTTCTTCTGTTGTAGAGTCTGATTCATCCTCCTTTAGCTCAAACTCTATCTTCTCAGGTTCCTTTGGTATGACTTCATGTTTAACAACATCTTTCACTTCTCTAAACACCACATCTCGGCTGTACACAACCTTCCTTGTTTCTGGGTTCCAAAGCTTGTAACCCTTTAAACCATCCTTATACCCAATAAAGATGCACCTTTCAGATTTATTATCCAACTTGGTCCTTTTCTCATTTGGAACATGTACACATGCATCACATCCAAATACCCTTAGATGTGAAAGAGAGGGTTTCTTACCAGTCCATACCTCATGTGGAGTCTTATCCTCCAACACTGATGAAGGTGATCTGTTAACCAGATAGCATGCAGTCTCCACTGCCTCTACCCAGAATTCTTGTCCTAATCCAGTACCACTGAGCATGCTTCTTGCCTTTTCTACCAGTGTTCTGTTCATTCTTTCTACAACTCTGTTTTGCTGAGGTGTGTATGGAGCAGTCTTCTATCGTGCCATACCACACTTCTTACAGAACTCTTCAAATTCCTTCTTGCAGAACTCCCCACCATTATCTGTCCTCAGCGCCTTTATCTTCTTCTCTGTCTGGTTTTCCACCAGAGCCTTAAATTCTTTAAATCTATAAAAGACTTCATATTTCTTCTTCATGAAATATATCCATGTATTCCTTGAGAAGTCATCTATGAATGAAACATAGTACATAGACTTTCCCAGTGAAGGAACTAACATAGGTCCAAACACATCACTATGCACAAGTTCTAATATCTTGTTCGCCCTCTTAGCACTAGAAGGAAAACTCACCCGATTATGCTTCCCATATACACAATGTTCACAAAAATCGAAATCCAGAGAGAAATTAGACATACCTTCTACCATACCATTTCTATGCAGTATTCGAAGGCCCTTCTCTCCAATATGTCCAAGCCTTTGATGCCATAGCATGGTCTTTTCTCCAAAGATAGCTAGGCTTTCCGCTCCACTTTCAGGAACCATAGAACTGTTACACCCATCAATAAGAGTGCTAAATTGTAGCTTGTACAGAGTTCCAATCCGAACTCCATGCATTAATACCAGTGCTCCCCGAACCATATTGCAGGCATCTTTCTCGAACACTGTTTTTACACCTGCATCATCCATCTTGCTTGCAGAAATCAGATTTCTGGCCAATGCAGGAATATCCAGAACACCAGGAAGTGTTCTAATCCTTCCACCTTGCAGCTTCAGCTTGACCTTTCCACGTCCGACGATTCTGGCCTTCCTATCATCCCCTAGGAAGACAAAACCACCGTCATATTTCTCATACTCGCAGAACCACTCCCTATGGGGAGTGAAGTGAAAGGATGCACCTGAGTCAATCAACCATGACTCATGATCTACATGTGTATTTGAAGAAGAATCCAAATACACATCCCCACCTTCATCCGAGGTGGTTTTTTCCTCTGCAGAAGGAGCATCATCAGATCCCTTTCCTTTCTCAGGAGCTTTAGATTTGCAGTCCTTTTTGTAGTGCCCTTCCTTTCCGCATTTCCAGCATACCTTTACAAACTTTCCAGGAGATTTAGATCTCCCTCTAGATTTGGATCTCCCACTCGAAACCTTATTCTTGTTTCTGTTTTGGGACCTTCCTCGTACAGATAAGGCATCTCCATTCTAGCCCTCCATATTTCTCCGTCTCATTTCCTCTGACAACAAGGCTGAGACAATGTCATCAAAATTCAAGGTAGTTGTATTGCTACCTATTGCAATAACCAGACTGTCCCACGACTCTGGTAGAGAACACAACAAACTGATGCACTTATCTCCATCTAAGATTTTAATATCAACAGATGACAACTGACTTACCACAGTATTGAAGGCGTTCAGATGCTCTGTCACCGAGTCTCCATCCTTCATCCTTAGGTTATACATATTTTTCCTGAGGAACAACTTATTCACCAGAGATTTAGATTGGTACAAAGTCCCAAGTTTTTCCCACAAATTCTTCGCCGTAGCTTCCCCAGATACATTCAACAATACTGAATCTGAGACACATAACCATATTGTGCTCTTAGCCTTCCGATCCAGTTTTTTCTAGTCTTCATCTGACATTTTCGTTGGTTTGGTACTTGTATCTACCACGATCCACTGATCTTTATCCACCAGTAGATCCTCCATCTTGAGCTTCCACAACTCAAAACTCTGACCATTAAATTTCTCGATCTCTATCTTTCCGCCGCTGGCCATCTTCTTTCATCGCAAGAATCAATCCTGTAGATCTCCCACTAAATAGGGTCTACCTCAGGCCCAAGCAAAAAACCCTCAGCAGCAAAGGCATCCCCTTGAAGCTGGAACAGCTCTGATACCAAATGTAGGTTTTAAACCTGAACAGAAGTTATCTACACACAAATATTATAACAGAAAATAAAAAATAGTGAGAGTATAAAACATAAAACAGATAAACACAGAGATTTTCCCCTGGATCCCAAATTGGGACGACCAGCTTGATTTTTCATTATATTCCTTTTAGTTTTACAACACATATATATACATGCCGAAGCATACATGAACCTTAATCCATTAACCATGGATTATAACATAACCGTAGTTCCCTTGATTGGATCTACAAAAATACCAGGGGCTGAAAACCATTGTACCCCAAAACCATGTGCAAAACCATGCACAAAACCATGGGCACAGACTACCCACCGAAAATTAAGGACCAAAAAATTTTTGCCGGGGCATTGCCCCGGACCTCGACAGGGGGGGCTATCGCCCCCCCTCTTACCCCCCCACATGTGCTTAGTCGTGGAAATAATATAACACATACCCAACAATTTGTAGTGGTATACTTGGATGACATTCTGATCTTCATCCAAACTTGGGAAGAGTACCTCCACCACATCTTAGAAGTCATCCAAACACTGCGACAACACAAGTTGTGTGCCAATTTGGAGAAGTGCACTTTTGGCATGACCCAAGTTCAATATCTAGGATACATTATTGATGAAAGGGGGGTGCATGTGGATCCAGCCAAGATCTAAGTCATTCGGGATTGCCAAGCCCTATCCACCCTAACAGAGCTTCACAGATTTCTGGGTCTTGCTAATTTATACCACAGGTTTGTGTTGGGATTCTCTCATATCACTTGGCCCTTGAGTCAAGTCATCAGGGGAGAAGCGAAAGAAAAATTCTATTGGTCGAGATCTCAACAGAAGGCATTGGTAGAATTGAAACATCGCCTCTGTTCTGCCCCAGTGCTCACATTACCAGACTTGCGACAACCATTTAAGATTAAGACAGATGCCTCTGACTATGCTATTGGGGAAGTTCTTACTCAACAGGGGCATCTAGTGGCATATCACAGTGAGACATTGTCTGACACAGTTCAAAACTATCCCACTTATGAAAAATAAATGTATTCCATTTTGTAGGCTTGTCGACAATGGAAGCATTACATTTTGGGGAAGGAGACAATCATCCACACAAACCACTGACCCCTGCAGTTCATACAGACACAAGGGAAGTTTCAGAATGATCGCCATCAGAAGTGGTCCACATATCTGCAACAATTTCATTTGAACATCAAGTACAAGAAGGGTATCACCAATAGTGTTGCAGACTGCCTCAGCCGACCACCAATTGTGGCCATAACCACCGTTCTCAACTCTTGTGGGCATGAGACTTCTGATTGGCCGCTTCTCTACAAGAGCGATCTAGAATTCAACTACACATACAAGGCACTCTTGGGGGGTATGCAAGTTCCAAATTTTCACCTCCAAGGTGCACTATTATGTCACCTAGGACACCTTTTTGTTCCTTCAAGAGAGTGTGCTAGGATGATATGGGAAGCACACTGTAGTCGAGTCGATGGGAATTTTGGGGTCGAGAAAATAGTGGCAGTACTGTAGAAGTATTTCTATTGGCCAAACCTTCAACAGGATGTTGGGAAGTACATTAGATCCTACACTTCTTACGCCATTGCCAAACCAACCATCAAGAAGGAAGAGCTCTATACTCCACTACCTACCCCTAGTCAACCTTGGGAATTCATCTCCATGGATTACATGTCAGGCCTTCCTTCTACTAAGCATGGAAACAACTGTGTTTTTGTGGTTGTCAACAGACTCTCAAAGATGGCCATTATGGTGGCCTGCAAGAAGAATAGCACAGCAGAAGCCACTGCTAAACTCTTCTTTGAATGAGTGTGGGTGCACTTTGGGATCCCATAGTATATCATATCAGATTGCGACATTAGGTTCTTCAGCACATTTTGGTCCAGCCTCTGGTCAATTTTGGACACCAAGCTCACCAAGTCCACAACTTTCCATCCCCGAACTAATGGCCAGACAAAGGTTGTCAATACGATGATTATACATATTCTGTGCATGTACAATTCAAAGCATCCATGCACATGGGATGAGAACCTTCCCTATGTACAACACAATTATAACTGGGCTCTCCATAGCTTGACCAGCCATAGCCCCTTTCAGGTGGGCTTGTGATTCCAGCCACTATGTCCCATTGATGTAGCCATGCCATTTGCAGCTACTTAGGCCAATTCGACTCATGTCAATTCTGAAGCTAACAAAGAAAAAAACTTCATCGAGCACATTCAACACATCCACGAATAGGCTCATAACATATTGGACAGAGCCAATGCTGAGTACAAGCAACAACATGATAAACATCAGGTGCCACACAACTTCCAGCTAGGCAAAAAAGTATGGCTACATTTGCAGAAGGAGTGCCTCACTGGACCCCACCGCAAGATTCGCTCACTCCGATATGGGCCAACACCATCACCAAGGCTGTAGGGAACAATCCCAGCTCATTATTCCACCATTCCTTGGTTTTCACCCAGTATTCAATGTAGACCGCCTTCATCCCTACTTCCCACCTCTATTGGACACCTCTGACATTACAGAATAAATCACACCAAAATATTTAAACCCATATTGCATGGAACAGACCACCACAGACTATATCATGGACATGCAAATCAAGAACACTCGCTGACAAAAGATCCAAATGTATCTGGTTTTCAAAGCTTGCCAACTCCTGCACCAAGGCAAGTGGTTCACCAGGGACCAAGTTCAATAGAGGTTTCCTCATCTCATGGAGGAACTCAACGCAATTGGGACCATTGCTTCCTAAGGGGGGAGGAATGATCTAGGTGGATATTGGTGGCCACCCGCCTATTCCACTTGGGGCCCCACCATTGTCTCTTTCAGTTTTTTTCACAACTTACTATTTTTAGCAGTTTTTCGGGTCCTGAACTTCCGGAGCCATTGTTGGGCCAAAGTTGTAATCTATAGATGAGCTACACTTCCCTAGACCAATGTATAGTCTAGAAAAATAGGTGAAAGAATATACTACCATTTTTCCTAACTCAAAACAGATACACAGAGAGGATAGGATGCTTACTTGTTTCAGTCGCTTCCAAATGGCTCCTTTCTGTCGCTTCCACTACAGCTTCAAATTCAAGTGGTTTGATGGCTGAATGCTTCCTGCAAGAAAGAACACTCAAAAAATATAAGATGCAATAATATAGATATCTATTCAAGCTAGTTAGCTAAATCAGTTAAGTATAAACTACATTCATCAACCAAGATCTTACAACATGGAAAATCAAAGTTAACATAGATGCATGTAGGGAAAAATAAGAAGTACTCTTTATTGATGATAGAAGGAGAGGTTACAACCTAGAGACTGATTTTAAGTGACCTTCCAACAATTTTCTCAAGTCTCATCATAGCATAAGTCTCTCCAGCAGCAGCTCCACAAATCAAACTCTCTATTGAAAATTCTCCAGCATTTCTCTACTCAAATTCTTCCACCTCAAACACTTAGATCTGTGTTCAACTTATAGATGAACTGTAGGTTTTTTTGCAAAAAAATTCATTCCAAAAATAGGAAAGAAATGTTTTCCAGTCATGTAGATGTCAAATGGACGCTTGGATCTGAAGCTTGACACATGTGAACCCTTCTAGAAGACACTAGCCAAGTGGAGATTCTGGAACAATGAGAATTTCGCTCCCAATGTGACCAACGCACCTTTGAATGTTGGTAAGTGCTCTCCAGATTAGCCTTGAATGGGGATACCTGCATATGCAATGCACTTAGGCCCCTTAGAGCCTGCGTTGGTGAGCTCTCATATGTTTAATAATAAGCTTCAAACCATGGAAAACCCTTGCTTGATGAAAGCCATTGTTTGATTCATGTCCTGTCTTAGGGCATATAGCAACTGAGATGATAGGGAATGATAGACCCTTTGATCATCGGTTCTGGAGATGATTCCTAGTTAACTAGGTCATTGGGAATGGTGCCCAAATTGACCTATAACAATTTCCCCCTAAAGCAGGAGATCCAAATAATAAGAACATTTGATTGAGGTGCTTTACACTATGATGAGCCTGGAAACAAAGCGGAATGGTCACCTGCATCAATATTACAATACATTACATCATGATATATCCTCTATGGATCATAGTTGCTAAGGGTAGGCATTCCCATAGTCAGCACATAAAACAATCTAATAACATGTACATAATTCAGAAAGTCTTCTACATTGGAATGTTGCCCAGATGTAGACACGCCAACAGATATAGGCTCATTTTTGGATGACAATCTGTATGTAAGGTCACCATATATATGATGTGTACAAAAATCCTAAAATCACAGCCTGGATGGCTGAAACTAGATCTGGGGTCTTCTTATCTCATTCACTCGATCATTCGGGTACAAGTCTAGCCATGTGAATATATGATTTTGTCGTCGAACATGGAAAGACATCATTTGATTACCAGCCAATAATGTGAGATTTTAACAAACACGATAGAACCACCATTAATGTCAATGGACCTGAAGGTACTGTAGCACATTTCGTAAGGCGTGAATAGATGATTTGATGTCGCACGCCAAAAAAAATCTTTCGGTCAAAAGTACGGAAGCGAGGATCTTGTCGATGCTGTAACAAGCCTCATGGTACTGGATTCTGATGTTTCTAAGTGAACTTCCTGGATATTGATTTTTTGTCGACAGGAAGTCACCTTATTGCAAAGCTAGAGTTACTGATTTCAGAGACAAGGGTATGATTTGATATAGCAATTTTCAGGGATGATGGTCATAAAAATGAAGGTTTACGAGTATTGCAGATGGATGAGTTCTTAATCACTGGATGAATTCTCTTGAAAATATCGGCAACACTGTGATGATTTGGTGGCATTGACTCAAAACCGAAGTGAAGGTATGATGAACCATAGGTGTGAATGAACCATCAATATGATTACCCAACCCAAACAATCACAGACATGGAGTGAAAGAAGTGTCATGTTCAAGAGCGACTTGCTACCAAAAAGAAACTTTACCTGATTTCCCCAAATTTTACCCAGTCTTTTGGCGACCAGTGCCTCTTTATTTTTTAACAAGCTTGAGGAGGATAAAATTTTCTTGATCTATAATTCAACCCTTCAGGTGAATAAATTATCGCTATTTAATAATTTAACAAGTCTAGCGATGAATGAAACTTGATTCTTGCCATGATTGACAAGCCCATCACTATTTTATGTTTTAACGAGCTTAACGACAGTGATAGCCCGGTCCTTTTTCATATTTAGAGAGTCTGAAAAAGAGGACGAAAGAGAACTCCAAAAGTACTTTTTCGTAAATTTGTCCCTCAGATCTAAAAAAAGTGTAAAATAATATCTGAAAGAACCTCTTTGGTCATGTTTAACGAAGGCATTCCTTTTTTGTAAATAATCCATCTTAGTCCGAAAAAGGGTTAAACTTATACTGAGTAGATATCAATTCATTTACTTTAACAAGCTCGAAATGACAAGTGCTCAACAATATTTTCACATTATCAGAGTCAGAAAAGAGCTGAAAGAAGACCTCAGGGGTTCCTTTTTCGTTCTTATCGAAGCTTGAAAAAGAGATAAAGTGCACTTCAAATCCTTTTTTTTTTAACAAACCTCGAAAATAAAGGAGAAAAAGTATGCTTTGTGGTCAAATAATTCTTAAAATAAATATACACAACTAATCTATTCATCAGTTGTAAGACCTATTCAAAACAACATCAAATGGATTAAAAAAACCTGTTTCATGATTAAAAAACATAATAAAACTATATTCGTAGCAATAAATTTAGTTTGCAAGCAATTAAATGACTATATAAAGTAGTTTCACTATTCATTTTTACCATTCCATAGTTAGCATTTGCATTTTGGAGCTTTGAACCTAATTTTTCTCTTGAACTTCAGCAGTCGATTGCGTGCAATTGGTAAGAATGTTTTGAATGCCCCCTGCAAGAGCACATGTCGAATTCCCTTCTACAAGAGTAGATGCCCCCCAAGCTTCATTTCATTCACCTAAGTAGATTACTGGTTACTAATAGCTGGATGGAATGAAGGTTCATTATAGGGGAGGATTTGTTTCATTTTTTAATGAGCTTGATATAGGAAAAGAACTATGCTCCTGACCTGTTTCATTTTTTTAACGAGGTTGAAACAGTAAAAGAACTATCCTAAACACATGTTTCATTTTTAAACGAGGTTTACAGAGTAAAAGGAACTATCCTCATAGGCACTTGTTTCATTTTTTAACGAGGTTGACACAAGAAAAAAGAAGTATCCTCAAGGTACTTGTTTCATTTTTTAAACGAGGTTGACACAAGAAAAAAGAACTATCCTCGTGACTCTGTTTCATTTTTTAATGAGGTGGACATAGAAAAAGAACCATCCTCATCACCTGTTTCATTTTTTAATGAGGTTGACACAGGAAAAAAGAACCATCCTCATCGTGCAGTTGGAGTAGTGAGTGTGTGCTGGAAAAGACATAGTCTAACAGAATCATCATTTAAGGAGTAATATGAGCACCATAAATGATAATTTATAACATGCGTTGACGGGTCTTCTCCAAGGTTTTCATTGAATTTTGGAATTTCTGAGGGTAACATATGTGGTATCACCAGCCATCAAGGAGAGGAACCAGATAGGATTCCATATGATGACATGGGTGAAGTCAATGGACAAAACATCGAAGATGAAGCATCAGTAGTTTTCCCAGCTAAAATAGATGTTTCAGTCTGGGATGTTATCTCAGCTATGGTCAAATGACTCAATGTATACCCTATAGAATCTATGAGAACTGAAAGTGAAAGACGATCAACAAAAGCAGAGGAAGGTGATTGAGGAAAAGACTCGTACAGGTAAATCTTCTATCTGAAATGAGTTGGAGTTAAAGGTGTCTTGTCTTGTGGTATTTCTTCAATAAAAATCAAACCAGGTGGAAGAACTTCGCTATCAGGCCCAAATTATATTTCAGGTGGTTGACTATGCGATATGGGAGACTCAACAACTACAATAGATTTTTGGCTGACCAATTCAGGAACAACTTCCGGTTGTTCAACATCGAGATCAAGATTTTCTCCACTTAGGGAATATAGCAACAAAAATATAAGGGGATGATAGACCCTTTTTCATTGGTCCTAGGGATGATGTCCAGTTTGACCAATAACAGTTTCCCCCTAGAGCATAATGGGATCCGGATCAACTTCCAGTTGAACAAAGTTGGGTTCGAGAGGCATGATCTCAATGATTGGATGGATCGTGACCATGGGTAGCTATGAAGACTCTGTCTCGACAACAGTAGACAAACCAGGATTTGTAGAAACAACTTGTGCCAACTCTGGTATATGCGAAGATGATGCTTCACCAGAGGTACTGATGGTATTGGTTTCAGTAGAACGATGTCTACAAGAAAGATGGGGGGAATGATTTTGTGCTTCCACGATTATTGATTTATTTTAACCAAAAACAAATAAACAAAAAGAGGGTAATGCTAGGAAAAAGGGTTTACAAAGAAACTGGGAACTGTAGAATACCTCCTGGCGAACCAAGAAGTACAGGCAGGTAATCTCCCCGAATGTTGTGTTCGGTGTATCACAATTTCAGGGTGGCCGACTCGGTTCACTATGGATGGATAGCACCTAAAATTTTTCCTCCCAAATATACTTGAACGTACGTGGAGGCCTAAGTCCGTATTAGCATTGTCTGATGTGAAACCACACAGTGAGAGCACCCCTTTACACTTATCATACTATAACACTGCCCGATATACCCAAAATTACATGGACGAGCTATGATATACTTACATACGTGGAGTGAGGTATCACACTCGGAATGTATCATAGACAAGTTAATGATAGCTGTTATGTTTTACGACGCCGGAACACGTCTCTAGCCTAGACCTTCTAAATGTTATCATTAATTTTCCAAAGCGTTGTTAAGTAAATTGAGATTTATTTTATGTTGATCTTTCTTAACAATTTTCCTTTCAGGTTCACCACGATGATGTATATGAAATTCCTAGAATGTAGCCAAGAATGATAAACAAACTTTCACTTTCGGCTTTTTCAATGAAGAACCTAGCTACCAAGGTAAGAGAACACTAGTTTTTTGGAAGAGAGAAAATTATTTGAGAGCAAACAAATCAATGAACAAAAACAAAATCAATGAATCTCAAACTAGATGCAGATTTCCTAATGTTCCTTTTGCAAAAAACACACAATCCTATATGCAAATGCAAGTTTTTCTTTTCAGATTCCTTAATGTTATGAATGTAGAAAAGAAACTAGGTGCACTAGATCAATAATCGAAATTATTTTTACTTATGAGAAACAAAGAATACAAACGAAAATTTCTCTTTTGAAGGAAAAACGAGGATTTCAACAACAATTTCTCCTATCAAGGAAATGAATATTTTACGGCAATTTCCTATTTCGAAAGCAAAGGATTCTTAATGCAACCATAAGAAGTACTTTGAAATCAACTTGTCAATGATAATGAAAAACTTTTTAAAACAACGTTGAACAAATTTTCAGTCAAAGGAGAAGAAATATACAGATTTACTGGTCAATTGAGCATTAAACCTTTCAGAACAAATCAACAAACAAAACTGAAGTAAAGAAAAAATTCAGATTCAAGGGGATTTGGTCCCTTTCAGGAGCCAATGCAGTATCCAAAGGTGTTAGGACCTCACTATGTATCATTTTTACTATATATTTTGACACCACCTTACCTTTATAACCATGCTTAAAAAGGATTCCATCATCATTTTCATTTACTTTATCCCAAGGTATATAAAATCCTCTTCTTTATTATATGTTTAATCTGTTTACATATAATTCCATATCACTCATATATTTTATCATTAATCGAAGTAGATTGTTGCTAATATAAGTCTAAAAGATCACAGATAAGTTATATGCTGTGTTGGAACAATCGGCCGTTGCTGAAACAGTCAAACTCCGTTGCTGAACAGTCGACTCCGTTGCTGAAACAGTCGACTCCGTTGCTGAAACAGCCAGCCGACACGCAAATTCCGCCACTATTCGTAATTTGCGATTCTGGAAGAGTATTTTGTGGAACAATGGCAACAACATGAAGATGTGGTTACACGGATTATTCTGAAGATAGTACTCTTTTTGTATCTGTTGTAACAATATCCTTTTATGGAAGAACAGAATAGCATGTTTTAAGAAAGAAGAACAGATTCAGGATAAACGTAGATTTGCTCTTGTGTAATTGTAAGAGATGTCTCCTCTTTAAAAAGAGGAGACATCATCATTAGAAGGGAGTTCGAGTTTGAAAGCTACAGGAGAACATTGTGTGTGAGAACTGGAGCTAGACTCCATCTATAATGTACCATTTCTTTTGACAGATGAATAAAATTCTCTTTTGAGCGCTCCAATTTAATTCTTTCCTTGGGGAATCTTGTGAGAGGGAAAGGGCCCGCCTTCCTCACAAGATTCAGCCTTCTGTCCCTGTAGTTTGTTTAATTTCTTTATGTTGTTTGCACTTCACTTTAATTCTGTTTGCTGAACACCAGTTACACAGTTCTGTAGTTTATTGAGTACTCTGTTTCCTTAACGCTGCATGTGTTTAGTACATTCATTCTTAAGAAGTTGAGAGATCTATTTCTGTTAATTGTTTGAATGTATGATGCTGGGAAGCAGGTGCTAAAGGTTCCTGTACAGAGGAATAGGGTCCTGCTCCCATTGATTGCCTTTCTTTTCCTGCAGTGTGACTAGAAACAGGAGACAGGTGCTGGAGGTTCCTGTTCATGGGAATAGGGTCCTGTTCTCTTGAGTTATCTTTCCTACAGAGTGATTAGTGTCAGGCAGCAGGTGCTGAAGTTCCTAATTAAAGGAATAGGGTCATGTTCCTGTTATGGTTGATTGGTTTCCTTTCCTGCAGATTGATTTCCCTTTATTTGGATTCTAAACTGCAATATAGGAATTACTTCTGCTATAACATAAGTAACTTCAGCTTTGATTAAACAGAGTGTGAATAATTAGATTTGTATGATTGGTAAGTGTGTGGATTTTTACTACAACATTGTTTTTGCTTTTGAAATTGAGCATATCCAGTGCGTGATTGTCTTTGGAATAAACAGAATTCCTCGGGTTGACAATTTATGTGGAGCTTGAATTGTGAAAACAATTAAAGCGACCAACATTTTGGCGCCGTTGCCGGGGAAGGCAATTATAGATTTCAAAATCATTACCATTTTTCTTTAAATGTGCGCATTGTATGGGAGGACGCGGAAACCGTAAGTTCCGCAGGCCTGGCGGTGTGGCAAAGGCAAAGGAAGGGGGAGGAAGAAAAGATCTTCATTGATTTAGATTGTATCAAAGGCCGAATCATCACAAGAGATTAAGTAATTAAGTTCTCGAAGACTAAAACCAAAAACTTCAGCACTCCCCTCAATCAGATTACAAAACAGAGGAAGTTGTGGGTCCTGAAAATATAGAGGAGCCAGTGATTAAAGAACCAGCAGTCAGTGCTGGAGAGTCAGAAGAAAGTGCTAGCAATTCAGCAGAGCACATTGAGGAAATAATAGAGAGTGTTGGACGACCAGTGAAAAACATTGAAGAGCCAGTAGAAGATCTTGACGATCGAGCAAGTGCAGTAGGAGAACAGACGATCGAAGGAAACAATGAAGACTTCTTTGGTGGAGGACGTGTAGATCCTGAGGGAGAAGGAAAGGATGAAAATTCTCTCTATACCTTGGGATTTCATATCAGTGATCTCCCTGTAGGAACAACTCCTATGAAAAACATTCCATTGTTTTCTTTACCTAACTTTCATGGTTTATCCTCTGAAGATCCGGATGAATTTATTTTTGAATTTGATATATTATGCAGAAGCTATGATTATGTTACTAATGTTCAAAATTTGAAACTGTTTCCAGCAACCTTAAAAGGAAATGCTTTAAGATGGTTTATGAGCCTTGGGAGTCAGGTAATCACAACTTGGGAGCAGATGAAACATAAATTTCTGCTTAAATATAAAGACTACTGCTGGACGAGAGAAAAGAAGGATGAACTATTCAATATGGCACAAAAGCCGGAAGAGAATCTGGAGGACTATGTAGAAAGGCTGCAGTACAATATACAGAGATCTGATCATCCGAATATAAGTAAGGAAATTCGCAAAAAAATATTACTTAGAGGTTTAAGGGATGATTGTTTAGATATGTTAAACATGCTTGGCAAGGGAGATATATCTAAGGAATCATATGATGAGATTGTTGAACTTTCTAAGAGGTGTTCAAGGGGAGCTGCAAGGAACATAGTAAGTAATAGAGATCCCACCTATTCAAGAGTGTAGAAATCAGCCAGTGGGGGAGCAACAAGAGCTGAAATAGGTAATTTACTTGAAGAATTTAAAACTGAGATGTTAAGTTCTTTTGCTTCACAAATTGACACTTTGCAGGTTAAGAAGAAGCGGGCTGAAGCAGAAGCAACTCTGGCTGTCTTTTGCCCGAAGTGTAGAGACAAACATCCACTAAGGGAATGCCCATTGGACAAAATACCAATCTGCACCCTTTGTGAGAAAGATCATGAAACAAAACAATGTCCATCTCTACCAGGAATAAAGGCAGCATTACAGCCAACGGAAGAAGAAGCTGAAGCAGTTTACCTGCTAACTCAAAGACGACAATGGCAACCAAAAGGACAAGGTATGAACTCTAGTATGCCATTTAATCGTTGGAATAATTATTCTGCTTTCGGTCAAACAAATTAGCCTCCCTTTAATCAAATCCAATACCCACCCTTCAATCAAATGAATTTCCCACCTATGTAGCAATCAAACCCTCCCTTTGTTGATCCTTCAATGTGGACTCCTTGGCCCCCACAGCAGCCATCTTCTTTTAACCCTTGGAATTCAAATTGGAGAAGCCAACAACTCCCGTATCCAAATCAATTGCCTCAATTCCAACAACCACTTCCTTTGCCATCAAATGCTCCGCCAAATAACCAAATGAGACCTCAGCTACCTGTGCAACCAAATCCTAACCCCAATAATAAAGTTGTGCAAGTCATTGATATTCAGAATCAGTCTATATTTCCTACTATGCAATGTAATGATATTCATTTAAGATCGGGGAAAATAGTAGAGCCTATTATTGATGACATAACTTCTTCTGATTCTGATAAGGATGAAACTGAGAAACATAAGAAAGCACAACCACCTTCTAACAAAGATGTTGAAATAACAGAACCACCATTCCCCGAGCGTTTGGTTTTAACTAGAACGCCTGAAACACCTGCTTTTAATCTTTTAGGGGAATTGCAAAATTTGTATGTTAAAATTCCACTTTTACAAGCATTAAGAGATGTACCAATTTATGCCAGAACAATAAGGGATATTTTTGTTAAGAAACCTGGTAGGAAAACTAAAGACCCCCTTACAGTACATGTGATGGGTGACTTGTCTGCATTAATGTCCGGAAAAGCCCCTCCTGTGAAATATGGTGATCCCGGCCATCCTACTGTGACAGTTCAGATTGGTAAAACAATGATTTCCCAAGTTCTGGTAGATTTAGGTGCTGCAATTAACATAATGACTCTTGAAACTTCACAATTGTTACAGCTGAATAACACAATCAGAGATACACCCACCATTCTAGAGTTGGCTGATCGTTCTACAATTAAACCCGAAGGAGTTGTTGAAGATCTACTTATTTCAGTTGAATCCTGGAAATACCCAGCTTATTTTGTTGTATTGCAGACTAAAACAAAGCTGGGGGGACATTCCTTAATTCTAGGAAGGCCATGGCTGGCTACAGCTGATGCTTTTATCAGTTGTAGATCTGGTTCAATGACAATTTCTAATGGTTATGAAACAAAAAAACTTACTCTTTATCCTCATGCTACACCAATAATTAATAATGAAGATTCTATGTGGATGGATTATGATGATAATGCTGTTCAGCCTATTCTAACTATTGGACAAGATTTAACTCTTAAAGACAATACAGAGGATGAGATAATTAATAATTTTATTTGTGAACCTTCTTCTGTAATTGCTGAAACACACAATCAATTAACTGCAATTTTTGAAACTGATACACAAGAAAAGATTGAATCTGAAGACTCATCTCAGACTTTAACCACCATCTCATCTAAAAGCATAACAGTTGAAATTGAACCTGGCAAGACATTAAACATAAATCCTGATCTAACAGATGCTGAAACACAACGATTAATGAAGTTATTGCATGAATATAAGGAGGCATTTGCATGGGATTACACGGATATGAAAGGTATTTCTTCTGAATTATGTACTCATCGAATTTACATTAAAGAGGGATGTCGGCCTGTTTGTCAACCCCAAAGACGAATGAATCCTAATTTACGAGAAATTGTTAAAGAAGAACTTCAGAAATTGCTTAATGCAGGATTTATATACCCCATATCTGACAGTGAATGGGTTTCTCCATTGGTAATTGTCCCTAAGAAAAACGGGAAATGGAGAGTATGTGTTGACTACAGAGCCTTAAACAAAGCTACTCAAAAGGATCACTTTCCTTTACCCTTCATTGATCAGGTGTTGGATAGTCTGGCAGGGAAGAAATTCTTTTCTTTTCTAGATGGATTCAATGGGTATAATCAGATTAGAATTGCACCCCAAGACCAAGACAAGACCACTTTCACTAGCCCTTAGGGAACTTTTGCTTATAGAATTCTTCCATTTGGGCTATGTAATGCACCAGCAACTTTTCAGAGGGCTGTTATAGGAATTTTTTCTGATATGCTGAATGACTCTATGGAAATATTTATGGATGATTTTACTCCTTATGGTGTGTCTTTTGAAGATGCATTACAAAATCTTGAGAAGGTACTTAAACGATGTATGCAAGCTCACCTCTCCCTAAGTACTGAAAAATGTCATATGATGATGAGTGAAGGAGTAGTGCTTGGACATTTTATTTCATCTCAAGGTATTCAGGTAGATCCATCTAAAATATTGGTCATTCAGAATCTTTCTGTTCCTAAAACACAAATTGATGTGAGAAGTTTTCTAGGACATGCTGGATACTACAGAAGATTTATTAAAGATTTTTCTAAGAAGGCTTCTCCATTATTTGTGTTGCTTATGAAAAATGCTGAATTTAAGTGGACTAATTCTTGTCAGAAAGCTTTTGAAGAACTCAAGCATCAGTTGTCTACTGCTCCTATTTTGAGGGGACCTAATTGGGCTCTCCCTTTTCATATATCTTCTGATGCTTCAGACACTGCAATTGGAGCTATCTTGGGACAAGAGGAAAATCATCTTCCTTATGCTATCTACTTTATTAGTAAGAATATGACCCCTGCTGAGCTTAATTATACAGTTACCGAAAAGGAGTTTCTTGCAGTAATTTATGCCATTAATAAATTTCGACACTATATCACTGGTTATTCTACTTTTGTGCACACTGACCACTCAGCTATCAAGTATTTAATGAAAAAATTTGTTACAAATGCTAGAGTTACCAGATGGCTATTATTACTGCAGGAATTTGATATCACAATTGTAGATCGGCCCGGTAAAGAAAATGTGGTGGCTGATTTCCTTTCACGATTAAAAACTGACAATGATATTCAGTAGATGATTCTTTTCCTGACGAGTATTTGTTTGCAGTTTTTGCTCACTCTCCATGGTATGCAGATATTGCTAATTATTTGGTTGCAGGAAAATTACCATCACACCTGTCATACAGAGAAAAGAGAAGAATTGTTCAACAAAGTGCTAGGTATAGCTGGATAAGTGGGTGTCTTTTCTACACAGGGCTTGATCAGGAAATCCGAAGATGCATTAGGGAAGATGAAGTGTATGACATACTGAAGGCTTGTCATGATGGCCCTTGTGGAGGGAATTTTGCTGATAAGAGAACAACACACAAAATTCTGAGGATGGGTTACTATTGGCCCTCATTATTTAAGGATGCAAAGAAATATGTGAGGGCTTGTGACAACTGCCAAAGAATGGGTCAACCCAATCATAGAGATCAAATGCCATTAAACCCCCAGGTAGTTTCTGAACCATTTGAAAAATGGGCCTTGGATTTCATAGGACCCATTAATCCTCCATCCAATCAAAGAACTTATATATTAGTCTGTACAGACTATATGACTAAATGGGTGGAGGCCAAAGCACTTATTAGAGCCAATGAAGAGGCTGTCCTAGCTTTCTTATTTGAAGAAATCTTCACGAGATTTGGAATTCCTAGAGAGCTAGTTACAAATGGAGGACCTCCATTCAATTCTCATGGTTTTAATTCTACCCTTCAGAAATATCATATTCATCATAGAATGACTACACCATACCACCCCCAGGCCAATGGGCAGGTGGAAAGCACAAATAAAGTATTAGAAGCCATTCTAACTAAAACAGTGAAGGACAACCGGAAGGATTGGTCTCAAAGGTTCCTTGAAGCATTATGGGCTTACAGAACTACTTGGAGAAACACTACAGGTTTTTCTCCCTATGAATTGGTTTATGGTAAAAATGTTGTTTTTCCTGTGGAATTTGAAATCAAAACTCTAAGAACTGCTTTAGCTATTAATCTTGATTTGACTGATGTGCAGACAGCTAGGTTGCAGCAGCTTCTTGAGTTGGATGAAAAGAGATTAGATGCCATTCACCAAACAACCATGATTCAACAACAGAGAATGAAGTGGCATGATAAAATTATCAAACACAATCAGTTCCAAAAAGGTAATTGGGCCTTGTTGTATGACTCTCGGTTTGAAAATTTTCAGGGCAAGCTACGCACACGTTGGCTTGGACCATATGAAGTAGATGCTGTTTTTCCTAATGGAACGATAAGACTTTTAACAATTGATGATTCTAAAACACCTCTACTAGTCAATGGTCATAGGCTGTGTTTGTATCAGCGCCCTGTTTCTAAAGAAGATTTCAAGACTGCTTGCATGACTGATATTCATTATCTTTTTCTAGGGGAGTCTTCTGCTCCTCACAGCATTTAATTTTCTGCACTTTTTTTTTTTTTACTAGATTAGATTAGATTTAAAACTAATAATCCCTGTCAAGGGTTGGCATATTACAATTGAATTTTGCAGATTCTGGAAAAGCTCATTAAGGAGGACAGATTCATCATAACAAGATCTGAAGCTTCAATCACAGAAGCTTATTCCCTTCATTTTACCCCATTTCCTAGCAATATCCCTTCATCCCATTTCTACATTATTTCCCTTTTTCCATTTTTCCCACTTCTAACATCCCTGAAATATCATCCTACAGCTAGTATTTCCTATCCCTTACTGCTGAAATTATCCCTTTTCAAACACTTCCCCCACTTGTTTTAAACCCAAGTCATTATATCCCATTTTCTGATTTTTCCCGTTGCTGAAACACCAGTTTCAGCAACACGTCATTCATTTTTCCGTTGCTGAAACACCAGTTTCAGCACCCTGTCATTCATCTTTTCATCACTAAAACATCATTTCTTTCCTCTGCTGTACAAGCTTTTCAGTTCTCCACTGTTACTCTTCAGATCATTTGGGTGAAAATTATTCAGTACTGAGTAGATCCTGTTATGCTCCTGTTCTAAATTTCAAAGAAATCTATAGATTCTTCCATTAATATCAAGCCATTATGAAGCACTCTACACTTCGAATTATTAAACCAAAGGTAAAAATGTAAGGTATGTGGTTTTAATGTAATTCAGTTAAATTATATTTTAAAGAGAGGATCTCGCTCATAATGATTGCAATCTCCACACGCTCAATCATCATTTCACCATACGTAGGGGGGGGGGAATTTCGAAAACTGAATAATAATTTCACATCAACCAATCCTCCATCATTCTTCATTCCATTTCCACCGTCATTGAGACTCTGCATCCTCTGTTGCAACAATTAGCTTGACCAAAGCCTGTGTTTATGTATTCTCTGCCTCTGCATGTGACTCAAGCTAGTAGCCATGGGAGGGTCGGCTATCAGACACGAGCCTGGTTCGATAAATCTTCTTCAAATGTTCCCGGAAGTCTATCAAATTTTTCAACAAGCAGGATGGACAACATACTTCGAAAGGTTAGGAGAATTTAATCAGCAGCAAGTTTTAGAGTTCGCACAGAACCTTCAGGGGAATTTCTCAGTGGTTCAAGGGGTCCGCATCTCAGTTACAGAGGAGGACATAGCTCAAGTTTCAGGTTTGCCGGTTATCGGGGCTCGCTGGTTCAGTAGGAAGCAAGTGATTTTAAATGCACAACAAGATTTTCTTCGTCCAGATGAACCAGTTGAACTTAAAGGCCACGGTGTAAGTCTGCATTCACTTCCTCGACCATGGCCAACAGTAGAAGAATTCATCAAGCACTACTTGACATGCGAAGGGCGTTACCAGGTAGTCTACCAACACGACTTCGTTTTGATGAATCATTTAAGGAAAGGTCGATTAGTTAATATTCCCTATTATCTGCTTGGTTGTATCAAAAACATGTCCTATTATTGCAGACAGGCTAAATTCCCATTGCTATCCCTCACCCATCATCTTTTATGCCAATTGTTAATTCAGAGGGGTTTTGCTCAGCAAAACCCCCCTCTGAATAATCCACTCCTTATTCCCCAGCAGGCTGAAATTCCTCAGCAGGCCCAAATCCCCCAACAAGCCGAAAGTTCCTAAGAAACTCCTGAGATTCCTTATGAAGGGCAACTGGACGATATCCCAGACTCCCCAATAATTCCATCCTCAGAGCCAGTTGACCCAACCCCAAGTTCGTCCCACTTAGTAGAGTCAACCATTCCCATTATTTCTATCCCTAACGATGACTCTCTAACACCGCCATCCCCGCCTACTCATAAAAGGAAGAAAAGAACCCCAACAGTCTCTGTCTCAAAACGACGAACAAGGGCCAAATTCCAAATTTTCACTTCTTCCGAAAGCCCTTCCCCCAGAAAAGAATCTTCCCCTGCAAAGAAAAGGAAAGACAGTGACTTCTCTGCTTTCCTACCAAAAAGGAAAATGAAGATGACTGTTGAAACATGAGTTACTCCCATTTCCCCTGACCCCGCCACTATTCTGTTAAAACTTCAATCTTCACCCCCATTTCAAATCCCCCAACCCGTCTCGTCCGGTGGCACTGCCACACAAGAACCAGTGCCCCGGGATAATACGACATCGTTTATGGCTCAAACAGTGACTGTCACACAAGAACCAGTCACTTACCCAGAGGCTGAAACACAAGAACTAGCCACTGTGGTACAAAAATCATACACCAAGCATGATAATACAGGGAAACCAGCTGTAGCTACTCCACAAGAACCAGCTACAGCTGTGGATCAGCAGACAACCCCAGCAGTATCAACCAACACACAGGGTTCACATACTATGGCATCTTTATTGGAGGAAAATGAGTTTTTGAAGTCTGAGCTAGAAACCTATAAGAATGAATTAATCATGGCACGAGAAGCCTTTGATAGAGAATTGAATCTCTATATGCTAGCACACACAACATCAGCACAAAATAGGGAGCCATGCAGGGAATACATGTGCCATGAGTGTGGTAATATTTACCAGCAGGCAGGCTACAAAGTAGTCAAAATTCAGGTATCTGAGGCATCTACATCAGCTGCAATTAAAGAACAATGCCCTACTGTTCCACAAGAACCAGTAGGGCTCTCAATAAATTTAGAAAAAGAAACTAAACCACAGATATCTCGCCCCGTGCTAGTCAGCTCAACCACTCAGACAGTACCACAATCACAGATATCTTGCCCTGAGCTAGTCAGCTCGGCCACTCAAACAATGTCCCAACCCAGTACTTCTAATGCCGGGACACAGACCCTGCCATGGAACCAATTAGAACTTATGAACAAATGGAAGAAACAATATGCTGAAGAACAAGATACAATATTACAGAAGCATAAGTTAGCATGGCAGAATCACATGTATGCCAATTGGGATAGTTGGGAACAGACATTGCAACAGCTCATGGATTCCAAGAAAGAAGTCAAGGAATCAAAGGAAAATATGGTTTTGATGTTTTCTTTAGTGCAAAAGTTGATGGCTACCCGAAAACCCTCTGTAAATTACTCTCTCTTCCTTTCTGAACGTTTGGTTTATTTTCAATTGAAGGCAATAAAGGATGGCAGACCTCATGAATTGGTTACTGCGGAGCAATTTTTTAAGACTTTTGCTGAAGCCCCTGAAAGTGACCAACATTTGTTGTGTGAAATTTATCTCCATAACGAGGCCATTCCCGAGAATAGAAGAGTCAATCTCATTCCAATTGCAGGTGATATACAAATAAGGGAATTTGTTTCATTTTTGGCCAATCAGCTCACCTGGCAAACTACGTTTATCGCAAGTAGTCATAATGAGGAGAATAGGCTCCTTTGGATTAGACCAGAACCTTTAAGTCTGGCTATGTTTGTAGCACAATATCACCAATTCCTACAAAAGCCAGGAATGCATAGGTACATGCAACA
Organism: Pinus albicaulis; assembly: GCA_034641835.2. Classification (NCBI taxonomy): domain Eukaryota; kingdom Viridiplantae; phylum Streptophyta; class Pinopsida; order Pinales; family Pinaceae; genus Pinus; species Pinus albicaulis. The sequence continues at coordinate 771,521 of JAXQQM020076304.1, read as the reverse complement.
ACTACAGGCTTCAACTCTTTTAAAGTGTCAACAGCAAATCAGAGTAAAGGAGGCTGCTGCATTGAAGGCCAACACTATGTTTTGGCAGCAGTCATGTAAAGAAAGACAAGACTATCACCCTTTCAGCCCTGATAATCTCCAAGCTGCACTTTCCAGGGTACCTAATTACATCAGATGCATTCGACATTGTGGAGCAAATTGGATTGGTTACCATTTTCATTTTCCAATTCTATGGATGCCTTTAGAGAAATATCAGTGTCACTATCAATTGGCTGGCAGAGATGAAGCTGTAGCATGGCAGCAATTGCAGAATAATAGAGTATTCGGAGCTCCGACAGAAGCCCCCTTATCCAGCGACTGCTTGAGCAACTTGCATGCACAGAGTCAGTACTCAGACTCTGACTCAGACTAGGAGTTGCATGAGGACATGCAACACTTTCAGCTGGGGGGGATGTTAGGACCTCACTATGTATCATTTTTTACTATATATTTTGACACCACCTTACCTTTATAACCATGCTTAAAAAGGATTCCATCATCATTTTCATTTACTTTATCCCAAGGTATATAAAATCCTCTTCTTTATTATATGTTTAATCTGTTTACATATAATTCCATATCACTCTTATATTTTATCATTAATCGAAGTAGATTGTTGCTAATATAATTCTAAAATATCGCAGATAAGTTATATGCTATGCTGGAACAATCGGCCGTTGCTGAAATAGTCAAACTCCGTTGCTGAACAGTCGACTCCGTTGCTGAAACAGCCAGCTGACACGCAATTTCCGCCACTATTCGTAATTCGCGATTCTGGAAGAGTATTTTGTGGAAAAATGGAAACAACATGAAGATGTGGTTACATGGATTATTCTGAAGATAGTACTCTTTTTGTATCTGTTGTAACAATATCTTTTTATGGAAGAACAGAATAGCCTGTTTTAAGAAAGAAGAATAGATTCGAGATAAACGTAGATTTGCTCTCATGTAATTGTAAGAGATGTCTCCTCTTTAAAAAGAGGAGACATCATCATTAGAAGGGAGTTCTAGTTTGAAAGCTACATGAGAACATTGTGTGTGAGAACTGGAGCTAGACTCCATCTGTAATGTACCATTTCTTTTGACAGATGAATAAAATTCTCTTTTGAGCGCTCCAATTTAATTCTTTCCCTGGGGAATCTTGTGAGAGGGAAAGGGCCCGCCTTCCTCACAAGATTCAGCCTTCTATCCCTGTAGTTTGTTTAATTTCTTTATGCTGTTTGCACTTCACTTTAATTCTGTTTGCTGAACACCAATTACAAAGTTCTGTAGTTTATTGAGTACTCTGTTTCCTCAACGCTGCATGTGTTTAGTACATTCATTCTTAAGAAGTTGAGAGATCTATTTCTGTTAATTGTTTGAATGTATGATGCTGGGAAGCAGGTGCTGAAGGTTCCTGTACAGAGGAATAGGGTCCTGCTCCCATTGATTGCCTTTCTTTTCCTGCAGTGTGACTAGAAACAGGAGACATGTGCTGGAGGTTCCTGTTCATGGGAATAGGGTCCTGTTCTCTTGAGTTATCTTTACTACAGAGTGATTAGTGTCAGGAAGCAGGTGCTGAAGTTCCTAATTAAAGGAATAGGGTCCTGTTCCTGTTATGGTTGATTGGTTTCCTTTCCTGCAGATTGATTTCCCTTTATTTGGATTCTAAACTGCAATATAGGAATTACTTCTGCTATAACATAAGTAACTTCAGCTTTGATTAAACAGAGTGTGAATAATTAGATTTTTATGATTGGTAAGTGTGTGGCTTTTTACTACAACATTGTTTTTGCTTTTGAAATTGAGCATATCCAGTGCGTGATTGTCTTTGGAATAAACAGACTTCCTCGGGTTGACAATTTATGTGGAGCTTGAATTGTGAAAACAATTAAAGCGACCAACAAAAGGGAGACAGTGCTCTGCAACGTAGGCTGAGAAGGGAGACAGTGCTCTGCAAAGCACTGTGCCCTAACAAAGGGTGTGTTGGGTGCAGTAAACAAAGAAAAAACTATTGTTTGGCTCACTAACTTTGCAAATTAAGCTCTGAAAAAGTCTAATATTTATGTGAAACAGCTATTGGGTGGATTTAGAAAGCAGATCAAAGACTAAAACACCAAGAAACAAGAGAAATGTTCCCTAGTATGGTCGCTAGTTTGTTGGGCCAGAATTGTAATCTACGGATAAACTATGCTTCCCTAGACCGGTGTCTAGTCTAGAAAAAGAGGTGAAAGACTATACCACCATTTTTCCTAACTCAGAACATATACATAGAGAGGATTGGATGCATACTTGTTTCAGTCACTTCCAAATAACTCCTTTATGTCGCTTCCACTACAGCTTCAAATTCAAGTGGTTTGATGGTTGAATTATTCCTGCAAGAAAGAACACTGAAACATTAGAAGATGCAATAATATAGATATCTATTCAAGCTAGTTAGCTAAATCAGTTAAGCATAAACTACATTCATCAACCAAGATCTTACCACATGGAAAATCTAAGTTAACATAGATGCATGTAGGGAAAAACAAGAAGTACTCTTTATTGATGATAGAAGGAGAGGTTACAACCTAGAGACTAATTTGAAGTGACCTTCCAACAATGTTCCCAAGTCTCATCACAGCATAAGTCTCTCCAACAGCAACTCCACAAATCAAACTCTCTATTGAAAATTCTCCAACATTTCTCTACTCAAATTCTTCCTCCTTAAACACTTAGATCTGTGTTATAGATGAACTGTAGGTTTTTTTGCAATAAATTGCATTCCAAAAATAGGAAAGACATGTTTTCCAATCATGCATATGTCAAATGGACACTTGGATCCGAAGCTTGACACATGTGAACCCTTCTAGAAGACACTGGCCAAGTGGAGATTCCTGAACAATGAGAATTTCGCTCCGAATGTAACCAACGCACCTTTGAATGTCGGGAAGTTCTCTGCAGAACAGCCTTGAATGGGGCTACCTGCATATGCAACACACTTAGGCCCCTTAGAGCCTATGTTGGTGAGCTCTCATATGTTTAATAATAAGCTTCAAACCATAGAAAACCCTTGCTTGATGAAAGTCACTGTTTGATTCATGTTGTTTCCTGTCTTAGGGCATATAGCAACTGAGATGATAGGGAATGATAGACCCTTAAATCATCGGTTCTAGAGATGATGCCTAGTTAACCAGGTCATTGGGAATGGTGCCCATATTGACCTATAACAACCGTTTTGAAGCCCCAAACAGAGATAGTGTTAGCCCCCCTATGAAATTTTTGACAAGCAAAATAGGGGGCTAAATTGTTTTTGAGCCTTCAAGGAATACATCTCCCCTAAAGACATATCATCCTTGAAGCATCCTTGTGCCTTTTTTCCTTTATCAAAATCCCCTTTGATGATTTCCATCATAAAATCCCCTCTGTTGTGAAGAAGAATGCCCAAAAGGCCCTTTTTCCCTCTTATTTCACCCCCCCACTTAACTTCTACTTTGTCTCCCTTTGTCTCCCCTTTTGTGTCCCTTCTTACCCTTCAAATCCCCCCCAAAATCCCCTTTAAATTCTTCCCCTACCCTTTGTTGGCCATTTTTTCCCCTTTCCCTCTCTATCGTTCCCTTCCTTGGCCTTCGAATCCCATTAAAATGGGCCAAAACCCACTTTTAAACCATATAATAGGCCTAAGCCCCTTTCCCGCCAGCCCCTTCTAACCACTTCCCCATATACCCGTGGCCCAAGATCAAGTGCTTAAGTCTTGAGCGCTAAGCGCAATCAGAGGTCGTCGGAGGGGTGAATTTCTTTGTTATATCACAAAAGTTCTGATGCGATTGTTTGTTAAACAAACCCCACGATGCGATCAATGCCATTGATCTATCCTGAAAATCTGACGGCGGAGCGCTAATCGCACTCCCCGCCCGATCGCAATCGGAACTTCCAATAGCTTCCACCTCCTACCCTCTGCGATTGCGTTTGATCGTATGCCCCTCCGATTGCATTCCCCGCTGTTGATCTGGACCCGAGATCAATGGTTAGCGCTCAATCGCGCCTCGACCTTCGATCGCAATCGCAAGTCCTGTCTTTCGACCCCGATCACGCTGTCTCCCGATTCAATCTTGTCCATCCGTCTCCCTGCTGATCCGACAGTCATCACGAGCTCCCTGCCAATCGCAGTCACAAGTCCCAACCCCCGATCCCCGATCGCTCCATCCTCCGAATGATCGCAAGTCTTTTCGGCTGAGCTCTGATTGCGATCCTCCGATCTCATCCTGACCGTCGATCTTCCCGCCAGATCGAACGGTCAGCGCTCAATCATGGGTCCCCTTCTAATCGCAATCGCAAACCCTCTCGTCTGACTCCCGATTGCGATCTCCCGACTCAATCCTGGCCGTCCATTTCCCTGCTGATCCTATGGCCCAACGCTAATTGCTTCGCACCCATCGCGCCTCCCGTTTCTCCCTCTGATTGAATGTGAGCCATTGATCTGGCCTTCGTATCCAACGGTCAGTGCTCAATCGCGCTCCCACCGCTAATCGCAATCGGAAATTTTGAAATGTGTGTTGCGATTGCCACCTGCTCTGACCTCCGATTGCGATTAGACCCCCGGGCCCACTGTACTACCCTTCTGCCTTTTCATATAAATAAAGGGTTTTTCCTTTGTAAATGGGGAAATTGTTATACTTTGGTTATTACAAAGGATTTCTAAATTGCATCGGAAGTTTTGTTATGTGTCACTCCGCCCTCCTCCCTCTCCTGATTTGCGATTGCGATTTAGGCCGGTCCAACCTTGTACGTGAGTCCATCGCATTCTGTTGCATTTCATGCATTTTCTATGTATTTCTGCCAAATTCCCAAACCTTTGTGTTTTGCATTAGGGTTTAATTAATCACCCTCCACCGTGACCGGGTCCCACATCCGTAGCTCCGCTTCATTGTATTCCTGTGTTTTCCTTTGTATTACGCCCAAGCTTTAATCTTTGGGCTTTTACATTATTAACCATTCCTCTGCCTCCACAGCATTTCTCCACCACTGCCCGGGTTTGTAATAGATCTATTGTATTATGTAGATAGCACAGAGAGGCCATTTCAACCTTTGCCCGCAGACCAGCAGAAGAGATTCAACCCCGCTTTCAAAGGAAAAAGGACACAGTTGAAGACCAACGCACACGCAATAAGATTTATCTGTGTTTAATGTTCAGCAGAGTACTTTTCTCCAGAAGTACACCTTCCAAAAAGAAAATCTCCATGCCTCCTTGGGCCCTGAAACGATTAATCACACTGACTAAATCTCATTTAAGACAGTCAGGCGGCAGTTATGAGGAATGGAGAAACCTTGTAGATCTTCCACCCAGTTCATTTATTCCAGTATGGCAGCGCAGAGTTCCAGACCGCCGTAAGGACTTAACAAAAAACATATCAGAGGTCAATCTCGACCTGATAGAGCCTCCCAGAGCAGATTACAGAGTACAAAAGAATGCCATTAAGCAGAATGGGCTCGGTCTCCTCCGCCATTCTGTCTTAATTGACCCCATTTAATTTGTATCTAGTCCTGTTGTTCTCCCTTTCTCTCGTCTCTCCTATAAGAAATCCCTGAGGACATATTTTTGTGGTTGTTGTTGTTCAGTTGTTCAGCTGTTACTATTAGAGGGATTCAGTTTTACTGTTGGAACAGTCTTGGGAGGGAGTCACAGAGTAGCTTGTATGTAATAAGCTGGGAGGAGAAGTCTGGACTGTGTTAGCCATTGAGCTTATTGTACATGACTAGTTTTGCATCAATTAATCAAAGCACATTTCACAGGATCCTGGTCTATTACTATTGGTGATGTTTTCCCTAACTCTATTTATTACATTTTCATACTGTTTCATCTTCTTCTGGTAGGCAACATAAGTATAACGTAGGATTCATCCTTGTTAGGTGCCCTATGTTTCCTGCTCTCCCTACCCTTAATTTTTTCTGCTTTATGTGTCATCTAAGAGTAAATTCACGGGTTTAACCAGTGCAGTGGATGTTATTGCCTGCTGGCTGATGTATGAACCTGAGGGTTTGCTGCTTGGATGTTTCTTTGTCAAATTTATCTCTGTTTTTTCCCTTGGAGTTGCTAAAGCAGACCTGGAGTTAAATGACCTCTGGTCCGATCTATAAGCATCCCCTTTGTCCCTCTTTGAGAGCTTCCTTTGAGTATGTCCAAGCAGGTCTGGAGTTAAATGACCTCTGACCTGATCTATAGACAGAAATTGGGTTGTTTTCCTTCTGTCACCTTCTCTCCTTAATGTTCCATTCCATCATCTATCTAAAAGATCTTTTAGTGTAGATGACTTGCCCTCTGAAAGCCTTGGCTAGTGGTTGCAAGTAATTCTCCTTTCATGACTCCATAGCCCAATGGATGGCACTTTATTGACCTATTCCCCTTGTTGAAACATCCTGTTTCTTTTTTCCTTCTCCCCCATTAATTTCTCGGCCTATGATCTCCTAATCAACCCAGCAACCCTTCAACCAAATCATTTAAAACTCCCCCTTCGTACTTCATAACTATCCTAATATCTCATTTTGAGCTTCAAAGATATATATCATTCTTTTCTCTATTTGGAGAGATCCCTCTCTGGGTCCAGGAGGGCTAGATCCTAGGGCCCCAAAGTGGTTTGATGTTGTCTCATCTTTTTTTATTGCCAAATCTGCCAAAACATGGGAACCCCAACAGATAGTATGTCGAAGTTACGTCCTTAGGAAGTTGAAACACCAATTTACCCAAACGAGGCCCATAGTTTTGGCACTTCATCTCCTAGGGTTAGGTTTTTGGACGTTTAGAGTTCTCCATTCTTTCTCCATAATAAATAGGCCCTCAAGCCTCATTTTAACACAATTCAGAGGTCTGTAACCACCACATCTCTTCTCAGAGATTCGCTACCAGCACCCTAGCTATTTTATTTCCATCATGTTTGTAAGTATATTTCTGTGATTTGATATTAATGAAATGAAGCCTTATTTCCACTGTATTTCTATGTTTATGGTTATTTCTGTATTCTATTGTGTTCCTGCATAAATCCGAATCAAAGAAATAATGTGACCTAGGTGAAGGAAGCTAGGTGTTTCCTATAGAAGCTTCACATCTAGGGTTTAAGCCAACATGAAAACTCGTTTCATGAAGTTGCTCAAGGTGTTGTATGGAAGGAGAAATTGTAAGAAAACACTCAAAAATATGAACACTACAACCCCAATCATCAACTCATGCAAATTCTCTTGGTAGTACAATGGCATTGGTAGTGAGTGCATCAGGGTTTCCAGTAACCTCCTTGAGAGTAATGGATGTTGTGGATTAGAAACCAAGGGATTAATTATTCCAATGTTAGAGTTTAGTTGGAAAAATTATCTTTCGTTTTATCCTCTGGTTCCTTTAGAAGAACCAGTTGTTGGGGCCTTAAGATGGAGGTCTTGAAATTGTTAGACACAGATTGTGCATCTCCAGTCTTTATGGAGCCACTAAGGCACACTTTTGTCTCTTGTCTCAAGTTTTCGGAATGGGAAATGATTAAAGAAGTGTATGATTCCTATACCAACTTGGGAAACTCATATGGCAGTGATAAAACCCTTGAGGCTCTTATTGACAATGATTAATGATCAAAATCGAATATGGAAGATCGTAGACATAGAAAATGTTACCATCCATTTTTTACAATATTATGCCCCTTGGCCTTGCAAAGTAGTGGAGCTACATTCAACACTCATTCCATAATAGGCCCATGGACAAAACATTGATTAAAGAAGCATAGGGAAACCCTCTAAAAGGTACTCTCTCTAACAACATAGTGGTACACCAATTGACCACATAGGGGTCCAAACTGATTATTTATTAATGTCATTCTTTCAATTAGTTGACTATGTTTCTAGTATCATTCTTTGTTTGAAATCATGTCTAACCAATTTTATTTACTTGCAGGTAGAAGGAAGGAAACAAGATGTTGGTCGATGCAAAGGGATTGGGGTTTATCATGGAGCTTGCATAACTAGGGTTTCCTTTAGCAAGAAAGATGGCCCCTTACAAGCTCCAAGAACCTTTCAATGAACTCAAGGGCACATCACTAGAAGATCGATGAATGCAGGTGAGGCATAATGGCAAGAAAATAGGCTTGTCTCAGGACTGAGCATCCACATCATTGCAACATATGGGAAATAATCATTCTAGGGTTTCTAATAACCCTCTACATCCTCCTCCTCTCCTTCATCTTAATTTGAATATCGCTCACCATAATGTCAACAACTATGTTAAGACTAATTTGCGCATGTAACAATTATTAGGCCTCATAAAGAAGTTAGTAAGCTCAAGAGTCATGAGGGTATTTGAAAGGTCAGGAGGGGAGGTCAAGGGTCATATTAGGTGAACAATCACCTCATCTCTATAAATGTGCCTTTCTGCCTCATTAACTAGGGGGACTTTAGAACTTGAGTTGAGGCTAGGATGAGATATATGATCTGTTCTTGAGAGCTAGAGGCACTCAGCTCTTTGCAGCTAGTAGAGTGAGTTGCATTGAGGCTAGGGTTTTGCATTAGGAAATGGCATAAGAAACCCATGTTCCACTATTGGGTTTTAACCAGTTGCAAGATATGTACTTGAAGTTGCATCAAATTTAATAACAAGTTATCCATATTAGACACTAATTCCCATGCTCACTCATGGTGCTTGTATCAGTTGTATGACATTTTCACTATATTTGTATGTGTGCTTTCATATATGCAATATGTTATGTACTAATTCATAGTTGTTTCATGGATGTTTTTCTTTCAAATCTATGTTTACTTATTTTTCTCTATGTCAGTGATCTATTGTGAACTATTTCACAATAAAATTCTGGCATGTTCTTGTTCATGTATGTCTGATTGGATTTTGGCTCCCTGGTCCCTCTCATAGCATATCCCTTCTTATTGTTGTTGAGACTTGTTTGTACCTATTTTAGTAGCTTTTCAATCTTGGGTAGATTTTGTTTCACTTTCTCAAAATTTCATTCTTGTCCCCACTCTGACACCTTATCTTTTGATATCCAAGAGCGGAAACGTTCATGGTGGCAGTTGGGCCCACATACTGGATGGGGCTCATATCCCAAACGGTGTGAGGTCTAATTGTTACTTCACACCAGAGAGACCCCCTGATTTCTAGTGGCACATTCCAGCCCATCAATAGGAGGATAAGAAGTAGATCAGATAGGAAAAGAAGCAGTCCAAGACCATGTGGAAGGAAAAGGAGCAACAACTCTTCAACTAGTGAAGAGCATTCCCTCCTACAGTCCATTATTATTCATGCATATTCATTGAGGATTACAGAGTTCATGAGAGGTGAAAAACCTGAGGGGGAGTGCATGGCAGTATGATGGATTTTTTTGCAACATATGATAAGTTCATTTCAGCCTCATCCACTTTCTGATCCACAAGTTCAGCCTGTCCTTTGGAGGTATATTTAGCTCAAGGGGAGCTATGCATGGTATGGAATTTACATGTGATATTATCATTTCCTTAATTACTTTTAACTCAGTTATTTGTGAAAAATTTATATGTGCTTTCATGAGTGAAAGAGAGCACATTTTTCAACCATGTATATTCTTTTGGTTTCCATTAATAGTTGTTTGAAAATATGTGCAACCATGCATAGATTGTGATCATTAGTTTAGGTTGCATTGTGGTGACTATGTGACATGGACCAACCATGTATTTGATATTGTTTCAAAATTATGTATTGGTTGAGAGTCCGGTCAATACTTGTTGAGTCATCATGATGATATGCACGTTTTGGATAATTCTTATGGAGTCATATTGCAACCACATTTATGGGCTAATGATGATGTAATTTTCATGATGTATTATGTATTTCAGTCATTGGTCTATAATAGATGATCATGGAATGATGTATTTCATTGAAAATATATGTATAATGCTTATGGAGCCATGTATTTGTATTGTACTATATTTTGATCATATAGCGATGAGTGATGAGCTCATGTTATGGTCATATGTGAGTCATGTATGAGGTATTTTATATCACTGCTACAACCATGTGCTTATCATTGTATATGTCATTTGAATCATGGTAATGTGGAGTATCATTCCATATGATACTTCTATTTGTCAAAGGAAACATTGTTTGCAGTGGAAGCCGTCAGTTCATCCCAACAATTGGTATCTCTATATCTTGGAGATAGCATGTGTTAAGGGGGAGCATAACTTTATCTTATTACTTCAGCCATACATTCAATGGTATTATGATCCGCTTGGATGTTTTCATGATATGCCTCATACTATGATATGATAGTGGGTTCTTGGGCTCATGTGATGAGATGTTATGGTAGTTGCTTCTATGTAGTTATGGGGGAGATTGTGTGTGGTTACCACATGTGGATGTTGTTGCATCATATGATGATGCATTTTTATGATTTTGCTATGAGGAGTGATGGTTTGATGCTTATGTGCATATTGATGCATGTAGTTGATGATGTTCATAGTTTCTATTATGATGATGTTGCATATGTTGATTATGGTTGCCTTATGTTAGCATGTGGATGCTTGTTGCAAGATTTTTTGGATGGTATGCTACTATGGACGTTGATTGGATTTATATGTTTCTTGTTGCTTGCATGGAGGCATGAATGATCTTTGATGCATTATATTTTAGCCATGTAGAGATATATAGCTCGAGTATTTGTGCTTCAATTCTTGTTTCCTATTCATATGGAGTTGACCCTTTTCCATTGATGTCAAAAGGGGAGATAATTTGGATGTATATAGATCACCTTCAGAATTACAGTTTTAGTGGAGATCAGCCTCACATGTTGTTGAGGATGACATCAATGCCATAGGGGGAGTTTGTTGGCATTGTAGTATTAGAATTGATGTTAACATGGTCATGATGTTGCTAGTTGAGTTGACATTGGGATGATTGTGTTGGAATTGATGTCAATAGTATGATTTCACTCATGTTGGTTTGTGTTGGCATGTTTTGGCATTGATGTTGATCTGATGATGCCATTGATGGAGCTTGATGGTAGCATGTTGGTCTTGGAGGAGTTGGCATGTGCATTGATAGACGTTTCATGATGGTTTGTTGATGTTGAAAGATAGTTGGATGGTGTATTTCATGATGGTTTGTTGATGTTGAAAGATAGTTGGATGGTGTTGCTATAGGTAGAGGATTCTACTATAGGTTGATCATACATATCAACATGCGATATAGATGGTCATGGAATACTAGATCAGTCTTCAACTGTGCCTTCATTTCTATGCTTATAAGGATGACTTGTTGTAGTGATGTGATGGCTTGATTTTGGTTCTAAAAAGGTGTTGTAGCTTGTTCAAAGGTTTAATGGAGAGTGAAGGAATTATTGGCACACTTTAAAACCTTGTTTGTTTGCCTTCTAGGTCAATTAGGAAGTAACACTTGGGAAACATGTTTGATCCACTTATAGACATGTCAAAGGCTATGTCATAGGTTTGAGGGCTCGTACAAATGCTGGAGAAGAGAATCCAACTAGTGGCGGAGGTTCTGATTTAAAGCATTGATGATTTTCCTCATCCTTAGCCAGTCGATTTTTTTCTTGTGCCATCCATGTGACTAAGGGATTTCATGAGATTTTCTTTGCATTCCGCGCGTTCTTGGAAAGGAAATTAGCTTGGAAATTCCTAGAGGCTTCCAGAAAAAGTGTAAAAGGTCGAAAATGGTTTGAAATGGTCCTCCAATGGTGTGAATGCATTTAGTGCACAATTTGTGATGTTAGCGGATTGATTGGTCTAGGTTTTGCACCTTTGATCCTATTCCCAAGCTCAATTTCGCCCTACATGTTTTATATGCTTGATCTTGGACCTCAGTATTGATTTATGAAATTGGTAAGTGAGTGATAAGGATAGAAAGAGGAAGTGTATGCTTTATACCTATTATAGAGCATATATGTTTCAATGAGAGAGTGTAATGGAACTTTATGGAATATATTTCTGAAGCAATGCATCAATATTCATATCAGATTTGAGGTTGTTGTAATATAAATTTTTTGGAGAGTTTTTTCATGTTTCTGGTGTATATTTTTTGGAAACCTTCACACTTATTTTTGTAGGAGATTCTTGAACCAGGTGGATATCGGTGGACACCCACCTATTGCATTTGGATCCGCACCATCAATTCTTCCAGCTTTTCACATTCAATACAACTTACTATTTTTAGCAAGTTTTCGGGTCCTGCACTCCCGGAGCCATTTTGGGGCCTTAATGATCCAGGTGGATATTGGTGGCCACCAAAATATTCCATTTGAACCCCCTCCATAAGTTCTTTTAGTTTTTAAGTTGTAGCACAACTTACTACTTTTAGTAGTTTTTTGATTCCTGAACTTCCGGAGCCGTTTTGAGGCCCTAAACGACGTTTTCTGGGCATCGTTTGTTCGAAAAATATGATTCCGTTCTAAAATTGATATTCATGAAAATAGTTGTAGTCCTTGGATATATCTTTCTAATGAGATATTGAGCACGTCAAATGGAGATCAGATGCCAAAGTTACGTCCCCGGAAAGTTGAAACACCAACTTACCCAAACGGGGCCCACAGTTTTGGTGCTTCATCTCCTAGGGTTAGGTTTTTTGACGTTTTGGATTTTACATTGTTTCTCAAAAATAAATAGGCCTTCAAGCCTCATTGTAACACAATTTAGGGGCTAGTAGCAGGCACATCTCTTCGCATAGATAAGCGCTGCCAGTACCCTAGCTCATCTATTTCCATTATGTCTGTAATAAGCTTTCGAGCCTCAATGTAACACAACTCAGAGGCCTGTGTACGCCACATATCTTCTTAGAGATATGCTACCAGTGCCCTAGCTTGTTTCCATTATGTTTGTAAGCCTATTTCATTCATTATTTTGTCAATAAAATGAAGCATTATTTACATTGCATCTCCGTGCTTATGGTTATATCTGTATTCTGTTGCATTCCTGCATAAATCCAGATCAATTCTATTACATTTTGTGCATAGGAATTGTGTTGTATGTTGCTAACTGTAGTATGCAACAATTATATTATGATGTGAGGGTTTAATATATCTTGGTATTAGTTTCATTGTGGCTACTATTTTGCTATTTTCGATAGCATACTTCTTTTGGTGTCTATACTTTATTTGATGATGAGATCTTATTGTTGAGAGCATGGTTGTAGAGTTGATTCCTTGTTGAGCATAGCATCTTGGGATCTAGTTTGAAAATAGATGAAAGGAGGTCCACATAGTGGTAGAAGAGTAGTGACTTCATGAGAGAGGAGGGTGGATATTGAAGATTCAATGAAAAGAACAAGTATCTCAATCCAATAGTAGTTGGATAGTCCATTCGGAGTTGGGAGAGGATCAATTGATTGTGGTGGATTTCAGAGGATGGTAGTCTTTAGATACGCATGAGAATAGAGTCTTCAGAGCTCATCAGTATAATCGAGTCTCCTAACCAATGGATGTTGGAAATTGTATATGAGGCTAATTCTCCATGTTGATGGGAGTCAACAAGCTATGTAAAAGAGAAATTGCTTGACTAATTGAAATTCAGGGTAGAGAAGCAACAACAAGGGTAGTTTTTCTCCCAGAAGGGTTTCCACCAGAAATCTTGTGTCTTATGTGTGATGATGTGATTGTGTGCATGGTTTTTTTTTATATTGATGTTTATGGTTTTTAGTTATGCTTGTGTGATACACATGTTTAGTGAGTTTCAACTAATATGTATGTGATTCAGTAAGTGAAGTTTATATTGGTAAAAATCGTATATAGATCACACTACTGATTCACCCCCCCCTCCTAGTATTACTCAAAGGTTTCCAACATTTCTAAGATCAATGAAATTGCAATATTTTGGACTACCTCTAGTGTCTTGTAAAGATGACCTCTGAGAGTAACAATGATACTATAAATATGACACTCATAAAAAGCATGATCTTTCCACATCTAAGGTTGTTCTAATACATCATCACAAACTTCAAGTGGGGCAACATCGCATACGACCTTATATTTGAAGGGCTTGATGTCATAGGAATAGTGACAATACTAGCTAACATAGATGTCCCATCTATGGCTCCACCAATCAATGATGTATGCTTGGGGGTGTGGCACTGTTGGTAGCTTCAATATCTTGATGGGTTCAATGAATATCTTATTATTTTGTCTCTCGTTGTCAACAGTGAAATGTAGTGGGGTCCCCTGCACCCACATATGTGGGTCGAAGAGGGGCTCCCCTCTTTAGGATCCTTTGGCTCTATTGGTTAGATATATTTGGTCACGCTGGTAGTACTAGATGATGATTTGATTTCCTTTATCATGCTCTAAATCATAATTAGAGCTATATTTCATTTCCCCTTCTTTAAGCTCTACCAACGATGATTGTTTCCAATGACATTCATCACTATTGTGCTAGATTATTTTATGGAACTCACACCACTTTCCAATGTCCTTTTGAAACTTCTCTTTACCCTTCTATGGCTATGACTTGGGTTGGTTATCCTTGCTCTACCCCTTGATTTACAAGTTTGGGCCACATTTTTAGGCTTTTGTTACAATGGATTTGTAGACCCAAACTCTCGCTTATTCCTCTAATTCAATTTCTGCTCATTTTTTATAGAATATCAATAAGTGGCTCCACTTAGGAGATTTCTAAGAAATCCATATATGTTTAAATGTACCTGTGTAGACAATTGTGGTACTTCAGAACTGGGTGACGCTCAAAGTCTCTGGTACCTAGCTTTCAATGTAAGTTATGGAAAATATTAGAGTACTTTGACACCATCTGGCTCCTTTCCTGCAATAGGGTTTTCCATCTCATGTATTGATCATCATAGCTCCTTGTAAGGTATAATTTCTCCTTAATGGAATCAACAAAATCTTTCCAAGTGGATCCTACCTTGAATATCGTAGATTCATCTTCATTTTTTTCTCTTCGAGTAACCTAGCCACAAATATTTGACATGGGGAAGGGATTTTAGAAGTGCAAAGGTGATCTTTTTATTGCACATTTTTTTTGGACGGAGTAATAGCCTTCTAGAATATTTAACCATTTCTCCAACGCAGTGGCATCTACTTGGCCTTCAAATATGGGGATATCAAAGCTAACTGGTACCTTGAATTGTGTCGCAACTCTAAGATTTTTACTAGTTGAAGGTTCATTGACTACTATTAATAGTTCTTGAAGGATCTAGGAAAATTTTTTCATCATCTCATTCCTTTGTCACGTGAGTGCTTCCTTGAGCAAAAAATTGATAGGATGTTATGCTCCATCATCTTTCTTTTCTTCCACCATGAGAGGGTACTTTGGTTGGTGAGAGTGATTATTTCCAAGTGAAACTAGCTTGAGACCCAACTCTTTTTGCTCTGACCTCATCGAGGACATGCACCAAGAAATAATAAGATGTAGATTGCTTTGATACCATTAATCCAAATTATACAAAAAAATAAAATGAAAAGAAAGAAAAAAATGAAATATACATAGAGAAAAAAATAAAACACATAAAAAACTATAATAAAAATCACAATAATATGATGAAAACCCAAGTTCTATTAATGAATGAAACAAAAAAATACTAGCTAGAATAATAATAACTATTAAAATTTTTATAACAAAATAAACCAAATTATTTAAATTAACTCAATAAATAAATAAATTGCATCTTATATTTTTATTTTTCAAAATTACATATTTCATTTTTCAATTTTGATACAAAACATTTTACAGATCAACCATCTCATCATAATATCTTATGAAATATATCTTATGAAATATACTGATCGTATTTGACCTATTTTATAAAAAGTAATGAAAAGTTTTCTCCTTTATGCCCATTACATCAAAAATATTAACTCCATATATATATATATAACAATTATGTTACATATGTATAAGAGTAACAAGGCTCATCATAAGTACCGTGTAGGGTCGTTTTAGAAAGTTGGTGCCATAATCCGCACTATCATAATTCCTTTTTCTATATTGTGCAAACATGTTTATCTAGACATTCAAGTATAAGTTTGTGTTTTTAAATATAAATAGTAAAGATTATTAGGTTATTTTAATGTTGGGAAAATCTATGAATGCAACATGAGAAGATTTTATCATTAGCAATTTATTAACGTTTGAAATATTCAGGATATCAGTGGTAAAATATATATTTTAGCATTTTTTTAATATGGTTTTAAATTGGATAGGAGTTGGGTTATAGATTTATTAGGAATTTTGATTATAGAATTTCAGTATTAAAATTTTGGTTTTTTTTCAAAGATTGAAATTGTTAGAATTAAAAAAAAATCATAAAAAAAAAACACAAAAGAAATATATATAAATAAACTTATTAGGATTTTTAATATATATATATATATATATATATATATATATATATATAATTATTAGGATTTTTAATATTTTAAATAAATTTTTAGACATGAATATTATCACGTAAAAATGTTTGTTTGTGAAATTTATACAAATTTACAAAAATTTACTTATGAGATGTAGATTAGTCGATTTATGTGGGATTAAGCCTCTATCTGATTATTGGTTCAAATCTAATGGGGATAGGTTGAGGACAATGATCCACTTGTGGAGGATAAAAACCATTCCATGGGGTGTTCATGCTTAATCTAGATTCACATAATCCTGGTAATAACATCATATAGGTGGAAAAATTATCCTTCCACTGAAAATTGGGGTTGGCCTTGGCCTAGGCTTAACCTTGTTGGGATTTTTTTTTTTGTGAACTAAAATACATCATTAAACCACAAGTTGTCCACCCATCTCATCTCATTTCCACTTTCACTAGACCTACAAAAGCTTTTGAGACAACTTTAGATTTTAATTCATTAGGACTGAATATAGTGACTTTTGTTGATGAATATTTAATAATTGTCACTACTGATGCTACCCCCAACTTACATTAGGTCATAAAAACCATAAATTTCACTATTTTCGACAAAAATGGGAAGTAGTTATAAGTGGACATTTCTAAACCTTAATAGCTACTCTTAGCCTTGATATGGTAAAGTAACCATTATCTTCATGGCCGTGCCAAGTGGGCTTAACCACTAATTTTCCAATAAATAAGGGCTTGAGGTCTCTCCATTCATGATCCATGAATTCATGGTAGGTACATGCAACCAAAATTACACCAAACATCTTGAGGACTCCCTCATCTTGATAATAATCAATTTGTGAATTGACATGGAATTTCCATTGGAACAAATAATCACAACCTATAAAATTATGAAATCTTCGACTATGAAAATTAATTTTCCTTAGATCCTAGACTAATTAACTATTATATTTTCTCGAATTTATGAAATATTTGAGATATGAAATGGAAACAAATAGGCACATAAACACACCATCCACACAACTTAACACTATATTTATCATAGGAAGCCCAATATGGGAGAAAATCCAGATAGAATGTGAGGCATGTCCTCTTCTCTCTTTACTTTGGCCATAAAAAAACATATATAAAGGAATAAGAACTCGCTATGGAGTTACCTTTTGAAAATTTGGCTTCCAAAATTGCTATAAATTCTTCCCTCTCCTATGTTATGCTCACAAAGTTCCACTTTAAAAAAAAATTCCCAGCTATGGAGCAAGATCCAATGCTAAAGAATGAAACCCTTTCTCATGATCTGAATATGGGGAAACTTGTTATTGCTATGCAAGCTCCCTCATCATTATTAAAAATGTGTTCAAGGATCGTCTCATGTTAACCATTTGTGAAGAGGTTTATGTGTGTAGTTTCATGTGCCTTTAATGATCAAATTATGAGTTAATTAACATTTAAAACTAATTAACAACAAATGGAATGCAGAAACATAACTCAAAGAAATCACATAACACAATGGATGATGATGGAGTTCACCTCTCCTGGGCTACATCTCTATGGACCTGCTTTAGCTAGCTAGGCCCTCTTGCAATTATGAGTAAAATGTCTAATTACAAGCACCATTATTGATCCAACGGATTTGAAAGCTATTCCATTAGCTTCACACTCAAATACCCCAAAAATTACTTTTCAATCTCCGAATTTGGTTACTAGCTCCTCTAGGCTTGACCTCCAATCCAAGTGGCCATGGGCCTGTTTAGTATCCAAAGTGACAAAATCACCTTCAGATGTGCTCCAATGCCTATTTAAACTATACCACTATGTTCATAGCATAAAATACATCAAATATTGACTATTCATTCACTCCATTTGGCCTTTAGTTGATCTAAGCATGAGCTTCCCTCCTAGTGGTCCTGAGCTTCAAATTTCTTCAAGTGACCGAAAAAACCAGCAGGTTTTCTCCATTGACTCTACAGGCTATTCCAATGGATTCAGAGCATGCAAATCTACTAGGAATGACTATTCGTGAGCCAAAATTTATCAAAAATTGACCAATATAGGCCTCATTAAAGTTTCCCTTAGATTCTGCCTCCAAATCTGGAAAATTGCGAGTTAGCTCCACCAAATCTGGAAGTGCACTAAATTTGGGGAATTCGTCGAAATTCCACCAACTTAAATGCATGATTAATTAATCATTAACCGCATATTAATGAGTCTTAACTGCGAGCTTATCCTAATTAACTCAAGCACTTATGCATCGTCTCATGGTAGGGTCATGTGGAGGAGGCAGGTTGGCCCGCGAGGCTAGCCCCCTCCGCTCCTCCATTGGAATGGGCATACACTTTAAATATAAATTTAGCACCAAACCTTTCAAGTCCGAAGGTAGTGGTGTGTTGGTAGATGGTGGTAGTGGCATGGGGGAAGTCACGGGGTCAAACCACGACCTTACCCCTCCACACACATTTTTTGCAACCAATATTAAATACACCTATCCAAACGAAATATATGCTCCTCCAAAGAATAATAAATGCACTCCCACGTATGTGTTAAAAACTTTTTATAATCATAACCCAAGGTTTAAACAAATATTTCGCCACTCTATAAATCCCATCGGACCTTAGGTTAGATTAATATGCAGAATTTCTTAATTTGTAAGTTTTGAAATATATATATATATATATATATATATATATATATATATGATTAAAAAAACCATATAAGATATTATTTATATATATATATATATATATATATATATATATATATATATATATATATATATATATATATATATATATATATATATATATTAACCAACCTTAATACATATGAAAAAAAAAATTCTAGCATATAAAATTTCATGGACCCACATTCAACCTTGGAGGACATTGAGCAATTTTTACCTTCACAAACCAAATTCGTGAATCCGATTGTGCCACTTCACAGTACCATTGGACAAAAAATGAAGAATATTCTTTGCATGCTGACTGGACTGCCATGTCATCACATGTACTTGTTCTGCAATATTTTTTTTTTTTAATTTTTCTTGTTCCTACGACGATCAGCAGACCATAACTCCTTCATGTGAACTCGACTTTCAACGAAACGAGTTGTGTTGGATTCCTTGCGATGGGTCAGTCGTTCTCGTTCTATTTTGGTGCAATTCTAATCACTTCATTTTTGAGCTGATTTTTGCCCCTGATCGATATTCTAATCATCTCTTCCTAGTGGCCCAATTTTTAACATAACCCCATAACATCCAGAAGTACATTTTTCTAACTTCCTCAACCCTAAATTATAATAAGGTTTTGAAACTTGTGGAATCTTCTAAATATTCCACACTCAAATAGCTCCACATGTGTGAATAATGGGGGGATGATATGGCAGCCACTTGTACCATGGTGGTAAGAAAGGTAGGTCATTTTTTGCAAGGCATAACTTTCACATATGAACTCTAATTGAGGTGTTTTTCACACTATTATAAAGGTATTGGTGCATAGATTGAATTCGAGGATGTACACAAGTTATAGACACCACAACACCAAATATTTCCATTTGATGCCTTAAAAAGGCTCACAAAGGTTCTAAATTCTAATTTTCGAAATTAGGACTTGCTAGTAAAATCGGTCCCACGTGTCAATTCCTTCAAAATTTCTGCCTAGAAAGTGCCAAGATAAATGGAAAAATATATGATGATTCAATCTATACCAATTACTTTTTATCTTCATATTACTTAATCACTTAATGAACCAATTATTTGTTATTCATACTTATACTAAGGGGGGCATCTGAGGGGGTTGAATAAATATAAACCAATTTCTTATTTATTTCAAAATTAATGAATCAAAATAAACAACCTCACATATGAAACACAAGATGAAAATTAAAAATTATTTATAAAAATATTTATAGGAACCAACCTACTAATACAAACTTTATAGGCACCAACCTACTACTACAAAATTCGTATACACCAATCCCCCCCTGTTGCAATATTTGTAGGCACAAACCGACAAGAGACACCAATCCCCTCTGTTGCAAGATTTGTAGGCACCAACCTATAGGATACACCAATATCCCTTGCTACAACAATTGTAGGGACCAACCTATAGGAGACATCAATCCCCTCTACTACAATATTTGTAGGCACCAACCTACAGGAGACACTAATCCCTCTACTTCACTATTTGTAGGCACCAACCTATAGGAGACACCAATCCCATCTACTACAATATTTTTAGGGAAAAACCTACAAGACACATTAATACCATTAGCTACAAGATAATTGTAGGCACCAACCTACTTCATTGAGTCTTCTTACTACTTCTACCTTCACTGATCCTATTAATTGCTTCTTCCTTCACCAATTCTATTTGCTATTTATGCCTTCACTAGGGTTGCTTCCTGTTTTGAATTTTGTTTATGGTGCTGGAAGGTACCTCCAATAGTAGGGGGTCTCCCTGGTATGAAGTCATAGCATCGCATTGTTCGGGATAGGAGCCCCATCTAGGAATTCGGCCTAACTTCCATTACAATGATTTTAAAGATTCACCTTGGCTGCAATTACCAACATAAGAGATCATACACATAAATTCTGAGATAAAAAAGCTAGCTTTGAGAAAAAATAATTGCAATGTATATAAAATAATTTCACGAAGGGAGAGGAAAGAGTGTGCCTTTAGAAGAAATGTAATAGTTTTATCTTAATAACGACACACACAGGCATAGAAAGAATCATTAGTTAACCTAAAAAATAGTTCAAAAGGTAACATTGATTATGAAAGAAAGTAATAACTAAATCCAATGAAATAGTTCATTTTCTTGAGTACATGTGAACAAAAACATACATCGTAAACATTAAAATAATAGGCTTACACTGTTCACAATACCTGTATGAAAGTGCACCTGCTCAGAGAGCTTCGAGATATTATGTAATATCCCCAATTTTGTGAGCATGGGAATTTTTCCCAATTTTGGTGATATTAAGTAAGGGGAAAATATTAATTTGGAGAAAGGTGGCAAGTATTATTTTATTGGAGATTATCAACAAATTATTATTTTATTAAAATGGAGGAAAAAAACAATTAGTGGAAAATGGCCCCCAACAATAAAATAATAATTAAAAAAGGAATCTAGAATCATGGGGAGAAATTATAAAAGGAGGATGGACTCATTTTCTAATCATATTTTGATTATTACATTTCACCTTTCATCTTCTCTTGGGATCATTTAGCACAAGAATAAAAGTGTTATTTAGCACTAGGAATTCCACCCTCATTTCGAAGAACTTTGAGTGTCTCCCTAGTGAGGTAATTTCAGAGTTCAATTTAGGGTTTTCCTTGAGCTTCATTGCATAGTTTTCCAAGATATGCACATTTCCAAGGCACAAAAGGATTTTTTGGCACATCATTTAGAGAAGTTGCAGTCGGTTGGAGACTAGGTTTATGTTGAGAATTGTTTCATAGTTTCGGAATGAGATTTGGAGAATTTTAATGTGAAGCGATTGAGGTCAGAATTTGGGATGAATTACCCCTCATTTTGATAGCGCACAGAGCTCACTCGCTCAAGTCTGTTGAAGAGAAAGAGGTGGATTATTTCCAAGGAAAATTGGGCTGGAGAAATCAAGCATTTTCCATAGGGCACCTTTGCAAAACTTTGTGACGATTTCAGTGTGATATTTTGGGCATCCTAGTGCCATTCTTTGGTGAGTTGTTTGGCCAAATTGGCTAATTCACACTTGTTGGGGGTCACTGAGGGTTGGTGGATTCATCCCAAACACTTTCTGGGTTTTTGTGGGTTTGGTGAGAGGAGGCTAGGATTAATTTTACAAAAAATTTTGAGCACTTTTGAGGGAATAATTCCTTGTTCCATTGAACATCCAACAACATAAATTATTGGATGACGACACAATTTACCCCAAGACCATTTCCACTACTTGGGTCCATGAGACATTTCTAGGCTTTGTTGGAGCTAGTGTGGAGAGTCTACATTTAATTTTGTAGAATTATTGGAGTAGATTGAGGGTTGAAATCTTAGTTCACCTACAACAGTAGTGGAAGTAATTTTCTAGGTCAACACAGAGGTTTTTGGGTGGATTCATTCCATCACTTGGGAATCACAATTCCAACTTGGTTTTTTCCTAGCTTTTTGTAGCAAGCCCAAGTTATTCTGATCTCATTTATGGTACTCATATTTATCAGAATTAATGCAATGACTCAGAGTTTTTTCCCATATTTTTGTGTTCAAATGTTTATGGTTGTGCATTTCTGAATTTAGTAGTTGTAGCTAGTTCACTGCTTCTACTATCTATGACATTTTCCCATTTGTAATATTGCAATGGTATGAGAGCCTTGATATTGGCCTAGCTATGAGTATCCAACAAGATCATGGAATATTTGGGCATGTATGCATAGTGATGGGTGAAACCATAAAAAAATCCATGGCTCAAGGGAGATTTAGTATGCAATAAAATCTGATGGAATGATGATAGATTGGCCTAGATGATTAAGATCTTGGTTCAAATACATCCTCATCCTTACAAAAAAGACACTAGTGGTGCACAGGATGTTGAGATGCAACGATCTACACCATGTGGGTAAAGTTGAAAGAATCAGGGTACCAAATCTTCTCAAAAGGAGTAGACATGACAGGGATAGTTAAAGGGTGAGACCAGGGGGCACTTTTTCTAGTGGAGACCTAGCTTTATATATAAATATCTAGAGGAGGAGGTTGAGCATGAGGTTGTGGGCACAAAGGAGTGTGATGAGCAGGCCAATGTGTCAAGTATGACATAGGTGTCACCCTTGTTGGAGATTACTTTGATAGCTCTGGATGACACCTTGAGGGAGAGAGTAGAGAACACACCCATAGGGTCATCCATTAACGATGTGTCAAGATACACAAAGTTGTCCACCATTTAGGAGGTGCTATCCATTTTTGAGGTATATATTGATGAGGTTTTTGGGGTTGTGTCTAAATTTTGAGGTGATAAAAATGAAGCCTGGAATCAAAACACAAGTTACATCTATTATAATAATAACACCAAGATAGAGCTTCCAGAGGAAAAACCACCTCAACCCTCAACTAGTGATTCCACCTTAGGGTCATACATCACTAACAACAACCGGATTGGTATCTACCCAAGTTTTCAAGGGCTCTAGGAACTAGTAACTCAACCCATAGCCCTACAAGGCTCCAATTTTTTTTTTCCAACCCGCCCCTAGGTACTAGTAACTCAACCCACCAAGGAATCCAGACTGTTTGTACAAACCTAGGCTCTAGGAATATTAACTCAACCCAAGTTTTTCTAGGGCTTCCATAACATTTGTTCCAACCCAAAACCATAAGTACTTATGAGCACCAATCAGAAAAAAATCAACTGGAAAAACACAAAACACCATGGATATGTAGGAAATGGCAAGGCAAGGCTAAAGCCACTGCCAATCCTAGAAATCCCCCATGCCAATGGAAATACATAACCAGGAAATCACATGCATATATCATGCATCCATAAATCAGCATGGAACTCACACATGCAACATCTTACCTGCTAAGAAATCTAGTTGTAACTGTTGATCCACCTATTAACTTTCTCTTTCTAGCTTTCCCTTGCCTTATTTTTCCAAATCCAATGTATGAAAAAGTGCTCCAAGAATACTGTCAAAATACTCTAAGTGTGCAAGAGTATAAGAGAAAGAGAGAATAGAAGAGGTCTCCAACACTAAATTTACAATAGTATGTGAATTGATCCTTAGAAGCTTTTTATCATTGAGGCCTCTATATTTTCCTTCAAATTTTCTTCAATTTCGGGCCTCTCATGCAAATTTGTGACCTTTCATTTCCCTTTCTCCTATTTTCATTTATTTTCATAAATAAATTCCAATTAATGTCTCTTTTCCTTTTCTACTGCATTTTTCAATTTCCTTAGCCATAACTAAACCGAAAGTTATCCCCACTATAATAACTTCCCACCATTGAGCTTTGAATACATGTCCCATGCCCTTGTTCTTATACTTTTTTTTACATGAAAAATCAACCAGGGGATATTACAATTCGATTGGTCCTTTTTTCTTGAGCATCATTGAGGGGATGATCTTTTTTCCTAAATTTCAATTTCATACACATGCATTCAAACAAACCTTTGCAAAATTTAGAATTAAATTTCACAAAACGGTGTGAAATTACATTCATAGGAATACCATGTACTCTAACAATATCCATCATGAATATCTATGCTATATTAATGGATTTGAAAGTAGACTTTACAGGTATGAAATTTGTTGCCTTACTATTTTTTTCCACTGCGACCAATATAGAGTCATGTTTTTTTTTGGTTTTTGGAAAACTAGTGACAAAATCCATGGATATTACCTCCCATTTACAGTCTGGGATGGGTAAAGGTTGTAATAATGCAACTAGATGTTGATGGGAAAATTTAAACTACTAAAATTCTAAACATTTTTCAACATATTTTGTTGTTTCTAAATTCATATTAGTCCAATAAAGTCCTTTATTAACACATTTATTAGTTTCTAATAGCCAAGATGTCCAACTATAGGATTTTTATGTAACTCATCAAGGATAAACAATTTTATATTTTTATCACTGAGTATATGAATTATGTTTCCATAAATCAACAAACCATCTTCATTAAATGAAAAATCATTTCCTTCCTCATATTGAGGATTTGATTTTTTTATTTTTCCCCTGATTTTAACATATTCCTCATCAAAATATGCAACTATCTTCACCTTTTCAGTCAACTCTTTTTTCCAACTACTTGCAGAAGTAACAAAAAACTGATTTAGTTTCTTGCTAAGAGCATCTTCTATTTTCTTTTATTTTCCCTTAATGTGTTTTATTTCAAATTCAAACTCACTGACAAATTCCAACCACTAGGATTGCCTAAAATTTAAGCTTGACTAGTCTAAGATATATTTAAGGCTAATATTGTCAGTTTTTGACTGAAATAGTCTCCTAATAATGTAGTTCCTGCGCCTTTTCAAGGCATGAATAATAACTGATAATTCTAGATCATGGGTTGCATACATTTTCTCATGGTATTTAATTTTTTGAGATTCATAGCTTACCATATGAGATTCTTGCATTAATACCCCCCCAAACATTATTTACATTCATCGGTACAAACTACAAAGTCTTTGTTGGAGTCAATTATGTTTAAAATTGTTGTAGTAGTCAATAATTTCTTCAACTTTTCAAAAATGTCCTGACATTTTTTATTCCAATCAAATTTGGTTCCCTTCTTTTGTAAGGAATTGATTAGTAAGCTAATTTGGAAAACACCTGTATGAACCTCCTATAATAACCCGTGATCCCCATGAAGTAACTGATGTCAACCACATCCTTAAGCACTGACCATTCCATAATGGAATTTATCTTCTCTAGATCTACAACAATCCCTCTTCATATATGACATACCCTAAATAATGAATCTGTGTTTGATAAAACAAACATTTCCTAAACTTAGCATATAATTCATTTTCTCTGAGTGTTTGGAGGACCATTTGAAAATGTTGATCATATTCATGTTTGTTGTTTGAATGAACTAAGATGACGTTCATAAAAACAATGAAACATTTGTCTAAATATGGCCTAAGTACACGATTCATTAAACAAAAAAAAGTATTTGGTGCATTTGTGAGTCTGAAAGGAAGTATGACGAACTCATAATGCCTATACCATGTCCTAAAATATGTCTTATAAATGTATCCATATTTGATGCTAATTTGATGAAAGCCATATCTTAAGTCAATATTTGAAAAGATAATGACTCCTTTGACTTGATCAAACTTGTCATAGATCATGAGTAATGGATACTTATCTTGGTTTTCATATTGTTAAGTTGGTGTAGTCTATGCAGAGTCTAAAGTTTCCTTCCTTTTTCTTGACAAATAAGACTAGTGCACCCAGGTTGGCACACTTGGTTTAATATATTTTTTGTCTGACAACTCTTGTGGTGACATTTTTGTTCCATCAATTTTAGAACACTCATTATGTAAGGAGCTCTAGATTATGAGACTACTGTAGGGACAATATTTATAAGGAAATTTGTGTCCCTTTGTGGAGGTATTCCTAGGATTTCCTAAGGAAAAATGTCATTATAATTTTCTAATATGGGGTAATATTATATGCAAGGTTTCTGATTACTTTTAGAATGATCTTCATCTGAAGTACATATAGTTTACATCCCTTACAGGTGATTTTATTTAATTGTAAGGAAAAAAATTTCTTTACTGAAACATCCCTTGTTACATCCATTTTACTATACAAGTTACCCCTTCATCATTAACATATGTAAAATATTTTTCCAAAGTTCAAGAATACTCTGTGTTTTTCTAGTCAAACCATTACAATAAGGATATCATATGCTCCTAAAGGTAGAATATTCAATATCAATTAACACAGATACAAATTTTCCAAATTTTTTACCTTGAATCTCCAACATCGTGCCACTAATGGTAAGCTTGTGTATCATTGCGCACTACCTCAATCCTTGGAATGTTACAAACAACATCATTTATTAGGTATTCCTCTTGTATATTATGTATTTTTGCATCTTTATTCAATGGATTTTGTGGGAAATTCCTCCACAGATGATTTTTCATTACAACCCCAACACTTGATTGGCGGCCTTGTATATTCATCAAATATTTGGTTCCTTGTTCCTATTACATGCCCACTTTCATGACTCAATTTTATTTGTTGATTTACATTCCTAGTGTGATTCTCTCTTTGAACACTTTTATAAGTATTGAAAAACACAAGTTTCTTAAATCCTTTATTTTTAGTAATAATTTTTCATTCTTTTCCAAACAATTCTTAGAGTTATAGCTTTTCTATTTATTCTGAGTGTAGCACAATTTTTTCTTTCTTATTTTTTCATCGATTGTTTTTGGATTATCAAATTCAATCCTCTTTGTAGGAAAAGGGTAAACAATAGACAAACCTTCGAAATTTTCTATTTTTTCTTCCTTAACATTTGGCACATACCATAATAGGCTCATAAATTTATTCACAAACTCATCCATTATTAACTGACCCAATATTAGCTCATGGAATTCCCTAGCTTTCTCATCATAGTACCTCTTTGTTAAGTACTTTTTTCTTAAATTCCTTCTTGAATATTTTTCCAGGTCATGCTTTTGCCTCTAACTTTGTTTATCTTTCTGTTTTCTTCCCACCACAAATTTTCTTTTCCAGTCAACTAATATGTAGCTAGTCCACCTTTCAAATCGCTAGGGTAATTATAGACTTCAAAATATTTTGACATGTTCAAAAGCCAAGATTCTACCCCTTCTTCAGATTCTCCATCAATATTTGGAGGTTTGATCTTTTTAAATTCACCGTATAATTGAGATTCAATTATTTTTTTTCTTAGACATATAATTGTTTCTTTCTGACTTTTATTTGTCTCAATCATATTGAAACTTGGTTGTTTGACTCTCACTAGAAGTTAATGGTTCAGTTTTGTTTGGAAACACATTCCTAAACCTTTTCTAATGAGTTTTTTTAGATTTCATACTACCTTCCTCTAACCTCTTGATTATGTACCCATTTATGTCTTCTTGTTGCCTCATACATTTTATCCTGGTTAGCTTTAACACTGTCTAACTTTATTTTTAAACTACAAACCACTTGTAAAATTTCAAATTCATGTTTTTTTTTTTTTTCCAATTTCTCCACTCTTCATTCCATACTCATAATCATATTCTCTGTTGGTATTATTTTATGGCTATATTTTTCTCCTAAAATTCCATCATTTATCCACCATTTTCTTCCATAAATCCCTTATAGTTTATTGAAATTGATTAATATAGCATTATAATTATTTTTACATTAAATTTAATTTATGGAATTTGTGTGTTAAAAATTGAAAATTTTCAAGAAAATTACAGGATGTGATAACTTCCTGTAAATGGTTTATGTTCTGACATGTGGCATAGCAAGTAGATCAAAATGAAGGACAAGGATGTAATCTAGAATGTACACACATGATGAAAAATCTATCCAGCATCAGATTTGAAGTTCCTAAATAGCTGGTCAACGCTGGTCAAACCCAACCAATCTAGCAGAAAAATCTGAAGTCATAATGAATGAGCTTGATATTTTGACTATGATTAGGAATTCCAAACTAATTCGATCTGTCTTGGAGATCAGTTAGAATTAGAAGGAACTAAAATAGCCTCCTTTGATTGTAATTTTTGATAAATAAGTGAAGGGAAGTATGTAATAGGCTAATGATGCTAGTGATATTATTAAATGTAAGAGAAGACTTGAGACTGTGTACGTACTTCAGAACTCTGTTTTAATGTAACTCATTCCCAGATCTTAATCAAATATATAATTTCATCATTTATGGTGTTTTGAGTTAGAATTCTCATCATTTGAATTTTCTCAAGTGTGCCTTCAAAGCGTGGAAGGGCCCCCATGTGAAGTCGGTACACTTTTCTTTACATTTCTATTAGATTTAGTATTTAGATCTTATTAGTATTTTATTTCATTTTTATGCTTTTGAGTTCATCAATTTTGATTAGGATCACTTGTGATTTTATTTTTCATTTTTATTTCATGATTCATAGTTATAATTGAAAAATTCAATTACAAAATTAATGAACAGTCCTTGTAAGAGGTTTAATTGAATATTGAATTCCAAATCATTTATGTGATCTCTATTTTAATGAATTCAATTTTTAGTATGCTTTAGTGTGTTATTTTGAAAGATTTTTTGTGAACTATAACCTCGTAAAAGGATTGAAAACTCAGACAATTAGTAACACTCTGTTTTTAGAACAATAGATTAGATTTAATTACATAAGTGTTTAAAGAGTGTGAGGAACCACATCCCAATATTTTGTAAAAGAGTGCTGGAGCTTACCACAATAAACATTTACTTATACAAACAGATCCTTTTAGGTCTATAAACATTAGACACGTGCCTCTAAGATTACCTACCTTGGTTGACAATAAATTGAGCCTAATCTAGAACACTAGATTGGTCTATAAACTCTCTACCCCCTTTAGGCGATCCTACAAAAGTATGTATATTAATATCTTCAACCATTCCTCAGTTTTCTTTATGGAAGTAATTTTCCTTTCTGTATGATACATATAAAAATAAAATTTCTAGTTCAGAGCTATAAAGGCTCGGTGTTGTAACCTACGACTTTGATACCACATCTAATGCACCTCAAAACACACTCTGTTTTGTTTCTTTGTTGAATTAATTATAGTAATCAAACAATAATCCACAGGACTATGATTTATTACTATGATATATGCTTTATCATTGTGTATATTTTCCTTTGTAATACTTGGATAGAAGTTGATTATTTTTCTTTCAGTTTTAACACAAATTTTTCTCACCTTTTAACTCATACATTTTAATTCACGCTTAATCTTTCCCAAGAAATTCTCTTAGTCTATGATTTGAGTTGGTGGTTTATTAGATTACAAATTTATATTAAATCCACTATACTCTTCAACATAACAATAACTATAGTCTTATACAAGGTTTGTTGTAAGGGTTTTTTTGTAATTATGTTATGCAAACATGCTATGGGGTTTGAACCCCTCCTCCTCTATTCCCTTGTGACCAGTTTCTATCCTAGCTTTACTTGACCATGGAATATGCCATTTTGTTGATGCGATTTTTGTTTAATCCTACATTTGATATAGAATTTTATGTGTTATATGGTTTAAGACTATATGTAAAGATCACCTCCAAAATTGAAGTGGTAAGTGAATGCTAATTTGGGGGCCATACTTGGTTACTTGGATCAATTTTATTGGTCCACCAAGGATCTCCCCACTTGACCTCACATGGATCCACATGGTTTTTTTCGAATCAGTAGTCACGATTAAGTTTAATTAGATCGATGATGTCCATTGTTAGGGTTTATTGTTGGAAGTAATGACATTATCTCCACTAGTTTTCTTGGGTATTCTTACTGGGGTTACAGTCAGAGCGTCGTCTGCCCTACGACCTAGTTTTGATCTGCCAATCCTTCCTGAGTTACTATAGTAGGTGTAAATTTTGTCTTGATTGAGTATTGATAGGTTGTATCCACCTACCGTTGATTGTTGAGGATGTTGTACCTCACTAGTTACCTGCGGAGGGGTAGTTATTGGCTCATGTTGAGCCCATGGTGGAGGAGGATGAGGAGCCATCCTTGGAGTCATCCATCAATGAGGAGAATTTAGGTGCATCGAAAAATACCAGAGTTTTCGTGCTTTCATACGAAATTCCCCTTCAGGAATACACTTATGGGGCATGCAACATTATTGGGCCGACTCCTTGTGTTGGTGAGAGAGAGGCCACATTACCGAGGAAAATTACATGGATTGACCAGACTAGCGAGATGTGGAGACAAGAGTTGTAGAGGGTGCAAAATGCGTAGGAATGATGACTTGTTTCATGTATTGTTGTTATTGCATTTGATCCCTCTATCAGGGTTGGATGGAAAAATATATTGAGTTGGTATCCAGTGGAGATGGCTAGGAGGGTAGATGCATCCATGGGCACAGATCAACAGAGGATATGGATTAATATAGTGGATCGAGGCCTAGACTGTTGTTGGGATCCAGGTCGGATTCTCCATCACACTGTGGATTCAATAGGTGATGGTAGTAGCTGCATGATGGACTCGGTGGTTGGGGATATGATTGTGGATTGAAGTATCTCCCATAGGTATGGTTGATCTGAATATGTAAAAACTTTTTATTGCTATGCAAGCTCCCTCATCAGTATTAAAAATGTGTTTACGGATCGCCTCAAGCTAACCATTTGTGAAGGGGTTTATTGTCAAGTTTCATGTGTCTTTAGTGATAAAATTATGATTTAATTAACAATCAAAAATCCATATATAGCAAATTAAATGCACAAACATAACTCGCAACAATCACATAACACAATGGATGATAATGGAATTCACCTTTCCTAGGCTACATCTCCATGGACCTACTTTAACTAGCTAGGCCCTCTTAGGATTATGAGTGAAATGTCTGATTAAAAGAATAATTATTGCTCCAATGGATTTTCTGTTGATCAGTGGTTGTTATTGATGTCAACCCAAGCAGCACCAGGGGCTAACCCAATACTGCATGGGAATTTTGACCTACCAAATTACTATATTCTAGTTCAAGAATGCTTTTGATGGTTTCTACTTGTCGAAATGTTTCCATTGATATATGGCATGCCACGTAATTATTCACAGTTTGAGAGATATTCATGTTTGAAGTTTGTACCCCCAGTTAGTGGGCTAGAACCCCATGGGGTTTTGGCATGGGGTCATTGAAAAGTCATAATTAATATTTTTTAAGCTCCTAAAATCACTCCCACATTCACTTGTTGAAGCCCCTCTCAACCTAAGCATTTATATAAATTGTGATCCTCATTTAGTCCTTATGAAAAGGATTTCACCATCGGAAACCGGTCATCGTGGCATTTTAGCTCTAACGTTTTTTCTACGAAGGTTCAAAAACAGAAATGTTTATGAGGCGAAGCCGAAATCTTGAGGAAGCTGCTATGAAAATTTCAGATCAAGGTGCGCAATATATTCGGAGATATGATCTGTGGAAGTCGGTGTTTTTGCAGGCTCCTGAAATTCATCTCAAAGAAGTGACCATAGGAAATTCTTCATAACTCTCTCTCTGAGTATCGAATTGGAATTCTATAAATAGTGGCAAATAATGCACAAAATTTAGTTTTCACTCTATCAATTTCAGATCTGAATGAAGTAACAGTGACACGTGGCACTCCATACAAGTTTGCTTTGCTAAAACAGTCCATATTTAAGGCATTGTGAGAGATTGGGTATAAATCTCCCTTGAAGAATCCATTTTGGGTCAGACCTATGGCATTGGAAAGATGACTCAAAGGAATACTACAGGACCAAAAATCAGATATTGGAGATCTAAAATAACATAGATACACCATATTCAATATCAAGCTCCTAGAATGCAAAGAAAACCTATATCATGTGTTGTCAAGGGTTGCAAAGGACCAGACTTTCTAGGGAAGAAAAGCAAAGTAAGGTGCAGTAGAGGGTAGCATGACAAGAGCAACAACCAAGGTATAGAAAAACAACAAGAATTTCATCACATAAAGTCTTCAAGTGGGCAGCACTGCATACAGTCACTATAAGGTATCATTGTACTATGTCATTGTAAATACATTATTGTAAAAATTGTACTAGTGTCTATCTGCCAAGAGTTGGATAGGCAGTGTTGGGAGGTCTAGGATCATCATTAGGTGGTTGTGTCAAATTTGGGGTTATGGTCTAGTGTATCTTATTCTTCTACATTATTCTATATCATTGTAAAGTGGACCATTTTCCCTGGCACGAGAGTCCATTCTTCTTTTATTCTTCTATAGGGTGGTAGGGTGGTGCTAGGGTGAGTCAGAGCTCATCGGGTGTTAGGGCATGTGTTAGTTGACCACTCAAGAATCTCGGGCTTGAGCATCGATCCAAAGGTTTTGAGAAGAATGCTTTTCAGACTGCAAGCGGGAGCTTTATTTTCAATTGGAGTTGAATATTAAAGAATTATTAGAAAAACATTAGGTGGTTTTTGTCCCGGAGTGGGTTTCCACCTTAAAAAATGTGTGCATTTGTGTTCCTTTTGTTTGCTGCTATCATTGTACAAACACCGATAATAATTAAAGATTAAATAATGTTCTAATTGAAAGGAATACCGATTCACCCCCCTCTCAGTATTTCCAACAATTGGTATCGGAGCTTGTTTCCTTCAATAGCAGCTTAACAGCTGGAAGGAGGTCATGGAGCATACCAAGAACGATGTACCTCTGTTCAATGAAAAAAATTATACACTCTGGAAAGGAAGAATGGAGGTTTATCTCTTGGCGCAAGCTTACGAAGTATGGGACACTGTTCAAAATGGATTTACATCAATCGCAGATGAACAAGGTAAGAAGAATTTGGTAAATGATGCAAAAGCAAATAATATTATTATCAGTGGACTTATTGAATCTTCTTATCATAAGGTGTTGGGTTGTAAAACCGCCAAAAATGTATGGGACAAGCTTGAGAATATATATGCAAGTGACTCAAATGTCAAAGAAGCAAAGCTTCAAATCTATAGAGCAAAATTTGAGCAACTTAGAATGAAAGAAGATTGCAAAATTGCTACATACTTCCAATACGTTGATGAAATAACCAATACTCTAGAAGGATTGGGAGAGCTAGCTGACAAGAAGACTATTATCCGAAAGATTATTAGAATGTTACCAGGGAGATTCAATCCAAAGGTATCAGTCTTAGAATACAATGCAAATCTAGACAAAATTAGCAAAGAGGAATTACATGGAGTTCTCATAGCATATGAAATGAGACTTGATGAAGAAGAGGGTACTTCGTATCTAGAAACCTACCACTACACCAAGAAATCCAATAAGGACAAACAACCTTCAATTGAGAATACAAAATGACATGCACCGCAAGTGTGAAGAAAAGGGAGATGATGAAGAAGGTCTTTCAGATGAAGAATATGCTTAATTTACGAGAAAACCAAAATCGGTAAGGAAAATTCAAAGGTAAACTTCCATTGATATGTTTCGAACTTGTGGTGAGGTTGGGAATTTCGCAGAAAAATGTCCGAACATAAGTGGTGGAAACTCAAAAGGAAAGAAAGGATTTAAGAAATTCAACAAGCAAGGATCCAGAAGGAACTTTCTCTCTAAAGAAGATAGCTCATCATCCGATGAAGACAATGATAATGAAGAAGAAGCCAATGAGAGAGTATTGTTTAGGACCAAGCACAATAAACCCAAGCAAAATAAACAAGAGGTATCAAACAACAAAGAAGAAGGATTGACCATAGAAGAATTTTCTAAGGAAGCAATCAAGCTTATAAAAGAGCTCAAGGCTGAGAATATCCATTCCAATACTCTTGAAGAACAAGTTCAAGGTCCCAAAATTGAAGTTGAAAAACACAAATGCATTAAAGAGTCACTTCAAAAGAAGTTGGAAGAAAGCAACCGAGAAAGGGAAGAATTAGAAGTTGAAGTAGTCTCGCTACGTGAGGAAGTGAAGAAAGGAAAAACTATCCAAAACTATGCCAACCGCTCAAGGGCATTGGAAGAACTCATCAACAATCAACGATATTACAATGACAGAACTAGCATCGGTTACAAAGAAGAAGAAGCAGGACCTTCTACAACAAAATACAATGAACCTATGAGATTTGACATGCATGTAGACTTTATTGGACAAGATTTGCAAGAAAAACCTTGGAATACAATTCCTCGACGAAGATTTCCATCAAAGTACCAACATATTTTTTATGGCTACTATTATTCATGTGGAAAATTTGGTCATAAAGCTGTAGAATGTCGCACATACCCCAGGAACGAATACAATTCCAGGAGATCTGTCAAATATGAACCTCCCAGGGCTCAATGAAACATCAATAGATTTTAACATTTAAGAAATGATATTGAATGTTACAAATGTTGAAACTTTGGACACATAGCCAAAGACTACAGACTTGAAAGTCCTCCAGAAGTATCTTCAAAGCCATAGAAAGAATGAACATGAAAGAAAAATAAGACTGATAATTGTGCTCTCGCTCTCAAGGCTCAAAACAACAAAGATGTGTGGTATGTTGATAGTGGTTGCTCAACGCATATGATTGGAGATAGAAAGAAATTTGTATCTATGAAAGAGAAGAAGGATGGAACCGTGTCCTTTGGAAACGATGGATCTTCAAATGTTATAGGATCAGGTACCGTCACTCTCGGAAGAAAAGATGCTCTAGCCAAGAATTTTCTATTGGTTGAAAACATGAATATAAATCGTCACAGCACAAATGTCTTAACGATTGTTAATATTCAACTCACAAAATGTGAAATCGAAATGCATGTATGGTAATGAAGCACAGCAAGTCGAGCTCCAAATGAAATATATGTTCTAGATGAAGCAACCAAAGCATGTCTAATAGCTAAAGAGGATGATACAATAATTGGTAGCAACGATGATCGAATAAGTAAGAAGTTTGCTACAAAGGTGCAAAGTGATTTCCAGATGTCTTTACTTGGTGAGCTGACATACTTCTTAGGGCTTCAAATATCTCAGCAAGAGAAAGGAATATTTATATGTCAAGCCAAGTACATCAAGGAAATTCTCAAGAAATTTAAAATGGAATATTGTAAACCCATCCTTACTCCAATGGTAACATGTTGCAAATTGAGCATGGACGACTCATCTAAGGATGTGAATCAAAGGTTGTACAGATCTATGATTGGTAGTATTCTATATGTAACAACCTCCTGGCCAAATGTTATGCAAGCAGTTGGAAAAGTAGCAAGATTCCAAGCAGCACCAAAAGAATCACATATTAAATATTTTCCAGCATTGGAATATCTTCGCCAGAAGCTTGGGATTCTCCCAAGTTCTCATTAGATTTTCCTTATTCAGAATATAAAGGGGGATTGGAAGTAGATTACATGTTTGTAGGACGTTTGTGTGTAAGGGGGAGTGGAAGTGTGTACAGGTCCACATGATGGTTGTGTTTAAGGGAGAGTTACCCTTTACCATTGATTTCAAAGGGGGAGAGAATGTTGTAGGAAGATGTGTCATGATTGCAGGGGGAGTACTTTTGTTGCCATCAATGCCAAAGGGGGAGATAGTTGATCAGCGGTTGTCATTGACGTCAACCCAAGCAGAACCAAGGGCTAACCCAATATTGCATGGGAATTTTGACCTAAAAATTACTATATTATAGTTCAAGAATGCTTTTGATGGTTTCTACTTGTCGAGATGTTTCCATTGATATATGGCATGCCACGTAATTCTTCACGGTTTGAGAGATATTCATGTTTGAAGTTTGTACCCCCAATTAGTGGGCTAAAACCCCATGGGGTTGTGGCATGGATCATTGAAAAGTCATAGTTAATATTTTCTAAGCTTCTAAAATCCCTCCCATGTTCACTTGTTGAATCCCCTCTCAACCTAAGCATTTATATAAATTGTGATCCTCATTTCCTCCTTATGAAAAGGATTCTACCATTGGAAACAGGTCATCGTGGAATTTTCGCTCTAGATTTTTTATACAAAGTTTTAGAAGCTAAAATTTTTATGAGGTGAAGCCAAAATACTGAGGAAACTTTTGTGAAAATTTTAGATCAAAGTGCACAATATTTTTGGAGATATGACTTGTGGAATTCAGTGTTTTTGCAAGCTCCTGAAATTCATCTCAAAGAAGTGACCTTGGGAAAATCATCATAGCTCTCTCTCTAAGCATCGGATTTGAATTCCATAAATAGTGGTAGATAGTACACAAACTGTAGTTTTAGCTCTATCAATTTCAGAGCTGAATGAATAAACAATGACACGTGGCACGGCGTACAAGTTCACTCTGCTAAAACAATCCATATTTAGGGCATTGTGAGATATTGGGTATAAATATCTCTTGAAGAATCCAATTTCGCTCAGACCTATGGCATTGGAAAGAAAACTCAGAGGACTACTATAAGACCGAAAATCAGATATTGGAGATATAAAATAACAGAGATACACCAGCTTCAATACCAAGCTCCTAGAAGGCAAAGAAAAAGCTAGATCATGTGTTGTCAAGGGCTGCAAAGGACCAGACTTTCTAGGGAAGCAAAGCAAAGCAAGGTGAAGAAGAGGGTAGCATGAAAAGAGCAGCAACCAAGGTTCATAACAGCAGCAAGAATTTCATCACGTGAAATTTTCAAGTGGGCATCATTGCATACAATCATTGTAAGGGTATCATTGTACTATGTCATTTTAAATACATTATTGTACAAATTGTACTAGTGTCTATCTGCCAAGAGTTGAAGAGGTAGTTTCGGGTGATCTAGGATAATCATTAGGTGGTTGTGTCAAAATTGGGGTTATGGTCTATTGTATCTTCTTCTCCTACATCATTCTATATCATTGTAAAGTAGACCATTTTCCCTGGTACGGGAGTCCATTCTTCTTTTATTCTTCTATAGGGTGGTAGGGTGGTGCTAGGGTGAGTTGTAGCTCATTGGGTGTTGGGATATTGGTTTAGTTGACTACTGAATAATCTCAGGCATTGGAGCTTCCATCCAATGGGAGCTGGAGAAGAATGCTTTTCTAGATTCTGGGAAGTTGGAGCTTTATTTTCAATTGGAGTTGAATATTAAAGAATTATTAGAAAAGCATTAGGTGGTTTTTGTCTCGGAGTGGGTTTCCACCTTAAAAACTGTGTGCATTTGTGTTCCTTTGTTTGCTACTATCATTGTACAAACATTGATAATAATTGAAGATTAACTAATGCTCTAATTGAAAGGAATACTGATTCACCCCCCCCCCCAAGTATTTCCAACATTTTCTGACTATTCCATTGGCTTCAGAACACTCAACCTCTGAATTTGGTTTCCAACTCCTCTAGGCTTTACCTCCTAACTTGGTGGCCATACGCTTGTTTAATCTCCAAAGTGACAAAAATCACGTTTAGATGTGCTCCAACGCCTGTGTAAACTTTACCACTATATTCAGAGCATCAAATACATCAAATGTTGACTATTCATTCACTTTGTTAAGTCCCCATAATTTTTTAGGTTGGTGAGAAAAAATGAACAGGGGTAACATCAGACCAGTCTTTGGAGTCCTATGACCTAGCCTTCTTGGACTCAGAGAGGGCTCTCTCTATTTTGTGTAAAGGATGTGAACTTGGTTGCTTTAAATGTTTGATTTTATGCTAGTTGTTAAGTTTAGGGTTTGTTTGTTTGTTTGTTTGGTTGGGAAAGTTTTTAAGTAGGTTAATAGAGTGGGGAGTATCAATCCATTGGGCTATGGAGTCTGCAAAAGTCTTGAAATGTGTAAAAATGAGTCAAGGATAGTTCAAAGGGAAAGTTGGCAAGATCAAATGGATCTAATTAGGTCAAGGGAGAGTGAAGTAACATGGAGTTTTTGTTATAATTTACTGAAGAAATGATAAATAATTTACCGAAAGGAATATACATAAAAACCCAGCAACAAATCATAAACATAAGCACAAATGTTTCTTCGGGAAAACCCGAAATCCGGGGCAAAACCCAACCAATGAAATTTCATTATGCATTGGCCAAAACCCTGGCCAATCCGGCCAAGTGAGCCTTCACCACTCACCTCCAGGCCTACATTACAATGAAGTATTCCCAGCCTTTTATAGGCTCCATTACATGCAATTCCATGGGCTGAAAACCATGGGTGCATAATACCATGTGCCCAAAAACCACTACTATATACCCTAGTCAACATTGACTCTATCCCGAGTCAAGTTTACCTAACAATTTAGAAAATTAAATATTACAGAGCAATGCAACACATAAAATATGCAGAAAATACAACCACACAAAACACATAAAACCAGAGAGACATAGATATATGTGGTTCACCCAGTTTGGGCTACATCCACCCCGAACAACTAGTCCTTCCTTTCTATTATCCAGCAAAAATGAAGAGACAAAACCTACAACAGATCCGTTGTAATATCCTCTATTCTCTCTCACAGTCTCCCTATCTGTTTCCCGCTCAAAGAATACACATACAATGCGCAGCCGCAATACAATACCTCATAAAATCAAGGGGTTTCCTTCTAGGGAAAAAAACCCTAAACTAAACATAACTTCTACCGTCAGATCATCCGCCTAATGAACGGCCCAGATTTACTAGAAATTACTATACTTTTACAAGGAAATTTTACATCTATTTTTGGCTTCTGGGGCACTGCCCCCCAAACCCCCGCCGGGGGACTGCTCGCCCCCGGACCCCGCGGGGGGGACAAGTCCCCCCCACACCCCCCTTCATGCAAGGGTGTACAATTTTCCCGGGGTATACATCCAGCTAAAACAAGGATCTCTGAATCAGGAAGAAAATCAGGCTCCACACCCAACAGTTTTGAATATGGTGAGTTAATGGGAAATCAAGGATCCTTTAACCAACCAATAAACAAGAAAAATATTCTAAGATGACAGCATAATGAAAACTTGAAGAGCAATTAAGGATTCCTCAATATCAACTAGGCTAAGAAGGTCTTAAAAAACAACAGTTAAGTAAGCTAAGAGAGTTGTGAAGGATTATCTAAAACTTACTTGCAAATAGATATCATTCTAACATAAAATATTAGTAACACTAAAGAGAATTGAAGGATCCTTTAGCACAAATTTGAGGAAGAAAACATAGAAGTCAAGAAAGCAGGCAGAAATAGGGTACCAAGAAGGAAAATCCTATTCTCTATTTCTGTTCTATTACTAAATGAACCATAAACAAAATGAATAACTGAAGAAAACAAACATAAATATGGAATACATCACCATTTAAACAAGCTTAATGAATCCTAAGAGTGAGCTTGATCCATGTAAGAGCAGTCCAACACCATCACAACGCACCAAAAACTAGTTTCACCAATAAACTCCAAGTCTATTTCATCGCATTCTTAGCAAATATCCAACATATACAATGAAACCTACATGTTCTATTTATCTTGCATTGGAGGAATAAACCCTAATTATGTCTTAAGAAGCCTATTAGTTAATCATAAATGTCACTTTTGTCCTTTGAGACCTTGCAAGGCCAAAGGCACAAAATATCTAATACAAAATATATTCTCGACTATTTTTCAAAAAAAATTTGACATTTTGGCTTCCCCAAGCCTCTTAAATATTTCCAAGCATAATTTTTTGAATTTTTGACTATCAGGTCGCAACACTGAGTTTTAAGGATGCATTTCCAGGCCAAGGGTGCAGCACATGAGCAAGAAAACTGGGTCATCTTGCAGCCAACTTTTGATGGCTCGTTGGAATTTTTTTTGAGTCTAATTTCCATAAATTCCCTTTTTTCTGATTGGAACCCTATAAAATGTTCAAAAATTAAAACTCCCAAGGCTGGTAAAGGCGCAGCACGTGTCGTGAAAACTAGGCAGAAAGGTGAAAATTAGAGTGTTTTTTACCCTTTTGGAGGACCAAATCAACTCCAAATAACCTGAAATTTGGTAAGAATGTTGTACTTGAGCTGAGGATTCCAAAAATATAAAATTTACCTCCTGAGGATGCCATAAGAAAAAGTGCACCACCAAGGGTGCGGCGCCCTTGGCCCTCCAAATCAGCAAAAATCCAAAATTTCCAAAAAGTTCCCAAAATTTGCAATTATCTTCCTTTTTATGTCTGGGATGCTTGCATGGAAGCATCAAAAAGAAGGTTAATCTTTTCTTGACCTTTTTCCTCCGTGAGGAACTTTGGCAAGGGCTCTTTTGAGCTTGGCCCTTCCAATTTGATTTCTAATTGCATAGTGTTTGGT
The DNA here is from genome assembly GCA_034641835.2 of Pinus albicaulis. Classification (NCBI taxonomy): domain Eukaryota; kingdom Viridiplantae; phylum Streptophyta; class Pinopsida; order Pinales; family Pinaceae; genus Pinus; species Pinus albicaulis. The sequence goes on along the minus strand of JAXQQM020076304.1, from coordinate 730,886 downwards.
CATCTTCCTTTGGAGGTCAAGATCCCTATTTTCCTTCTCCAATTTGGCCTCCAAGTGTGTGTTTTCCCTTTCGAGACAAGGCTCCCGATCATATTATATCTCCATGGAAAGAAGCTCACTTAGAGGGAGTTTCTCTGCAAAGGAAAACTCTTGCTTGCTTTGTCTTGCCAAGGCCTTCTTTCAACCCATGGTTCTTGGTCTTCTTCTGGACTGTCCTTCTTCATATTCACTTTCCTCATAGGTGCCCATGAATTCCTCTAGCCTTACATGTACTCTTTGAGCTTCTTTCTAGGCTCTGATTGCTCTAGTCTTATAAATGGCACTTTGTGCCCCTAGCTATTTGTTCTCCATCTCAAGGACATTACTCACACACTTGGCCCTATCTAGATTTGCTTGGAGGTCTTCAATTTGGGAATTTTTGTTCTGGAGGAGCAAGCTTGAGATCCTTTCCTCATTTTCCTCATCACTGTCAATGTGAATGAGTTCAAACTCTTTCTCACCCTTAGGCTAAACTTCTTCTTTTTCTTCTTCTTTGATCTTTTGTTTTCCTTTTTCAAGCTTCTTAGCTGAGGTGGATGGCATGGTCCCTTTCCTTTTAGAGGTAGCAAACACATGTCTCTTTCCTCTTTGGTATGTGAGAGGGAAAAGCTCAAAATTTTTCATCTGAATGCCCTCACCATGGTTAACCTCATGACTATTGTTCTAATCCTTATTGACCTCTTCCTTGTTGTGTTATGTACTGTGTTCTTGACTACCTTCATCCACCTCACTTTCATTTTCTTCCATGTTAACATCACTGCTATGATCTTCATTTGTATCATCATCTCTTTCTCCTTCATTAATATCAGCTTCACTATCTTCTTGACCTCTTCCTTCATTTTCTTTTTCATTGTTGGAGGTGTCATTATAGGTTTCTGCATTGTTTTCTTCATTTCCGTCAATACTGCCAGGAGTCTCACTATCTTTGGCACTGCTCTCTACACTATCATCATTACCATTGTTAGGCTCATTATTTTCCCTATTTGAGGTGTCATCATTTTTTTCTTCATCAATGTTTACCTCTTCACTGATCTATGCATTCTCATTTTTAGCATTGACTTCTCAGTTGTTTCCAACATCATCATCATTTTCTTGGTTGATTTCTTCATCTCTAGTGTTTTCATCTTCATTTTAATCTACCTCCATGTCTTTTGCTTCATTGCTAACCTCTGCATCTTCATATTCTTCCTCTTTACTGTCTTGTTCTTCATCATTGCTTGATTTATCATTACCTTCTCCTTCATGGTTACTAGCTTATTCACTGCCTGAATCATTGGGAGAAGGTGACGGAAGAAGGTTGTCCTGAGGTGAAGGTACATGGGTGGATGGTGAAACATGCTCATTAGGAGATGATGGAGGATTTAGGATAGGAGGATGAGATGAGGAGTGCACATTCTTCTGAGGATGGGGTTGTGGGTTTGTGAAGACCTCATGGGAAATGAAAACCTCCCATGGAATACCCTTTTTCTCTAATTGATGCAACACAACTATCTTGATGATAGATTGGTGAAAAAGGCTTTGAATTTGTTGTGAAGGGTGTCTCTTTTGCACAATATAAGACATCTTATCAATACTTATATAGAGATAGTAGGGAAAATGTAGCATCTTTACCCTAGTGAAGTACATGAGTAGTCTTATGTGGTATGAATAAAGCTTAGAAAACCTCCCCTCAAATGTAAAATATTTCATGATGACTCTCATCAAGGGCGCATATCTCTCTAGAAAATGTGAAAGGGAAAAATGGATTTGCAGTCAGCTTTGTATCTAGGTTTTAAGAAAGGTTAATAGTGGCTCAGGTTCAAACTAACCTACTTGAACCACCTTTCTCCCATACTAGGTATCCCAATGGCCATAGAAATGGTATTTGAAGATAGCTCAAATTTCACCCCAACTAAATTTACTTGATTGTCATGAAGGTTAAGGATAAAAATCCTGGTAAGCTCAAGATGACTTTTTACCTATTGTACTCTTTCACAAAATTCAAAACAACCCATATTTTGGAAATATGAAACTGTCATAGGAGATGCCATCAACTCCACAGTGTTCAGTGGCTCAAGCCTATTTATTCTTCCACCCTTGTGCTCATGTCTTCTAGGCCCTTGGCCTCCTTCACCACTGTCACTATTTCCTTCCCTTGACATTTTTACTTTACTATTGGCTTCAAAACCAAAACCCAAACTCTGCTTCTGAAATGATATGAAGAGGGTAAATGAGATGGTGATGAGAAAGCAAGGTTTTTGCAAGTGGAGTAAATGTGTGAGGGTAGAATTTATGACTATGAGTGACAGGTACAGGGAGTCAAACTTGATGATCACTCTGCCTTAACTATTCCTTTCTAGTTTTGCAGATGAGGGAGGTTTTAATGTCATTCAGTTCACTTTCCTAGGGTTTATTCCTTTAATCAAATGACAATAATCTTGAAAATGAGGTGGTGTTTTGTACTTACCCCTTAGAGGTGTTATGAAACCCTTGGAGGTGATTTTGGTGAGTCCTTGAGTAGATTTAGAGCTTGAACTGGTGCAGAGGCCCTCCTAGCTAAACGCGCAGCACCTAAACGTGTTGTCGAGTCGCTAAATGTGTTGTCGGGTTGACCGAGGGTGTAGCGTTGAATGCGCAACACCGCAGTCAGGTGAGCTTCCATGCAGGGTTAAATGTGTAGCATCGGGCTAGTCAGGTGAGCTTCCATGTAAGGTTAAACGCGAAACACTGGGCCAGTCAAGTGAGCTTCTGTGTAGCACAGGGATAGTCGGGCCTTTGTGAAAATGCATAGCATGCCAAGCCAGTCGAGTGAGCTTCCGTACAGCACAGGGAAAATCGGGACTTTGTGAAAACACGCAGCACGCCAAGCCAATCAGGTGAGCTTCCGTGCAGGGTTGAATGTGCAACACCGGGCCTGTCGAGCCTCTTACCGGGAAAAGCTGCACGCAGAATTAGAACAGGGGCTCCGAGTGAACTCTGCAAAGGTAAACGCACAACGCACACTTACAGGCACGTAGTACAGAGAAATTATACACAGGAAAAATCTTTTGGAGTGTAGCACACGACTCCAGGCGCGCAACATAGGATAACTTGCCTGAATTTTCTAGAAACTCAAAATTTCCCTCCTTCACTGTTTTAATTCTCTTTGTAAAACAAAAATGAGTTGTTGAAGGGTAAAGAGGGCCTTAATAGGTTTAGAAACTTAATTTCAAGTGTAAAAGCCACTTTCTAATGTTTTTTTCTTTGTTACTTTTATTTCTCTTTCATTTGAATTTTTTGGTTGCAAGTGACTTAAGACATAGATTTTTTCCTTTCTATTGATTTTCTCACCAAATCTTTATTATTTTGGTTTGCAGGTGACTTCAAAGGATGAATTTGGTCTTCTATTGCATCCTTTGTACCTTTCAACTCAACCATTTGCCTCTTTTTATTGATCCTTTTACCTTTTTTTCTTCCCCTTTCATTGTTTGTAAGCAGATTTGCTCCATTTTGATGAATGTTGACTTCCCTTTGGCCTATCGATGCCTTTAACTCCTTTGTTGACAGGTGATCATGAGAGACCTATCTTTACCTTTCTCACTGATCCTTGGGCATGATAAAATTGCTTTGATAAGCACTATAGAACTTAAATAATGATTTCTACCTTCTCTTTTGGCCACTTCTGATTTGTAGGTGCCATAACTGATCAGAACTGGATCAAGGACCTAAGGATTAGCTCCAAATTCAAAGTTACAAGATTGGGTTGAAACCAAGATGGTTGCATAGGTCTTGTCTTCCTGATTCCATTGCTGTAAACAATTTGAAAAATGGACACCGTATGAAGAAGTTATTTCACTTTGAATGCCAAGTGGGTCCGGTGGAGCATGGAGGGGTCGACCCTCCTCCCATAGAACCTCATCATATGACCAGTGTGGGAGCTTCATGTTAAGAGCGCTTAAGGAGTCTAATCTCAGGTTTAATATTTAATTAAGCTTCAGTTAAGTGGATTTTAATATGGCGAAGGTTCTGGAGCGCTCCCAAATTTAGGTGGACTTCCACTTTTAGTGGAGTTAACTAGCAGTTGCCCCACATATAGTGGAGGAAATTGGGGAAAAGTTGTTTTGGTCATAAATCTCTCATTACTGAACCAAATTGGATGAAATTTTAGTCAATTTTGGGTCTCTTTAACCTCCTTAACATTTTGGGATAGTTTTCAGGTCAAATGGAGGTGATATTCAGTAGCTTTTACTTCAGGGAAGATGAAGCAGCCATTAGGGCCACCATGAGACAAATTCAGTTTGACGCCCAACCAGGGTAGTACTTTTCTAGAGTTCCAATAGGATAAATTGGATAATTCAGATGTTCTGAATCTAATGAAATGGTTCATAGAGCTTGTAGAGAAAATTAGAAAGCCAAAAAGCTTCATTTAATTTCCAGAGGCCATTTTTGCCTGCTTTTCCCAGCAACAGTGCAGGGCCTAGCTAAGGGAGCTAGAGACCATTTGCAGTGAACCAATGGTCATTATTGACTGAAAATTTGATTTTGAATCTAATGACAGAATTTTTAGAAAGTTTGGATAACTTCTAGAGGTCGAAAATGTTGGGAAAAATACTGAGAGGGGGGAGGGGGTGAATTAGTATTTTGTGCTAACTGATAAACTTTTTACTTTTCCTTTCTCTAAAACCCATACGCTACTTTACTGAAGCCAACTTGCGTATAAACGCGTATATCCTTAATAAAACTCACGTATTAACAGAGATCTCATTATGCTGATAATTCTTTGCATAGTTCATTGCATCATTCATTCATTAAATGTTTAGTAAATAGTAAACATGTGCAGTAAGAACAGAATAAATCATCACACATAAGCAACACACATGAACACCAGAATTTAAGGTGGAAACCCAATTCGGGAGAAAACCACCGCTGCCATTGTCTCAGTCTTCAGTATTTTATTATAAATAAAACATCGTACAACCATGTACTGGCGCAGACTCATACCAGCACACAGGCACCCACCTGCAGAAGGCTACAACCTTCTCTCGTTTACCAGCCTCTCCTGGAAGGGAGCTACAACCCCCTTCTCTCGTTTACCAGCCTCTCCTGGAAGGGAGCTACAACCCCCTACACTCGTTTACCAGCCTCTCCTAGAAGGGAGCTACAACCCCCTACACTCATTTACCAGCTACCACTGGAAGGGAGCTACAACCCCCTCGCTGAAGGCTTCGACACTCAGCACCATTGCAGACCACGTTTCATCAATTTTCATACTGGATCCAACAGCTTCTATACAACACAACTTGTAGGCCACTTTTCATCATATTTTAAGACTAGACCCACTCCACACATTTAAGCTCAACATTCATCAAACTGAAACTTATAACCCCATCAATTCATTCATTGAATCATCAACCAATCAACCAACGACTTGACCTTCAATTAACATAATCAGCAACATATTCATCATTCAAATAACCCAGTTCTGTATGAATACATCATTGACAGATAACAGTAGAACAACAAAACAGATCAGGCATTTCATTCCACTTACTTCAGCAAACCCTAGATTCCATACGTGCTTTTACTTCACTGAACCTGCGTATGTACACGCTTTCATGCTGACCAACCCGCGTATACTTCTGTGCAATCTTCATAAAACCCTAACTTCCCATATGCGCTTTTCCTTAAGCAGACCCGTGTATACACGCACTTTTACTGAAGCGAACCTGCGTATACATCTGTAACTTTTCAGGAATGTGCAGCTCTTCAGATCAGATAAACAACTCAGATTGCATCCTTTACTTTAGAAAGTATTTTGTCTCATCTCATATCTAAACATTCCATAAACAGATCTAGAAAATACATATACATTTCAGATCTAGAGATCCCTCTTCATCATTTTCTTCATAGGTGCATCATAGATTCAGATCTATCAATCAAGAATAGAGTTCATCCATGCAGATATTCCTTAGAGATATTTATTCATTCACAACCCTTACTCATGCACACACTTGCACAATGATCTTCTTCTCCTTATATAGATTTAGCCTTTATCAATACCATGAGTCAAAACCACACCACTTCCGATGGTATTCCTGGACGGGATCAAATAGATAATCAAGCGCTCAATACAATGGGTCAATACCATGGTAATTCCCCCTGGTTTTATGAATTAAGAGCGCAATAGGGCATACGCGACTTGGCACATACTTTTCCGCGTACATACGCTACTTCACCTCAACAAACCCACGTATGCCTTCTGACATACCTTGTTCAACATTATTTTAGCACTTTCTGAATTTCTTTCTTCTGCTACTTCTGAACTGATCTATAGATATATCATATTTACATTATTTTCATCAAGGACAACTTCATCAAGCAGGTTCCATCAAATTCAATAAATTGTGTCACATTGCCAACAATCTCCCCTTTAACTCATCATCAACTTTATCAAGTAGGTTGCCTCAAGGACAACACTCTGCATCATATAGCCAACAATCTCATTTCATCAAGTAGGTTACCATCAACTTCATCAAGTAGGTTGCCATCAAGGACAACATATGCCAACAATCTCCCCCTTTGGACTTGATGGCAACCATGATGGTGTTTGATCACCACAACAGATAGATACATTGATTATAACCATTATGCAAACACCATGATATTATCCCCCTATTCAAACACCATGTTACTCTCCCCCTTTGACATCAAGGGAAAAGGGCAGATGAAAACCAAAACAAGGTTTTTCTCCTCATGTAGAAAGAAGAGCTCTGTAGATCTGATGTGCACTGAAGTTACCTTGCTCCCCCTGAGTTCATGCTGAATCTTCAAACATATTATTCAATGAAGTACATGACTCTATGACCTTTCCTATTACCAAGGACTCATACTTACAGCAAAGATCCAACCAAGTGGATTTACATATGTGACTCAAGTACCCAACTATGTGGGTTTACACATTTTAACTCAACTACCCAACCAAGTGGGTTTACAAATTTGACTCAAGTCCTTACATGACTGAATATTACCATTTTACATCATAGGTCTCAACATGACCTTTTCATCAAATTACAAATATGACCTTTTACAACAAATACCAAAAGGACCTCAAGAAAGAGATCATATTTCAGAATCATCATAATGCCAACAATGCATTATATTCAGCAAGGCTAATGCCCTGAAACTTTGCATCCAATGCATCCTTTCCATATGACCAAAACTCCTCCTTAGCTTGTGCAACCTAAACACTTTCAACAGCCAATAATCAAGGAATATTTACCCAATATCAGAGAATGAAACAGAAATATAATAGATGAAACATCATCAGAGATACCATACAACATCAGAGATGCCAATCAGCACTGCAGCTGTGTTGAAGAATTTTGACCCCAAGTAAAATTTTCCAGCAACTAACCATACGCGATTTTTTGTGTCTTAAATCGCGTATATACGCGACTATCCTTCAGGAAATCCGCGTATCCCATTTAATCTTCTGAAATTATGCAGTTCTGATTTTCTGAGAGGCAGAGATACCTTCCAGCTTCTGTCTGAGATATTTTGAATGCTTCCCTGGAATGTAGCAGAACAACTTCAAGCAACCATCCATGTGATCTGATGTCACCAAGATCTTCATGATTCATAAACATATGTAGGAATTATGTATACAAAATCTCCACCATGATATAAGTCATTAGCAATAACCTCTGCATGATCTATCTTTATCTCTGAATCATAATACTTTCATCTCATCCATAAAACAAAATCATAAGAAACCATGTATCATATCATCATCATTTGAGCATGCATATTAAGGAATAAGCAGATATAGTTCCAATAATGCAATCATTAGTAGTTAGACTGATGCTCCCCCTAAACATGTGCTTATGTTCTTGAGCTGAATCACTGAATTTCTTATCACAGAAAAGAATACGCTTCTGTCTCCAAAGGAACTCACGTGTATACGCGAATTTTGTTCACGAAACCCGCGTATGGAATGTGAAACACTGAAAATTTCACTCCTTCATCTCCCCCTGAATTTGTATCACCTGTACCTGTCTTCTCTTGTCATATCAGATGCACTTGTCAGAAATAAACATAACCAGAATTACCAAACCAACCATGAGAATCACCATATATTTCTCCCCCTGTGATGATACATTGCTTATTTCTCTAATGTATCTCACATCACTCCTGCAATCATTACGAGAGGTAAGCTTCAGAAGAAGATGAATGCAGTAGGGTCAATATTCCCTACGTTTCTGACCGGTCCTCCTTCCTTTTCCAGCTTTGCTTGAAATTTCTTATTGTGTGCTGGAAATTATCCAATTTCTCAGATCCATTCATCTTGCATTCTTTTTCTACATGTCCATACTTGTTACAGGCATAACATCTTGCATGACCAGAAATGTAAGCATAAGGATCATAATGTGTTTTTCTATTCTTTCTTCTATTGCAATCAGCTTCTTTATGACCATACTTGCTACATGAAAAACAATATCCCTTGAAGAAACCAGAGTACCTTTCTGTGTAGAATCTGTTTGTATGTGGCTGAAACATTTTGCTTCTACAATTGGCTGCAACATGCCCATAATTATGACATTTAAAGAATTCAACATTATTGATGCTTCTATAGTTAAGAGGGAATGATTTCTTTTGAGAGTTCATGATTATCGGTTGACCTTTTGTTTCTTCCAACACTTCAGGTTTTGCATTGATATCCTTTGAATCTTTAGCACTTCCTTGTGAACTAGATTCTCCTTTAACAGTTTCATGAAAACCAAGACCAAGTTTAATAGCAGGAGATCTTTGATTACTAAGAATATTGTCCATAATCTTAGTACTATCTTGAAACCTCAAGAGTTTATCCTTTTCTTCTAATTTACCTTTGAGAATGTTTACCTCAACCTCCAATTTTTGGCATTGCTTCTTCATGCTTTCTTCGACCCTTTTTCCTTCTTCTACTTGATCATTTAATTTTAAAATTTCTTCCTTCAACCCATTTTCTTGTGCTTCAAAAGTTTGTAAAAGTTCTTCACTCTCTTTATATGATGTTGTTTTCAGAGAGATGATTTCTTCTTTAAGTTCTTCATTCTTCTTATTTGATGCTTCGAGATCTACTTTCAGGGAGATGAGTTCTTCATTCTTCTTATTTGATGCTTCGAGATCTGTTTTCAGGGAGATGAGTTCTTCATTCTTCTTATTTGATTTTTCCGGATCTTCTTTGAGAGAGATGATTTCTGCTTCAAGTTCTTCATTCTTCTTATTTGATTTTTCCAGATCTGCTTTTAGAGAGATGATTTCTGCTTCAAGTCCTTTACTTCGATTGGATACATTATCGTACATCCTTTTCAGTCTAGAGATCAAATCTTTGTAGGCAGATTCCTTCTCATTAAATATTCTTTGTTGATCTTTGATAACTTCTTCTAGGTCCATAGCATTATTTTCACTATCTTCACCATTGCTTGCACAAAGAAGAATATCACAAGAACAACAATCACTACCTGTTTCATCTTCTTCATTTTCTGCTGCACATATTTTCTGAGATATCTCCTTTCCTTGAGTAGCCTTCTTCTTTTTCTTCTTTCCCATTGTGATGGATCTCCTTCAAGCGATCAAGCTTCTGCAGAAGGACCTCCTCTGATACCAATTGTTGGGAAAAATACTGCAAGGGGGGCTGAATCAGTATTTAGGACTTACTCAAAACTTTTTACTTTTCCATTCACTAAAACCCATACGCTACTTTGTTGAAGCCAACTATCATATGCACATGGATATCCTTCATAAAACTCGCGTATACACAGAGATATTATTATGAATTTATTTCTTTACTTAGGTCTATGCATCATTCATTCATCATATGTTTAGTTAACAGTAAGCATGTGCAGTAATAACAGAATAAACCATCACACATAAGCAACACACATGAACACCAGGATTTTAGGTGGAAACCCAAGTCGGGAGAAAACCACCACTGCCGTTGTCTCAGCCTTCAATATTTTATTATAGAGAAAACATCATACAACCATGTACTGGCGCAGACTCATACCAGCACGCAGGCACCCACCTGCAGAAGGCTACAACCTTCTCTCATTTACCAGCCTCTCCTGGAAGGGAGCTACAACCCCCTGCTCTCATTTACCAGCCTCTCTTGGAAGGGAGCCACTACCCCCTGCTCTCGTTTACCAGCCTCTCCTGGAAGGGAGCCACTACCCCCTACACTCATTTACCAACTACCACTGGAAGGGAGCTACAACCCCCTCACTGAAGGCTTCGACCCTCAGCACCATCATGGACCACGTTTCATCAATTTTCATACTAGATCCAACAGCTTCCATACAACACAACTTGTAGGCCACTTTTCATCATATTTTCAGACTGGACCCACTCCAAACATTTAAGCTCAACATTCATCAAACTGAAACTTATAACCCCATCAATTCATTCATTGAATCATCAACCAATCAACCAACGACTTGATCTTCAATTAACATAATCAGCAGCATATTCATCATTCAAACAACCCAGTTCTGTATGAATACATCATTGACAGATAACAATAAAACAACAAAACAGATCAGACATTTCATTCCACTTACTTCAGCAAACCCTAGATTTCATACGCACTTATACTTCACTGAACCTGCGTATGTACGCACTTTCATGCACACCAACCCACGTATAATTATGTGCATTCTTTAGAAAACCCTATCTATTCATACATGCTTTTCCTTAATCAGACCCACGTATACACGTGTTTTTACTGAAGCGAACCTGTGTATACATCTGTAACTTTTCAGGATTGTGCAGCTCTTTAGATCAGATAAGAAATTCAAATTTCATCCTTTACTTCATAAAGTATTTCGCCTCATCTCATATCTAAACATTCCATAAACAGATCTAGAAAATACGTATACATTTCAGATCTAGAGATCCCTCTTCATCATTTTCTTCATAGGTGCATCATAGATTCATATCTACCAATCAAGAACAGAGGTCATCCATGCAGATATTCCTTAGAGAAATTTATTCATCAACAACCCTTACACTTGCACACCTTGCACTATTATTCTTTACTCCTTATATAGGTTTAGCCTTTATCAATACCATGAGCCAAAACCACACCCCCTCTAATGGTATTCCTAGACGGGATCAAATAGATATTCAAGCACTCAATACAATGGGTCAATACCATGGTAAGAACCCCTGGTTTTATAAATTTAGAGCGCAATTAGGCATATGCGACTTGGCATGTACTTTTCCGCGTGCATACGCTACTTCACCTTAACAAACCCGCATATTCATTGTAGCATAACTTATTTATCATTATTCTTGCACATTCTGAATTCCTTTCTTCTGCTACTTCTGAATTGATCTCATCAAGTCAATTTCCATCACGAACAACTTCATTAAGCAGGTTCCATCAACGTCAACACATTGTATCACATTGCCAACAATCTCCCCTTTAACTCATCAAGAAGGTTGTCATCAACTCTATCAAGTAGGTTGCCATCAAGGACAACACTCTGCATCATATTGCCAACAAACTTATTTCATCAAGTAGGTTACCATCAACTTCATCAAGTAGGTTTCCATCAAGGACAACACATTGCATCATATTGCCAACAGAAAACTCAGCAGAGAGGTTTTCCTTGACCCTAGTGCCACGAGGTGCCGACAGTCTATGGAGGTGAAATCGGAGCAGCCAGAGGCTGTTTATGATGAAAAAATAGTAAAAATTGGCTATTTCATACATTTTGGAACCAATTGAAGTGGTTTTATAACATTTTGAGAAATTATTAAGATCAAGAAGTTGATGGGAAGTTTTGGGAAACCCTGGGCAAACCATGGAGGATAGCCTATTTTTGGGACGTTGTGCTTGATATAAGAAATTTATCAGTTGAAATTTGATGCCTAATGTGTTTTGGATATAGAATTAGTGGTTTCATTTATTTAAAAAGAATTATGAGGGAGTTTGTGCCATTTATAAGCTCAGAGAAGCTTAGTGCACCGATAGAAGGAAATGTGTTAACAGGAGCCTAAAGTTGTTTGCGGAATTTGGACAGCCATTAGAGGGATGTTAAATGGTGTTCTCAGCCCTTTGAATACTTTTTTTATTCATTTGTGTTAATCATGAAACTTGTAAACGAATAATTACTTTAATCCCAAAGAGTCGAGTCTAGTTGACAAGACTCAAAGGAGATGTAGCCCATGAGATTTCTGTTGAAATCTTATATTATATTGTTGTTGTGTTCTCTATAGGGTAAAATGCTTGGGTTGTTGGTTATCAAATATCCCTCTCAGGGCTTTCCGGTGCCCAAGGCAGACAGTAAGATGATCCAGGTGGATATTGGTGGTCACCCACCTATTCCACTTGGGGCTCCACTATTGTCTATTTCAGTTTTTCAGTTTCGGCACAGTTTACTATTTTTAGCAGTTTTTCGGGTCCTAAACTTCCGGAGCCGTTTTGAGACCCTAAACGACGTTTTTTTGGGAAAACGGAGAGCAACATGGGTCCATGGACCAATGTTTCTCATTTCAAATTTGTAGTCCTCGGATAGATCTTTCTAACGAGGTATGGTACGCGTCAAACGGAGATCGTATGCCAAAGTTACGCCCCTGGGAAGTTGAAACACCAATTTACCCAAACGGGGCCCATAGTTTTGGCGCTTCATCTCCTAGGGTTAGGGTTTTGGCTGTTTAGGATTTCCCATTGTTTCTAAATGATAAATATGCCCTCGAGCCTCATTGTAACTCAGTTCAGAGGCCTGTAGCTGCCACATCTCTTCTCAGAGATAGCTACCAGTGCCCTAGCTAGTTTTATTTCCATTCTGTCTGTAAGCAAATTTCAGTTCTTTGATATTAATGAAATGAAGTGTTATTTCCACTGCATCTCTGTATTTATGTTTATATGCTTATTCTGTTGGGTTCCTACATAAATCCGGATCAGTGGTATTAGAGCGGTCTGCTTTTTCTCGATCCTTCTTTGCATGTCCCTAACGAGGTCGGGGTATAAGGAGCTAGGGCTCGATCTGCTGGAACCTTTGCAAGATCAGCCTCGCAAACCTCGATGGATGCCCATGGGGGACGAAAAAAAAGATGAGGGAGCAGGAGATCCTATCAAAATATTGCTCGAGGAGGCCCTTGAAAGACAAAGGAACATGATGATGGATAACTTTGCTCAGATCCTTCAACGGCTACCCACCGGCGGCGCATCTGCATCCAGCAGCCACTCTGGAGGCGCGACTCCTTTTAAGGTACAAGTAAATTTTTACATTCCCATATTTGAGGGTCAAATAGATGCAGATGCCATAGATAGATGGTTGAATCTATTAGAAGGATATTTCTCTGTTCATGACTTTTCAGACCGGGAGAAGATTATTTTTGCACTCCTCAAAGCTACCCCCCACGTTAAGGACTGGTGGGAAACCTACTGTGAGAACAAGGACCAGACAGAACCCTCTCTGTTCTCGGCTGTACCAACTTGGAATTCTTTCCGAGACGCCGTCAAGGAACAGTACTATCCCGTGGGGAGCTATGAGGACAAGTACATACAATGGACCACGCTGCGACAACAAAGGGATCAAGATGTGCACGAGCTGACGAATCTGTTCCATACCCTGCGCACAAAGTTGGGTATCAAAGATTCAGAGAAACATCTGGTGCTAAAGTATCACAACTGTCTGCACAAATACATTCAGGAGGAAATGGAGTTCCTTGACATCTCCTCGCTTGGTACGGCATACCGGTATGCTGCCAAGATTGAGCAGAAATTCAAGCAGAAGAAGCGAGACTTTGGATCTATGAATCAAAAGCAAGGGAAAGGTGCTTCCAAACCGCAGAACAAAGGACAGAGCCAAGGCATGGCAGCTAAAGACAACTCATCGAAGCCACAAGAAAATAACAGCACCGCAAAGCCAAAGAAGGACACGGGAAAGTGGTGTGAGTTCCATAAGAGCTCCACTCACAACACAAGTGAGTGTCGGGCCAAGCAGTCGCTAGTGGCCGAGATGAGGGATTCTGAGTCAGATGCATGCTCTGACTCCAAATCAGAACCTGAAAAGGCGAATGAAAAAGGGAAACGGATTATTAATGTGGAGCCCAATGCCACTGTTGCCACTGCAAAGATCCAAAAGGAGGAACCGAAAGATCTAGAGGAGGAGGAACGTCTCTTCCACTCCCAGATGTGGGTAAAGGGCTCCCCGGTACAGTTCATTGTCGACAATGGGAGCCAAAAGAACCTCATTTCAGCAGACGCCGTGAAGCGGTTGGGCTTGCCGACCACAGCTCACCCACATCCATACACCATCGGGTGGCTTCACCAAGGACGAGATCTTCGCATCAGCCAGCAGTGCCGCCTTCCCTATAGCATCAAGCCCTTCACGGATGAGGTATTATGTGATGTTGCTCCTATTGATGTTTCTGATGTATTATTAGGACAACCATACTTTTGGAAGCGTCATGTTGTGTATGAGTCTCGACCTCGTGCTGTTATTGTTACTTTGGGAAATAAGTTGTACAGGATACCAGAGGTACCACCTCCTGCCGCTATCTCTTTGGTTACTGCAAAACAATGCAGTAAGCTCATTTTCCAAACCAGGAAATTCGTTTTCCTGATGATCCGCCCCCAGGGCAAGAAGAAGACTATGGCCACGACCTCCAGACAGGGCTCCTCTGCACAACAACAACAAATGGATAAGGTTGTGGAGGAGTACGGGGACATATTCACCTCACCCACAGGGGTTCCTCTGCACTGTCAAGTCAAGCACCCGATTGATCTGACCCCAGGTGCGCCGCTACCTAATGGACCGATCTATCGGTGCTCTGTTCTAGAGAATGATGAAATCAAGAGGCAGATTCAGGAGCTGTTGCAGAAAGGTCACATCAGACCAAGTTCATCGCCCTGTGGGAGCCCGATCGTGCTGGTACAGAAGAAGGATGGGACGTGGAGACTCTGTATTGACTATCGGGCGCTGAACAAGATCACTGTCCGGAATAGGTACCCAATCCCACGGATTGATGACCTTCCGGACCAACTCCAAGGTGCAAAATATTTCAGTAAGATCGACCTGAAGTCTGGGTATCACCAGGTACCAATTGAACCCTCTGATGTGTGGAAGACTGCCTTCAAAGCTAAGGAAGGCCTTTTTGAATGGCTGGTCATGCCTTTCGGGTTGACGAATGCTCCCGCAACCTTCATGAGGATGATGGAGGACATCTTGCGGCCATTCACCAACTCATTCGTAGTGGTGTACTTGGATGACATTCTGATCTTCAGCAAGACTTGGGAAGAGCACCTTCATCACATCCGACAAGTCCTCCAAACACCGCGGCAACACAAGTTGTGTGCCAATTTGGAGAAGTGCACGTTTGGCATGACCCAGGTTCAATATCTGGGATACATTATTGATGAAAGGGGGGTGCATGTGGATCCAGCCAAGATCCAAGTCATTCGGGATTGGCCAGCCCCAACCACTATAACAAAGCTTCGTAGCTTTCTGGGTCTTGCTAATTTCTATCGGAGGTTCGTGTTGGGATTCTCTCATATCACTTGGCCCTTGAGTCAAGTCACAAAGGGAGGAGCGAGAGAAAAATTTTTTTGGTTAGAACCTCAACAGAAGGCGTTCACAGAACTGAAAAACCGCCTCTGTTCTGCCCCAGTGCTCACTTTACCAGACTTGCAACAGCCATTTGAGATCGAGACAGATGCCTCTGACTATGCTATTGGGGCAGTTCTTACTCAACAGGGACATCCAGTGGCATTTCACAGTGAGACATTGTCTGACACAGTTCGCAAGTACCTCACATATGACAAAGAAATGTACTCCATTGTGCAAGCTTGTCGACAATGGAAGCATTACATTTTGGGGAAGGAAACAATCATCCATACAGACCACAGGCCCCTGTAGTTCATATAGACACAAGGGAAGTTGCAGAATGATCGCCATCAGAAGTGGTCTACATATCTGCAACAGTTTCATTTGAACATCAAGTATAAGAAGGGTAGCACCAATCATGTTGCAGACTGCCTCAGCCGACCACCGATCGTGGCGCTCACCACTGTACTCAACGCCTGTGGGCACGAGACTTCTGATTGGCCGCTTCTCTATGAGAGTGACCCAGAATTCGGCCAAACTTACAAGGCACTTCTGGGGGGTACGCAAGTTCCAAATTTTCACCTCCAAGATGCACTTTTATGTCACATGGGACACCTTTGTGTTCCTTCAAGCGAGCGTGCCAAGATGATATGGGAAGCACACTACAGTGGAGTCACTGGGCATTTCGAGGTCGAGAAAACAGTAGTAATCCTGCAGAAATATTTCTATTGGCCGAACCGTCGAAAGGATGTCGAGAAGCACATCAGATCCTGCACTGCTTGTGCCATTGCCAAACCGACCATCAAGAAGCAAGGCCTATATACTCCTCTACCTACCCCTAGTCGACCTTGGGAATCCATCTCCATGAATTACATGTCGGGCCTGCCTTCTACTAAGCAGGGAAATGACTGTGTTTTTGTGGTCGTCGACAGATTCTCGAAGATGGCCATTATGGCGGCCTGCAAGAAGAATATCACAGCAGAAGCCACTGCTAAACTCTTCTTTGAACGAGTGTGTGTGCACTTTGGGATCCCACAGTCTATCATATCAGATCGGGATAGCAGGTTCCTCAGCACATTTTGGTCCAGCCTCTGGTCGATGTTGGATACCAAGCTCACCAAGTCCACAGCTTTCCATCCCCAAACAGATGGCCAGACAGAGGTCGTCAACAGAATGATTGTACACATTCTGCGTATGTACAATTCAAAGCATCCACGCACATGGGACGAGAGCCTCCCTTATGTACAACATAGTTATAATCGGGCTCTCCACAGTTCAATCGGCCATAGCCCCTTTCAGGTGGGCTTGGGATTCCAGCCACTATGTCCCATCGACGTAGCCATGCCATTTGCAGCTGCTCAGGCCAATTCAGCTCATGTCCAGTCTGAAGTTGACAAAGCCAGTAGCTTCATCAAGCGCATTCAACACATCCGCCAACAGGTTCATGATATATTGGACAGAGCCAATGCCAAGTACAAGCAACGCCATGATCAACATCGGGTGCCACACAACTTCCAGGTGGGTGACAAAGTATGGCTACATTTGCAGAAGGAGCGCCTCACTGGACCCCACCGCAAGCTTCGCCCGCTCCGATACGGGCCGTACACCATCACCAAGGCCGTAGGGAACAATGCATTCGAGCTCAGTATTCCACCATTCCTTGGTCTGCACCCAGTCTTCAATGTGGATCGCCTTCGTCCTTACTTCCCACCTCTACTGGACACCTCGGACATTGCAGAACAACTCACACCAACCGAGTTAAATCCAGACTGCATGGAACAGGCCACCACAGATTGCATCATGGACATGCAAATCAAGAACACTCGCCAGCAGAAGATCCAACTATATCGGGTTGTCAAAGCTGGCCAACTCCCGCACCAAGGAAAGTGGTTCACCAGGGACCAAGTTCAGCAGAAATTTCCTCATCTCATGGAGGAACTTAACGCAATGGGGACCATTGCTTCCTAAGGGGGGAGGAATGATCCAGGTGGATATTGGTGGTCACCCGCCTATTCCACTTGGGGCTCCACTATTGTCTATTTCAGTTTTTCAGTTTCGGCACAGTTTACTATTTTTAGCAGTTTTTCGGGTCCTAAACTTCCGGAGCCGTTTTGAGGCCCTAAACGACGTTTTTTGGGAAAACGGAGAGCAACATGGGTCCATGGACCGATGTTTCTCGTTCCAAATTTTTAGTCCTCGGATAGATCTTTCTAACGAGGTATGGTACGCGTCAAACGGAGATCATATGCCAAAGTTACGCCCCTGGGAAGTTGAAACACCAATTTACCCAAACGGGGCCCATAGTTTTGGCGCTTCATCTCCTAGGGTTAGGGTTTTGGCTATTTAGGATTTCCCATTGTTTCTAAATGATAAATAGGCCCTCGAGCCTCATTGTAGCACAGTTCAGAGGCCTGTAGCCGCCACATCTCTTCTCAGAGATAGCTACCAGCGCCCTAGCTAGTTTTATTTCCATTCTGTCTGTAAGCAAATTTCAGTTCTTTGATATTAATGAAATGAAGTGTTATTTCCGCTGCATCTCTGTATTTATGTTTATATTCTTATTCTGTTGCGTTCCTGCATAAATCTGGATCATAATATTAGCTGTATAGTTCACAAAGATGGTACATACGTGTTCATATTAACTTAAAACAAATTGATAGAATAAGATGGAAGATTACCTCTTTAATGATCTTGAAGTCTTTTGGAGAGCGTTGAACAGTGAAGCATGGATCCTTCTTCACCAACTCCAAATCTCGACCCTATAATCAGTCAAAGCACCCGTGTAATATCCACCATAACATACATTTTCTATCAGTTAATTCAATATATAATAAACATTTAAATTATGCACATCTAAGCCATTTATCTCATGCTATATAAGTGATTGAATAATCAAAGACAATATCAACGCATAGAATGGACAAAACAGATACAGTTCTATTGATGTATAAAAAGGAGGATTACAACCGTCGGTTGTACCAAGCCCTCCTCAGCCTTCCAATCTCTCTATCTCTCAAAGTGGTGATGTCTTGATCAAGAAGTTCTCAATGAACCTCTTTGACCTTTGACCTTCACACTACAACAATGATCTCTACTTCACAAGTATTCAAAAACTTTAACAATCCTTCGACCCTGAACCAAGAGCCTTCATCTCCATTTTATAGGAGATGGAGAGAGCAATCATTTCCCTTTTCTTTTCGCCAGTTCTGAATAAAAAAAACCAAGATGTTTCCTCAACTTCCATGCTTTTTCCTTCTTTGAGAGTTCAGTTGTTTTTGGCAAGGCCCAATAATATATTAGTGTTTTGTAGTTTCTTTTTTGTACTGACTCTCTTGTGAGAAAAAGCTGGAAATTCAAATCATTCTCCGCGGGTTTTTCCCATTCCAAACTCAAAACACGGGTAATGTTGCCCTTTAGTGTAAACAGAGCCTTTCCCTAGCCACTAACGCGGCCTATTCATTGATCAGATGCGTTATAACGCTCTTGTGCTATTATAGTGGGGCGTTACCTTGGCAGAAGTAGGTTTAGTTTAGGTCTTTGTATTCCTTCCATCTTTATCTTCTCCTCTAAGCTAATGAGGAGGTATTTTGACCTGTAATAGATTCCCCCTAAAGTGTGAGGTCAGAGACGAAGACGATGGCCGAAATACTTTATAATGTGTGTAGTAGAGATAAAGAGATTGAAAGACTGAGGAAAACCTGAAACAACAACATATGTCAGAAAATATAGTATCTGCCTTGAATCGGGCATTCCCATGCTCAGTAGCTTCAACAACATGATTTATCTAGAATAGAGATATGAAGAATCTGTCCACTGATGAGCACAATGTGGAAGTGTCTGTCATAACAGGATCAGGCTGAAGAAGCTGTCTCCATAAACAATATCGCAAGTTGGGGAAGGGAACAGAGCTTTAATGATGTAACCTTTGCCCCAAGGTCTTGACCGCTGATTCACTTAAAATGCATATTTATCAACATGTGAATGAAGGAGCTGTTGTAGAACATGTGAGAAATCATCTAATTAACAGTCGATAATGAGAACTGTTAACAGATGCGAAGGTGGCCACTGATAATGATGATGATCCCTAATATGCACAGTACAATCTAGCGAGTGTGAATAAAAGGAGTTGAAGTTGAACACTCGTAGAATCATTCGATCAGGAGCCAATGATGAAGACTCCTAATCAAACACAAGACTACCTACCACTGATGTCTGTAAGTATCCGGGTACTGATGGGTTTCTGGATCAACTTCCTAGATAAGATGAAGAAGTCGATAGGAAAAGATCTATTGAAAGGTAGGCACTGAGGTGTCAACATGAAATGAAAACCAAATGATTTTTTTTGTGATGGAGATAATTAAGAGTAAATGGGGATGTTTGATGACAAATAATTTCTGGCATAATGAGTGGTTTGGTTGATAAGAGGAGTAGTAGATAGCGAGATATGCTTGAACAATAGAAGGCACTATAATAGGATACTAAGCAGTTGAGGCTTTATGAACACCAAAGAGTGTGTTAGGATTTTATTGGTGTAGGGACACTGGGAGATGAAGGCTAATACTCATAGATGGTAGGGTTCGTCTAACTGCGAAAGAGTTTTCTGGGAAGTGCCATGTTCAAGATTTTTGTTGCCAAATCGACCTTTCTGAAATGTAACAAAGGTAGTATCCATTTTGTCCAAAAAAATTTCCCCGTCTGATTAAGTTTAACGAGTCCAGACCAGTAAACTCGGTGAATTTTTCATATTTAGAGAGTTTGAAAAATATCATAAAAGAAAACTTCGTGCCCCATCTGATTAGTTTTAATGAGTCCAGACTAGTAAACTCGGTGAATTTTTCATTTTGAGAGAGTTTGAAAAATGTCATAAAAGACAACTCCATTGGGGGTACCTTTGTCATGTCTTGATAACCGGGCACGACAAAGGGAGAATAGTAAGCCTGAAACAATTCATTTTCCATGAGTTATTCCATCGAAGCCCGAAAAGTGAGAAATCTATGTTCGATGGATGTCTACCTCATTTTGTTATGAGTACGAGGAGACGGAGTAAACTCAGTACTCTTTGTGAAATTTTAACGAGTCCGACAAAGAAAAACTTAGTGCCCTCCATGAAATTTTAACGAGTCACGTGGAGAAAACTCGATTACTTTTTCTGTTTAAAGAGCTTTGAAAAATAGGAAAAAAATGGCCCCTTACTCTCTATCGTGGTAGTTTAGCGAGCCCGACAAAGTCAACTCGGGGTTTTTTCAGTTTTATGAGCTAGAAAAAGGTCCCTAAAAAGAAAGCTCAGTGCTTCTTCATATCAGTTATAATGAGTCTAAAGAAAAGAACTCCAGGTTTTTCGGATTAACGAGCAAGAAAAAGACCGTAAAAAGAACACTTGAAATCGACTTCGTATAAGTTTAACGAGTCTGAAGAAGGGAACTCGAGGTTTTTCAGATTAACGAGCAAGAAAAATACCGTAAAAATAATGCTTGAAGAAAAAAGGGTCAAAACATGAGTATGTCTACATATGAATCTTTATCACTTATCAGAACATTAGTAACAAATCTCAATAGTTGCGACACATATGCAACCAGAATTCATGACTTTTGTCGACTAGCTAAGAGAGTCATGCCCTAGAAGTGGTTATAAGAAGGTCAGAAGACTTTCATTTTCACTGTTTTTAGTGCTGTGAAGGAGCTCTGTGGTGAAAAAAGGGTGAAAACTTCAGTTGACGATTGTGGTCAATCCAGGCAACGGTTTTCCTTCCCACGAGATCTAGGTAAGAGCTAGAACCTCCTGCTATCATTTAATTGTATTTTTATGAAGTTTTGTTGGTTCAAAATGGGAAATTTTGCAGGCCCTAAAAAATATTAGAGGCTAATGCGGGCCAGCAGTGCTAGAGCTTCATTAAGCGTGCTTTGTTTTGCACTATAGCCAGCGTTAGGCGCAACGCATTTTTTAGGAACTCATTTATAAGCGTTTTGAAGTGGCCCAGACAATTTCTAATCGGTTGAAAATGTTGTATTTTCAGGTATTCATCTATTAATCATGAGTCTTTGGCAAGAGAGATAACATGAATGGGAAGAAAGGGAAATGATTACTAATGCTGTAAGCTTGATGGCTCTCCACAGATGCAGTTTGCTAAAATCTTCACGTTTAGAACTGATGAGGGGTCAAGAAGACCTCTTGACGTGGCTGATACAAATGGCACCATGTCTTTCGGATTGGGGGCAATGAGCTCTCAATTGAGAAAGATGATGTATACTTTTTGACCGGCCTGTCATGTCATGGACCGAGGCCCAATTTGACAGGGTCCACAGCGGATCCACGTTCCACTGCTAATCTCATTCTTGCTCATTGCATACGCAACACAAAGGTTGTGAGCAACCGGGTACCTATTGCATGGGTAGATTTGAGACCACTGAGGTCTATATTATGGATTATTGTTCGCTTTGCAGGTACCAAGAGTTAGCATGTGGCCACCAAGGCCCAGATGCTACTAGACTTGGATTTTATGCAGCCTCAGGTGTTTGATTAGTGCGATGGAGTTGTCTGTCGAGTCCGAGCAGAGCTCACAGCGTGCAAGACCCGTACCAAGAGAGAGTTTGGGTACAATACATTGATCGTTTCTTTCTTACTGGAGCGACTACCATTGATGAGGCCCACGTGAGTCGAGGAAGGCTCGATGGGCAACTTTGCCTGCGCAGATTGGAGAGGGTCTTGTCCACTACTGTTTTGATGATGGATTTTTTGATTGGTTGAAATCCCAGATTATTATGATCGAGGATTATCCCTATGCAGGGATGAACTTCACAGGCGATCTGGAGTTAGCGCTACCCCCTGGCACCTAGTGGGGACTCGATGGTAAGAAGGAAATGATCAGTGTACTCTAGGAAGTACTTTTTTTTTGTCTTTTGAATGTTTATGAATTTTTTTTTTCTTGAATTAGGGTGAAACTTATATTTTGACATCAAGCTTTCTTTGCTTGAGACAGATGTGGCACCTGTCTACCCAGTTGGGGCCCCTCGCTATGCACGGTGAGGACTGTAGCTACTTGAGGTTGGCACACCAGCTAAGGATGTGGAAACTGCAGAGGATGATGATGCCTGGATTTTACATGAACTCTCCAGAAACTTGGAGGGTTGAGTATGGGTATACCGCCCCTTCCTATGCGGGAGGTTCTAGTTCGTTTGTAGCGGCATACCGTAGGTGTGCAGGAGAGATACCTGGTGCCTCTGAGGAGGATAGCCAAAGTAGTTGTATGTTATCATGATCATCAAGCCTAACTGGTAGAACAGATGTATAAGTGTCAGAGCGTGGCTTAGTATAGCCAAATTTTTGTAAAACACCCAATTTTTGGAAGATTTTTTGATGTAACTATTGTACTGGACACGACATATATATATATATATATATATATATACATACTTTTTTGGTGATTTTTTGTTTTTTGATATTTTATGTATTTTCAATGGGATAAAAATAAATATTCTCATGAGTAAATGTTTTATAGCAAATGTGACAAATTCCAATCTAACACATAGTTTGCCAAAGAATCGGCTAATGCATTAAATTCTCTAGGAATGTGCTCAAATGTGATTGTTTGAAATTGACGCTCTAAAATTCACACCCTTAAAAAATAATGTAACAATACTGGATGATGGACATGGTAATGATTGTTTAACTGCATAATGACGAGTTAGGAATCTAACCTGGCCACTATATTGAAGATGTCACCAGATTCCACCTCCGTGAGGAGTTGGATCACTAACATGTACTCGGCAACATTATTGGTGGCGCCACCTAGGAATATTCCCCTAGACCCCAGAAGGTCCGACTCAGGAGTGTAGAGAACCCAAGCAGCTGAAGCAATGCGTCTAGTGCGACGACTAGCACCGTCCGCATATACGACTTATGATAAGGAGGATGACGACATCTGTGCGAAAGAAAAATATTTTACATGAGAAAAAAAACACCTCAAAAACCAAAAAATATCCAGAGACATCAAAACAATAGGCAAAACTTATATACATAAAATTACAAAGCATACGCCTAGTGCGAAACTAGGCAAAATACTTCTTTAGATAGAGCCTGTTGCGGGGTTCCGTGAGTGGAATTCCATTATAGTCCTGAAGTTCATAAGCCCCTTTTGATAAGACTTTAGTGACGATGTAAGGACCAAGCCATAATGGTTGGAGCGTTCCTGCCCCCAAGAGGTCATGTTTCTAATCATAGAGTAGAACAAGATCACCCTCTTGGAAAGAATGAGGCTTGACAGATTTATCGTATTGAGCTTTGACTCGGCGCTGCTGAGCTTCAAGTGCTAGTGTATCATCTCGACAAGTTTTGTCCAGATGATCGAGTGAGAGCAAGTGCTCTTCTGTGGCGGTGGTCTAGGCAGGAGTTCAACGGCGAGTTTGAGTGATGGAATTTCGCACTCGATTGGAAGTACTGCCTCCAGGCCGAATGCAACTTGAAATGGCGTGAATCTTGTGGTAGTTTTGACTAATGTTTTGTATGCCCATAATGTGGAATACAACTTCTGATGCCATGTGGTTTTATGATTTTTTCCCAGTCAACAAATCATGCTTTTGAGGATGCCATTTACGGCTTCGACTTGACCATTAGCTTGAGGATAATAAGACGAAGATTGATCTTGACGAAAACCTAGCATGGATGTTAATTCGGTCATCATATGATTCTGAAAGTGGGATCCATGATCTATGACAATAGATAGGGGTACGCCGAACCAACAGATTACCTGATTGAACAAGAAGAGAGTGGTGGTTTCGCCATCGGCCTTAAAAGTGGAAATGGCTTCAACCCTTTTCGTAAAATAGTCGACTGCAACCATGATGTAGTTGTGTCCATTTTCTAAAGTGGGATTGCAGGTGATGAAGTCAATTCCCCATTTAGTGAAAGGACCAATGGAACTAACCGGATGAAGCGGGGAAGGATGAGCACGCATTTTCTTTGTGAAAATTTGACATGGATGGCACTTCTGGACCGCTGCAATGTAGTCTTTAAACAAAGTGGGACAATAGTAACCTGCGGGAAGGATTTTTTGGGCAGTAGCTATGCCTGAAAGATGACCACTGCATGGCCCTGCAAGGCAGTCATTCAAAACGCGTTACACTTCATTGAAAGTGAGACAACGCCGGAGAATAGTATCGATACCATGGCAATATAATGTATCGTTTAGCACAAGGTAGTGCTTTGCCTGGTGGCGGATACGACAACGGTTGTCAGATGTGAGAGTTGGGTGGAAGCGTTGGGTTTGTAGGTAGACCAAAATGTCTCCATACCATGGGTTCGAAGAATTGACCAAGTATACAGATTCATTAGGAAATGGATCATGAGCTACTTCTCTAGGGTCGATTATGGGAAGGTCCGATAATAATTCAGTGAAGATGAGAGATTTATTTGCTTTGGCAGCTGTGAAGACCAAATCAAATTGTTGGAGGATTATGATCCATTTGGAATATTTTCCTGCAATAATTTGTCAAGATAGGATGTGTCGCATGGGGTTTTCCAAAGCAATAACCGTAGTCTGTCGCAGCAATATATATTGTCAGAGTCGGGTGACGGCAAAAAATACCACCAGAGAAATTTTCTCCACATGTGAATAACGTAGTTCAGGTCCAATTAGACATTTGGAAAAATATTATATCACATGTTCACTATCATCACTGTGAACTTGAACCAGAACCATTCTAAGTGAGGATGGTGAGGCTTCCAGGTAGAGGAGAAAGTAGCATGAGTAGTCGAGGGCGCTAAGGAGTGGGGCTTAAACAAGTGCATGTTTTAAAGCATCAAATGACCGTTGAGCTTGGTCATCCCACAAGTATAGTGTTCCTTTCTTCAATAATCGCATAAATCCTTTCGTCATCTCGGCATAGTTAATGATGAATCGATGTAAAAAGTTTGCCTTCCCATGCAAATGTTGGAGTTGAAGGATGGATTGTGGTGCCGAAAATTCAACAATTGCCTTAAATTTATCGGGATCAACCCTAATCCCGTGCTTGGAGACAATGAAACCTAACAGACGCCCGGACTCGACCATAAATATGCTCTTATGAGGATTCAGACGTATATTGTAGAATCTAAACCTAGTGAAAATTTCTTTCAGATGAGCAAGGTTATCAGGTTGTTTCTTGGAATGGGCCGGAAGGTCATCCAAGTAAGCTTGTACAATATGTCAAATGTCGTGAAAATCATAGTCCATAGCCCGCTGAAAAGTTGCTCCAGCATTCTTCAGACCGAATGGGAGTTTATGATACGCAAATGTGCCTTAAGGACAGATGAAGGTTGTTTTATGTTGGTCTTATTTTTTAATTGCAATATGGTTATAGCTCGAGAATCCATCCATGAAGGAAAAAGATTCACATCTGGCACAATCGTCGATAATCTGATCTATTAACGGCGTAGGATAATTGTCTTTGGGACAAGCAGCGTTCAAATCGTGATAGTCAACACAAACTCGAATGGTGCCTTGTTTTTTTATCGACGGGAACCGGATTGGAAACCCATTCCGTTAAAGCAACGGGATAGATGAAACCAGCATTTAAAATTTTCTCTACCTCAATTTTGATGGCGGTTTCTTTGCACGGGTGGACGGGTCTAAGTCGCTGCCGAATTGGTTTGGCATTGTCATAAATCTGATTTCGTGCTCGACTATAGATGGATCTATGCCGGGAATTTCGTCATAAGACCAAGCAAACACATCGCATAATTCCTTAAAAAGGGATGTGAAGCATGCAATTTCCTCAGGATTGCAATCAGCTCCAATCTGAATATTTTCCATGATACCAGTTTTGACCGAAATATCAATGAGCATTGTCTTAGAAAGTTTACCCATGTTCCCTTCTGAATCGATAGTTTGAAGAGTTTTGTAAGCAGAGGGAACCATCTCAAGTGGGTCAAAGGATGGGATTTCAGTTTTTATCACGTCCGAGTCGATCATCGAAGCGCAATGGTGAAACTCTCCCCAAGGTCATTCTTCTAGAGACATGATCTCTCGAATAGCTTCGTCTGTAGGCAAGACTTCATTGAGGAGATCCTTAGAAAGAACTGTGATGGGTGGGAGGTTTGTACCTTTGGTCGAAACCATAGCAGTGGAGGGTTCAGATGTAATTTGGATGGCTTGGTAGGCAAACTCGGCTGGTGAGAGCGGCATCTGATCTCCGTAGGAATCAATGTCTGAAGGTGTTGGGAGAATCCATGGGTCAATAGAGCCATCGAAAGTGGTGGATATCATTGCAACCGTATTTGGGATCTCTAGTAGCGGGAGAGGAAAACAACCCAGTAGGGAAGATGTCTTCAGAAGACCGATACCAATACTGATGTAAGAGTCAGGAAAGCCTCCTATTAGGGGTACAGTGCTACTTGGTAACATGGAATAATCAGGGGTGCAGAAAGATAACTGATCCACTGTGACTATTTTCCCATCCAATGGAAATAGGATGAGTCGGAGACAGAAGAAACAATTGCGGTCATCGCATAAGACCAACTACAACCGAGCAATAGATTATAGTAGAGATGGTGATCTACGACTTCAATGTCCACAGTTACCGTTTTCCCACTCAGAGTGATGGGAAAGCTAGCAAGGTATCCTTTTGGGAGGAATGTGTGGCCATTGAAAGCTTTGAGGGAATTCGATGGCTGTGTTAAGATAGGAGAACCTAAATTGAGCCAGCAAGCTTGTGACATAACGCAGGTCAAAGCACCTTCGTCTATGAGAGTGCGATGGATTGGTCTCCCTTTCGACACAACCTGCACTTGGAATGTGAGTTGGTGCGAGAGGCGACTCTGATATGTTTCCATATCAAATATAGCTAGCATGGAATCCTGGGGGTATATTCCACCAATGGAAAAAAGCAAGGCTTTCCTTTGTGTTGGACATGTTAGCCCCCTATGAATTTTTTAACAAGTAAAAAGGGGGCTAAAATATTGTTTGAGCCTTCAAGGAATGAATTTCCTCTGAAAACACATCATCCTTGAAGCCTCCTTGTGCCTTTTTTCTTTGATAAATCCTCACTATTGTTTCTAGTTAAAAAGCCTCTCTCTTATAAAGAAGAATGCCCAAAAGACCTCCTTTTCCCTCTTATTTCATTCCCTCTAAGCCTCTGTTTTCATCATTCTTCCTCCCCTTCTAAATTCCCCACTTACCCTTTTAAATCATCCCAAATCCCCTTTAAATCCCTTTAAATTACCTTTTCTTGGCTTAAAACCCCTTATCCCCTTTACCAAATGCCTCCTTTGGCCTTAAAATGCATTAAAAACAGGCCAAGAACCCACTTTCCACTTTATAACAGGCTAAGCACCTTTCGGCTAGCCCCTTAACCACTTCCCCACCATGCGACCGGGAGCCAAGACCAAGCGCTAAGCCCATAGGAACCTATCGCAATCAGAACATTCAAATGTGCGCCCTTCCCTTTGTTTCTTAAAACTTCTGATGTGATTGAAGTGTGGTTCTATCGGATCTCACTGCGATCTGAGCCATCGATCTATATAGATCCGACAGCCTGGTGCTAATTGCATCACGCTCTTCGTTCCTCTCCTTTCACCCCTCCGATTGAATGTGGGTCGTCGATTTGGTTCCAGATCGGATGGCTGGTGCATAATCGCATCGCACAGACCCAAGCATCCCCTCCTTCAGTTTACTCCAATTGCGATCCCTCGATTTGATCGTAGCTGTTCATCTCGCTTGATCCAACGACCCTTATTTCTCCTGTCCCGCTCATCGCACCAACCTTCCTCCCTGCCAATTTAACCTCCGCTGTCGATTTGACCCTGATCAGATGGCTGGCGCTCAATCGCACCATTGACCATCGGAGGTTCTAAAATTATCACCTTCTGCCTCCCTCCAATGCGATTGAATCTTTGTCGTCCGTTGACCCGGATCTATGGTCTACATTGTATCGCACAATTCACCATTTTATTTAGTGGATTTCCCTATTAACCCCCATCAGATGATCCCAACCGTCGATCTCCTCCTGAGATCTGATGGCTCGCATTAAATCGCCCTTCACCTTAACCGGGTCCCACCATCAAAGGCCTAATTCCATTCATTCGACCCATTTCCTTTGTATTTGCCCGAGACTTAAAACTCTGGGATTTACACTAATTATCATTTCTTGTCCCATTTTCACCATTCCCGCCACCATTCCTCCAGGCCTTCATAGCATTCCTTCCACCACTCCCTGGATTTCTTAATGAGTTTATCGTATTGTGTAGGGTTGTTATAGAGTGATGAATTCACTCTATGTTCCACAATCATAGTCACTGTGATTCGGAATGCATAGAGGTTATTACAGTAGTGGTTAGAGTAACAGCAGAGATGGATTAAAGGGGTTAATACCAACTATTGGATGTTTAACGCTTAACCCCGCACTCAAAGGAAGAAGGCATAGTTTGAAGACCAAATTAACACGAAACAAGCCATATCTGTGTTTAATGTCAGCAGAGCACCGTTTCTCCAAAAGGACACCTTCCTACAGAAGTCTACATGCCTCCTAGAGCCTTAAATGTATTTCACTAACAGAAGCTTCTTAAAGACTATCAGGACAACAATTATGGAGTATGGAGGCCCGCAGACCTTCTATCCAGTTCACCAATTCCAGAAGGTAGCGCAGAGTTCCAAACAACCATAAGGACTTCAAGAACACATCCGAGGTCAAATATCGACCTGACAGAAACTCTGAACCAGACTACAAAGTATAGCACAGAGTCATTAAGCAGAGTGGGCTCCACCTTCTGCCTCCACTTTATCTTAATGAGTCCAATTAAATGTACATCTACTCCTGCTATTATTCTTTCTCCTATAAGAATCCCAGAGAACATATTGTAAAGGGTTGCGTTGTTGTAGTTTTTGTTAGGGGGATTTTCTTAGGTGTAGAATAGTTTTGGGGGAGGGTAGCTGAGTAGTTTGTAATGTAGTAGGATGGGAGGAGAAATTTTGGACTATGTTAGCCATTGAGCTCAGTGTATGTGACTGGTTTTGCATCAGTTAATCAAGCAATTTCACAGGATCCTGGTCTATTACTATGGGTGATGTTTCCCTGTCTTATTTCATTTTTATCATACTGTTCACATTTCTTTGATAAGAATCAGTAAATCAGGATTAGGATATACCCTCGCATGGTACCCTAATGCCCACTACTCTTCTTGTCTTTTATGTTTTCTGCCTATTGTGAATCTAAGAGCAAATGTTTGTAATTTAACCATTGTAGTAGCTGTTATTCACTGCTAGCTGATGTGTGAATTCAGGTTTGTTGCTTGGATGTCCCAGCTGGTGTCAAAGCAAGGAAGGTTAAAATTCCTTCTTCGATCTATAGACTCTAGCTTTGTTTAAAATTTATCTCTGTTTTTCCCTTGGAGCATGCTAAAGAAAACCTAGAGTTAAATGACCTCTGGTCTAATCTATAAGCTGCCTCCTTTGTGAATTCAAAGAAAGCTACCTTTGAGTATGTCCAAGAAGGTTTGGAGTTAAATGACCTCTGACCTGATCTATAGACGGAAATTGGGTTTCTTTCCTTCTTTCACCTTCACTCTTAATGTTTCATTCCACCATCTATCTAAAATATCCTTTAGTATAGATGACTTGCCCTTTGAAAGCCTTGGTTAGTTGTTTGCAAGTAATTTACTTTCATGAATCCATAGCCCAATGGATGGCACATTCCTGACTCATTCTCTTTTGCCGAAACATCCTACTATTTTTCTCCTTTCCTCCCATTACCTTCTCAGTTGATGATCTCACGACCAACTCAACAACCAACCAAATCAATTTAAAACCCCTGTGCTTCATACCTAGCCTAATATCTCATTTGAGCTTCAAAGATATATATCACTCTTTGTTTTATGGAGAGATCCCTCTCTGGATCCAGGAGGGATAGATCCTAGGATCCCAAAGTGGTTTGATGTTGTCTTATCTTTTGGTATTGCCAAATTTTCCAAAACATGGGAACCCTAACAGGACAAGTTTGGAATACTTCGAGAGAAAACATAGCTGACAGTGCCTACGCCAAATTTTCTATAATGTTGTAGTTTTGGGCTGCACGTGCAGAGGTGTTATGAGTCATGCGTCGAAGTTTCCCTTTTGGGGGATGAATTATGGGGTCAACAGTAGGCCGTTCGATATGTAAATCGTTGGTCGGTCGTGGATTTGAACTAGTACCAGGTTCTTGAGCATCTATGGTAGGATTTCCATAAATCTTGGCTCGTGTTTGAAGTTCAACACTCTCAATTCCATAAATGGCGGATGGTCCTTCAACGAAAGGATGCAAACCACCATTTCTCCATTGCTAGGGTTGTGGTAGGTTGTCAACCATGTGTTGATGTTGCTGCTGTTGATTAGGGAAAGGATTATGAAGAACGACAGGTGTTCGCCCAGAATCATTGTTTGCGATAAAATCGGTGCATTCCTGCAGCTGAGGACATTTGTATGTCAAGTAGCCCTCCGCACAGATCTTGCAAGGAAATTTCATGGGTTTATCCTTCCCTTTGTCATTTTTGGCAGCATTTTTCTGATTAGGATTATTCTGATTGTTCGACTGCTCTTTCAAAGAAGATGTCTTTTTCTTGTTCTTCTTATTCTTTCCACTAGGTTTTTGTGAAGTTTGCATAGAATTTACCTCAACGGTAGGAAGAGTAGTCATTTGGTTAGGTGGTAGTCAAGGATGGCTGGGAGGTTTTCCCCTGAGACTATTTTGTGGCTACACTAGAGATTGTGCCAACGAGACCGTCGGCGAGAGCTCTAGTTTTCTGAGTAGCTGGAGGATTTGGGTTACCAAGGGCATTGGGGAGTAAATCATATAGCGTGCTAGATTGTGAATAGATTAAATCCAAATGTTGGGCACGATGAATGCATTGATCTTCTGTAACCGCACCGAAAAGGCCAATTTCTTTATAGATGTGGGGTAAGAGAGACTTACAAAAACAATTAGCTAAGAGATGATCTGGGATTGGCACTTTGAATTGCCTCCTCATACGTCTCCATTCATGAATGTGATCAGAGATGTGGGTGGTGGTGTCTTGGTGCAGCGAGGTTAACAGTTCTGTTCCGGTTTCAAATCTGATTTGTAATTGGAAATTCTTTAGAAACTCCGTCGCTAAAGTGCCAAAAGTGTTTATGGTGGTGTGTGGCAATTCAATATACCACTTGGTGGCATTGCCTGTAAGGGTGCGGGGAAATAGTCGAAGCCGGATACTATCATCCACCATGGAATTAGATATATACCATAAATGAAAGGTGGTGATGTGTGCAGCTGGGTCTTCCCCTTGTTTCCCGTAAAACTTTGGGATGTTAGAAGGAATCTTGTGTGGTACTGGAGGCCATAGTGGGTTGTGATTAATGGGGTCATTAGTCAGTTTATAGATGTCGGGAATATCTAGAGCTGCAAAAAATGGCAATTGCGGGTTTGCTCCTGAATCTAACCAAGGAATTATTAGTTGACTATGTGGACCATAGGGTCCTCCCATTAATGTGTTACCAGTAGGATAAGTAGGACTTTGATAAAAATTTCCTATAGGTGGAGGGGTAGGGATATATGGTTGTTGTCCATAGGGCGTATTGTATTACAGGGCAAATGGTTGGTTGCCCCCAGTGTAAAAGTGCCCTCCCATTCTAGATGGAGGTTGGGGTGGGTTAGTCCATATGGATGTAATAGAGCTTCCCAGAGGCATGCTACTACTTGCATAGTTCGGCAACGACATAGATCCTACACCTATATTTAAACCACTTAAGGGAATAGTGTTAACAATAGGTTGTACAGTTTGTCCTAAAGATTGCATGGGTAGTGAAATGTTCCCTGTTATCTGCGTGCTAGTGACACTGCCCCCTGGTATGGTGGCCAAGGTGTTTAAACTCAACAAAGGGTTCCAACCGAAATCGTTGCTAAAAGGAACTCAAGTAGTCACACTCATGGGAGGAGCAACCATAGGTCCCAACGTGGTCACGATAGGAGTAGATCTCGAAGGACTCGGCGAGTTACTTATAATTGTGATGACCGTAGGGTTGGGATTAGGTATATGTTTACTAATGGGGTTACCAAGTAATGGCATAGAACTAACAACCGGTGGGGAGGATGGCAGTGAACCTGGGATGGTTGCCATTGGCATCGACCCTATGGATGTCGATTGAGAAATGGATGTTTGTGCGGCTGAAGACATGTCAGTGTGTGGTGGAATCTAAACTATCACAGGCCCCAACGGATCAGTGAGTGGAGGATTGTAATGAGGTATGACCCCTTCCATGAAAGGGTCCTCCGGAAATTCCATATGATATGAGGCTATGTGAAAATCAGGGTTTTTCAATGGAGACTGCTCTTCCACAGAAGGCACGGGTTCACCAAGGTTTAGTTCTTCCTTAAGAGTTAGAGGAGGTAGACCTTGCTATCGTCAAGATAGATGGCGTGGGTCGGATGACGCCACGATGACCTATTTATTTTTAACAAATTTTAATAAATTGTGATGTATTATAAAGTCTCAATGACAGTAACCACACACCTAAAAAAGAAAAAGAAAAGAAAAAGGACTCTCTAAAATCAATCAGCAAGCAACCAGAATAGGGTGCCCTGTCTCAGTACTACCATTTGCTGGTGATGAAAACCAGTATCACAATAGTGTACAGAGAGGGTTGGTTGAAAGTACAGTTATGGTCACTCTAGAGCTTCGCTCGAACCTCAGACGATAGGTGTAAGCACTCTCTTGAAGACAAGTACCCTCCTAAAGACCGAAGACAGAGTGGGTCCACCTGTTTCAGGTACTAGGACAGCCCGTCCCAGTCATCTTGTGTAAGTACCTAAAAGTATGGCCACTAAAGATACCTCAAATCAGAGACATCATCAGGGAGGTCCATGTTCAAGGACAGTATGCTATATGGGAAGAATACCTAGATCCTAGATCTATTTTTGACATCCCCGAAGGGAACCCCAATATATAGCACACCCACCGGATGCAGTCAAAGGTGGGCTACCTTCTTGTGCACCCAACTATTATCTCGCACTGAGCTCCGGTAAAGGAACAGTCCTGATAATATGAGTGTAGTAGGATTTCGCTCGTTAATGCCTCTAGTATGAAGTTTTGAGATCTTGGGTGATTTTCTCACTTTTCCTAACCCAATATCCTAGCTTGAACTACTGTTGGTGTGAGCTCAAAAAGGGTAATGTGATTGATTTTATTATTGCTTGATTCCTAGTGTACTTGATTATTAGTCTTGTAGACGGGGAGTGGACGTATGAAATGTAATGAGACTCTGACAGAAGAAACCATGCAAAAATATGTTGTAAATATTCAATTCGATGAAGAGTATTTCTACAAGGAGAGGTTTCTTTTCAACATCCATGCACTAACATTCAAATAGCATAGTTCAACTTTAAATATTCAGACTTCTATCTACCTCTTCTTAACAGTATATGAACTTAAATTTTCAGAATTAATTCAGCTAGATGCAGAAAAACTAAAAAAAAAAATTCTTCTCTAAAAAGTAAATGCTTTTGACACTAACTTTTTAAACAAGATAAAACAAACAGAAATGACAACTTAGTAAACAAGCACAGGGATTCATTCAAGGAGAGATACTGATGGCCAAAAAAATCTGCAACCAAAACACAATCACAGGGGTGAAAAACAAATTTTGGCTGAGTAACGCACTGTCTCTGAGAAAATACAATGTTAATCCAGAGATTAACGCATTGTATTTAAGTAGAGCCTGTTTTATAATGCACTGGAACACCAACAGAGGCAGCATTAGCCAGGGTAAAGTTCTTCAGATGGTCAAACAGAAACAGGATTGAACTCTACGAGCTTTTGAAATGTCTATTGGGCATAAATATTGGTCAGAAGGTTCTGTGAACAGAGGAAAGAAGAAAGGGGGAAAGAGATAGTTTTAAAACTATGTGGGAACTCCCCAGCGGAGTCACCAATTCTGTTATAGGGTAAAATGCTTGGGTTGTTGGTTATCGAATATCCCTCTCAGGGCTTTCCGATGCCCAAGGCAGACAGTAAGATTAGTTGTATAGTTCACAAATATGGTACATATGTGTTCATATTAACTTAAAACAACTTGATAGAATAAGATGGAAGATTACCTCTTTAATGATCTTGAAGTCTTTTGGAGAGTGATAAACAGTGAAGCAGGGATCCTTCTTCACCAGCTCCAAATCTCGATCCTGCAATCAGTCAAAGCACTCATGTAATCTCCACCATAACATATATTTCCTATCAATTAAGTCAATATATAATAAACATTTAAATTATGCACATCTAAGCCATTCATCTCATGCTATATAAGTGATTGAATAATTAAAGACAATATCAACGCATAGAATGGACAAAACATATATAGTTCTATTGATTTATAAAAAGGAGGATTACAACCGTCAGTTGTACCAAGCCCTCCTCAACCTTCCAATCTCTCTATCTCTCAAAGTGGTGATGTCTTGATCAAAAATTTCTCAATGAACCTCTTTGACCTTTGACCTTCACACTACAACAATTATCTCTACTTCACAAGTAGTCAAGAACTTTGGCAATCCTTCGACCTTGAACCAAGAGCTTTCATCTCCATTGTATAGGAGATGGAGAGAGAAATCATTGCCCTTTTCTTTCCACTAGTTCTGAATAGAAAAAAACTAAGATGTTTCCTCAACTTCCATGCTTTTTCCTTCTTTGAGAGTTCAGTTGTTTTTGGTAAGGCCCAATAAGAGATTAGTGCTTTGCAGTTTCTTTTTTGTACTGACTCTCTTGTGAGAAAAAGTTGGAAATTCAAATCATTCTCCGTGGGTTTTTCCCGTTCCAAACACAAAACATGGGTAACGTTGCCCTCTAGTGTAAACATAGCGTTTCCCTAGCCACTAACGCGGCCTATTCATTGATCAGATGCGTTATAACTCTCTTGTGTTGTTATTGTGGGGCATTGCCTTGGCAGAAGTAGGTTTAGTTTTGGTCTTTGTATTCCTTCCATCTTTATATTCTCCTCTGAGTTGATGAGGAGGTATTTTGACTTGTAACAACATTTAATGGTTTTATTGATAAAATTATGTTGCTTTTATACATGTTAAATTACAGCAAGAAAAAATAAACTTAAGACACATAAACAGTAAAAAAACATACACAACTTTCAAGCCAAAATTTTGCAAAACGTCAAGTTCAATATAGATCATTTTAATTAAAACTGAGTGGTAGGTTCTTGAACTCCATACAATTTATCTAGACCATTATCAGATCAGGATGGTATTAGAGCGTAGTTTCTTGCTTGACGTAGCACTTGGTTGCTTTATTGTATAGCTTGAAAGGTGTTTAAACAGTGTAAAATATTGACTGTTCTACTGTTTGCAAAGTAATTGTTGTTTGATTTTGCTTGAGATTTGGGGATAGCTACTGATTAGATAAGTCTTGGATAGAACAAAAAAGGAAGAAAGGATAAGGCATCTTCCTTACCCCAAAGGACCTCAAAGTCACCCTTGGAACACAAACCCTCTTGACGATTGTTTGTTAAGAAGCTCTTGGAGTTTGTTTGTTGTTTGGCTGCTTGAATAAGAGTTGGTCTTTACAGCCATTTGGTTAAAAAATCTTTTTCATTTGTTTTCAAAATCTTTGAGAACTTTGTTGAAGTTCATTTTTTTCATTGACATCATAATTACAACTTCTACAAGTGAATTTTCCTCCTTCACAATATTCTTCGATGATGATATGAAGCGTGACTTTATTATATTGAAGGACATGGTGAGGATTTTGTTTAAGGATAAACGAGAAAGCACTGAACTTCGTGAACAACTGTTTTCCATGAAGGAATAGAAGGAAGAAATTTTCAAAGATTTCATGATATGGAGAGGCAACACCATCAAGCCCAAGAGGCTTTGACTAAGTAAATGCATGAGGAAGAGGTAATCCATTCTAACTTGTCTTCATTTTCCTCTTTAGCAAGATGTGTTGGTTCTTTTGAAAAAAATACGAGAGGTATAGGGTCCAAATTAATGATTAAAATGGGCTATGAAGGCAAAGGATTAGGCAAGCATGCACAAGGCATGGTTGATCCCATTTCGGTTGAGGAATGACCCAAGAATCTTGGTCTTGGTTATGTGCAATTTAATGGCGAAGACTCCAAATCCTTGAAGCCGTGTGATGCTACTCTAAAGAGAAATTTTATTCCAAGTTCTAAGATGCAAATATGTCAAATATGTTTCAAAGATGATTGCCATTGCTTTAAGCCTTTGTTGCAGCAAGAAGATGGAAGACATGCATATTATGGTGAGCATGCAAGTTCATACAGTTTTCAAGGAAAGAATGATGATGTTAGTCTACAAATGAAAGTTGTAGCCTCTACTAGTTAATCTTCTCATGAAGAAAAAAAGGATGAACATTCAAAGCAGCACAAGAGGTATAAATCTTGTCATGATCAATTTGATTTTGTTTCTGCAAAGCATGAAAATTTTGCATGCTTAAATGGAAGAAAGATTTGTTGTACATATTGTGGCAGATTTAACCATTATGTTTCAAGATGCTGGATGAAGAAGAAAGCATGCAGGAAGCAAATGAGGCAAAGACAAATTTAAAATAAGGTGCATGAGTTTTTCACATATTTCCAAAAGAGGGGACATGTTGTCTCTCATTGTTGAAATTTGCATCCAACTAATCGTCCAAAGCACATGCAACAAGAGGACAAAAATATTAGCACAAGTGGAACTATGGATTCCATTATCGATGTGAAAATGGAAGATTCACATGAAGAAGTGTTGCAGTAGAAAAATTTTCCATGGAGGTGGCTTGGAAAGAAGTGGATGGACTTCTTAACACAGTAAGAAATACTCCTTTGTACATATTCACATTTTGGTTGTATGCATGTATTTCTGTTGAAATGTTTGATGCAAGATTGTATATAACTGCGGTTCAGTTGAAGGAATTTCCTCGTTGTTGCAAAAATTTTCCATGGAGGTGTAAAAGATGAGTATGATACTCACTTATATTTCAGCAATATCTTTTATTTCAGCTCTTTAGCCACCCACATGTTTTTGGGATTATGTACTTGTTGGTACTTGAAAGGAAGATTTGAAGGTGTACATGTGCATGGAAGTTGTATGTGTAACTAGCAAACTGTAAATAGGTTCATTGTACATTGATACATGCAAATGTGTTTATCAAGATTTATCATGTTTTTTATCGAATTGTGTCGATTGTGTCGCACATGTTTGTCGACTTGTGTTGATTGTGTTGCAAACTTTTTACATTGACTTTGTGTCAATTGTATAGCAAATTTTATGACGACTTGTTGTTGATTTCACATGTTGCATGAATTATATTTGAGCCACCTTGGATCATTGATCAAAGCAGTGATATTCATATTCCTTCTGCAAATTTCTCACAATAAATTTTCTGAGTGAGTGCGAAAAAGGCACCTCTTGACAGGAGGATAAGTGCATCGAGGAAGGGAAGTGTGAATTTCTTTCTAGTTGTGGTTAAAAGTCACTAGCCATGCAAGGAAAGTGTTTAGAGGCTGATGATAAGAGGGTTTAGTACTCTCATTTGTTGTACAAATCAGTTTCACTAGTCCAAGAGAGCTTTTGGGGTCCAAAAGCTTCTCATTTGGGTGGTGTGATCAGAACTAGATCAAGGACCTAAGGATTAGCTCCAAATTCAAAGTTACAAGATTGGGTTGAAACCAATATGGTTGCATAGGTCTCATCTTCTTGATTTACGTGCCACAAATGGTTGAAAAAATGGAAACTGTATTAAGAATTTATTGCACTTTTAATGCCGAGTGGGTCCGGCGGAGCACAGAGGGGCTAGCTCTCCTCCCATGGAACTTCATCATATGACCAGTGTGGGATATTAATGTTAAAAGGCTTAAGGAGCATAATCTCAGGTTTAATATTTAATTAAGATTCAGTTAAGTGGATTTTAATATGGCAGAGATTCTGGAGGCACTCCCAAATTTAGGCAGACTTCCACTTTTAGTGGAGTTAACTTGCAGTTTCCCCACAGTTAGTGGAGGAAATTGGGGCAAAGTTGTTTTGGTCATAAATATCTCATTATTGAACCACATTGGATGAAATTTTAGTCCATTTTCGGTCTCTTCAACCTCCTGAGAATTTTGGGATAGGTTTCAAGTCGAATGGAGGTAATCTTCAGTAGCTTTTGCTTCAGGGAAGATGAAGGAGCCATGAGGGCCACCATGAGACAAATTCAGTTTGAGGCCTAAACAGGGGAGTTAGAATCCTTTTCCAGAGTTCCAATAGTCTAAATTGGATAATTCATATGTTTTGAATCCGATGAAATGGTTTGCAGAGCCTGTAGAGAGCATTAGAAATCCAAAAAGCTTGATTTAAGTTCTGGAGGCCATTTTTGCCCGCTTTTTCCAGCAGCAGTGTAGGGCCTAGCCAGGGGAGCTAGAGACCATTTACAGTGAGCCAATGATCATTATTGACTAAAAATGTGATTTTGAATCTACTGACAGAGGTTTCAGAAATTTTGGATAACTTCTAGAGGTCGAAAACTCAACATAGAGGTTTTCTTTGACCCTAGTGCCAGGGGGTGCCGACAGTGTATGGAGGCGAAACCGGAGTAGCCGGAGGCCGTTTCTGATGAAAAAATAGTTGAAATTGGCTATTTCAGACACTTTGGAACCAATGGAAGTGGTTTCAGAACATTTTGAAAACTTATTAAGCTCTAGAAGTTGATGGGAAGTTTTGGGCATCCTTGGGAAAACCATGGAGGATAGCCTATTTTTGGGATGTTGTGCTTGATATAAGAAATTTATCAGTTGAAATTTGGTGTCTGATGTTTTTTGGATATAGCAGTAGTGGTTTCAGTGATTTAAATAGAATTTTGAGGGATTTTATGCCATTTATAAGCTTAGAAAATCTTAGTGCACCTACATAAGGAAATGTGTTAACACGAGCCTAAAGTTGTTTGCAGAATTTGGACAGCCATTAGAGGGATGTTAAATGGTATTATAAGCCCTTCAAATAATTTTTTTATTCATTGGTGTTAAGCATGAAACTTGTAAAAGAACAATTACTTTAATTACAAAGAGTTGAGTCTAGTTGACAAGACTCAAAGGAGACGTAGCCCACGAGATTTCGGGTTAAATCCTATATTATATTGCTGTTGTGTTTAATGGTTTTATTACTGAATTATGTTTCTGTTATAATTGTTAAATTACAGAAATAAAAAATAAACTTAAGACACATAAACAGTAAAAAAACATACACCACTTTCAAGCCAAAATTCCGCAAAACATCAAGTTCAAGCTAGATCATTTTAATTAAAACTGAGCGGTAGGTTCTCGAACTCCATACAAGTTATCCAGACCATTCTCAAATCCATAACAAATTGACTTAGCCCTTTCAGATAATCCTGAAGTTTGATATGTTTAATTACACATCAGAAATATTACAATTACCTTGGGTCTTTATCTTGGAGCTCAACACTATGTCTTTATCCCCTTTATCATTGAGTGTGAGTAACTGAAATGAGAATTTGATCCTCCTCTCATTGATATTCTTTGCTTATTTTTCCTTTGACACAATAAAAAATTTTACTTTGGAAACCTTTGGGATGAGATACATAGTAGCCCTTTAAAATCCTCTTTCTGCTATCATCATGGAGGTCTAACATCTTCATTTTGCCTCCTTTGACCATATTACTGTCGAGGCATAAAAAGGTATCTTTTTAACACCTATTTATCTCACATTAATTATCAATCAGGGAGCGACTTTTTATTTCAAGAGTGTACTCTGTCTGAGGCTGCAATTCATCCAAGAGAAATGCTGTGAAGATGTAGTACAAAATAACAAATACAAAAGTAACAAATTCTTGTAAAGAAACCTAATTATAGTGACATGAAATGGAAAGATTAAACTACATCAATCTTGCAAAACATCGATCAGGGATGCAGTAGCAGTAACTCTTTCCCTTAGAAATCAATGCAAGATGACCAATCTGGGGACTTGGAAGCAAAATCCTCCATCCTCTATAGTTGGAGATCTTAAAGTAATTGAAATGAAAGCAGATTCAATGAAAGCAATTTAAAGGAAACGAAAGCTGGAAAGGAGCAACAACATGTAATTCCTATGCATACCAATTGTAACTCATCTATTTGCTGATCTAAAGCTATGAATCAAAAATAAACAATAAACAGAAATGGAACAGAAATATGAACAACAATCAAATAACTATGTAATCGTAATAAATCTAAATGCAATTATCACACAACAGAAATAAAAGAATAGAAATACAAACAGCAGAACGATTCCACCAGGGTCAGGCCCTCAACCACCGGTGAAACGCTGCTGCACTTTACTTCAGCGTTTGAGAAATGGAACGAGAAAAAACTCTTTTATTAATCAGGCATGAATAATGTTTACAAACAGCTCGTACTCTCTTAACAAGAGTCGATGCACAATTCTGCAAATTACAACAAGAAAAGTCTCCCCAATAGCAATACATGCTTCTACTTTTATAATCAGAAGGAGGAGAAATTAAATAGCAAGTATGATCTCCCATAAAAATATTGGATTGTTCCCAATAACTTGATCAACCAGAGAATACATTTCCAACAATATTTCAACAAGAGCAAGGCGAATTTGGCTTTGCTACTGAGATTTGGAGGACGGTCGCAACAACAAATCTGAGAAAATCATGCTCAAATAACCCTACGTTTATCTCAATAAAGGCCGAATTTGGGCAAACCGGTTTGTGTTAAAGTTAATTGAGCCCGTTCTGGACAAAACCCATGTTCCAGATTTTCCATATTCTTCTTTATTTTCCCAGAATCATAACCGAAAATTTGTCACTTCTTATTCCAGCGAATTTCTGAGTTGGAATATTTCATGATGATTTGGAAATCAAATCTGCAGTCTGGAAAATATCTTGGAGGCTAAAATGGTGAGTGATATTAATAAACCATCATTGATAAAATTATGCATAATAATCATCAATTTATTAAAAATAAAGGAGAAGAAATAATATTCATCCATAAAAGCATAAATCATTATAAAATGGATTTATATGAAAAATTATAATAAATGACATGATAAAGAAGAGTGAAAATGGATGAAATAAGTGTTAAGAATTGGTCGTATTCACGGCCCAACAATTACTAAAACCTAGGTTTCTGGGAAGCTTTCTCAATGTGCTTTTCTGCACTAGATCCCTGCTTGGCACACTACTAGCCCAATCAGGCTTAACAACCTTGATTCTTCTTGGACACAAACTTTTTCCTCTACTTTTTCTGTGAATGTCTTAATTTTGTAACAGGCCTATTACCTTACCAATTTTATGATGTTGGTCACTTTAACACTCCTGTAGAAATGTGAAAATTTCTCATTTATCTCTAACAAAACTTGAAATTGGTAGAGTGGCCTTCTTAGGAGATTTTCTGCTCTTTCTTGGGCAATCATGTGTTGCCCTTATTTTACATTTGAAATAGGTTATAGCATAATAAGAACAGATCTTAGAACATCAATGAAGACCCTATAACATAGGAAACCCTAATTATCTAGTGGGAGGGTTTTAAGTTGGTATTTAACTGAAATTAGGCTTGGGATCTTAATAGTGTAAAAAGAGAGTTGTTTGACCAATTTTTGTATTTGAATACATAGAAATTAATGTACTTTTTTGATCTAAAGAGCCTATAGTGGTAGTTTTGATACCATCAAGATTTTAGGAACCTGATGAACATGGGGATGATAGGCTGATTGGTAACCCCAGATGGAAGGTGAAGGAGTGAGGTAGAGGAAAAACAGAGTGATGGGGTTATAGGTGGGAAAATAGAAAATAGATGAGTGGAATAGTCCCATGAGGGGCCCTTTATGAATGGCAAGTTAACCATGGAATGGTAAAATAGTAGAATAATGAAAAATTTCTGATAGGGATAATGAAGGCAGTGAGATTTCTAAAACTCACAATATTTAGAAATATTGATTTTAGAAATCTAGGACTGATATTTAGTCATCTTCAGATAGTAAAAATTACTGATGACTAACAATGGCTCCACTTGGGGAGGACAACTACTTTTCAGGAGGTGTCCAGGACCTCAAACCTCAAAACTGTGAGTTTTGAAGACCAGTGCCTTACTTTCACTTAGAATATTTCTTTCTTTCATTAGTTGATGTTCTCTTGAAGGTATGATTTCAAAAAATCTGAAAACATGATTGCTTCAATCTCATTTCTACCTACCCTTCCTACTTTGTCTAACATTTTTTCTTCCTTTGGGTGCACTTGGACTAGCAAACCCTTGACATTCTTTTTATTTGAAAGCATAAAACAAAAACTATATACTTGTACCCTTATCACTCCCAAGAGTTTAGATTATGCTAATGAACTCTCTTATTCTCTACCTAGTCTACTTATTTGTCAAGATTAATCTGTTTGATAAACTTTTCTTCTCTAACCTATTGACA
This sequence comes from Pinus albicaulis, assembly GCA_034641835.2. NCBI lineage: Eukaryota > Viridiplantae > Streptophyta > Pinopsida > Pinales > Pinaceae > Pinus > Pinus albicaulis. Next base: position 687,913 of record JAXQQM020076304.1, on the reverse strand, counting down.
TGAAATTGAAAACATGACTAAACCAGGATTGAGCAATCTGATTTTCCATGGGCTATGGCATTAGGACAGGCTGCAAACATGTTAGGATATTCTGAAACATAGGAAATAGTTAAGAATAACTTAGTCTAGTGTAGAGTTAGGTAAAGTGTGTTTCTTTACTATTCATATTTGTAACTTATAATCCGACGGTCACAATTTGTAGTGATCTGACAGTTCACTCTCTCCTCGGTATTAAAGACACTTGATCCGTGGCTTAACACCTGATTGTTCCATGATCTCTATTTAAAGAGCATGGAGGATCATTTTTCGTTAATAAAATGGATCAAGTGTCCTTAATAATGAGAAGAGAGTGAACCATTGGATCACTACAAATCATGACCGTCAGAATATCCTAACATCCCCCCCTTAAGAACAACTTGGGATAGGATTGAAGGATTTACAAAGGTGACACAAAAGGAGTCTATTTCCTATGTGTTGAAATATCCTAACATCCCCCCTTAAGAATAAATTGGGATAGGATTGAAGGATTTACAAAAGTGACACAATAGGAGAAGGAAGGAGGAATTAGAGCCTATCCCCCCTCAATGACAAATTTCCTGAACTCCAAGCATGGATCGAAGTTTGGTAAACTTCGCTTCTTTGAGAGCCTTTGTAAAGATATCGGCTACCTAATCATTAGTTGGATAATACTGCACTTCAATAACATGATCATGAATGAGCTTTCTGATGAAGTGTATGTGGATTTCAATGTGTTTCATATGCTGATGATGAACAGGATATTTACATAGCTGAATGGCACTCTGATTATCACACCAAAGTGTAGTTGGATACTGCTGATGAAGACCAAATTCAGACAGTATCTAACAAAGCCACATGGCTTCCTTGCTGGCTTCAATTACACTGTGATACTCTACGTTGGCCGAAGAAAGAGATATGTCACTTTTTTTCTTACAATACCAAGTAATAGGTCTTGAACCAAGAGTGAATACATATCCTGCAGTAGAATTTCGATCATCAAGGTCACCAGCCCAATCAGAATCAGTGAAACCAATCCACAATGGAGATTCCCCCTGCATTGTAATGAATCCCAAACTAAATTGTACATCGAAAATATCAAAGTATTCTTTTAGATGCTTTCCAGTAACTTTCATGAGGTTGGTGCATAAATCGAGTGACAAGACCAATGCGAAAGGAAAGGTCAGAATGGGCATGGGTTATATATAGAATTTTACCAACAAGTTGATGGTATAAGGTAGCATCAACTTCAGGGGTAGTACAAGTGACTGAAAGCTTAACTCCAAACTAAAATGGAGAAGGGGCTAGCTTACAATCTTCCATGTTAAATTGGCATAGAATATCATAGGCATACTTGGACTGAGAAAGGGTAATACCTTCTTTGGATTGCAAGACTTGAAGACCAAGGAAATAATGCAAGTGTCTTAATTCCGTCATTTCAAACTTCTTTTTGAGGCTAGAATTCACATGGTTTATATGGTTTGGATCACTACCAGTAAGGATAAGATCATCAACATAAAGAAAAATGATGGTGAAGGACTTACCCACTTTCTTGGTGTAGACAACGTTGTTAGAATGACACCTAGAAACGCCATTACCTAATAGAAATCTATCAATTTTGGCATACCAAGCCTAAGGAGCTTGTTTAAGACCATAGAGAGACTTCCTAAGGTGACAAACAAGGCTGGAATCATTTTGGATAATTCTAGGGGGTTGTTCCATGTAGATTTCTTCACGTAAATCTCCATGTAAGAAAGTGGATTTAACATCCATCTGATGGACTTCCCATATAAAGGAGGCAGCAAGTAAAGAACAAGGCGGATAGAATTCATTTTGGAAATAGGGGAGAATGTTTCAGTATATTCAATGCCTTCATCTTGAGAAAATTCTTTAGCAATAAGACGTTTTTTTTATGTCTATCCACTTTTCCATCTAGTCCAAACTTGGTTTTGTAAACCCATCTGCATCTGACAAGTTTTCTTTCTTTTGCAAGAGGAATAAGATCCCAAGTATTGTTTTCCAATAAGGAACAATACTCTTCATTCATAGCTTCATCCCAATCTGGATGACAGGAGGCTTATGCACAAAAGAAGGAGGTTGTATTGTACAATGAAGAGAGGGACAAATCAGTCCACACATATATACAATCCACTTCAGATTTTGATGTCTCACTACATGGGGGCATTCCACCTGGGAGGCCACCAAATTTAGAGTTGGTAGGAGAGATTTTACCATTTATTTCACCACTCTTAGATTCCAGAGAGGTGAAGACTTGGGAGGAATCCAGTTGTAATGTTCCTGACTCAGGAACAGCTACACTATTGGGAATATCTCAAGATATTACCAATGTGGAGCTTCAGCAATATGTCAAACACCCCAATGGAGCAGCAGTGGATACATTAACATATAAAATACCAGAGAATCTGAATATCCATCGTATTATATCATAGCAGCATAAGATATACAAATCCTTGAGGAAATGATCACTCAAGCAAGGCACTACAAGTCTCAAGAGAAATGTACATGAGAATATGAGGAGCACTGCTACATGAATAGAACCCTAGGCTATAACTACGCAGTCTTATATGGAAAAAATATTGAAACACATGTTAATACATAGATATGCAAATAAATGTCTGATACAATCATTGGGAGAGAAGATATAAGCTCCCAATCACTACCTCAAGTCAATCCTAGAAGGATTGGCTCTAATATACAAAACTTGCAAAATGTCGGAATTGTTGGGCAGCAGTAGCAACTCAGGAACTGGAAATAAGTGGAGAAGGCTGAAGATGCTCCAATCAATGACAAGATCTTATCCAATGGATCTCTAGAGTGAAAGGCTACTCCTTTCACCTAAGATCTCACACTCCAAACTATCTGCTAATCCCTCACAGCAAATGCTCTCCAATAATAACGTTGTCTAAGAGAGGGACTGTGATACTAATGATGGTAAGTGGTTGGCCTGGTGCCAAAGATGGTGCAATATACTCATAAACCTCCCTTAGTGATCTCCCAAGGGAATGGAAGCTCCCTCCTTTGGAAAACTAGCCAAGGATGGTGTTGTAGAAAACCTCCCCAGCAACACCTAGCAACACTGCACAATCTCCAGCTGAAACTGTGCTGATGAAGAAGGATGAGGCTTGACCTCAATGTCTTAATATTGGGAATGGAGTGCAATCCTCCTAGAGCTACTCAAGAAGGAGGGGAAATCCTAAACAAGAACTCCCCTGGCAATTCTTGCTAAACAGCAAGAGACTGCAGCAAGTCCAAAGGAGCAAAGATGAATAATACTCAACATGAATCACAATGGCTGCCTTGCCCTCCTTTTAAAAAATGTGAGCCCCCTCTCCATGGGTTCCACTCATGGTAGCTTCCTCCTCAAGAAACATTCCCTCCTTTTCCACTGCGCTAGCCCACAAGATGCCTTCTAGCTCCTACCACTGTGCAGTTTGACTTGGTCAAACTTGACCTAGCCTTCCTGTAAAAGTCTCCTTTCACACATGGAGGTGTGAAATCCAGCTTTATAAATGATCCTCTTTCATATTAAGAGAATTTTTATTCCCTACTCATGCAATGAATTGGTCTCTTACCCATTTTATTCATCTCCTATATGATAATGGAAAAATTTAATGTTCCATAAAAATTGGGAACATTACAGTCCTCCCCTCTCAAATATTGCTTGTCCTCAAGCAAGTACAAGGATAGACTGATTTATTCTCCTTAATTTCCCTGTAGCATCCATGCATGATGAACTCCTCCAAGAAAAAGGATGCCATATTGTTACACCATTTTTTGGTCATCTAACCTATTATCATTAGATGGACCCAAGTACACCATGTAAGACCAATTTTACCCTAAGTAAAATTGCTTTCACTATGTAAAATAACTTAATAAACCACATTTATTAGGTTGTTTATGGTCTAAACAGGAAACCCCAAAAAGAAATATTAAACAAACCTATTTTGTTTAATTTTCCTCATGGAATAATTAATTAAACCATAATTTAATTATTATTCCTAGTCATGTTTAACCCAAAAACAAATAAATTAATTAGATAAACCTTTATTTATCTTATTATTTTCCAGGAATAATTATTTAAATCTTATTTAGATAATATTCCTTGTTAAATATGACCAAATCACCCACAAATAATTAAATAAATCATTATTTATTTAATTATCCTTCAACCACTTCCTTAAAAAGATAAATAAATCATTTATTTATTTATTATTAACAAATAAAGGGATTTTCCCGGATGCGGGTGTACGGGATGCGATATGATACGCTGACAAGGGGGCGGGTGGGCACGTGGTCTACCACCACCGCCACCCCTTCGCGCTCCGAGCTCACCTCATATATGCCAGCTTATACAGTTAATGCTGCATTAATGCAGCTCCTTCCGCCTCGTTTTCTCGACCATTACACTGCAATGGCGCCTATTAATTCTGTGCTGTGTGTCTCTCCGTTGAATTCCAGTTGTTCTCAGGTTGATTTTGAACCTTGGTTGCGCACCAGCAATGGCAAGAGGTGTCGTTTAAGCTGCTGTTTTGAGCTAGCGGATGGTTTTCACGTCTCTTTTGGTCAGTTCTGTAATTTCCACGGCCCGTCTATTGGTTTATTTCAGTCTCAGAGCTCGCTCTCCATTCCTTTCTCGACTTCTTGGTCAGATTATCCTTTCATTCTCAATATGCCTCGTCTGAGGCCAAGAATGTTGAGCAGAAGAGGTCCTTCTCGTGGGCAGGTTTATACGCCACCTGCGTTTCCCTCCTCTGCCACCTCGTCGGATTCTTCGGATACTGAGGTTGGTCGAACTGCGGCACCTAGCAGAAGACGGGGTCGTGGGCGTGGCAGACGCCCTTCCACCTCTGCAGCTCATGTTCACCTCACCTCCTCTGAGCACTTCCATTCTGCTCGCTTCAATTATCCTTTTTCCTTCAACCACCATGATTTCATTGCTTCGGTCTCCATCAAATTCAGGATCAACCCGACAGCCCAAGCTCCGCCTTCGGCTCCCTCCGGCCTTGTTCAGGAATCTGAAGATGGAATACTGTTTTGCCCCCCGGGGGTCAGTCTGCAAAGTTCTCAGGGTATTTCGGCCTCTCAGCCCGAGCTCCCGCAAGCCAGGCCTTGCGCTCCTTCAGGTCATTCTCCTTCGCCCCCTGCAGATGCTGAATTCAGTCCGTATGCTTGCCATGTGGTGGAAGAAGCGCCCTCGCCCACCAACGACGCTTAATGGCTCTCGCTCTTCAGTTTTTTCTTTCAGGTACTCAGAAGGGGTTCTTCTCCCTTCTTCTTCACAGTTTTTTCAGGCTTTTTAATGTAATTCTCCTTCGTCGATTAGCAGCTCCCCACGCACTGCTATCTATGCTTTCAGGCTCAAGACAATGTTTCAGCGCATCCTTCTGTATGCTTGTAATTTTTGTCATGGATTATGTCTGTCTCGGTCTTACTTGTTGTAGCGAGTCTAGCACTCCAATCATCATTTTGTTTTTCAGAACCAGCTGTTTAGACAGTAGGACAAGGTCCTGGTCTTCAAGGTTCATCTCAGATAGTCAACAGTTGTGGTCTTATGATATGTATGCCTCTTCTCTGGGCTAGCTCTGTGAGGCCTCAGCCTCTATGTAACATATTTTTGTACTAATATAGAAGTAGACAGATTTACAAAAAAAAAAACAAATAAAGGGATTTGACCCAAGTCAAATACTTTTTCCCTCCAACAAATATAATAAAATATTCCATAAAAGGTGGATCTAGATTTGGTTAATTTTATTTTAATCATGCACCAAGATCTAGAATGACCCAATATTTTGTTATAAATAGGAGGGTTTTTTCTACCATTCTTCACCTTTTGTTGCCTATTAGATCACTCTGGATCTATACACTTGGTCCCATTTTTCCATCATTTGTTGTGTGAGCTCCCATTGAGCTCTATTCTTTGCATTGGGTTTTCTACACCAACAAGACAGAGAAATCTTAGATCTGAAGTGCTGAGGACTTCCAAGAACCCATCCCGCTGAGGAGAATTGGATACACCTTCTTGTTTTCCTCCCAGGTGCCCAATTAATATAAAAATTCTTTCAAAAATTGTTCTTGTCTTGTTTATTGGTATATGGAGCAAACCCTTGTTTTTTCTGCTTAATGTCTTTCCATGCATAGATCTGGTTTTTGCAGCTCTTTTATGTTCAACTAACCGCAGATCTGAAGATATTGGCAACCACTTTTGTTGTTAGGGCTATTAGTTATGTGTAGCTAAAGTGGTCCTTTTTCGTACACTTCGACAAAGGATTCATACTAACAAATGGCGACTCCACACGGGTTTTAAATTACGACCGCTGTCGTTTTTCATATTCCTGCATATCCAGCTACTTCATACCCTAGGGTTTCTTTTCAGCTTTTTGTTTTTCCTATTTTTATGTTTTTTTTCTCACATAAAACCCTAAAAAATTCAAATTTCTAACTTCCGCGTGTTTCTGGCCCTATTGCGCAGGTGACAGACATCAGTCGCACCTGAGACGGCAACTTTTTCGGAAATCTGCTGCCGGGACACCTGGAGCTTCAGGTCACACTTTTCAGCCCTGAAACTGCGACCTGGACTCCAGGTCGCACTTTTTGGCCCATTAACTGCGACCTGGGTAGCGCAAAACAGCCCAAAAACTGCTACCTGAGCAAAAAACAGGTCAAAAACTGCGACCTGGACTTTTTTCTGGATTTTTTCTGAAATTTTTCTGGGTTTTGTCTGAACCTCTGTCAGGGTTGTCTGACCTCTGTCTCCACCCGTTTAGACCTATTATTGCTCTATTTTACTCAACTAAGTGGGAATCTAGCCCCCTAGGGCCTCAGTACCCTCCACTTTTTGTGGAAGAGTTTTAGCTACTATAAGTGTCTAAATTTTCAGAGTTTTCAGCCATTTCTTTTTCAGATCTGACCCCTCATTCTCAGATCCCTTTAAATCAGCTATTCTTCCTTTCAAATCACCTCTTGTAGTTTTTTTTGGACGTCCCTTTAGGACCTCCTCCCTATCCTTTCCGCTTTTTGCTGATTTCCTCCTTTTTTCCAGCCACCTTGCCTCTGCCTTTTGGCTGTGATCTGCACCTCTTTTCAGCAGCTTTCTCCTTTAGATCCTTGTCCCTTTCGACCCTAGATCTATTGGCCTCTTTTTAGTTTGTTTTGACTAGATTTTTTCCCTCTTTTAGATTAGTTTTGAGAGACCCGCCTTTTTGGGTTGAATCGATGCAATCGTAGCTGTTAATTTTCTGTTATTTCAGCATTATATATTGTTCTCTGCAGATTTATTTTCAGTTATGTAGCACACTTTTTCTCTTGCTCTCAAAAAGAAAAGGGTTTAAAAATTAAAATTAACGCACGCCACACACTCACCCTAAGCGAAGAAGAGCCTGGTTTACACCATCAGGCAAAGACTTTAAAATCAATTGACACTGCACCTATCTGCCCTTGTTTCGACATTGTAATCACTTGATTCTGCACCTCCTTTCCCTTGTGGTCATTCTTCTTCCCCTTATGCTGTGTTTGTGTTGTCATCATTGCGCCCCCAAGGTGCACTTCCCAGAGACTTCTTGGCCTTCACCCTCAGTTTCCGGTCGATCGACCTGCTCCGTCCCACCGTCGTCGAGCCAGTCCTCCTTCAAGTCCTCACTTCGACTCCTCTTCTGATTCATTGGGTTCTCCTTTTACTTCCAGTTCTCCCCCTGTCACCTTCACTATGTCTGGTCCAGGGCCTAATGCTAGCGGTAATCCCGGCCCTAATGCCGGGACTGCTACTATCAGAACCACCATAGGAACTACCTCGGCTACGCCCTTGCTCCCCTTCATGGCAGGCCTCAGCCTCCCTGATTTGGACCGGTTGAAAAATGACCCTATACACCATGACGCTAGTTGGCCTGCTATGTCGACAAAGCTCCCTTCTGACATCCCCAAGTTTGAAGGCCTTGCTGGAGAAGATCCTTCAAATCATGTTCGATCTTTCCACATGCGGTGTTCATCTACCTCCATTACCGATGACTCTGTCCGTCTTCGGTTGTTCCAACGAACGATTACAGGCACGGCTTCTAAGTGGTATGTTGATCAGCCCACTTCCTCTCATACCACCTTTGCGACTCTTGCCCGGGCTTTTTTATCTTACTTCCAGCTTCCCCTTCGTTATGACACCGGTATCGAACTTTTGACTTCTTTCTGTCAATCACCTCTGACCCGCCTATCCGATCATGTCCAGGAATGGCAGAGAAGAAAGAGCCTATGTCAATCCCCTACTTTCAAAGACCGTGTCTACATGGACTGGTTCCTTAGATCTCTCTTGCCTCCTATCGGGAAAGATGTCGCATCGCATTTTCCCCAAACCGAAGAAGCCGCCCTCCAACTGGCGTTAAAATATGACTTGATCTACGCTTAGACAGGTTATGTTTATACCGTTCTACCTGACCTCCCCAGACCCGGTGGTGTCAACGCACAGGGGGCACCTCATGCCGCTGACGGTATCGTTGGAGCTCTCTCTCATACATATGCCCAACCTCCCATGGGTTATGGTTTTCCTGGGGGAGGGGGCAGCACCTCTCGCACTTGTCCCCCTCCTGGTAGCACGTATCCAGGATACAACATAGCTCCTCTTTTGGCCCAACCTCCTGCTCACCATATTGTTACCCAACCCCCTTATTATTTGTATCCGCAGTTTGGTGCTCCAACTCCTCCAGCATCAGCACCTCTGCCTCCCTTGCCTTCTCAACCCCTGCAACAGCAGTCACCGCCCCCTCAAGCACAGGTGGATGCACAGTAGGGATTCATGGCTACCCAACCACATGACGGACAGGTAGCCACTCAATCTTCCCCTTCTGGTTCCTCCAATTACTAGATCCTCATGATGAACTCTGATCCACCTCTAACCGTCGACCTTAACCTTCAAACTCAGTCTCGCCAGTACCCCACACCTTCCGCTCAGTCTACCCCCGAGTCCCCTTCTTCAGGTTCTATAGAGCCTCTTTTGACATCCAATGGTCCCTTGCATATCCCTCAGCCCAAAGTTGAGGTTCATACCAAGATTCCTAAGGGACCATTACGCCGAAATGTTGCTTCTGGTCGAGCTTCTCATTCATATAGCATAGTAGATGATTTGGCGCAGTCTCCTGCTGCCATTTCCACATTGGAAATCCTCCAGTCGTGCCCTTCCCAAAAGAAGGCTCTGCTATCTGCCATGGGTGCTGTAGATCCTGCTGATGACCAAATGATTATTTTCGACGCCCATCAATCAGAACATCCTCCTCTTCCTGCTTTCGTCGCCTTCCAAATCCCAGTCAAAATCTGGAATGCTAACGTTTCCCGGTGTATAATTGATGAGGGGGCATCCACCTACGTGATGTCCGCTTCGGTTTGGAAGCAACTCAGATCTCATGAGTTAGCCCCTTCCAAGATCACGCCAATGGGATGGCCCGCGCCCGACCCATTGGCTCTTAGTAGTGTCTATCCTCTTGCGGGCAAAGGCCCCAACTGCGTTGTCGAATTCATTGACGCCCCTCTAGATTACAACATTCTCTTGCTTGAGGCGAACTACACCTATCCTATGTGTTGCTCCCATCCAGTGGTTTTTCTAGCAAGATGTCTTTCCCTCATAATGGAAGATAACAGTTGACACATTGACCGATTGACATATCATGATCCAAAATCTGGACCTCACAGTGACCAAACCTATTACAGCAACTGACAAATAATGCAGCCGATTCCTTGACTGGTGTCTCTCCTTGGCGTCTACAAAGACTCCTCTTTGCTGGGGCACTTCACTGAATTCTTCCTCCTCCTCCTATCTATTTGACTCCATCGAATGTTTGCATGATGCAATCATCTCGGGCTGCTCTCAAGCAACCTGCTTCGGCTAGTCAGCAACCACGCTCTCCGCAACCTGCTCCTATCCCTTCACCTGTAGCTGGTAGTCATGAGCCTCTTTATCCTCCTGGCACGGTTCCTCCAAGCCTTAGCCAATTAGGAGCCGTCCCACCTGGCCATTACCCCTCTGGTCAGATATCGTTCCTTGCTCCTCCACCAGGAGTGTACATGGTACCAGTCATGGCCACCCTCTCTCTCCCTAACCTGACCCTTGGGATTCCCGTCTGGTACCATGATCCTCCAGCCGCAACCCTACCTGGTCAACCCAAACCTTATATTGATTTGACCCCGGTTCAACCGGTCCCCATAGCTTCTCCCGCTGCAATAGTGCCTCAGTCACCTCAACAAGAACCACCTCCTGTTGCGACCGCTTTGGGTAAGAAGGGCAAAGCTCGCAAGGGGGCATCAAAGGACAAGGCTGCCCCGACAAACCCTGCCCCTCCTCGGCCTCCAAAGCATATCATCTAGTGTGCTTTGTGTGATGTTGTCGGCCATGCCACCCATACCTGTCCTGAGTTGCTTCATCTCAAGCCCATGGTTAATGTCGCGTTCCCTGAGTCCAAGGTCCTGGAAGCCTCTGTTCCTTCCGCGACCGCAGCCAAGAACCCAAAGACTATTCACACCAACCACCCCTGTGCTTTGTGTGATCTCCATGGCCATTACACCCACCTTTGTCCCCACCTCGAGGACTTCTGCACCTCTCTAGCTGCAGTCCACCAATTCGAGGCCAAGCGCAATGAGTCCACCTCTCCCCTATTTGCGCATTTTTCTTTGGCAAAAATACCAGACATGACTGCTCCCATTGACATTCCACCTCCTGATGTCGAGATGACGAAGCCTTCGTCCAGCATTTTCTACCTATCATCATCCATGAGACCCTCGGGGAACATTCCATCTCAATCTTCCCTTGTTGTTTCGCTTGACCTTCCTTTAGCGATCACCTTGGGCTCAACATCGGTAGATCCTTTATCTTCTTCCTCTTCTGTCACCCCTTGTGACGACGCGCATGTGACGCTCTCTTCTCATGATGATGATTCAGGTAGCTTCGCCACGTCAGGTTGTCTTTCTTCCACCAGTCACGCCATATTCTATCACGATGACGACATTATGGAAAAAATCCCCACCCCTGACTTTCTCTATTCCCCCTTACATCGAACCCATGCGTTTACACCACATACACCTTGTGGCAATTACATTGAAACCCAATGTTTGGGTAAGGGGGCACCCACATTCGAGAGACCAAGAGAAGCAATTCTCCACAACTCTCCTAGTGTATCTGGACATGCTGACTTTAGTACCATTATTCTTCCACATTTAGAAGAACCTCTAGAGTCCCATATCACTTCAGATCACTCTAGGGATGATACCCCTTATCGTTCCCTCATCTTCCATCAGCAACCCAATCTCTTAGACATTGTTGTTGACCAACCTATGGGTTTTCTAGGCGAGCATCAGTTCATTATCTCCAAATCCTCTCTTTGGGATAGTGACGTCAGGTATGCCAACCCGAAAACTTAAAGTCCATTTGCTCCATATATGCAGTACTAAAAGAGATTGGTAATCCTTCATTTCCTTTCTCAAACTGCATAACCATAACGAAAACAAACGGCACACCACATCATTAAAATTTGTTTAGATTCCCCTTTTTCTAAATAGATTTTGGCATGACCACACCATGCTTGGGGGCACCTATGCCCCTCACCCATAACCCTCCTCAAAATCGAATTTCTTCACTTGCAACACTCATACTAGGGGCACCATTTGGCCTCCATACTTATCCATGCTCGTGTTGATGTTCGTCGTGAGTTCCCATCTTGTACTCATGTTTTCATGGTCCCCCATTGGACCTTTACTTTTTGGCAGCACCATCGAGTCACCCTTGTTTAGAGCATCCAAGTGGAGTCATCATCGCATTCATGGAGTCGATCCCGAGTCCCTTTGTATCCCACTATAGTCCTCCATCCCTCATTGTTTGGTTTCTCTCTTGTGTCGCACATTATGGCCTTCAGTCCCACTGTCCCCTATCCCTTATGATATTGCGTCAGTCGTTGCCATGTCATTCATTCCCTTTATGCTCTAACAAGGGAAGTCGTCCATTCGCTACTCAGTCCTTTCCATTTCACCATCATCATCGGTATCAGTCTGTCAGTCGCTCTACTATTTTCTCTCGTGCCTTAGTTGAGGATCTCTCATTTCCTCACCTATGGCGGACCTCCTTCTGTTGACATCAGCTCCTTCATTCCAGGAGATAGGTCTAGAGGGCGGTGTACCTTGGTTCCAGCTTCCATTCTTGTTCGGTGCCTCGTATCAGGCAAAGGGATCTCTCATTTCCCTTTGACTTGATTGTTTCTCCACTCCAGCTCCTTTCAGCATGATCGGGATCCGTATGCTTGATGGTTCAATGATGCAGCAGCATCTCTTGGTGATTCCCGGGTGTGTGTGATATGTCTCATCCCTCATGAGGGGGTGGCCCTGCAGGTAGCCCCCCACATGCCCGGATGACCTCTTCATTGTAGCCTTCAATGCAGCTCCATATATTTGATGATGTCGGCCTTAGCCGCTTGCAACACCTCTTTGATTTGCATGTATCAGTCAGATCTTATGAGCCCTTCCCCGTGTATAGGGGGCATTTGGGTTGTATTTGTACCTCATGTACTCAGATATTATTGTATAAGTTTTGGCTGTTATCCCAGGCACAGCATGTATGTGGGATTCCTCATTGTATTATTATCTGGCTCATGTTTATGCCGGTTGTACTTTATGGTTCGGTCCCTTGTTTACTGGACACACTATTCTTTTGTACTTTGTCTCGGTGGGCATAGGTATGCCTCCCCGCCGCCTCTAGCACGGGTACCCTCTCATAAAAAGACTGTGCACAAATCCTGCTTTTGGCGGTCTAGTTCTTGACACTCGAACTACCTTACATTTCTCTCTACGACTTTCGTTTTGATGTCTTTGATGTCTGGTGATTGAGTTCTTACAACGTACTTCGGTCATACGATTTGCTCCTACCACTCGCACGCTGGGGGGCAATCTGTTACCATTTTTTGGTCATCTAACCTATTATCATTAGATGGACCCAAGTACACCATGTAAGACCAATTTTACCCTAAGTAAAATTGCTTTCACTATGTAAAATAACTTAATAAACCACATTTATTAGGTTGTTTATAGTCTAAACAGGAAACCCCAAAAGGAAATATTAAACAAACCTATTTTGTTTAATTTTCCTCATGGAATAATTAATTAAACCATAATTTAATTATTATTCCTAGTCATATTTAACCCAAAAACAAAGAAATTAATTAGATAAACCTTTATTTATCTTATTATTTTCTAGGAATAATTATTTAAATCTTATTTAGATAATATTCCTTGTTAAATATGACCAAATCCCCCACAAATAATTAAATAAATCATTATTTATTTGATTATCTTTCAACCACTTCCTTAAAAAGATAAATAAATCATTTATTTATTTATTTTTGACAAATAAAGGGATTTGACCCAAGTCAAATACTTTTTCCTCCAACAAATATAATAAAATATTCCATAAAAGGTGGATCTAGATTTGGTTAACATTATTTTAATCATGCACCAAGATCTAGAATGACCCAATATTTTGTTATAAATAGGAGGGTTTTTTCTACCATTCTTCACCTTTTGTTGCCTATTAGATCACTCTGGATCTATACACTTGGTCACCATTTTCTGCCATTTGCTGTGTGAGCTCCCTTTGAGTTCCATTCTTTGTGTGGGTTTTCTACACCAACAAGAGAAAGAAATCTTAGATCTGAAGTGCTGAGGACTTCCAAGAACCCATCCCACTGAGGAGAATTGGATACGCCTTCTTGTTTTCCTCCCAGGTGCCCAATTAATACAAAAATTCTTTCAAAAATTGTTCTTGTCTTGTTTATTGGTATATGGAGCAAACCCTTGTTTTTACTGCTTAATGTCTTTCCATGCATAGATCTGGTTTTTTGCAGCTCTTTTCTTGTTCAACTAACCGCAGATCTGAAGATATTGACAGCCACTTTTGTTGTTAGGGCTATTAGTTATGCGTAGCTAAAGTGGTCCTTTTTCGTACACTTCGACAAAGGATTCATACTAACACATATCATCAATCAAGTGTCCAAATTGTCCCTCCAACATATGCAATCTAGCTTTTGGTGGTCATCCCCAAATAGCTATCATGTAGAAACAAATGTCCATGGAGGAAACAGTGGGTTGTCTAAGGGCCTCCTTGATGCATGATATCTGATATAAAATGGTACTCATCATCCCCATATGAATCTCCCATCCCCAAGCAATCATCCATACAACATAAGCTTCCTCCCAACATGGCAACTCATAAAGATCTCCTTCCACCTTGAGCTCCAGAAATGAAGGTGGGCTGAAAATCTAAATATGGAAAGCTTCATAGCTTGGCCCATGCTATCCTCTTCTCCAATTATGATTATTGAGGAGTGTGTGTTGATCAAGGGCTGCAAAATTATTGCCTTCAAGTGGCAACATGAAGAGAAATCCTCCAAGGACCTCTCCTCCATCAATGAAAAACAAGCTGGCCCAAGACACTTCATCCATGATGAATAGGACATGATCATCATAGAATTTCCCAATAAAATGGTTGTTGTAGGTTATACCATGTGCAACAAGGTACAAACATTGTCTCATAGGGTTACAATGCAATCTCACCCACTGCAGCTGCAGAAAATAACATGGTAAGCATTGTGTAGAAAATATCACCTCTACTACTGAATAGTGAATAGATGAGTGAGCCAGCAATACAAGATCAAATACATGCCCATATACATACAATGGATGAACATCATCATCAAACTCATGGCCCACCTCAAAGGAAAGCAAATAGGTGGTTGTGGTGGCCATGTCTCCCCTCATGTTCCCATTAGAACATGCAATACATAAACTATGGGAATCACCTCCCCTCAATGACACATTCAACCCTTGTGTCCTACTCAAAATCAGGCCTCATCTCAACATACCAGAAATATCAAAAAGGGATATCATGATCAGCTACAAAATATGGGGACCACTGGTGGTTTCATGTGGTGCTTGGAGGTACCAACAGTCTCCCAAGTGGATGCAACGCAGTTTTGAGAACTGCTATCTTAGAATTGTACAAGGAAAAATGTTTTGAAATACAATGCTAATCATATGAATTAGCTGAGCATGTGCGAAGTGGAAAAACATTTGCCCAAGGCCATGTGTAATATTTCTGTCCCCATCATATGGTTTGGCCCAACTTTGCTCATGGAGCAAAATGAAAAATCTGCCCCCTTGAGGAGCCATGCACTGGAACATAATGATAAGAGTATGCAAATTAGAAAATGAAAATACAAGGCTCTTACCATAGGCTGGAAGTAAGATAATAGATGGATCCATGTGTGTGGCCCTGCTTCCAAGTGACAGCACTATGAACTCATGCAAAAAGGCTCTTGCCCATGCCAATCTTTGTCTCTTGACATGCTCCTTGTCAAAGACTCCTCCATGATGCTACAATAGATATGAAGCATCTTCCAAGATGGAAATGCCTCCTGATCAGTCAAAGCCAAGGAGTAGCCCCTTTGCACTATGAGAGTGCCCTCCTCTACTCTGGAAACACCACATATCATATGAGAGCAAATCTTCCTGTGCTTTCTGTTGAGATTGCAACAAGATGATGAGCTTAGTGGAAAGGAGTCGCCTTCACTAAGTGGGCCCACAGGCTATTTTTGGCGCAAAGTCTATTTTTAGACTATGTCTATTTTTAGACATATGGATCATGTTCTATGAGTTGCAGGATGCTATTTGTGGATGGTTGGTCAAGTCGAGAAAAATAGATGGACTTCTATTTTTAGACATATTGGGCAGAATCTATTTTTAGATTGCCAGTCTAAAAATAGATATGTCGAATATTATTAGCTCTTAATAATATTTGGACTCTAAACATTATCTTATTCTTTTGGAGCACTTCAGTTAAGTGCACAGATGTGGCACAGGAGTTGAAAAAAGGAATTACGCTATTCCTGAGGGTTAATTGGAGCTATTGCATGGATACTTCAGTTAGAACTCATGTGACAGAGTTTGGTGGGGTTGATTGAGGAAGTTAGTGGAGTTGTATTCAGTTTAACTAATCTAAACATAGTTGAGATATTTGTGTTCAGTTTAACTAATTGATACAATTAGTGAAAGTGGTGTGAATTAATTATTAATTAATTCACTAATTATAAACTCATTAATCAACTAAAGAATGCATCAGTTAACTTCAGTGCATGGACAGTTTCAGTGGAGACCAGTGCAGAAATAGGTGAAAGAGCAGGTTAACTGTCAGTTGTGACTATACAATTGCTATTTTCCACACACAGATAGGTGGAGAAGCCCATGAGGATTGCGCAATACAAGCCATGTGGTTTATCTATTTAATGAATCCATCCCATAGCATTGATAATGCAATAGAGGCTGGCTATCAAGTGGAAAAAGATTGGAGCATGTGTTTTGCTAGATCTAGCTTGATAGTGTGTAGCAATTGAGGGTGTGCATGAGAGCTTGTGAGGAGATTTTGTACTATGATTTTTACATGATCTCCATGACATATAATATATAGATAGTTGGGGTTTTCAACTTTAAGCTTTCCCATTAAATACTGTGTTCATATGTGTGATTGTTTGTGGTTTTAATGTATGCATGCAATTGATTTTATTTCCGCATGTGATGATAAATGGTAGAAGAGATTTTGTATTATGCATGAAGCTAAAATAGTGTGTGATCAGGAGAATCTCAGTGAATAATATATCAGATATTCAAATTTTCTACATGGTATCAAAGCGATATTGATCATTGGAGCAATTGCAAAACATTGAAGCGGTTGATTTTTGTGCTGGTGGAATTCGAATTTGCAGTAGTGTTTTCTTAGTGTCGAAGTTGAGATATATTTCAACGGATTGCGATTGGAGTATGCCCTTGAGGGTAGCTCGAATTATATTGCATGGAAGGACAGGATGGAGGCGGTGCTAGATGACAATGGGTTGAAGAATTTCATAGATGTTGAAGTCTTAAAGCCTACTTCTACTGATGCTGCCGTACTTGATGCGTGGAAAAAGAAGACAGAAAAGTGTCGAAGGATTCTGTTGGAGGGTGTGAAGGATCACATAGTGTCCAGCCTTCATGGTAAGGCTTCTCCATTCTTGATGTGGAAAGCCTTGACAGATTTATTCCAAAGCAAGAGCGACCAGAGGAAGTTGGCGCTCAAGGATAAACTCAGAAACATAAAGATGGAGAAAGGCGACAGTATGCCCAAGTACCTCACGAAGTTCACCCAATGCAGGGATGAGCTGGGAAGTGTGGGGTGGATTGTTGATGATGAGGACTTGGTGAGCTTGGCTCTCCTAGGGCTTCCGAAGAGTTGGCATTCCTATCAGGACTCTGTCAATGGTCGGGAGAAATTGCCAGGATCGGAGTGACTTTGGTCGGATCTTGTGCAAGAGGAGATAAGGCGAAGTACCAGGGACAGATCTTCATCAAAGAACTCTGATGAAGAAAATTGCGCTTTGGCTGCCAAAGCAAAGAAGGGGAAGAGCAAGAAAGCTTCTCACTCTCACGGTGCGAAAGGCAAGAAGCGGGGACATGTCTAAGGTGAAATGCTTTCTTGTACGGCTTATGGACATTATGCCACTAATTGTCCACGAAGAAAAAAAACTAAGCGGTGCTTTGGGGCCTAACGAAGTTTGGAGAGGGCCTT